>JALMGJ010000037.1:4440749-5023877 GCA_023362775.1 Charina bottae | reverse complement strand
AGGTATTAAAGGTGATGGCGATGGTGATACCTGGGGCCTTGTGCAAAGGTAAAGGTAAAGGTTCCCCCCCGCACATTTGTGCAGTCGTGTCCGACTCTAGGGGCCGGTGCTCATCTCCGTTTGTTAGCCGAAGAGCCAGCGTTGTCCGAAGACGCTTCCACGTTCATGTGGCCGCATGACGCGCGCGGAACGCTGTTACCTTCCCACCGAAGTGGTACCTATTCATCTACTTGCATTTGCATGCTTTCGAATTGCTAGGTTGGCAAGAGCTGGGGCGAGTACGGGAGCTCACTCCGTTACGCGGGTCTCGGATCTCGAACCTCCAGACTTGCAATCTTCCGATCAACAAGCCTGGTGTCTTACCCGCTGAGCCACCACGCCTCTTATGAGGTCTATACGCTGCTCCAATTTCACACTCCTATCTTCCCTGAAAAACCAGAATCTTTGTCCTACTGCTGAAAAATGGGACATTTCAGACCAGCCTTAACTCTAGCACTCTTGAATTTTGCTATTTCTTTTCCACTTCATTCTGTAACATATATATATATCAGGCAGGAGCTAATGAATATCATGTCAACCTTAATTTACAAAGGAAAGTGTCAGGCCTGAATTGACTATAGTACTCAAAATTTCTAATTAGGGTAGGACACAGTTTGGTTAATCCTTGGATGGGAGACCACCAGGAATCTCATGGGAAGTTGGGGGGAAAATCGTGGAAGATTCCAAAATTTCTCCTTTTTTCTATCAGTTTTGATTTCATTTGATGCAAGAGAATCTGATTTCCAAATTGTCTGCGTTCGTGCACTTATCCAGATATAAGAATACCTGAGGGACCGTCTTATCCCCATATTATCGACCCGCCCCACCCGATCGTTCAGAGAGGGCCTGCTACGAGCCCCATCAATTAAAGAATGTCATCGGATGGGGTCTAGGAGGCGGGCCTTCTCTGTGGTAGCGCCCACACTGTGGAACATCTTGCCCCCAGAGTTGAGGCAGATCTCCTCCCTCCTGACCTTTAGGAAAGAGCTGAAGACCTGGTTCTGCCGCCTGGCATGGGAGGGAGGAAACGATAGTTCCTCATGGGGGTTGTTAATCCCGTAATTTTACAATGCCCTTCTTTTATTAATACTATCTCCCACTTGGATTTTTATTTTATATTATATTAATTGTATAAATTGTTGGTTTTTATATTTTATATTTTATGCTTTTATCTAATTTTATTTATTGTAAACCGCCCAGAGTTCCCTGTTGGGGGAGATGGGCAGTTATATAAATTAATTAATTAATTAATTAAATAAATAAATAATAATAATAATAATAATAATAATGGGATCAAGTAATGTGTGTGAATGTCCTGCCTGTTGTTGTACCAACCTCTCTCCACAGTCTGCAGCCACCCTGGCTCCTAACACTTTGAATCCCAAAAGGAGGACCTTCTCCTGGGGAATTGTTGAGAGTGTGATTGTGGGCAAACAGGCAGATTGCAAAAGGATGTAAATTGTGCAATTAAAATACCCACCAGAAGGTCATCTTCATTGCCCTCTGCAACAAACCAATCAAGAGAGTGAGGTAGAAAAACGGAACCCTCTTTGGCAGAGGAAGAAAACTGTGGGAGACATTTCAGCATCGTAGCAACCCCGTTTGATCAAAATGAGACGAACCTCACGAGCGTCTTGCACGGGGCAAAGTGGCCTTTCCGTTGCTGTTGTGGGAGGCGTGAATTATTCGCTTTACAAACCCCGCAGGCCTTCAGGGCACGCGCTCCGGTGAGATGAGATGTAATCATGGACACGGCAAAGCGTGTTGGAGGGCTTATCTTGTGAAAGGGGATGAGTGCTATGCTGACAGGATCAACATCCAGTCTGGAAACAGATGTGAAAATGAAAAATCAGGGAAGAACGGCCACAGGGAAGATTGCCCCGCGTCTGGAAAGGCTGTTATCCAGTCCCTGAGGCCCCAGAGTTCTACTTTAGAACGTGGCTTTGATTTAACTTGTGGAACTCCCAGCCACTGGAGAATTAGGTTTTGAAAACTGGGAAGCAGATCCACAAAGAAGAGGCTGGTTGACTGCTGTGAGCTGAATGTGAACTCCTGAGAGGTCAACACTGGATAAAGGAAGTTGGCCCACAAGCTCTCTTGTGAGTTCTAGAAAAGAGAACTACCATTGTTGGCAAGAGGACAAGAGAACATCTAGATGGAGCCTCGCCAAGATCCGATGCATCTCTTCTTAGGCCTTCAGAATTGAACAGCTGTTTAAAAGATAACATCTCCAAGTTGATCTCAACTCTCCACAACTTTGTCATTTTATTAGCAATGAAACGGAAGGCGCTTTAATTAACTATTTCCAGGATTATTTTTTTTTACTTCCTAGTCTAACCCTTGGATTTCCTTGAGGTTTCCCATCCGAGCTCCTAACCCAGTCATAGAATCGTTGAGTTGGACGGGACCTTAGGGGTCATCTAGTCCAGCCCCTTGCTTCTTCCAGTCTTTTGACCACGATTCTACCTTTGATTGTGGCTGACCTTCATTTCAAAGGCCTGGCTTCTCTTTAGGGGCAGGGCGGGGCTCAGCTAGGAGGGGTGTGGTGGCTCAGCGGGTAAGACGCCAGGCATGTTGATCGCAAGTTCGGAGGTTCGAATCCCTAGCCCCGCGTGATGGAGTGAGCTCCCACACGTCTTCGGACAACTCTGGCTCTTCGGCTGAGAAACGGAGATGAGCACCGGCCCCTGGAGTTGGACACGACTGCACAACTGTGCGGGGGGAACCTTTACCTTTTTTTAGGGCTCAGCTCTCAAAAGGATGCAGGTAGGTAGGAGGAAGCTCAAAGGCACTTTTGCTGCTGTGTATCTGTCCTCCCACACCCTGAATGGGAGGTTTCTCAATACCTTTGGAAAACAAGCATCTACAATACACAGAATAACTATAATTAGCCTTGCCAGAGAAGAGTGAATCTGTCAATCACAGTCTCTCTGCAGTGAAGGAGGAAAACACTCTGAAAGATAGAAAGCCTTGTATATCTGTTATAAGCTTAAAACGTTAGCCTGTAATAGTTGATTTTTTTCCCTCTCCAGTTCCCTGGGCTGCATTTCATTTATAATTTGTCCATAACTCAACCAAATTTTCATCCTGAACTGATTGATTGATTGATCTATTGCAACAGATAGGCGCAATAGAGTTCTCTTGGAATTTCTCCAAAATAGACCAATCAGAAGCCTACCTACACTGAGGACCAATCAGCAGCCTGGCTCAAGGACAGGCCAATCAGGAACCGGTTCTCATGGAATTTCTTCAAAAAAGACCAATCGGAAATCTACCTGGATGAGGAACCAATCAGGAACCAGCCTTCTTAGACTGCTGTGACATGGACCAATCACAGAACAGGTTGTGAGGTTCAACTACAAGAGCCCAGTCAGTCCTTCTTCAGTTGTTGAGAAGTATGCTCAGTCTCTTTTCATTTTTTCTGGTTTTAATGCTGGCCATCTTGGGTTTTAGAAAAGGTTTTCAAGAAAAGATTGGACAACCGTTTGTCCGAGATGGTATGAGGATTCCTGCCTTGGGCTCGGGCAGGGGGCTTGGACTAGAAGTCCTCCAAGGTCCCTTCCAACCGCATAACTCTATGATATGCCTATTTCCACAGTTGCTTCCTTTTGCTTTCTTTTCAAGAATGCATTTATTTTATGCATACTCAACTAGCAAATCAATGTTAAACTTAGAAAAAGAAAAGAAACAACCTGAAACAGAAATACAAACTAAGAAAGAAAAGAAAGAAGAAAAAAATGTTATTCCTTCTTGTTCCTCCTCCCTTAAATTCCCCCCAACCAATGAAGAAATTAAGTCTGTTAGAGCTCAACTAAGATTGTTCTCAAGCATACCATGTTTGAAATTTTTCCTGTTGATTCTCCTCAAAGCCTTTGTTAAATGCCTATAACTCAATATACTGTATTACAGCACTCTCTTAATTTCTGTTGATAGCTCCACCTCCTGACACTAAAACTGATTAAAATGCTTTCTGCTGCTGTTTCTGTAACTTCCTCTCCTCTGTTTGCATTCTCATGTAAAAAACTGACCTGTGTACAATAAATGTATTTAAAGCATGTATTAAAAATGCTGTAAGTGGTGAGGGCATAAGAAAGGTAAAAAGAAAAGTGCCCGTGCTATGCCCCTCCCAATCCTGGAATTTAAATGATATTTGAAGTATCATTGCCTTTTGATCTGTCTGAAAGTGCTGCTAATTCTCTTAACAGGTATCACAGTCCACCCTGTTCTCCTTTGGAAGAAATTTCAGAAGCAAATTCTCTCCTTGATTTAGGAACGAGATAGCTCTGCCAGAGCTTAGAGAAAAGAGCCAATTTTTTCCCATTTCTCTACTGTTCCTCTAGGGGGCGTGGTGGCTCAGCGGGTAAGATACCAGGCTTGTCGATCGGAAGATCGCAAGTTCGGAGGTTCGAATCCCTAGCCCCGCGTGACCGAGTGAGCTCCCGCACTTGCCCCAGCTCTTGCCAACCTAGCAATTGAAAGCATGCAAATGCAAGTAGATGAATAGGTACCACTTCGGTGGGAAGGTAACAGCGTTCCGCGTGCGTCATGCGGCCACATGACCGTGGAAGCGTCTTCGGACAACGCTGGCTCTTCGGCTAACAAACGGAGATGAGCACCGCCCCCTAGAGCCGGACACGACTGCACAAATGTGTGGGGGGAACCTTTACCTTTTTACTGTTCCCCTACAGGTAGTTCTCGCTTAACAACCATTCATTTAGTGATGGTTCGGACTTACAATGATGCTGAAAAAACTGACTTATGACAGGGCCTCACACTTATGACTGTCACAGCATCCCTGAGATCACATGATCATGATTTGGGTGCTTGGCAATCAGTTCGCATTGATGACTGTCACGGTGTCACATGGCCATTTTCGCACTTCCCGGCCGGCTTCTGGCAAGCAAAACCAGTGGGGAACTGTGTGATTTGCTTAATGACCACGTGGTTTGCTTAATGCCTGTAGTGATTCACTTAACAGCCACTGCAAAAAAGATCATAAAATTGGGTCGGATCCGCTTAGCAACCGAAATTCCGGTCCCAGTGGTCATTAAGCAAGGACTACCTGTAGTCCAGTGCTTCTCAACCTTGGCCACTTGAAGATGTCTGGACTTCAACTCCCTGCTAAGCTGGCTAGGGAATTCTGGGAGTTGAAGTCCAGACATCTTCAAGTGGCCAAGGTTGAGAAGCACTGCTCTAGTCACTGGTCAGATTGAACAGCCTTCAAGCCTTTAGCGGGCAATTAAGCACAAGGTGTGAGCATTTGTGTTCCGATGGAAACAAAAAGTGTAAGTATCTTATTGTGATGGAAAGAAGGCCACTTTCACCATCCAGATAAGTCTGGGAGAGTCATCTAATTTCCCCTGTTCGGAGGAGAAGCAACTGGATTTGTTGATGTCACAAAGAAGAGAGGCAAATTGGCTCTCCTCTGTCATGCCGAGCGTGAAAATGACAAGCCCCTCTAGAAAATGAGCGTTTCAGCAAGGCGGAAAGAAACCGCGTTCGGCATCTGCACGCATCTCCTTGGCGATGCAGAGTAACTGAGTGCGCACCACGGAAATTAGGTTAGAGTTTGTTTATGCTGATTTTGTATCGAAATCTGCCACAGGAGCTAAGGAGGACCTGCTGTTCCTATCTTTGTTCCCTGGTTAATGCCAAAATGACTTATTCTCTCCTTTAAATGCCGTTTATGCGTCTGCATGCTAGTCTTTACATGAGGTGGGAATGAAGGGCAGATGTTCAGAAATGCTAGAGGAACGTATTGTACTGTAGGGTTTCTCAGAAAGGTGCCCTCGCTTTGTTATAGTAAATGGTAGACTTGGATTTCTCTCTGATAAGATTCTAGCTAACCTTGGTGAATCCTAGTTTAGCAGAATCCGTGGAATAGATTCCCATAGGTTCTGAACTATAGGCCGTTTCACCAGAGAACCGTAATTTACATTAGCAATTTCCCCACAGCTCATTAAACCATGATTTTCTCAGTTACCCAATGTTCTTGGCTCACATATGATGTGGGTCAGGAATTAATCAGACAGGCCAGAGGCATCCAGGGGTGATGTGGGGTCAAGGCGGTGGCTTTGATTGCATACTGGTGACTGGATCTTGACTTTTTTTTTGACACCCTCCCCCTGCTGCAGATGTTCCTGATACAGGCGGAGTCTAAGTAACACACACAAACCAACAGCCCTTAAATGTGATTGTCTATTTGGTAGTTCAGTAAAAAGGAGTTACGTGACACTTGATCCTAAACCCAACTGCTGTGTCCACATAATGCTGAAATGGAGATATCATATGATGGCTTAAGGCCTGGTTCACCCAACTAGTGAAGGGAGCACCTGAATCCTCAACTACTAACTTCATTTTAACCTAACCTGATCTTAAACCATTAATCTCCATGAACAAACCACACTGACTAAGCCATATCAAGCAAACCATCTTTACACCTTTATCAGTATAAACCAGGAAAGCTGCTGTAAGCCATAAAGTAGCTTGCTTTCTTCTGGTACAGCATGTTATCTGGACACCACGCATGTAATCTGTTAACCACAGTTCGTTCCTTATGGAATCATTGAACCTAAGAGTTGGTAGTTGGTAGAGTTGGCCGTGCAGGAATCCACCACTATTGCACCCCTGCTAGCTTCAGTATAAATCCATCTCTAGCAAAGGATGATAATCTCCTGATGCAGTCTCTGTCGTGGGGGGCTCGGGCTCGGAGTCCATGGGGACGTCCTGTCTTTCATCGATCCCTCCTAGTTCCAGCCGCGCCCGCCAGTCCACATCGGTCGAGATCCGCGGGGAGCCTGAATAGGAGGTGGCTCATATCATGGGCTCTCGCATTCGCCAAGGACACCTCCAGTACCTGATTGACTGGAAAGGGTACGGCCCTGACGAAGACTCATGGGAAGACGAGCGTGATGGGCATGCTCCCCAGTTTACGCGGCAATTTCACCGGCAATACCCACAGAAGCCCAAACCACAAACTTTGGGGGAGGCGGTTCCTGAGGGGAGGGATAGTGTCATGGGGGGCTCGGGCTCAGAGTCAGAGTCAGAGTCAGAGTCAGGGTCTGCCTCTATAAAAAGGGCACCGCAAGCCCAGACCGGTCGTTGGGGACAACCAACTGCTTACCGGACTCCATGTGCCTGGACTCCTGATCGGAAAACCTCATGACCTGACTCTTGACTCTTGGACTCGCTTGACTAATCATGTTTTGAACGTGAAACTCCCTTAAGTCAAGCTCGTGGGACTTTTGGGGCTTGTTTTTGTAGAGTGTGTGCATTTGCGCTCACACTCCCGGGCCACCTGTTCGTTACCTCACAAGTTTCTCAGCAAAGTTTACCTCACAAGTTTCTCAGTAAAGTTTTACAACTGCCTCCCTGGTGCATTGCGTGTGATTGGGCTGGGACAGGACAGTCTCTTCCAGACGTGCTGTTGAAATCTATTACTTTGCAGTTGTCTTGTCTTCTGGGAAAACTCTGAAAAATTCTGCCCCATCTTCTACATGGTAGCCCTTCACATGCTTGAAGACATCTCTCATAGCTCCTCATGGTCTGATCTTCTCCAGGCTAAGCATATCCAACACCTCCAATCATTTCTTTCAGGCCCTGTATTAACTTGATTGCTTGCGTGATGCTAATACAAGAAAGTGGCAGAGAACTAGAAGATGGAGCTCAAGAACCAAGGAACATAACCATCCCAGGTCAACCTTGTTGTTGGGGTGACCTCCAGGTCCAAGATTTTATAGCTCTTCCCCTTCAGGAAGGTACAATGACCATCCTGACTGATGGGTCTGGTTCAGAGGCTGACAGCATTTTGTGGGTGGGAAGACATTCGGAACACAAAGCAGCCATACATTGGATAGAAGGTTCCCAGTTCTTCTAATCCACAAGCCAGCATGGTATAGCGAGGAAGTTGTTGGACTGGCACCAGGGAGACCCAGGTTTTAGTCCGTCTTCAGCCATGGAAGGCCTTGGGGTCAATCACTCTTCCTTAGCCCAAGAACCAGGGTGGCGTAGTGGGGAAGGTGCTGGACTAGGAATAAGGAGAGCCATGTTCTAATCCACCTTCAGCTGTAGAAGCTTCCTGGGGAGACTTGAGGCCAGTCCCTCCCTCTCAGCCCTGGAGCCAGGACGGGGTAGTGGGGAAGATGCAGAGACATGCACCGTACCAGAAGATCCATGGATTCCCATTTCTACTCTTATTTTGACCTAGGAGCTGTTTTACAACCACCTGTGAAGATGCTAGATTTCCTTCATTCACTGTGCTAAGCAAGTGCCAGTTTCCCCTCCTTTCACTACCCTCATTAATGCAAAGAGGAGAAAAGGAATTACTCAAACATCGTCAACTGTTTCCAGAATGTGTTGAACAAACATCACAGCTTGGCCCCATCAGGGCAACAGAAGTGGGGAATCTCAAGAAATCACAGGCTCTGCTGCTTTGTTCAAAGAGTGATGCCACAGCTGGGAAAAACTTGAAAGAGATGGCTGGTTTAAGTAGGAACAAATGGGAGAAATGGTTATCGGTTTGTACTTAGAAATCCCAGATCTTAAACTCCTCCTCCTCCTCCTCTTTACTACCTGGTCTTTCCTGTGTTTTGCATAACCTGACTTATCCCTAAAGGCAAGAAGAAAGAAGAAAGAAGAAAGAAGAAAGAAGAAAGGAAGGAAGAAGAAAGAAGAAAGAAAGAAAGAAAGAAAGAAAGAAAGAAAGAAAGAAAGAAAGAAAGAAGAAGAAGAAGAAGAAGAAGAAGAAGAAGAAGAAGAAGAAGAAGAAGAAGAAGAAGAAGAAGAAGAAGAAGAAGATTTGGCGATACTCCTAAGGAATTCCCATTTCATCTGTCCAGCTGCTTTCGGACTCCCCTCTTGTCCCCTCCTGCAGAGGCTGCTGCACCTTGTTTTCACCATGTCCTTCCACCAACTCGTACATTGTGGAGTCCTTGGTGCTCTCTGAGCTTGGTTGTGCATTGTGCATCTTCTGCTTTTTAAAGATTTCTTACTTCAATGTATTGTCGAAGGCTTTCACGGCCGGAGTTCGATGGCTGTTGTGGGTCTTCCGGGCTGTGTGGCCGTGTTCTGGAAGTTGTGGTTCCTAACGTTTCGCCAGCATCTGTGGCCGGCATCTTCAGAGGGCAGGAGCACAGACAGAAGCGAACTCTCTCAGTCCAACCACCAGGACATGGGAATACTTCTCACAATGAACATGCTAATCACGCTCAGCAGCCACTTGTTAATATTTCAACACAACAAAAAACCCCACCTAATCTCCTATAACTTAGCTCTATAAATAGAAAACAAACATTGCCACTCTACCTCGGCACAGAGAGATTGCTTCTGTCTGTGCTCCTGCCCTCTGAAGATGTCGGCCACAGATGCTGGCGAAACGTTATGAACCACAACTTCCAGAACATGGCCACACAGCCCGGAAGACCCACAACAGCCATTTCTTACTTCCCTTTTGAGGATCTCCTCACTCCATCTAACCACAACTTTGATGATGATGATGATGATGATGATGAGGAGGAGGAGGAGGAGGAGGAGGAGGAGGAGGAATGAGAAGAGGAATGAGGAGAAGAAGAATGAGAAAGTTGAGATCTGGGATTTCTAAGTACAAACTGATATTCATTCATTCATTCATTCATTCATTCATTCATTCATTCATTCATTCATTCATTCATTCATTTGATTTATCACCGCCCAACTCCCTTAGGAGGGACTCTTGGCAGTTTACAACCAAGCATAATTAACTGTAATACAAATATAAATAAAATTAAATAAACATTAAAATAACAATTCCAGAATATAATAAATATAATAAAATCCAGATGGCAGGATCTTCTTTAAAACCATGGAAAGGGCATTCTAGGGCCATCCTAAGGCATTAGCCATCCCCAAGAGTGTACACTCTTCTTCCTGCCCCAGGCCTGTTGGCAGAACCAGGTCTTGAGTTTTTTTCCGGAAGTCCAGGAGTGAGGAAGTCCAGTTTATCCCATAATAAACCAGATGTGACTGTAGTTACATAGAAACAAATATGGATTGTTTTATTGTGAACCGCCCAGAGTCCCCCAGTTTGGGGGAGATGGGCAGTAATACAAATTTAAATAATAAATGAATAAATAAATGAATAAATAAATAAATAAATAAATAAATGGATAACTGACATTTCAGTAGCTGGACATAGAAGGGTTAATGAAGAACTAGAAAAAAATAGGGAAATATAAAGACCTTCAAATAGAGATGGAGTAAATGTGGAAAAAGGAAGTTGTAGTGATGCCAATAATGATCGGTGTCCTTTGTCACATCCCCAACGTTCTGGAAAAGCACTTGAAGAACAATAGGAACAGGCAGAATCTCAACTCATCAATTGGAACGCGCACATATCATGACAATATCTTTAACTACCCTAGCTCCTTGAGAAGGATCTGATAGTCAAAAGGACCAAATCCAACCAGAATTAGTTGGTAGAGCTTGGGTAAGTAGCAATAATAAGAAAAATAATAAATAATCTTAATAATCTAAGTTCTCCGGTGGACAATTGAAATAATTGTCTAACATGGCTTTCTCCATCACATCTTCCAAGAAGAACTTGAGATTTCATAAACTCAGCTCATAATTGATTAGCCTAGATTTTTAAACTCCTTGGCATGATAGGTTGTGTAATTTATGGAGAACTGGAAGCAGTTCTTATAATATGGTTGTTATCATCCTGAAGAGCAACACAAATTTAGGAGTGACAAATCTGTTTTGGATCCACTTAGTTTCCCATTTTCCCCATGATTCCTATTTCTTGATTCCTATTTCTTGGACATTTTTCCTACTACAGGTAGTCCTCACTTAACGACCACAATTGAGACAGGCATTTTGGTTGCTAAGCGAAGCGGTCATTAAGCAAATCCGACCGGATTTTATGACCTTTTTTGTGGCAGTCGTTAAGCAAATCACCACGGGGCATTAAGTGAACCATGTGGTCGTTAAGTGAATCACGTGGTTCCCCATTGATTTTGCTTGCCAGAAGCCAGCTGGGAAGGTCAAAAATGGCGATCACGTGACCACAGGATGCTGCGACGGTCATAAATGCGAACCGGTTGCCAAGTGCCCAAATCGTGATCACGTGACCGTGGGGATGCTGCAACGGTCGAAAGTGTGAGCACCGGTTGTAAGTCATTTTTTTCAGCACCGTCGTAATTCTGAACCATCACTAAACAAATGGTCATTGTGAGGACTACTTGTACAGTAATTGGTTTTTGCAAGTTTGCTAGTGACACAATATAGTTTTGTGAGTGCTTCCCCCCCCCCCCCGCCCCCATGATTACAGGCTTGTTACATGCGCCGCTTGAGTTACAAAGTGTGCTGTTGCATTTGGGAAAGTGTGTCTCTCACCTACATTCTTGTAGAAGCCCAGGAGGAGTAAGTGAAATTGCTACAGCAGATGGCAGCACCATCCAACCTTGGCTGATTTGTAAAAGCTAAGCAGAATCAGACCTGGTTAGTATTTGGATGAGAAACCACCCTGAAATTCTTGGGCTGTTAGCTAGATTGAGAAGTTGAAAAAACACACCAGAAAAAGGACCGTGGAGCTGGCACTGGGGTGTGGGTGTGGGTGTAAATTCTGCCAGCCTAGTTAAAATCTTGTCCATATTATAAATATCTCTTATACTGTCTCACTGCCCAGCTGTTTGCCTTGTTTTTCTTCTTACGATCAGTCTTATTCCCTTTACTTGCTTCAGGTTTTCTACCCTTAAGAAATTTCTCCTGCTAATCACCTGGAGAATATTTGTAAATGAACAACAGGCATTTTTTGCTAGTTATAAATGCCTCTGTTCCATGACCTGAAATGTTCCCATTCCTGCCCCCAGTCTTCTGTCCAGGCCTGTGGGGGTATGAAGAAGTCTTCAAGCTTTGATTATCAATTCAGCATGCAATCGTTGGATCATTGAATCATGGCTCCTTAGCTTAATCCAGTGTTTCTCAACCTTGGCAACTTTAAGATGGGTGGACGTCAACTGTGGAATTGAAGTCCACACATCTTAAAGTTGCTAAGGTTGAGAAACACTGGCTTCATCAATTATTGATCATGCCTGATCTGAGATTCCCCTTATGAAGTCTTGGTGGGTACATCTAGCCCACTTGTTCTCCAGGCATCAACGAGAAAAGAAAACACTCCCTCTCCCTCTCCCTCTCCCTCCCTCCCCCTCTCCCCCCCTCTTCCCCCCCTCTCCCCCTCTCTCCCTCTCTCTCCCTCTCCCTCTCTCTCTCTTGAAAAGTCACTGAATCATTCCAGACTCAGACAATGTTCATTCACAGTCATCAAAACTATAGGCATCTGACAAAAAAAGAGAGGAAAAAACCCATCTCATTATGCCTCATTTGAATCTCTCTGCCTGACTCATCCTCATTTTCCTGATGTTATGAGTACAGAATGACCTTTTAAAACACATCACTGGCAGCTTAGTTTTATGTTGTGGTCCAGCATCCTGCGGCTTGGAGTAGTAAGGATTCCCAGGTGGAAATGCTTGTGGGAACAGAGAGATGGTTTGGCCCAGCAAGGGGGTTGAATTAGAATAATAAGGATCCCGGCTTCCTCTGTGTTGGGTTGCCAACAGAGGTCAACTAAATGCTTGTAAGAAGCTTGCAAGCCTCAAGGCTAGAGTGGTGTGGTCACCAAGGGGTTAAAATCCTTCCCCTTGAATGAAAGAATTGGGGGAAGAAAGATTCAGTGGGTGATGGAAGGTTTAAAGAGAGTTGGGGGCAGGATCAGTGTTGGTTCTGGTTTGGGGATACAGCTTTAAGGATTTTTAACCTTTGTTTCCAGCAAAGAAAGGAACAATAGGGTAGTAAATTAGTTAAATGTCCATGTAAAGGTAGGCCCTAGGAGTTCACTTTCTTTCTTTTTTTACTTTGAGCATTGTTTCTGGGCTGAAAAAGGTTCCTGTAGCCAACCTTTCTCCAGCTTGGGGCTCTGCAGAATTCTCCAGCCAGCAGGTCCACCACTGAGAATTCTAGAATAAGCCCACACATTTGGTAGACACCATCTAGAAGAGTGTTTCTCAATCTCAGCAACTTTAAGATGTGTGGACTTTCACTTCCAGAATTCTCCAGCCAGCATGCTGGCTGGGGAATTCTGGGAGTTGAAGTCCGCTCATGCTGGCTGGCAGATTCTGGGAGTGGAAGTCCACACATCTTAAAGTTGATAAGGTTGAGAAACCCTGATCTAGAAGAAAAGCTGCTATAGGCTTCCTTCTCACACGCCCTACTGCCATGTTTGCACACTCCGCTTGAAACTGATGTTAGAGGAACACAAAACTTTGCAATCTGCACCTGATTTGATAGTCAACATTATCAGCTCAGGGGAACTTTCTCTTCTTTAGACCTTATCTCTGGGGGGCATCTGTGCTCCCATCACGATCACAGGATCTACAGCTCTCGGTGACAGCGAAGCCTCAACTCTCTTTGACCTCTTCTCTCTGTGTATTTTCTTGCAGTCTACACAACATCTCATCTCATTTCTGCTCAGGGGTGTCCGTAAAAAGTAAAGGTAAAGGTGTCCGACTCTAGGGGCCGGTGCTCATCTCCGTTTCTTAGCCGAAGAGCCAGCGCTGTCCAAAGACGCTTCCACAGTCATGTGGCCGGCATGACACTCGCAGAACGCTGTTACCATCCCACGGAAGTGGTACCTATTAGTCTACTTGCATTTGCATGCTTTTGAATTGCTAGGTTGGCAAGAGCTGGGGCGAGTGCGGGAGCTCACTCCGTCACAGGGGTGTCCACAGGGTAGTTAAAAAAAACAACAACCTCAAGATGGCGGCCACTAGAATTCCCTAAAAAGCTTCTGGAAGGTCAGTAGCACCACCTGCATTATGTGGGGGAAAAGAATTGTCATAAATAACTGAAATCTGCCAAATGTTGGATGAACTCCCATAATACAACAATTCCTTGTATCATATCTCACATTGTTCTGAAAGTCTCTTAACTTTTTTTGAGATTTTTTTTTGACCTTCTAGAAGTTGCAGGGGAAAGAGGTACAGACAGGAAGCTTTTGTTGATCCTCCATTAGCTAAGCAGTCAAATCCTATCTACTTTGTGTACCAATAAATGAGATCTAAGAACAATGCACTGCCATAATTGATTTTGGAGCATAGATCCCCTCTGTAGCAATTACAAAAGTATATCAGAAACTTCAGGTGTGACTGAAGTTCTGTCTGTTTTTTAATGCGCATCACATGTGCCATGCACCTATCGGCAGAGCTTTGATAGCACCATCATGGCTACCATCTTCACCTTTTTGACCATACCCTGTTAGTTGAAGAGCCAGCGTTGTCCGAAGACGCTTCCACGGTCATGTGGCCGGCATGACGCACACGGAACGCTGTTACCATCCCACGGAAGTGGTACCTATTAGTCTACTTGCATTTGCATGCTTTCGAATTGCTAGGTTGGCAAGAGCTGGGGCGAGTGCGGGAGCTCACTCCGCCACAGGGGTGTCCACAGGGTAGTTAAAAAAAAAAAACAACCTCAAGATGGTGGCCACAATGGTGTGACTGAAGTTCTGTCTGTTTTTTAATGCGCATCACATGTGCCATGCACCTAAACTATCGGCAGAGCTTTGATAGCACCATCATGGCTACCACCTTCACCTTTTTGACCATACCCTGTGGACATTTGTGTCTTGGCTACAAGTCATGGCACCTTCACCTGCATTCCTCAATATAGCTCTAAGTTGAAAGCCTTTGGACTGAATGTGCTCTGAACAATAAACTTATTCTGGACTAGAAGAAAAGAACAAAGAATGAGGTGAGATAATGATGTCTGAATAGCTAGATTCCAGATTTTGGAGAATTATTTCACAAATAAAACAATGAGCTCAGAGGGGGGATTCTGGGAGTTGAGTTCCAATCAGGGGCATCTGTGAGGAGGGTCAAAAAAGTCAATATGGTAGCTGTGCATGTTAAAAAATAGGGTGGGGCGTTAATCACATGGCTTCCATCTTGGCTTTTTCGACACTCCTCTTGATCCCCCTTGGATCCAACTTCTCTTGAAGGCAAGAGAAGAAGTCACTGTTGATTGGCATGTTTGTCAGGTGAAACACTTCCCTGCATTTAAAATATTTGTATACTGTTTCCCATTTTTTTTTTTTAAAAAAAAAGTCTTTTAAATTATTTGAAACTGCAAGTTAAAAACGGGCATTCAGACAGGGTATAAAGTATACAGAATAAACGGAAGGATGAAGTAACAGAGAGTCAAAGCAGGGGAGGAGATTTGCACCAATGTTTCCCACCGCCTATTCTTAAGGCTTAGAGCCTTTCCGGCATTCAGCGTTTGCTCCTCAAAAGCCAATTATTGCTCAAAGACCACATCAGGGCGGAGAGAGAGCGCAGTTCGAGTGGCACGCAAGAAGTGGGGTGGAAAGGAGAGAATAGGAGAGGAAAGCCTGTTTTTGAATCCAATTAGGAAGTAACAAGAAGGATCCGTGTTTCTCGGGTCCCTTTTTGATACTGTGAACCAGGGAAGTGGGGCAGCAATAGGGCCCACAGAGGGTCAGGACTGAATGAAGATGGAACAAAATTCATTCTCTTGTTGGATTGTAAACATATTCTTACATTTCTGTATATATAAATACAAATATATTTCATATTCATATATTAGAAACATTTGCACTTGCATTATGGCTCTGAAACCATGTTGTATTTCCTTGAAGAGTTTTGTTGACACCCTTCCTTTCTAGCAGGCCTTGATAGATAGCTGTGCCCATAGAAAGATAAAGTGTACTTTCCAAGGATAGCTTCTCCAGGGGAAATATATTGTTTAATAACGGTCAAGGAGCCCTAGCAAGGATGGAAGGAAGTTCCTAATATGGAGTGAAGGAAGGAAATTCCTAATATGGAATGAGGGTAAGGTGGAGTATGCGTAACTGAGTAAGGGGTGGTCTTCTAAAGGAGGAGTTGAATGGAATCTATATAATGTGCTGTAGGAAGGGGGTCCTGCGCGGCCGCCCACCTAACAGCTTGCTGTCATTGCTTTTGCTCCTGGGTGAATAAACTCCTAACTTCATGCAATTCATCCGTTTCTTTACTCCCGGCTCAGGAACGAATCTGGTAAGATAAAATTTACTTCTAACACTCTTTTTCCCCCAAGGTTGGTTGGTTATGTATTTAATTAATTTAATTATTTAAGTAATTTAATTTATTTGGAGGATTTCTTTTTTGATATAGTAATGTTATTAAGAATTATAATTACAATGATAAAAACTCATACACACTAAAAAAAAATACCTTTTTTCTTTTTATTCTCGAAAAAGACTGAACAAAGGAAGATGAAGGGTTGATGACTGTGTTCCTGGAAGATGAAGCTGGTCAAACGCGCAAATCCTTGGAGGAATTCCATCCTGTGGCCTGAACTGCTTCCCTCCCTTGCTGCTCCTGGCTGTTCCCAAAGCGACTTAACAAATTCCACTCTGGATTTCTAAGGGTTTGTCAGCCCATAAGAGGGGAGGGGATTGGAGGGGAGGGGAGGGGAGGGAAGGGTTGAAGTTCTTGGAAGGCTTGATAGGCAGTAATTCAGTCAGAAGAGATACAGGTAGTCCTCGCTTAACAACCATTCATTTAGTGATGGTTCAGACTTACGACGGTGCTGAAAAAAACAACTTATGACCGGTCCTCACACTTACAACCATCACAGTGTCCCCGCAGACACATGATCATGATTTGGGCGCTTGGCAACCAGTTCGCATTTATGACCATCACAGCATCATGTGGGTCACAGGATCGTCATTTTCGACCTTCCCGGCTGGCTTCTGGCAAGCAAAATCAACGGGAAACTGCATAAGTGACTTAACAACCACGTGGTTTGCTGAACGCCTGCGGTGATTCGCTTAACGGCCACCACAAAAAAGGTCATAAAATTGGATCGGATTCGCTTAATGATCACTTCACTTAGCAATTGAAATTCCAGTCCCAATTGTGGTTAAGCGAGGACTACCTGTACTTCACACTGCAAAATTCTCCTTTGAAGCCTGGAGGAATGAAAATAGTGAACCTGCAGAACCTCCTAATTAAATGAGCAATTAAAACCATGAAAATCTATTTATAGCATCCCCATTTGACCATGGAGGAATACAGAACTTCATAGAACTTACAGAGCTGATAGAGAGAAAGCAAGTTACAGAAGAATTTTAATTGCTTTTACTTCAACAGTGAATTTCGTGGAATTGTTATGATATTATTCTTCATATAACTCTGTCGTAATATGATACTCTTGATCTAGAGAAACAAGTTTTATTTTAATTGAACATAAAAAATTCAAGCAACTTTGCAAATTATCCTTCGCTTTGATTAGTTTTTGAACTTTGGTGTTGGAGAAGACTCCTGAGAATACCATGGATGGCCAAGAAAACAAACACATGGATCCTAGAACAAATTAAACCAGAGTTCTCCCTCAAGACACAAATGGCCAGGCTAAATTATAATATTTTGGATATATTATGTGAAGACCTACTCTTTTGGGTCCATAATACTGGGAAACGTGGAAGGATGTTGCCTTCTTCTGTGATTTTTTTAAAAAAGTTTCCAGTCTTTTCTAGACCTTAGGGATTTCCTAGTGGTCCCCCATCCAGGTATGAACCAGCCCCATCCTCCTTAGCTTCGAAGCACAGCCAAGGTCATCCAAGTACTCTTCAAGAAGAGGGCTTTTCCACACTCCCTATGGAAAAGACAGCTTGACATCTCATAACAAGAGAGGGTTTTTTTAATGGCCAGAACAGAACTTTTGAAGTGGGGAAATTCATCTTTGGTTACTGAGAGGGGATACAAGAAAACCAAGTAAGAGCCAACAAGGCCTATATTTGGGACAAACAATCCACCAGTACAATGTCGGCTCCATTTGGTAGGTCCTAGGATATAACTCTAAAGATATCTATCTAAAGATATCTAAAGATATCTTAAATATTAATTAAATTAAGATATCTAAAGATAGATGCTTTTGAACTGTGGTGTTGGAGGAAAATTCTGAGAGTGCCTTGGACTGCAAGAAGATCAAACCAGTCCATACTCCAGGAAATAAAGCCAGACTGCTCACTTGAGGGAATGATATTAAAGGCAAAACTGAAGTACTTTGGCCACATCATGAGAAGACAGGATACCCTGGAGAAGATGCTGATGCTGGGGAAAGTGGAAGGCAAAAGGAAGAGGGGCCGACCAAGGGCAAGATGGATGGATGATATTCTGGAGGTGATAGACTCGACCGTGGGGGAGCTGGGGATGGCGACGGCTGACAGGAAGCTCTGGCGTGGGCTGGTCCATGAAGTCACGAAGAGTCGGAAGCGACTGAACAAATAAACAACAACAAGGGTATAACTCAGAATCAATAAGAATACCAAAGTAGCATCCAATAAAATATGAGAGCGTGAAAGATTAGAACATGAGAAGTCATGCCTTGGCTCAAAGAGATACAGGACTCCATAAAAATGCTTCCATGGTTTCTTCTTAAATACTACATGGACTACTGCACGATGCCTTCAAGTCTGGATTCAAGACCATCTGCAAGAGGTCAAGATGGGAACTGTGACCATGGGGTCAAAGCCTCACCCCCTTTTTTCAACATGTGTTGGACGCAGTGGCCCCCTCTCCGAGCATCCTGGCAGTCCTGTGGTTGGTGCCCATTCTTGCTCTTCCCTGTTCCAACTAGAGATTATCATTAGGAATGATCCATGATAGGACTACTGACAGCTGGCTGGTATGTATTCCTGCCCTGGGGTGGGGTGGGGGGAATCACAGCTTGAAAGCCAGTGGATTTTCTGAACTTTCTGAAGTGGCTGAGAGTCTCTTCCATTTTGTTTTTGAAATAGTCCGGAGTGCCAATGCTTGGAAGAGGAGCATCTTCTCCGGCACTTCTAGGATTGCCTATGCAGTCCTACAATGGTGTATAGTCACTTGGCCATCCTAAGATGAACATGGGAATCTGTCTTGCAGAAGGAATCTACCCATCCTTCCCTTTTTCCATCTGGGGATTAGCAGGGGGCAACATCTACCAAGGAGAACTCTTTTATTTTCCCAAAATGTCTGGAATGACCTAAAAGAGGGCTGCTGTGAGAAATGAAAATGGCATCACCCCATTGCCTTATGTCGCTCAATGTTCACCTTCTGTTCAGGAGCATCCACTGATGATTGTGTGTGTGCTGGCAAGCCACCATTTTATTTATCCTCCATACCCTAGAATGACAATTATTTATAATCAGTACCTGAAGTGATAATTAATTCAATTATGGATAATTAAAATGGCTGACATTTTGTGACAATTGCCAAGAAGAGCTCCACTGCACAAATGTAGGTGAATATCACCCCCCACCCCCGACAAAAGGTATGAAAAGGGGATGAATAAAAACTGAACTGATCCCATTCAATTTCTCATGTTTCATAAGCCAAGCGCCCAACTAATTTTTAACATGTTTTAAACCTTTGTTACCTTTTCCTCATGTTCAAGGTAGGTATTTTTCATATTCTGAGGGTTTATTTGTTCTCATATCATTCTTGGAAAAAGAATGTCACATTGCAGATTTTTTTTCTTGAATAAGGAGAGAGAGAGGGAGACAAAGTGATAGAATGTAAACAGATGATAGAGAATAATAAAGACAGAGCAATATAAGAAAGATAAATGATAGAGAAGAGAGACAGTTGATACACAGAGAGAAACAGATGATATAGATGATAGATAGATAGATAGATAGATAGATAGATAGATAGATAGATAGATAGATAGATGATAGATAGATAGATAGATAGATAGATAGATAGATAGATAGATAGATGAGAGAGAGAGATGATGATAGATGGATGGATGGATGGATGGATGGATGGATGGATGGATGGATGGATGGATAAGAGAGAGATGATGATAGATAGATGATAGATAGATAGATAGATAGATAGATAGATAGATAGATAGATTGATAGATGATAGATGATAGATGATAGATGATAGATGATAGATGATAGATGATAGATGATAGATGGATAGATGGATAGATGGATAGATGGATAGATGATGGATAGATAGATGATAGATAGATGATAGATCAGGGTTTCTCAACCAGGCTTCCGTGACACCCGAGGTTTCCGCGAGAGGTCCCTAGGGGTTCCCTGGGAGATCACAATTTATTTAAAAAACTATTTCAAATTCAGGCAACTTCCCATTAAAGAGGTAAGTTTCATTCCTTATTTTTAGTTTAAGAACTCTGTTAATGTATATATACAGGCCTACACATGAAACGGATATAATAATTCTGTAACTTCTGGCCTATATTTGAGCCTGAATGTGCAGGGGTTCCCCAAGGCCTGAAAAATATTTCAAGGGTTCCTCCAGGGTCAAAAGGTTGAGAAAGGCTGGGATAGAGGATAAAGAGGGATGGATGGATGGGGAGTAGATAGATAAGATAAGGAGAGAGGGAGGGATGGGGAGATTAGATAATGAGAGAGAGAGAGAGAGAAGGAGAGAAATACAGAGATACCGTAGATCATAGCTTTCCAAACTGTGTGTCGCGACAAAACCCGGAAGCGCTGATGGCATGTGGTGGCAGCAGTGTGTGTGGCGGCGGCGGAAGCAGCGCGCCATCAGCGCTTCCGGGTTTTAGCGCGACAAATGAGGCCGCCGCCGCTGCCTCCACCGCCGTACACACCACCGTCGCTGTGCGTGGCGCAGCACCGCCGCCACCGCCGTTGGTGTGTCGCCAACGGCAGGACTTTGGAAAGCACTGCCGTAGATGATAGGAAGAGGCAGACAGATGAGTGAATGAGAGATAATGGGTAGATAGGCAGGCAGACCCAGACAAATCAACAGATAGACAGATTGATCCCATCCTAAGAATGTTTTGGAAAAATTCTCCTTCTTGTGGAGCAATACTGTGAGGTTACCAGATATATGAACAGGCAAAGGAGAACAGACAATTGCAGAGAAGGGCAAATGGGGGAAAAGGAGTAGATACTAACTCTTAAACTTTCTTGGCATCTCTGACAAAAATTATAGTGAAAAACTGCAACAACAAAAAAAAGTACTTAGGCCTACATATATGTGAAAAAATTTTTCCAGCTTTAGAAAGATGGGCTTTCCAATGGCAGGAATGTGCAGAGCTGGCTAAGAGGCAGTATGTAACTGATTAAAGCCTTGTCAATTTCGGGCCCGAGCACAGTGGGTACTAATCAACTGATTAAAGCAGGGGTGGGGAACCTTTTTTCTGCCAAGGGCCATTTGGATATTTATAACATCATTTGCAGACTGGGGGGCGGGGTTTGTGGGCAGGAGCCAATCACAAGCGCCAGGGGCGGGGTTTGCGGACGGGAGCCAATCACAAGCGCCAGGGGCGGGGTTTGTGGGCGGGAGGTCCTAGATTTATTGAATTTCAAGTCCCGCCTGCAGTTTCCTTGGCAGGGCCAGATCAAATTATTTCGCGGGCCTTATACGGCCCGCGGGCCGGACATTTCTCACCCCTGGATTAAGGTCACAGAGCAGAGCTTGTTAAAAAAGAAGCTGGACAATATTTGATTTTAAGGCTATGCCTGCAGGACAAAGGACATGAGGACAAAAAGGAGGACATGTCCTTTTGCTGGATGTCTGGTAGATTGGTCTTCCCAATTCCTTCCAGTTTCTCTGCTTCTAAATCACAAATGTGAGGGCCGGCTTGATGTAGTGCTTAAAGCAGTGTTTCTCAACCTCGGCAACTTTAAGATGTGTGGACTTCAACTCCCAGAATTCTCCAGCCAATTGGTTGGATTGATTGTGGACAAATATGGTTTAATTTCTTGTTTGCTATTATGTTCTGTGGTTTTAACTAAAGGAATGAATGGAGCAAATCCAAATCTACTGAGGCTCTTTTCAGCTCTGCAGGACCATAATGGGCACAATCAATCCAGCCAATTCAAACCAAAAGTCCTCCTTTAGCCAAATATGTGGTCAGTCCAAAGCTTCACTGGGTATTCAGGATTCATGTAACAGGATAATGACAGTGGCTAAGTTAGAATTTGCAAATTAACCGTGCAAAGTAAACCAAGAAGAGAATCCCACATAGTTTAGCTTGAAAAATTCTTTCCAACCCCTGCATCTGTATTTTCTTCTTCGCAATGAAGTAATAAGCATGTGATCATCAGAGCCTCTTGGGTTTTATATATTTTTAATTAACTTATGGTTGGTTATATATATTGTTTATTGTATTTTATATGTTTTTATATCTTTTAATTGCTAACTTGTTGTAAACCGCCTAGAGTCCCCTCTATGGGGGGAGATGGGCGGTGATATAAGTTGGAGAAATAATAATAATAATAATAATAATAATAATAATAATAATAATAATAATGTGTGTGTGTGTGTGTACACATGCATTTGTGTTGCTTCTAAGTGTGTATGTGTTCTTCTTTTATTTAGGCTCATTCTACCAGAAACTGCCAAAATCTTCCTTGTTTTGAAACATCAGGCGGCTCCCCACATTTTCTTTTTTTTAATTTATATTTATTAAGAGTTTTCATATAGTAAAAGACAGATTTAAAAAGAGAGAAAGGAAGAAAAGGAAGAAAAACAAAAAAGTGCAAGAAAAGGAAAAGAAAACTAAAGTTAGGAAATATATAATGGACGGTGATAGAAATTGGAAAATAAATATAATGACTTCCAGCCTTCTTTTCAAGAGATAATTACAATCTGATTATCCCTCCTCCCTCTGAAATATTCTGCACATCCCCTCACCTCCTCATTTAATCCACATCTTTTAAAATTTGCAGATCCATAAATCATCAATTCGTTTTTTTTTCTTCTTTCAGCAAAAACTCTATATAACAGGGGTCCCCAACCTTTTTGGTGCCAGGAACCAGTTTCAAAAGACGATTTTTCCGCAGACTGGGGGGGGTGGGGTTTCTGGGATTTCCATGGACCAGGGGGCGGGGTTTCTGGGATTTCCGCTGACCGGGGGCGGGGTTTGCGGGTGGGAGCCAATCGTGTGCACCAGGGGCGGGGTTTGCGGGCGGGAGCCAATCACAAGCACCAGGGGGCAGGGTTTGCAGGAGGGAGCCAATTGTGCGCACCGGGGGTGGGGTTTGCGGGTGGGAGCCCTGCAGCCCAGTTCCTAAAAGGCTGCAGCCCACTAGTGGGCCGTGGCCCACAGGTTGGGGACCCCTTCTATATAAGGTTTCCAGTCTTTAAAAAGTATTGTTTGTTCTCTGACCATTCCCCACATTTTCCACTCATCACAGTGACACTGGCTAACTCCGAACAGCCCAGCCCAGCTCTGCCATGTGAGATCTCATCAAGTCTTAACCAGTCCTAATTTTCCAGCTGACTCATAGGAATTCTGGCTAGCTGCGAAAAGGAACTGTTGGGTTTGATTGCTTCCTTTCCACATTATATTGACTAGGTGTCCCCAGAAGCTTCTCAAGCAGTGAATGGAAACAAAAGCTTTCTTCTAGCCAGCTGTTGATGGCTGGAAGTTATCATCCCTCCACATGGAGATTCCACGGAGATATCACTGAAATAATTCAGTGGACAGTTTATGAATTTACATCAGCTTAACTGTAAGGATGCCACAGACTTACTGTAATTCCATGCTAAAAGCAGGAAATACATAGACTGGTCCTCATCAGACTAGAAGACCATTGACTAGACATTTTAATTCGGCTGCCTTCCAAGGAAAATATAGATACATCCTCTCAATTGCCAGCCATGGAACTCTAGCAGAAAATGAAGCTATAAACGGATGTTCTCATTCAAAATAAATATTTTAGTGTTCTCCTCTTTTTCCATTGCTTGCTTCTGCTGGTTATAAATCTAGGCATAAAATAAGTTTGGGGATTAATTACCAACTCGGAGATGGCAAGGGAGAACCAGAGCTACAATAAATGTGCATTTGAATAGTTCAGAAGGAGAATGAATTTGCACTGGGTTGCGTCCAGTGGCAGCTCTGAGAGATAGAAAGCATTTGTGCTGCACTACAAGTTTTATCTCCCGCCACCCCCCACCCCCCACACCGCTGCTCATTGCAGTCCTTCCCAGCCTCCTGAGAATTAGAGGACCTGGCTGAACAATAAGCAGGATGGCACAAATGGTTTCAATGGGAAAATTCTACAAATTTCAACATTTCCCACTTTGACATTTCAAACATCAATGGGCGTTCCCGTAGTGTCAACATTTCAACTTTCTGAACATTTCCCATTTTGGAATTTCAAAAAATGATGGAAGGAAAGCACTCCTCAAATGTCAACATTTCAACTTTATTGACATTTCAAAGTTTGAAATTTCAGTCATCAAGCTTCCACAAATTTCAAACTTTCAACTTCCTCAACATTTCGGATTTGGAAATGTCAATAATCAATGGGATTATTGCAGCAAAGGGAAAATATGTGGTCTAAAGGATTGAATTGAATTGAAGAGATGTTATTTTCATTACAGGAGACTGGAATGCTAAGGTGGGTAGTCAGACGACACCTGGAATTACAGGCAAGCATGGTCTGGGAAAACAAAATGAAGCAGGACATAGGCTGATAGAATTTTGCCAAGACAACTCACTGTGCATAAGAAGCACTCTCTTCCAACAACCTAAAAGACGACTTTATACATGGACTTCACCAGATGGTCGACACCGAAATCAGATTGACTACATCCTTTGCAGCCAAAGGTGGTGGACATCCATACAGTCGGTAAAAACAAGACCTGGAGCTGACTGTAGTTCAGATCACGAACTTCTTATTGCAAAATTTAGAATCAGACTAAAGAGAATAGGGAAGACCCACAGATCAGTTAGATATGAGCTCACTAATATTCCTAAGGAATATGCAGTGGAGGTGAAGAATAGTTTTAAGGGACTAGATTTAGTAGATAGGGTCCCAGAAGAACTATGGACAGAAGTTCGCAACATTGTTCAGGAGACAGCAACAAAAAACGTCCCAAAGAAAAAGAAAACCAAGAAGGCAGATGGCTGTCTGCTGAGACACTGGAAGTAGCCCAAGAAAGAAGGAAAGCAAAAGGCAACAGTGATAGGGGGAGATATGCCCAATTAAATGCAAAATTCCAGAGGTTAGCCAGAAGAGATAAGGAATTATTTTTAAACAAGCAATGTGCAGAAGTGGAAGAAGACAATAGAATAGGAAGGACAAGAGACCTCTTCCAGAATATTAGAAACATCGGAGGTAAATTCCAGGCAAAAATGGGTATGATCAAAAACAAAGATGGTAAGGACCTAACAGAAGCAGAAGAGATCAAGAAAAGGTGGCAAGAATATACGGAAGATCTGTATAGGAAGGATAATAATATTGGAGATAGCTTTGACGGTGTGGTCAGTGAGTTAGAGCCAGACATCCTGAAGAGTGAGGTTGAATGGGCCTTAAGAAGCATTGCTAATAACAAGGCAGCAGGAGACGATGGTATCCCAGCTGAACTGTTTAAAATCTTGCAAGATGATGCTGTCAAGGTGATGCATGCCATATGCCAGCAAATTTGGAAAACACAAGAATGGCCATCAGATTGGAAAAAATCAACTTATATCCCCATACCAAAAAAGGGAAGCACTAAAGAATGTTCAAACTATCAAACAGTGGCACTTATTTCACATGGCAGTAAGGTAATGCTCAAGATCTTGCAAGGTAGACTCCAGCAATTCATGGAGCGAGAATTGCCAGATGTACAAGCTGGGTTTAGAAAAGGCAGAGGAACTAGAGACCAAATTGCCAATATCCGCTGGATAATGGAGAAAGCCAGGGAGTTTCAGAAAAACATCTATTTCTGTTTTATTGACTATTCTAAAGCCTTTGACTGTGTGGATCATAACAAATTGTGGCAAGTTCTTGGTGGTATGGGGATACCAAGTCATCTTGTCTGCCTCCTGAGGAATCTGTATAACGACCAAGTAGCAACGGTAAGAACAGAGCATGGAACAATGGACTGGTTTAAGATTGGGAAAGGAGTATGGCAGGGTTGTATCACCCTACCTATTCAACCTGTACGCAGAACACATCATGCGACGTGCTGGGCTTGAGGAATCCAAGGCTGGAGTTAAAATCGCTGGAAGAAACATTAACAATCTCAGATATGCAGATGATACCACTTTGATGGCTGAAAGCGAGGAGGAGTTGAGGAGCCTTATGACGAAGGTGAACGAAGAAAGTGCAAAAGCTGGGTTGCAGTTAAACCTCAAAAAAACCAAGATTATGGCAACCAGCTTGATTGATAACTGGCAAATAGAGTGAGAAAAAGTGGAGGCAGTGACAGACTTTGTATTTCTAGGCACAAAGATTACTGCAGACGCTGACTGCAGCCAGGAAATCAGAAGACGTCTACTTCTTGGGAGGAGAGCAATGGCAAATCTTGATAAAATAGTTAAGAGCAGAGACATCACACTGACAACAAAGGTCTGCATAGTTAAAGCAATGGTATTCCCTGTAGTAACCTATGGCTGTGAGAGCTGGACCATACGGAAGGCTGAGCGAAGGAAGATAGATGCTTTTGAAGTGTGGTGCTGGAGGAAAATTCTGAGAGTGCCTTGGACTGCAAGAAGATCAAACCAGTCCATACTCCAGGAAATAAAGCCAGACTGCTCACTTGAGGGAATGACATTAAAGGCAAAACTGAAGTACTTTGGCCACATAGGGAGAAGACAGCTGATGCTAGGGAAAGTGGAAGGCAAGAGGAAGAGGGGCTGACCAAGGGCAAGATGGATGGATGATATTCTGGAGGTGACGGACTCAACCGTGGGGGAGCTGGGGATGGAGACGGCCGACAGGAAGCTCTGGCGTGGGCTGGTCCATGATGTCACGAAGAGTCGGAAGCGACTGAACGAATAAACAAAAAGGATTGAAATTTACTTTGTGTTACAACTTGAAAGAAAATTTTTACAAGATGATGTATCAATGGTATATGACCCCCCAAAAAACTTTCGAAAATGTATGGGACTATTTCCAACGTTTGTTGAAAATGTAATAAACAAGAGGGGTCGTTTTACTATATGTGGTGGACGTGTAAAGTTGCAAAGAAATTTTGGAATCAAATATGTACCTTGATGCAGAGTATACTACAAATACAGATTCCGCTCAAACCAGAATTATTTTTGTTGGGGATATTGGATTTACAAATAGAAAAACACCTAGTCAGAATCATACAATATATGGTTACTGCAGCAAGACTTCTTTACGCACAATTTTGGAAAACTCAGATTTTACCAATGATACAAGAATGGTTGTTAAAATTGATGGACATGGCAGAAAATGATAAATTGACTTGTTTATTGAAAGAAAGCTCAAGTTGTCATTATCTCAAAGAGTGAAAACCACTGGTGGACTATTTGCGAAATGCAGGATGGGCGAAGCTTACGTGGGGATTTGAAGATTAGGCTATAAATATAATAGGGTATATTAGATAAAGAATTATTCTTTTCTGTTGCATGAAAAACTAGCACTTAGGACGGATTTTCTTGTTCTTATGACCAGGGATAGATTGGAAGTTCCCTATGTTTCATACTTTTCTTTTTCTTTTACTTTACTAGACTTTTCCTTTCCTTTCCTTTCCTTTCCTTTCCTTTCCTTTCCTTTCCTTTCCTTTCCTTTCCTTTCCTTTCCTTTCCTTTCCTTTCCTTTCCTTTCCTTTCCTTTCCTTTCCTTTCCTCTTTTCCTTTCCTTTCCTTTCCTTTCCTTTCCTTTCCTTTCCTTTCCTTTCCTTTCCTTTCCTTTCCTTTCCTTTCCTTTTTGTATTTCTATTTCTTTTTCTATTTTGAACTTTTAACTATGTATTGTAAAATTCTAATAAAAATTTATTTAAAAAAATAATCAATGGGGGGTGAACGCTACCAAAAATGTGAGTGCCTTGCTTTATATGAGCAAAGGTACTTCCTGATTATTTATTTAAGAATGAGGAAGGCTACCCAGCTCATTATTTATGACCCTGGATGGTATATATCAATAAAAACCCACAAAATTAAACCCCAACAAATATAAAACCAATATAACAGACTGCAACTCTACACATATAGCCGAAGCAGGAAATAATAAAACAACGCCTCCCCACAAAGACCCAGCTCCCTTGAGAAGTCTACAATGCTGGGAAAGATAGAAGAAAAGAGAAAGAGAAGATGACCAGCTGCAAGATTCATGGACTCGATTACAGCAGTGATGGGTTTGGGCCAGTTTGGGGACAGATCTTCCTGGAGAAAGTCTATCAAGGTGGTTGTTAAGCATCAACACCAACTTGATGGCACATGATCAATCAGTCAATGCACAAACCCATCTCCCTTGAGAAGTCCATAATGCTAGGAAAGGTGGAAGGAAAGAGAAGAGGAGGACAACTAGCAGCATGGAGGAGGGACTCACACAACATCATCACAGTGACTCACGCAATGGGTGGACAGTGGAGTCCTTGGTGCTCTCTGAGCCTTGTTGTTTTCTTGCAGATGTTTCATTTCAGGCTAGGCAACATCTTCAGTGCGAAAAGGGAGTGGGACTTGCTCTCTGTTTATATCCCATGGCTTGTCCTGCCTGTGTTGGTGGAGGTGTTGTTCTCTCCTTAGGAGTTCCTTGATTGGGCTGTTGTTTGCTGCTTGGTTGACTGACTGAGTTCATAGTTCCTTGATTAGGGTATATTGTGCTGTTTGATTGTTCCTCTGGTGCTAATCTTTGCATATCTGGGTGTTGATTGCTGGCAAGGAGGTGTTCTGGTCTTCTGGCTTTTCTATTGTCTCTTATGAATGGTATGTAAATATTGTTTACCTCTATGTGTCTGTTGATGGCTGCTTTGTCTGAGTGCCAAGCTTCCAGGAATTCTCTAGCGTTTTTGGATTGGCTTGGTTTAAGATGCTCACAGTTCCCCAGTTGAAAGTATGGTTGAGTCTGTCCATGTCTTGGTTGCCATGGCTGTTGTTTGCTGCTTGCTTGCTTGACTGAGTTAACAGTTCCTTGATTAGGGTATATTGTGCTGTTTGATTGTTCCTCTGGTGCTAATCTTGGTGTTAATCAAGTCCCCGACAGGGGAGATGGGCAGTAATATAAATTTACTAAAATTAATTAATAAAATTAATCTTTGCATATCTGGGTATTGGTTGCTGGCAAGGAGGACAGTTGCTGGCAATGGGTGGACAGTTGGAAGACCTGAAGGACCATGTTGGGGCCGGATCATTCTGGAGGAGATCTATGTGGTTGCTAAGAGTCAACACTGACTTGATGGCACAAGATGGGGGGGCAGGGTTTGCAGGCAGGAGCCAATCATGCGGCCAGGGGGCGGGGTTTGCAGGCGGGAGCCAATCGTGTGGACAGGGGGCGGGGTTTGCAGGCGGGAGCCAATCGTGTGGACAGGGGGCGGGGTTTGCAGGCGGGAGCCAATTGTGCAGACCACCACCGCTCACCTGCTGTGCAGCCCACTTCCTAACAGGCCACGGCCCACTAGTGGGCCATGGCCCACAGGTTGGGGACCCCTGCTTTAGATGACACTACCTCAAAGAGGACCTGGAATGTGCCCATCTTCTGCTATGCTCTGATACAAACCACTGAAATTCTTTTCAACTTGAAAATGTATGTTAGCTATAACGAACCAAATGGAATAAACCTGTTAATTTTCAATGACTAAGTGTTCTTTTAATTACTCTTTCCCATCCCAAGACCAAGCTGCTTGAAACAACCAGGACAAAAATGAGTTTTTGTCATGGGAGTCCACAGAACAGGTCAACAGTGTCAGAATGATGGGGACAGTTGGGATTCAAAGCCCTCCATCTTTTTAATGGGCATTGTATGCATTGCATGCGCATAAAAATGGTGGGGCTTGGATTGCCTGTCATACCCACCATTTTGATATTCTTCACACACACACCCTGTAGACACCCCTGATTGTTGCTGCTGCTGTTGTTTTATACCTGAATGGGCTGTATTCCAAGCAAGTTTTTATGAGATCAACAATTCATTATGTGATTTCCCCCCCCCCATCCCTCCCCATGGGGAAACACATCTACTAGAAATGCAGTCTTAAAAATTTTGTAGCCCATATGCCATGTAAAATGAAATCATGTCAGGAATGTTCGTTTAACTGAGTTGCATATAAAGAACACTTACCTTGATGGATTGAGATGGAAAACAATAAAAAAGGAACATAAAACCTATGCTGCAAATCAGTGTGCATAAAGAGACAAACCATTACAATCTAAAATTTAGATGAACAGAGGGAGAGCTGTTTTGAAAAAGAATTAAAGGTCTCCTCACAATGAAGCATTCAAGATTTTCTTTTGTGTCTGCACCAACTGAGAAAATACCGGCCTTCACAGGTCATGGTAGACAAAGGATGTGTGAAATCCGAAGGAGGAAATTTAATTTCCAGTGCTGTTTTTCAGGCTTCAAACAATCCACAGAAAATCCAGTTATTAAGTTGAATTTCAGCCAGTTTGGCTACATTCGGTCTTTCTGGCTGAAGGTGCTAAAAAAATTTTATGGGTCCGTTTTCAATTTGGGGCATGCTGCATCATGGGTTTTGTGGTCTTTGAAACCTTATCCCACAAACTAATAAGGGGATCTCCAACACAGGGATTTTTTTGCTGGATCAGAGGTAGGAATTTTGTCCTAACGTTTATGGTTCCCAGTTTTCTACAATTAGCAGATTTATAGGATTTTCATGGGGCAGATGTGAATGCTGGACTCAGCGTCCTTTATGGTTGCCCTGGTGATTACCAGTAATGGTCAGGTCAGACGATGGACCTGACCATCGTCTTCCAAAGCAGCTACTTTACTCCCAACTTAAGAATGGAAAACGGAATATTGGTGGACAGCAAAAGAGATTCAAAGATACTCTCAAAGCTAATTTAAAAAAATGTAAGATCAGCATTGAGAACTGGGAAGCCCTAACTCATGAGCGTTTCAGTTGGAGGTCAGCCTTTATTAATGGCGCTATGGACTTTGAAGAAGCACGAGTACAGGGCGAAAGGGAGAAACGAGCTAAAAGGAAGGCAGGTCAGGCAAACTCTCATCATTTATTTATTTATTTATTTATTTGTCTTATTTATACCCCGCCTATCCCCTCCCTACTGGAGGACTCTAGGCGGCTTACAATGTTATATATATCAAATCCAATTATACAGTTATACATCATCATTTATTACATTTTACAATTTGTTACCGCGCGACAAGGAAAGAGGAAGGGAACCGGCTCTTCCGCTGCAGGCATTGGACTGCAAGTCCCAGAATGCCTCGCTCCGCGCCGGCTGCTGACGTCCAGGAGCTGGTATTTCCGGATCCGTCGTCCTCCGTCGTCCTCCGCCGTCATCACCGCTCCTCCAGGTCTTTCTTGGATTGAGGACGACCCTCCGCTGGACGCCCGCAAATTGTCCCAGGTGAGTGGTACCCATTTATCTACTTGCTATATTAGCTTTCGAATCGCTGGGTTGGCAGAGAGCTAGGGCTAGTGACGAGAGCTCACCTCGTCCCGCAGTTTCGAACTGCCAACCTTATGGTCGGCAGTCTAACGGCTCAGCGGTTTAACCCGCTGAGCCACCGCGCCCCTTATCATGACCGTCTCCCACCCGGAAACCTACGCCCTCATTGTGGGAGGTTGTGCGGATCCAGAATTGGCCTTTATAGCCACTTACGGATCCACCGTTAAAATTTTACCTTTGGAAGACAATCTTACTCGGCTACGAGTGATCGCCAACGATGATACCAGTAATGTAGCCTTCAAAGCACTTAGGAACCACTCTTCATCTTCTCCTCCTCCCAGAGCAGTGTTTCTCAACCTCAGCAACTTTAAGAGGTGTGGACTTCAACTCCCAGAATTCCCCAGCCAGCCATGCTGGCTGGGGAATTCTGGGAGTTGAAGTCCACACCTCTTAAAGTTGCCAAGGTTGAGAAACACTATCCCAGAGGGACCAAGTGTCCTTGTCCTTTGCATGTGTGCATGTACACACACATACACACAGAGCCGACATCTTTCAAAAGGAAGCCGGCCTGTAATGGTTATTTCTGCCAATCCAGTGAGATTGGCCAGAGTGGGTGTGTTCCAGGTCCCCTCGATCAAGCAGCGACATCTTGTGAACTTCACGGAGTGAGTCTTCTCTATCGCAGCACCAGCCCTCTGGAGTGAAACTCCCCCCTCCCCCACAGATTTAGATGGTTTCCATCCTGATGATGTTCAGGAAGCTATGGAAGACCTCGTTCTCCCAGGCTTTGGGGCAGAGTGAAAGCTGAGCCCCTGATGATGGTTTGTTTGTTTGTTTGTTAATGGTTATATGTTGTTTTGTGAGCAGGTCATGATTTCTTTTTGCCTTTTGTAATTCTTTTTTTAAAGCTTTTAATTGTAAGCCACCCAAAGTTGTTGGGAGTTGGGCAGACTGCAAATTGAATAAATGAATGAATGAATGAATGAATGAATGAATGAATGAATGAATGAATGAATGAATATGAACGAACAAAGACTGATTGACTGATTGACTGATTGACTGATTGATTGATTGATTGCATGAATGCATGAATGCATGAATGAATGCATAAATAAATGAATGAATGAATGAATGAATGAATGAGTGTTCTGAATAAGGTTTTCCATATTCATATTCCCTAAGTCTTGCTATACTCTATGACCAGACTTGCTATGTGGTTTCAAAAAGCAAATGGAGGTTAAGATGGCTGAGTTTGCACAAATGGCTAAATTGATTTGTTTGATCAAGGAGGAAACTACATCTACTTTTAAAAAAGACTGGAAACCCTTTATAGACTTTTTGCTGAAATTGGATAAAAATGAACTACTGATTTGGGGATTTATTGATTAAAAAGGTTTGTTTATAGGAAGAAGGGAACTATAATATGCACTATGGGAGGATGGAGATGGTAATTGTTATGTTTGTAACTGCTGCAAAGAAGATCAGAAGTTGCTTCTTTCAATATCTTTTTCTTGCTTCTTTCAATATCTTTCTTTTTCTTGCTTTTTTTATTCTTCACTTTTTCTTTTACCCTTTTATAATCTTTTTCTTTTTCTATTTCTTCTTCTATGTTTCTGTAGTTTTTTAAATCCTTGTAAAACCTCCTTTTAATAAAAATTATTCACAAAAAGCAAATGGAAGCCCATTACTGTTAGTAAAGGTTTTCCCCTGCACAGTCGTGTCTGACTCTAGGGGCCGGTGCTCATCTCCGTTTGTTAGCCGAAGAGCCAGCATTGTCCGAAGATGCTTCCACGGTCATGTGGCCGCATGACGCGCGCGGAACGCTGTTACCTACCCACCGAAGTGGTACCTATTTATCTACTTGCATTTGCATGCTTTCGAATTGCTAGGTTGGCAAGAGCTGGAGCTAGTGCGGGAGCTCGCTCTGCATGCAGGGCTAGGGATTTGAACCTCTGAACTTCCGATCAACAAGCCTGGCGTCTTACCCACTGAGCCATCGCACCCCTATACTGTACCCATTACTGTTACTCAGTGGTTATTAATTTTGGAATGAAAAAAATGTAACATTCATAAAGTTGGAGCTGGAGAGAGAAGGATATGCCAATCCATACTCAGGTATCAGTCTCTGGTCCACCATCCCAGTGGGATTTATTGGAGGGAAGAAAGATGCCCAAAGTCCCGAGTGGTTTGTGCTTCCAATCTGCAAGCCGGGCTGGGAACATGGATCGAAATACAGCTTTGCATTTGTCCTGGAATCAGTCTAACTATGCACCTCTTCATGCAACATGCAATTCAAATTGGAAGGGAGCTCCAATTTCTAAGATGCTCCATTTCATCCTTCATCCTTCATTGCTTTGCATCATGTTCCAGCATCTCCAGAAACATCTCTGTTTCACTTTCAGGAACAATCTCAGATGGGTTGGGATGGAGTTACATGGCGTGGCTTGATAGAAGATGGGAAATTGGTTGAATGTTGGGAAAATATGGAGGAGGGAGGGAGATCCCCTTTGATAGATCTTCAAGCAAGGACTGGCTAGACTAGACCAATGTTTCTCAATCTTGGTAACTTTAAGATGGGTGGACTCCAACTCCCAGAATTCCATGGCCAGCATGCTGGCCGGGGAATTCTGGGAGTTGAAGTCCACCCATCTTAAAGTTGCCAAGGTTGAGAAACACTGGGCTTGACATTTGTCAAGAAAGTTTTAATTTGGATTTCTGCCTGGAATAGCATCATCTTCTCTCCTGCAAGATTCAGCCCATCAATTTAGATCTTCTGGGAGGGGCCCTCTTTGAAGTCTGGGGTCAGGTTGTTCCATGGGGAAGTCACCCCCAGGGACCTTATTCCTTAATCGGCTACCACCTTACCATATGCACTGGCTTTTAATGGGCTTTCAGACCCGTCTTCTCTGCTCCGCCTTTAACAATGTCAAGCTGTGTATTCCAACCATTTCAGACTGTTAAATGTTAAAGCGGAGTCCTTGGTGCTCTCTGAGCTTGGTGGTTTGCTTGCAGACATTTCATTACCCAACTAGGGAACATCATCAGTGCTGTTAATGTCTTAAATGTTAATTTCTTAAATAGTAATTACTGACTTCATTTTATGGCAGGTTTTCTTGTTTTAAGATGCCTGGTTGTTGTTTTTTTAATCCCCCTGCCAGAAGCTTGGGTAGCAGGGGGGTTCAGCAAACATATAAGCAAATAAAACCACTGGCCCTTCCTACTCCACGCTGCTGTTATTCTGTGTCTGGCATCGTTAAAATCTCAGCTTGTCTCCAACGGCTGTCTCTGCTTTGCAAATACTCACTTGCGATGGCAGCTATCAAGTGGCAGCTATCAAGAGCAGATGCCAATTCGCCTTTGTGCAGACTTATTACCTCCGGTAGGAGACCGGCCTAGCCTGGCCATTGCTTGTCTCTGCTGAAGCTGTTTTCAGCCCATCCTCCCCCTTCCGTTTTCCACCCCGTCTGTTTTGTGCAAAATCTGTTCGTTAGACTCGCCGTGGCACTACTATGTAAACAAAGCGAGAGCTGGGGAACAGCCAAGATTCCTCACCAGCAGCCTTTTGCAAGGATCCTTCATGTCCTTCACAACCAAGAAATGGGCATTCCTGGTCCTGGATGATGACAAATTCTTTCTTCTGCTCTCTCTGAATTTTTATTGCATGGTTCCACTATCAGCTCCTTGTTTCTAACCCTTAAGACAGAGCTTTCCAAACTGTGTGTCACAACACAAAAGTGTGTCGCCACACACAGTCTGGTGTGTCGCCACACAACCCGGAAGCGCTGATCATCATCAGCGCTTCCGGGTTTTCCCGTGGCAACACACCAACTGCAGCACGCAGAACCTGAAAGCGGCAGCAGCGCTTCCGGGTTTTTGCGCGCTGCCACAATGGCGGCACTTCTGGGTTTTCCCGCGGCGACACACCAACGGCGGTTGGTGTGTCGCCGCGGGAAAACTTTGGAAAGCCCTGCCTTAAGACATAGCTTTCCAAACTGTGTGTCGCGACACAGTACTGTGTTGCCTGCGGGGCCCAGGTGTGTTGCGAGAAAACCCAGAAGTGCTGATGGCGTGCCGCCACCAGGCCATCAGCGCTTCCGGGTTTTCACGCGGCACACCAGGACACTGCTGCTGCCACTGCTGCAGCACGCAAAAACCTGAAAGCGCTGCGGTGGTGGCAGCGCGCAAAAACCTGGAAGTGCTTTCGGGTTTTCACGCGCTGCCGCCACTGCCGCGCTTCTGGGTTTTCGTGTGCCGCCACCACCGCACTTCCGGGTTTTCGCGCGTCGCCGTTGGTGTGTCGCCAACGGGAAAAGTTTGGAAAGCCCTGCCTTAAGAGAATGAATGTGAACCTTGAGGGCATTGTACATTACATTAGTCTGAGTAATGCACCCTTCCCCTTCCCCTTCTGTAATGGTATGTGGGAAAGAGCTCGGGAGACAGGGCCATTATCATTGGCGATCACTCGTAGCCGAGTAAGATTGTCTTCCAAAGGTAAAATTTTAACGGTGGATCCGTAAGTGGCTGTAAAGGCCAATTTTGGATCCGCACAACCTCCCACAATGAGGGCATAGGTTTCCGGGTGGGAGACGGTCATGATGAGCGTCTGCCTGACGTGCCTTCCTTTTAGCTCTTTTATCCTTTTCGCCCTGTACTCGTGTTTCTTCAAAGTCCATAGCGCCATTAATAAAGGATGACCTCCAATTGAAACGCTCATGAGTTAGGGCTTCCCAGTTCTCAATGCTGATATTACATTTTTTTAAATTAACTTTGAGAGTATCTTTGAATCTCTTTTGCTGTCCACCAATATTCCGTTTTCCATTCTTAAGTTGGGAGTAAAGTAGCTGCTTTGGAAGACGATGGTCAGGCATTCGAACAACATGACCGGTCCAGCGAAGTTGATGTTGGATGATCATTGTTTCAATGCTGGTGGTTTTCGCTTCTTCTAATACGCTAACATTAGTCCGCCTATCTTCCCAAGTAATTTGCAGAATTTTTCGGAGGCAGCGTTGATGGAATCTTTCAAGAAGTTGGAGGTGGCGTTTGTAGAGGGTCCATGTTTCACAGGCGTACAGAAGGGTTGGTAGTACAATGGCTTTGTAAACAAGCATTTTGGTCTCCCTGCGAATGTCCCGATCCTCAAACACTCTACGCTTCATTCGGGAGAAAGCTACACTCGCAGAGCTCAGGCGATGCTGAATTTCAGCGTCGATGTCGGCTTTTGTAGATAGATGGCTGCCGAGATAAGAAAAGTGATCGACATTTTCTAGTGACACACCTTTAAGCTGGATTGATGGCGCTGCGGAGGGATTGGTTCGAACTTGCTGGTAAAGCACTTTGGTTTTTTTAATGTTAATCGAGAGGCCGAGTTTTTCATATGCTTCTGCAAAGATGTTTAGGATAGTTTGAAGATCTTCCTCGGAGTGTGCACAGACTACGTTATCATCAGCATATTGAAGTTCTATAACAGAAGTTGCAATTACCTTATTTTTTGCTTTCAGCCTACTAAGATTAAAAAGCTTTCCATCTGTTCGATATATAATTTCTACACCAGTAGGAAGTTTCTCTTCAACAAGGTGCATAATCATAGCGATGAAGATAGCGAATAAGGTTGGAGCAATAACACATCCCTGTTTAACGCCGGATTCCACTTTAAATGGATCGCTTTGAGAGCCATTGTTATTCAGGATTGTTGCCATCATGTCGTCATGGAGTAATCGCAAGATGTTCACAAATTTATCAGGGCATCCGATTTTCAGAAGGATGGTCCAGAGAGCAGTACGATTTACAGTATCAAAAGCTTTTGTCAGATCAATAAACGCCATGTACAGAGGGCGGTTTTGCTCCTTGCATTTTTCTTGAAGCTGTCGTGCAGTGAAGATCATATCCACTGTTCCCCTGGAAGGGCGGAAGCCATTTTGCGTTTCAGGGAGGATGTCTTCTGATACAGATAGGAGACGGTTTGCAATGATCTTTGCCAGGATTTTGCCTGCTGTGGCTAGAAGGGAGATGCCTCGATAGTTTCCACAGTCTGTTCTATCACCCTTTTTAAAGGGATGCTGCCTAGGTAGGCTGACCATACATTCTGTTTTCAACGGGACAATCCCGTTTTTCAAACAATTCTTGACCGTCCGTCTTTTTAAGAAAAAAAGCCAATTTGTCCCATTTTTCAAAGTTGCTGCACGCGCGCGAGCACCCCCCGCATGTCCCTGCCCCCCACACGCACGTGCACATGCCCCCCGCTCGCACATGCACATTCCCCCCACCCCGCACACCTGCGCACACGCCCTGCACATGTGCGCACATGTGCACGCCCCCCCCCGCACACACACACCCCTGCGTGCCGGTTTTTGCCTCAAGGAAATATGGTCAGCCTATGCTTAGGGAATGGTCAGATAAGAGAGGGCAAAGCCCACAGCTGCATAATGGGTGGAGAAAGAGGCTCAGAAGGGACCCTCCCTAGTTTCTCAGGCTGTAAAGGAGATGTGGGGGAGAGATTTGTACTTGCAGACTTGCAAGATTGATGTGAGCCTTACCAGGTAGACCAGACAGGAAAAACGACCAGATGAGCTAATTCTACTTTATTGTAAAGCTACATTAACAGAATCTTGCAAGTCTGAAAGTACCACTTCTATGTATTTATTTTTACATATAGTGTAAAAATGAGTGCTTCTATTGCGCTATTACTGTGATAATTACTATTACAGTATACTATTACTCTTCAATTACTATTACGATGAAAATGTTTATATTATACTTATTCCAGAGTTTCTCAACCTTGGCAACTTTAAGACGTGTGGACTTCAACTCCCAGAATTCCCCAGCCAGCCATGCTGGCTGGGGAATTCTGGGAGTTGAAGTCCACACGTCTTAAAGTTGCCAAGGTTGAGAAACATTTCTCTATACCAGTGCTTTCCAAACTGCCGCCGTTGACGACACACCAACGGCGGCAGCGGCAGGGGCGCAGGGGCGTGTGTGGCGGCGGGGGCGCGCACGGTGGGGTTGCGGGGGGCACGCGGCGGTGGCTGTGTGCATGGTGGCAGAGGCAGTGGCGGCGGCCTCGTGTTTTCTGCTAAAACACGGAAGCGCTGATGTCGCGCTGCTGCTGTCGTCGCTACCGCCGCCGTGCTCACCACCACACGGGCCCCTGCGCCACCGCTGTGCACGCCCCCACCGCCGCTTACGGGTTGTTTCGCGACACACTAAATTGTGTGTTGCAACACACTAAAGTGTCGTGACACACAGTTTGGAAAGCTATGCTCTATGCCAGGGCTTTCCAAAGTGCCGCCGCTGGCAACATACGCGGCGGCGGCGGCAACACGCGTGCGCATGGTGACTGCGCGCAGCGGCGCGCGGGGGTGCGCGCGCACACACCAATCGCCGTTGGTGTGTCGCCGCGGGAAAACCTGGAAGTGCCGCCGTTGCGGCAGCACGCAAAAACCCGGAAGCGCTGCTCCCGCTTTCGGGTTTTTGCGCGCCGCCGTTGGTGTGTCGCTGCGGGAAAACCTGGAAGCGCTGATGATGATCAGCGCTTCCGGGTTGTGTGGCGACACACCAGACTGTGTGTGGCGACACACTTTTGTGTCGTGACACACAGTTTGGAAAGCTCTGCTCTATACTATTCCTAGTACGCATCAAAGTTTCTTTCTTCAGCCTGTTCTGCCTTAAGTTCCCTCTCTGAGATGTCTTCTTTTTCTGTTCATGGCCAGCGTGTAGAGCTCTTGCACATTTTTTACGTGGTGCTTTGTCTGCCTGGGCTGCTATACTCCATTTCCTCTTTTTTGGACTGTCCACTCCTTCTGAATGAAAAAAAAATGGCTTCCTTTGGCTACTGTACGCTGTTTGCTGGTGGCTGCAGAGCTCCAAAACATGCATCTCCTCGTTCTTCTCCCGTCTCCCCCAACACCTGTGTCAAGCTTGCTGCTTTGTTGGCAACCCTGCTGTGCTGATGCTGGGGAGAAGGCTCACATGGGAGGGGAAGAAGGCAGCACCGGTGCCTGCAATTTTTCTAAGCAGCCTGCTCTTCCACAGAGCTTTTTCTCCATCTCAGCAGGATGTAGTTGGTTTTGTCCCAACTGATTAAGTAGGCAGGTAGGTAATCCAAGGAAAGCAAGAATTATTAACTTGCTTTATTATGTTAACCACCCAGGGTCACTTTTTAGTGAGATGGGCAGTGTATATATTTAATAAGTAAGTAAGTAAGTAAGTAAGTAAGTAAGTATGTATTTTTATGTTGAGGAACAGTCTCCTACAAGATGAACTCATGTCCTAGGGCAGAGCTTTCCAAACTGTGTGTTGCGACACATTAGTGTGTTGGCTGCAGTGTCTGGGTGTTTCGCAGCTGCTGCTGCCTCCGAGCCCTGCCAGGATTCTGCGCAGGTCCTAGTGCCTGCCTTGTGCCTTGCTGTAAGACTGAGTCGCGAAATGATGCATGTCTAAAAAGTGTGTCACCAACATTAAAAGTTTGGAAAGCTGTGTCCTAGGGACTTCATAGACACATCCATGTATGTTGCTTGCAACACTAGAGACATAACTAACAATCTTGGTTGTCCAAGGCGGGGGGGGGGGGGGAGAGAGAGAGAGAGAGAGAGACTCTCATTCTAGCTTATAGCCCTGAGTTTCTTATTGGTCTCTTAATTCTAGTCTGTGACCGTAATAAAATATTTATTGATTGATTGATTGATTGATTGATTATTGGTCTCTCTTCTGAATACAAACAAGGCCCAGCCCTATTTAGGTTCAGAGCCAAGGTTCAACTGTTGGGAATAGAAGAGAAAGATGTCCTTGAACTGGGTTTGACATGTCCACAGAGTTTTCTTGGCAACAGCATGCAAGTGGTTCACCATTGCCTTCTCCTAGGAGATTCTCTCTCTCTCTCTCTCTCTCCCTCCCTCCCTCTCTACCTCTACCTCTACCTCTACCTCTACCTCTACCTCTACCTCTACCTCTACCTCTATCTCATCTCCAAGGCCTTCGAGCTTCTTTTGTTGTGTGTACCCCAACTGTCCCACTGTATTGGTTGAGAGCCATTCATATCCAGATTAATTGATCCGGGGGAGGCTGTTTGCTCAGCCGAGATCTGTCCTTGCCAGCCTGTGTTTAATAAAGCAGAGACATGTTTCTTCTTGCCTTCTGCCTAATTTATTAGAAAGATTGCCGGCTGGAGGGCAGGTCTGTGAGCAAAGAAACGATAAGGCAGCTGCCTGGGGATGGGGATGATGAGAAAGATAAGCAAAGGCTGGTGGATGCATGATAGCAGAGCAATTCCAGACATCACAGCAAAGCTGCCTGCCTCATCCAACTCACCTTAGCGGTCTGGCATCTGCTGACATTAAGGTGTGCTGTTTAGCTTCTCTCTAAAACCAATCGTTGGCTTAAGATGGGCATAAGATCCTGGTTTCCCTTCTTGGCCCATTCTCTTTCCATCCAAATCCTGATCCCTCCACCCACCCGCTCCCTTAGCCCCACTGCTTCGCTTTGCCCCAGATGCTTTCAGCTCTTTTCCTTTCTTCTCCTGACCTCTGCCACTTCCTGCTGACCATCAGTGATCTCAAAAAGAGGACCTGATCAGCTGTATCGGGTGGTTGGCTGGCCTTTAATTGCCTTGTTTGTGAAAGTAGGGATGGCTTAGAGGGGAGCAAGCAAAAATTACTGGGAAGGAGAAAGTCTTAGCAAGGGTCCCCAATCTGTGGGTTGTGGCCTGTTAGGAACTGGGCCGCGGGGCTCCCGCCCACAAACCCCGCCCCCTTCCGCACGATTGGCTCCTGCCAACAAATCCCGCCCCCGGTCTGCGGAAATCCCGGAAACCCCGCCCCCCAGTCCACGGAAAAATAGTCTTTTGAAACCAGTCCCTGGCGCCAAAAAGGTTGGGGACCCCTGTTTAGGGAATTCACAGTTGGAGAGGAGGGGGCTGGGGGAGGGGGCCATCTCACAGTGGCCATTCTCAGAAAAATAATCTGAAGGAGGAGGAGGAGAAGGAGGTTGAGCTTCTGTGAGTAAGTATGAACAAGGGTTTTTGTTAAGTTAAGGAGCTTAATGTTAAATATGTTCCTTGCCCATACTTCTCTAGGGTAAGGCAATCTCTCATCTCCCCTTCCATTCCCCTCTCCCAGAAATTGCTTTTCTCCATGTGAAAATGCTAAAGACGTTTCATTGCCAGGCTAGGCAACATCTTCAGTGCGAAAAGGGTGTGGGACGTGCTCTCTGTTTATATACCATGGCTTGTCCTGCTTGTGTTGGTGGGGGTGTTGTTCTCTCCTTGGTAGTTCCTTGATTGGGCTGTTGTTTGCTGCTTGGTTGATTGACTGAGTTAATAGTTCCTTGATTAAGGTATATTGTGCTGTTTGATTATTCCCCTGGTGCTAATCCTGGTGTTAATCTTTGCATATCTGGGTGTTGATTGCTGGCAAGGAGGTGTTCTGGTCTTTTGGCTTTTCTATTGTCTCTTATGAAGAGACTCTTATTGTCTCTTCGATTGGGACCAGAGAATCCAATCATAGGCAGCCAATCAAACAAAGATGGCCCCATATAACTTTAATCTCAAACATGTTTCACCAGTTCAAGCAACTTAGATTCTTTGCCAGATCTTACCTACTATAATTCTATGCAACCCTCTCAATGAAGGTTGTCAAGAAAGTTTGCAAGATTGAGGTGGACACTCACAAAATGGAAAAATGGAAGATGAAATAAGTGTCAAAGAACAGTAGAAAGCTGACAGCAAAGTAAGGAACGGTGACCCAAAAGATCACATCATAAATGAAAGGTGCCCAACTGAGGACCTGTGGCTAATAGTCCTTCCAAAAGTTTATTTATTTATGTATTCAATTTATATAGTTGCTCCTGAAGTGTATTAATGAATGAAAGGAGGAGGAATTGGGAAAGAACAGCCCTCCTGAATGTATTTAAACAAGTCAGTGTTGTTAACTGTAAATGTAAATTCAATACATTTATAACCCCCTGGAATCTTTTAAGTTGGGTGGGTTATAAAAAGAACTATAAAATAATATTAATCAAATCCAACCATTTTTTTAAACCAAAAGCTAATACCTGTGATGATCAAGTTTGTGTAGCCTTGGGATAGATGCTGGGATAATAAGGACGTGGTGGCTCAGCAGGTTAAACACAGCTGAGCTGTAGGCTGCCGATCAGTAGGTCGGCAGTTCGAACCCTGCGCGACGAGGTGAGCTCTTGTCGCTAAGTCCTAGCTCCTGTCAACCCAGCAGTTCGAAAGCCTTGCAAGTAGATAAATGGGTACCACCTTAAAAGTGGGCTAATTTGCTGGTGTCCTGTCGGGAAGTCAGCTCCACTGGAGGAGAGGATCGGAGGATCGGAGGAAGATCAAATGCCGGTGGTGACGACGGACCCGGATGTGACAGCTACATGACGTCAGCAGCCGGCTCAAGGCATCCTGGGAATTGTAGTCCAGAGCCTAATAGAGTTGGTTCCCTTACCCCTCTCCCTTCACGCGCGGTGCATTTGTATATTTGAAATTTGGTGTATAATTGAACTGTATACATATGATTGTAAGCCGCCTAGAGTCCTCCACTAGGGAGGGGACAGGCGGGGTATAAATATCACTTAAATAAAAAATAAATAAATAAAAATAATCTGTTTCACACCTAGGGTCCCATTACAGAAATTTTAATTACTACTCAGTTGCACTTTATATAACAGGCTGTCTTGATGCAGGGAAGTGCCAGATGTCCCCCAGTGATTTATGTTGTCCTATTCTCCATAGGTTGCTCCCCTTTGGAGCCTGGCCATCAGGTGCACCTAATTTCCATTTTTTCCCCCAGCCTTTCTGGTGTGAGATCAAGATCTTGACTTCGGCTTGACTCCATCTAGGTCAGTGTTTCTCAATCTCAGCGACTTTAAGACATGTGGACTTCAACTCCCAGAATTCCCCCAGCCAGCATGCTGGGGTAAACATTGATTTAGGGTTTCAAAAAGATTTTGTGGAGTAAATATCAGTATTTCATTGGCAGATGATTCAGAGCAGGATCATTGTTAGCCAAAAGAAATTCCAGCTAATATGTATCTCTCTTTACTTGCTTTTCCAGCCTCCCCACAATCTCTCCCACCTAGTGTAATGTAGTGGTTAGGGGGTTGGAGTTGAGAATCCAGCTCATGTCTCTACTCAAATGCTCACCGGGTGACCTGGTCAGGGAGAGATACCCTTTCAGACTTGCAAGATTGATGCCAGCCTAGCGAGGTAGTCCAGACAGGAAGCACACCCAGATGAGCTAATTCTACTTTATTGTAAGGTTCCATTAAGAGAATTTTGCAAGTCTGAAAGTACATTTCTCCCCTGTGGCCTTTACAGCCCAATAAACTAGGGAGGGTCCCTTCTGAGATGTTTGCCACACCCCCATTCCTTCTCAGGGCTCAGCTGCCTCTTATCAGACTCTTGTCTAGTCTGCGGCTCTTCCTCCTGTCTCCCAAGGTCATTCCCACATGCCATTGCAATCATCCACAATGTTACAGTGCTTGTGAGGTACATTATATCCTATAACCATGTGTGTGTGTGTGTGTGTGTGTGTGCGCGCGCGCACGTGTGTTTCACTGGGCTGTTTTCCCCCTTTTGCATTCTCTTTCTATATTTACAGAGGATCATCTATCTTTCCTTGCAACCAAGCAAATGAATTGTATCTTCACAGCAGGAAGGGATGGGCTTGGGCAGCTAAGGCCAAATGAACTTAATGGTGTGCAATTAAATTACACCCAAGCTCACGTGGTCCGACGTGTAGCAAAGGAGATAAGTGGCCTGATTCAATTAGTAGGTTGCCCACTAATGAACCTTGGGGAAGCAGGAGGTTTGAAGAGATGCAAAAAGAAATAGCTGCATTTGACCAGAATTATTTGGGAATACAGAGAGCCTGTTTGGTGTCACGGTTACGGCACTGGGTTAGAAACTGGGAGACCATGAGTTCTAGTCTCATTTTAGGCACAAAGCCAGCTGGGGGTGGCTTTCTCTCAGCCCTAGGAGGGAGCCAATGGGAAACCAGGAGACTGAGAGTTCTAGTCCCGCCTTAGGCAGGAAAGCCGGCTGGGGGACCTTGGGCCAGTCACTCTCTCTCAGTCCTAGGAAGGAGCCAATGGGAAACCAGGAGACTGAGAGTTCTAGTCCCGCCTTAGGCAGGAAAGCCGGCTGGGTGACCTTGGGCCAGTCCCTGTCTCTCAGCCCTAGGAAGGAGCCAATGGCAAACCAGGAGACTGAGAGTTCTAGTCCCGCCTTAGGCAGGAAAGCCGGCTGGGTGACCTTGGGCCAGTCACTCTCTCTCAGTCCTAGGAAGGAGCCAATGGGAAACCAGGAGACTGAGAGTTCTAGTCCCGCCTTAGGCAGGAAAGCCGGCTGGGTGACCTTGGGCCAGTCCCTGTCTCTCAGCCCTAGGAAGGAGCCAATGGGAAACCAGGAGACTGAGAGTTCTAGTCCCACCTTCGGCATGAAAGCCAGCTGGGTGACCTTGGGCAAGTCACCCTCTCTCAGTCCTAGGAAGGAGCCAATGGCAAACCAGGAGACTGAGAGTTCTAGTCCCGCCTTAGGCATGAAAGCTGGCTGGGTGACCTCGGGCCAGTCCTTGTCTCTCAGCCCTAGGAATCAGCCAATGGCAAACCACTTCTGTAAAACCTTGCCAAGAAAACTGCACGGACTAGTCCAGGCAGTCACCGAGAATCAGACATGGTTGAATGGCAGGAAAAGAAAAAGTGGGAATATAAATATGCAAAGCTGCAAGGAAAGGTGCGTCAGATGGACTTCAGATCTGTTCCTGCAGTGTAAAATGCAGAACTCTGCAGGAGCGCCTGGTCAAGGTTTTGCCTGTTTTTGTCAGTGCAAAACCGAACATCCCACCCTGCATCGACAGAACTAGATACCAAGGGGTTCAATTCTCTCTCTTCTAAACAGCCAGGGACTGATTAATGAATCAAGTAATTTTAATAACAGCAGTGTTTGACTGGGTGATCCCCAAATGACTATTTAATGTATTGTTGGGTTATGATGAATGTAGTTATTTTGGCTTTCCGTTAGCAACAAAAGTACAATTCAGTCATGCAAAGAATGAGCAGAAATTGTACTACTGGAAGTCTGTATTCGGTCTCCTAAAGCAGAATATCATAAAGTCATGGCTTGAGTTGAAAGAGATCTTGGAGAATATCTAGTCCAACCCTCTGCTCACTGTAAGATTCCACTAGATCAGTGTTTCTCAACCTTGGCAACTTTAAGAGGCGTGGACTTCAACTCCCAGAATTCCCCAGCCAGCCATGCTGGCTGGGGAATTCTGGGAGTTGAAGTCCACGCCTCTTAAAGTTGCCAAGGTTGAGAAACACTGCACTAGATCTTCCCTATAGATGGCCATTCGACCTTTGATGCAAAACCTCACGTCCCTTAATGCCTTCAGCAGCATGACTGGTCTTATATGTCATGAAAGAAAGAGAAAAGCACCCTGTTTTCAGAACTGGAAGACAGTTATGGAAAGCCGCTGGGCAAACGTTTTCGAGATCATAAGCAAATCCGTTGTCCCGTATCCCAGCTTCCCTTCTGCTCAGCAGAAGTATGACTCCGTGAAGGCCACTGCACACATTACATGACAAGGAACCCAATCTTCAGCTCAAATGAAAGCCTAACAGGGATTGGAAGTCCATGCCAGCTCTCTGGGTAACCAACCTGTATGTCAACGAGATTAACCCATGTTTGACAAAATCCAAATCAAAGTAATTGCTGTAGGCATAGTCGAAGTCAGTGAGAAACGGAGGAGAAAGGACTAATTCTGAAGATTCCAGCTCACTCCAGCTGGCTTGTGAGTGTCTGTGTAAGCCCAGATGGATCCATTTGTGGATATCCCACAAGTTCTCCTTCAAAGGAAAACACTAAGGTTGGAGCTTGAATCATGTCAACTGGATTTCTATTTTCTCAGTGGAAACATTTCGCTCCTTATCCAATAAGCTCCTTGGATAAGGAGTGAAACGTTTCCACTGAGAAAATAGAAATCCAGTTGACATGATTCAAGCTACAGACAATTCCACCTGGATGACTGAGAACCTTCATAGACTAAGGTTGGAATAGCGAGATCAGGACCCAAAGAGAAGGAAACGGCATTTGGTGATCGACGGCTCCAACTTTCAGCGATTTTTCTCAGGGCTCTCTGCTCACAGAGTTTTGGGTAGCAACGGTGATGCATTCGCACAAATGTTCATGCGCACCCACACCTACACCACACCCAGAGAAGTTGTTATAACACACAACGCATTGTGCGTTTAGCAGCTTTAAGTGGAAGGAGGACACTGGGGCCTTCCCCATCTTTACTGTATCCCCAGCAAACAGCGTTCCGCGCGCGTCATGCCGGCCACATGACCGCGGAAGCGTCTTCGGACAACGCTGGCTCTTCGGCTAACAAACGGAGATGAGCACCGGCCCCTGGAGTCGGACACGGCTGCACAAATGTGCGGGGGGAACCTTTACCTTTACAGCAAAGACATCCACGTTTTGCTCTTCATAGTGGGAGTTGCAGGTGGGCATATTTAATCCCATTTTTTCACCGTGCTCTTTGACTTTTAGTACTAGGTCTTGCAAATCCTTTGAATTTTCAGCTATCAAGGCAGTGTCATCAGCATAGTGCAGGCTATTGATATTTCTTCCTCCAATTTTAAAACCATACTAAAACCACACTAAAATTGGAGAGTTAACAAGGGGTACAACTTAAAAGAAACAGAGATATTGTTATCTGAATGCTTATCTAACTGTGTCTGGCCTGAATGCTGCTCAGGAACAACAGGAGTTGTAGTCCTATTGTCCCCAAGCAGTTAAAAACATCAGCTTGAGAATGGCTGGTGTGAAGTATCAAGGTAAGTAACAATTACTCAAAGATGCAGTTGTAGAACAACAGCAGGAGTCCCCAACCATTTTGGTAACAGGGACCGGTTTCGTGGAAGACAATTTTTCCATGAACGGGGGTGGGGGGGTGGGGGGGATGGTTTCGGGATGAAACCATCGGAAGTGGTAAATAAAATAATGGGCGGGCCACGTGCGGACTAAAATAAGTGTCGGATTCTGACTTCTCATAAGGAGCGCTCAACCTAGATCCCTCGCATGCTCAGTTTACAGTAGGGTTCGCACTCCTATGAGAATCTAATGCCGCCGCTGATCTGACAGGAGGCGGAGCTCAGGCGGTAAATACAGATGAAGCTTCGCTCGCTTGCCCACCACTCACCTCCTGCTGTGCGGCCCGGTTCCTAACAGGCCACAGACCGGTACAGGTTGGGGACCCCTGATATAAAGGAAATTTGCAGCACTTGCAGACAGGGTGAAAGGCAATGATATTTTATTTTAAATTCCATAATCTTGGGGATATCTCTCGTTGCACCATCCCCTCCAAAGCATACTGATATAGCTTTTTATAAATTTCTTGAACATCGGTAAACTTCAGATCAATAGGACAATGCAAGCAAAGGAGATTAAATCATAGAAACAAGGACAGAAGGAACATCTGGATGAGATTTCAGCAGTCCTGAAGCTGAGCTATTAACAGCAATCAGAGACAGGGTGAGATGCAAGGATTCACAGCATTTCTTGACATCTAGACATTCAACCAAAGTCTTGAGGATGAATTTCAAACGAGGCATGTTTGTGCTCAGGTAAAAGCCAATCTTAGTTGACCTCCATATGAGAGACTTAAACTCTTTATAGTGGGGAAAAGATCCAATAATGCTGAGATGCATGCAATAATAGTAGAAAAGGGGGGGGCAGAATTCAAAGAGGAGGAACAAGAAAGAAAAATAAATAAATCTGGAGATATTGTCTTTTTCTAAAACCCAAGATGGCCATGAGCAAGACAGAGGAAACAAGATGAGGCTTTTCTTCTTAAAGCTACAGCAGCATCCAAGTAATAACATGAACACAGAAAAAGGGATAGGAAAATACCATTTCTATAACACCGGACAATATAAAAACGTTTTTAAAAATCTGTAAAAAGCTGAGCAGAGCCCTGTAGCACTTTGCTCCCCCTACTGGCCAGAAGAGTAACTGCCTTGCCTTCTCCACAACAGCCTGAGATTCTGATTCTGGCCCTTCACCAGAAGGCCAGAGACTGCTTATTTCCCCTTCCCCCTGTTCCGATTCAGGCTTGGCCTGGAATGCCTTTTGCTAGGAAATTGTCTCCTGCGGCGCTGGCTGGTGTGCTGGGAAAGAATGCGTCTCCATGGCACTCCTGTCTCCTAGACAGCTACTGACATTCTGCCTTTCAGAGCAACCGAGGGAATAACAGCCAGGGTTTTCGTGAAAAATCTGGCCGAGCTGTAGTCGATTGGGTGAAATGTGGAATCTCATCCACTTGAAAAGCATTTCCCCATCCCCGCAAAGAGAAAGAAGAGGTTTATGTTCTGCCGTTTGTTCTAACCTTCCTGATTTCTACTGATAATGATGCCCCAATAACTTCAGAGAACTAGAATGTCTAAGTTCAATGAAAAACAGGAGCTGTGCATACAGTACAGGTAGTCCTCGCTTAATGACCACAATTGGGACTGGAATTTCGGTTGCTAAGCGAAGTGGTCATTAAGCGAATCCGACCTGATTTTACGACCTTTTTTGCGGTGGCCGTTAAGCGAATCACCACGGTCATTAAGCGAACCATGTGATTGTTAAGCAAATCATGCAGTTCCCCATTGATTTTGCTTGCTGGAAGCTGGCACGGAAGGTCAAAAATGGCGATCACATAACCACAGGACACTGCAACAGTCATAAATGCGAACTGGTTGCCAAGTGCCCAAATCGTGATCAAGCGACCATGGGGACGCTGCGACGGTCATAAGTGCGAGGACCGGTCACAAGTCATTTTTTTCAGCAGCATCGTAAGTCTGAACCGTCACTAAACGAATGATTGTTAAGTGAGGACTATCTGCATTTTCTGTAACAAATTCTTGAGGAACTCTGCGGAGCTGTCCAAGGTCCTGCTTCCTTAGCTTTTTACCATGCAGTTCTGTGGAATAGGACACACTTAAACTTGCCCAGATCTAAGTCAGTCTCAGATTTAATGAAGGGTTAAAACACTAAAATGGTGGTTTGCTGCCTTATGTCTGAGGCAGACAAATTTTGCAATCTCTTGATTTTAATTAAACCCATTGTACACTAATCTATATTTCATCAGCCAAGGTTTATTCATACAACTTTCAGTTCCCAAGCACCCCCGACATCCATCTCTACTAAATCCTTATTTAGTGTAGTAGCACAGACATTTAGAAACCAAATCCACAATTAATTGTTGTGTATTGATTGAGTAACCACTTGATATAAATTGTGCAGACTGGTATTGGATGAAAATAGGAGATATGGGGAAGTAATTCCATTGTTGCATCTACTGTACGTGAGCCTGGTGTGTGTGTGTGTGTGTAGTTATTTTTAGAGACTGGCCCATTATGAGAAATTCATAATGAGTTGAACTTTTCATAATTATAAAGTATTATGTTTCTTTTAGAACTATGCAAATGTTCAATTTGGCAATTTGATTCCAAATGGCGCAACTGTGTCTCTGAATTGGAATGACTCCCCAAATTGAATTAGGAAGTTAGTTCAAATTGCAAATCAATTATGATGCCCCCAAATCAATTTGATGACATGGACATCTCTGTGCATGTTCAGAAATGGCACTTTCTTAGTCAGGTTGGAAATTTGAATCGAATGGACCCTGTTAATCAACTAAACATCCACACCGAATGGGACATAATTTTCCAAATTGATCTGAATTATTAGACAGATCTTTCCTTTCTTGAATTATTATTTTGCCTGATTTACACAAATGGAATTTCTTTCACCCTTCACCTCCTTCTTCAATATTCATCTCTTTGGGAAACCTTTGGATTAAACCACCATTTCCAATTCTCAGGATTAATAAACTCTCTATAGATGGACATTCTCATACCTTTTAACCACTGGGCTACATTGCATAGAAAGATTATTTGGTGCAAAACTGTCCTATATCATGAGTCCATCCACTGAGATCAGGAGAGGCTTTCCAAGGTCTTGTGAAGACAATCAGAGACAACCCTATCATTAGACAAAGTGAAGCTTCCACCGTCCCACCCCTCCAGCGGATCAGCTGTTTGATTGCAGCTATATGTGACGTTCTCTTGAATGACTCACTACTCTGGCTGGTCCTCCTTTTTATGTCACCTGAGATGATCCTCAGAATCCCAATTGTGGTCATTAAGCGAGGACTACCTGCAATTTACGTGCCACTATCCAAGAGTCTCCCGTGTTTAGTTTTGTTCCTGCTTTGGCAGCTAGAAAACTACACAAAGTGAAGAATTAGAGGGAGTCAAACTCTGGATAATTAGCTGATCGGATGGGGGGAGAAACCATTCAATCTTCACACCAGGGCTTTTAGATGTTGCAATGGGGGCTTGCCAAAAAATCCAGTGGGCAGGATTGGAATATATAATTTCCAGGGGAGATAAAGTGTTGGCAAGGATTTGAATGGCAAAGCCTTTGAGGAATAGCTCAATTTATATTATTTTTATAGGCTATGGTGGGGAGAACGGGACAAGGGGGCCAACATACAGTTTCTCAATGGCTTTGGACAAATGGCTCTGAAATTGAGAAGCAAGTTGGGGCACCGGGAGGGGATAATATCTACTTTTTAAAAAGTTATCTCATTGACACAATCCAATAGTTTTTTTGTAGTTATCCTGCTGATAGAGGTGTATCAAGGCCTGCCACAGCTATGAACATATCATAAGTTCAGATCTAAAGGTAAAGGAATTAAATTCAGACAGGAGTTTTCCTACTAAATGTTTATCGCTGTGGCCTTGGCCCCGCAATTGAATATAGAACAGGTGTGTGTGCTATATTTATTTGCTGAATGTTGGAATGCTTAACAACACACACACACATTACAGATCCCTTTATTGAAACTCTTCTGATCAACAGCCTAGAGAAATGATGCAAAAGTGCTCTGCTTTGTGCAAGGTGATACTGACACTCCTTTGTTACAAATAGTTGCAGACTATGTGGATTGAGATGACCCTTCCAGTTGGGGTCTTCAGCCAGGGAAGCAACTCCGAATGAGTCTCAAAGGGATGCTTATGTTTTATTTATATGTATTTATTTATTTATATTTCAAATTTAGGCACCACCCATCTCAAAGAGCGTCTCTGGGTGGTTTACAGTAAAACAAATATACCAAACAATAACTTAAATTAACCTATCCAGAAGACATCTCACCCACAGTGCATGCCCATAGAACATAGCTTTCCAAACTGTGTGTCGCAACACTTTAGTGTGTCGCATCACACAGTTTAGTGTGTCGCGAAACAACCCGTAAGTGGCGGCGGGTGTGTGCACGCGCGGCGGCGGTGTGCACGGCAGCAGCGACGACGGCAGCGGTGTGCCATCAGCGCTTCCGCGATTTAGCGGAAAACACGAGGCCGCCGCCATGCACATCACCGCCGCCATGCCCCCCCCCCCGCGCCGCTGCCGTGCATGCCCCTGCGCGCACCGCCACGGCGCCGCTGCCGCCGCTGCCGCCACCATTGGTATGTCACCAACGGCAGCAGTTTGGAAAGCACTGCCCTAGAACATGTAAAGATTCCAGCGCCTTCCCTTGTTTCCATGATTAGGCCAAGGTCAATCATGGTTATCATTAACCCACTCCAAACCACAGGATTCATTCCTGTTTCCAGATGGACAGGACCCATGGTAAGTAAGTAAGTAAAGTTTATTCTTAGAACCACAGGTCATAACCCCGTAGCTCCACGATCTATTCTGCGGGTCCAAATCCATCCTGGATTTTATTTTATTATGTTATGCTTGTGTTTTTAGATTTTTGTATAGTTTTTAAATTTTTTATTTATTGTAACCCGCCCAGAGTCCCTTGCATGGGAGATGGGCGGGGAATAAATTTGAAAAATAAATAAATAAATAAATAAATAAATAAATAAATAAATAACATAGGAATGCAATAAATTACAACAAAATATGACAATAAAACAATAAAATAGTGAAATCATAAAATAAAAGAAGCATTAGATATAAAAAGGTTACAACAAAATAGAGCCAAATCTACAACTAAGTTTAAATGAGAGCAGAGTAAAGGTAGCAACTTGGTGGCTAACAGTTGGAAACACATCTGCAAGAAGAGAAATCAGTTTTTCAAGGTCAAAGCCCTTGAGTTCATCTGCGATTAATAATTTGGCCCTGATCTCATTGTAAATGGGGCAGTGGGGGACATAATGGATAACGCCCTCCACTTGACCAACACCACAAGGACAGAGGCGTTGTTCGATGGGGAGCTTACAAAATCTCCCTTTGGAGAGGACCCATTGATTCAAAGAAAGCACCAAAGATTAATTTCCCACCTAGGTCACTTCCAGAATGTCAGGAGAAAGAGGAAAGAAGAAAGCCCAGGTACTGTATATTATAAAAAGTGCACTGTAAAAGATTACCAGAGAATTATATGAAATAAAGTGAGAAAATTACCATTTGGTGGATAAAATGTACGCTAATGAGCATCCTGCTTATATAAAGCTAGAAGCTCAGTCTCATTGTAATCTAAAAGCGGCTGGATCCAAAAAAGAACCATGATCTCCCATAAGGGCATATGGTCATTCATTCCAAAGGCTGCGTCTCTTAATGCAGGGGTCCCCAACCTGTGGGAACTGGGCCGTAGGGCTCCCGCCTGCAAACCCCACCCCCTTCCGCACGATTGGCTCCTGCCCACAAACCCCGCCCCCAGTGCTTGTGATTGGCTCCAGCCCACAAACCCCGCCTCCCCCCGGTCCGCAGAAACCCTGGAAACCCCATCCCCCCGGTCCGCGGAAAAATCGTCTTTTGAAACCGGTCCCTGGTGCCAAAAAGGTTAGGGACCCTTGTCTTAATGGGTTGCTACCCCTAAGGGCAGTGCAAGCTGAAACTCTTACAGACCCCTAAACATCTAAATGGGAAGAGCCCCAAAGGAACAGAAAACAGGCTTCAAAGAGGAAAAGGTTATAATCTCATATAGAAGCAAGATGAACTAAAAGCAGTCGGAAAAAAGGCAGGGCATCCAGCGAAGAATTCAAACTAAGCGAAAGAAGTACACACCACGAAAGGTCAGAGAGCTCGATTAAGCTGACCAGGAACAGGGTCACCTGGAGGCTGAGGCTGTCATCTCTTAAAAAGAGGCCAAAGTTAAAGCAAGCAAACAAACGTAGCCAGAAAGCGGATTGTACATGAGTTTTCTAAGGCCCTGTAATGGTCTGTGGGAGGAGGGAGGGAGAGCATCAGACTAGAGAACCGTCATGCAGAAGGTATCCCAGCCCGCAGAAGGAGAGGGGGCATGGGAAGCATTTCAGAAGGGACCCTCCCTAGTTTTCTGGAGAGTAAAAGGGAAAAAACGTGTGGGGGGGGGAGAGAGAAATAATTTCAGACCTGCAAGATTCTGTTAATGTAAAGGTAAAGGTAAAGGTTCCCCCGCACAGTCGTGTCCGACTCTAGGGGCCGGTGCTCATCTCCGTTTCTTAGCCGAAGAGCCAGCGCTGTCCGAAGACGCTTCTGCGGTCATGTGGCCGGCATGACGCGCACGGAACGCTGTTACCTACCCACCGAAGTGGTACCTATTTATCTGCTTGCATTTGCATGTTTCGAATTGCTAGGTTGGCAAGAGCTGGGGCGAGTGCGGGAGCTCACTCCGTCACGCGGCGCTCGGGTCTCAAACCGCCGACCTTCCGATCCAGAAGCCTGGCGTCTTAACCACTGAGCCATCGCACCCCCTCTGTTAATGTAACCTTACAATAAAGATAGAGCTAATACACCTGAGTGTGTTTCTTGTCTGCACTACCTCGCAGGGTTAACAGGCCCAGAGTTTCCAAAGAAAGGGGAGCAAACCCCACACTCCCTCGCACTGATGATATTCCCTAGCTGGGCCATGAAACATCTGCAAGCAAACAGCCAAGCTCAGAGAGCACCAAGGACGCCACAGTTCAACCCTGAGCTACAGAGATTCTCTTCCATTGACATTAGTGTGCTAATCACTAGAGCTGAAGCACATCTATGCACTGGTGCTGGAGAAGAGGGCCATTTCCGAGACTCGGTTTCAGATTTACTTTAATTTAATCAATTTAGGCTCCGGGCAACTCTAGAATGACTCTGGGCAGCTCACAATACGGCCACGAGAATAAAATACAGTACAGTTCAAAAAAGACCAAACCAAGAAAAACAAATGCTGTAAGGGCAAAATGAAGAACAAGATGAAGAATCTGGCAGACACTGCAGAAAGCTACCATAATTCCTCTCCCATTTCCCAGAAAATCTGAGCTGTGTAACAACTGCAATACTTTCTGGGAGTGAGCTCCTGTTTTTCCTGTTTTCTGTCATTGATCTTCCTTCCTTTATGATCGTGTGAGCAATGCTGAGAACTTTATGCAGAGGTTGTTCTCATTGTGGGACTTCACCTGATCATTCCAGGAAGTGCCAGAACAGGAAGATCCATTCTGCATCACTTCAAAGCAATTGCGCTTTTTCCCAGGTCCGTGAAGCTGTCCTCCTTTTTGGAACCCAGCCCAGCCCTACATGATGCCAGTGGAAGGACGGGCTGTACCTAAATTGCAGGCAGCTGGGATTGCGTAAGGACAGCAGAAAGATTGTTAAAAAAGCCCTGTGTTTGGAACAGCTGGGTGGGTGTATGGGAGAGAAGCAGAGGACAGGAAGGCAAGCGAGAGAGCAGCAGTAAAGGCTTGCAGAAATGCCAGAAAAGGAGCAAGTGAGAATTTGTCCTTTTAAAGGAGCATTGTATCCAGTAGCTAGTCGTAGAATTGTTAGTGTTTAATAGTTATAGTAATAATGTAGTATAGTGATAGACTAGCATAGTAACCTACATGTATTAGTTAGAATAGCATAGTTTAAAGCAGGGGTCCCTAACCCCCGGTCCACGGACCGGTACCAGTCCATGGCCTGTTAGGAACCGGGCCGCCATGCCGGTCTCTGAACCCCGCCCCCTGGTTCACGCGATTGGCTCCCGCCTGCAAACCCCGCCCCCGGTCCGCGCGATTGGCTCCCGCCTGCAAACCCCACCCCTGGTCTGCGCAACTGGCTCCCGACTGCAAACCCCACCCCACCCCGGTCCGTGGAAAAATTGTCTTCCATGAAACCGGTCCCTCGTGCCGAAAAGGTTGGGTACCCCAGTTTAAAGTAGTTGTAGCAATAGAAAAAAAGGTTAGTTGGAAACCAAGAATTGTATTAGTTGGTCACCTAGGTATAAAAAGTACTTTTATACTGTAAATAGTGGTTTATCAGTAAAATGACCCCAACATAAAAAGGGGAGGAAAAAAGAAGGTCTTTGTGTGCAGTGGGTGTCTTGGTGAGTCTGAGTAAACAGCCCTTGGGTATCAAAAGAACCTGTGACAATGCCTCTCTTCAAAAACCGCACTGCTTTAAGCAAGGCAGGCTTGAAAAGATTAAACAAAGCTTGAAGAGACTCATCAGCCACGTTGTGTGTCCAAAAAAGTAAGGGTGCTGAGATTTCCCAACAAAGCTGCAAGAATTACTACATTCATTTTCAACAACCTCTCTCCTATTTGTTCCCCCCACTCCCACCCTCAATCCTTAAGAAAAAGATGCCAGATTCCAAAACTGAACAGGGATGTTCAGGGTGTGGGGTCTCAAGAAAGTCAAGATGATGGTTGCAACCATGTAATTGAAGCCCTTATTTGTTGACCTAGGAAAGAAACAAGTTTTCAGTCCCCTGGTGGCAACCACCTTCTTAGCATTTTTTTTACCCCACCTGGGTCCCCTGGACATCCCTAACGCCAAAGCAGGTGTTAGAACAAAATTTATTTTAGAGAAGATGGATTTTACATCTTTTTCTTCCTGGTGGACTCATTTTATGCAGATGTTCTTCCCTCCAGCAGCTTGGAAGCCCAGCCTATCTGTCAGAATTCAGCCAAGCATGGCCAGCAACAGGCCCGTTGCGTCAACTGACCTCTTGCAGGCCAAATTATAACAGCTTCTTGAGAAGTTTCTCTGCTAGTTTCACTCTCTGGAGCTTTGTTACCCGATCAGTGACATTTCCAGAATATCTCTCCATCCTGCAAGCTGTGCAGGGTTCTCTGTAGCTTGAATCATGTCAACTGGATTTCTATTTTCTCAGTGGAAATGTTTCGCTCCTTATCCAAGGAGCTTCTTCAGTCTGAGCAAAGTTGGTAAGTTTATCCAACTTTATAACTTATCCAAGGAGCTTCTTCAGTCTGAGCAAAGTTGTTTCCCTTACCAACTTTGCTCAGACTGAAGAAGCTCCTTGGATAAGGAGCGAAACGTTTCCACTGAGAAAATAGAAATCCAGTTGACATGATTCAAGCTACAGACAATTCCACCTGGATGACTGAGAACCTTCATAGACTTAGTAAGGGAATCCTTAAATATGTTGCTGTGTGACCTTACACCTGGGGCTAGGTCATGGTTATTTTTTTTTTGAGATGTTATTTCTAAGTCCCTTTATCATCTAAAGAAGGATGATACAGGGACTTAGAAATTCTTTAGATGATAAAGGGACTCAGAAATAGCATCTCAAAAAAAAAAAATAACCATGACCTAGCCCCAGGTGTAAGGTCACACAGCAACATATTTAAGGATTCCCTTACTAACTTTGCTCAGACTGAAGAAGCTCCTTGGATAAGGAGCTAAACATTTCCACTGAGAAAATAGAAATCCAGTTGACATGATTCAAGCTACAGACAATTCCACCTGGATGACTGAGAACCTTCATAGACTTAGTAAGGGAATCCTTAAATATGTTGCTGTGTGACCTTACACCTGGGGCTAGGTCATGGTTATTTTTTTTTTGAGATGTTATTTCTAAGTCCCTTTATCATCTAAAGAAGGATGATACAGGGACTTAGAAATTCTTTAGATGATAAAGGGACTCAGAAATAGCATCTCAAAAAAAAAAAATAACCATGACCTAGCCCCAGGTGTAAGGTCACACAGCAACATATTTAAGGATTCCCTTACTAACTTTGCTCAGACTGAAGAAGCTCCTTGGATAAGGAGCTAAACATTTCCATTGAGAAAATAGAAATCCAGTTGACATGATTCAAGCTACAGACAATTCCACCTGGATGACTGAGAACCTTCATAGACTTAGTAAGGGAATCCTTAAATATGTTGCTGTGTGACCTTACACCTGGGGCTAGGTCATGGTTATTTATTTTTTTTGAGATGTTATTTCTAAGTCCCTTTATCATCTAAAGAAGGATGATACAGGGACTTAGAAATTCTTTAGATGATAAAGGGACTTAGAAATAGCATCTCAAAAAAAAAAAATAACCATGACCTAGCCCCAGGTGTAAGGTCACACAGCAACATATTTAAGGATTCCCTTACTAACTTTGCTCAGACTGAAGAAGCTCCTTGGATAAGGAGCGAAACGTTTCCACTGAGAAAATAGAAATCCAGTTGACATGATTCAAGCTACAGACAATTCCACCTGGATGACTGAGAACCTTCATAGACGTGCAGGGTTCTCGTTTCTGTTTTTCTTCCCACCTTCATTCTACCAAGCCAAACAAGCCAAAGTGTTGTTTTGCTTCTGGATATATTTTAAATTGGAAAAAGTTAAAAGGGCTGAAATTACAAGAAAATCGAGCTTTTATTTTATTTATTTTATTTGTTTAATCAATCTCTATTTTAAGCCGAGCCCCGGCACTTGGCCTTTGATAAGCCAATTAAGTGTAGTTCAATGAAGGTTGACATTATTTATCATCATCATCATCATCATCATCATCATCATCATCATCATCAAATAACACAGAACAAACAAAAATAATCCCATTTTTGGAAATTCAAATGCAGGCTAGGAAACTGGGAATTATCCAAATAACATTGCAAGATATAACAGGTGCCCGGCAAGGTGGAGGTTGGTTTTTCTATAAAGTCACAGCTGAAACCTTTTGTTCTTGTAGACATTTGTTTAATCTGTGATTCCACCTAATATGCCACTAACTGTTTTCCTAACAGTTGTGGCATATTTTTCTCAAGGCCATCTCCGTGGTCTTCTAAGTTACTTCTCCTTCTCAGCTTTTGGGCCAATTCCACTGACCTGTGACTTGGCATGTGAATGTAGACCAGCTAGCATAAAGCTAGCATTTTGTTTATTTAAGAGTTGAATGGACATTTTTCCAGCCAACCGGCAATTTAGAGAGCCAGTTTGGTCTAGTGGTTAAGGTGCTGGGCTAGAAACCAGGAGTCTGGGAGTTCTAGTCCCGCCTTAGGCATGAAAGCTGGCTGGGTGACCTTGGGCCAGTCCCTGTTTCTCAGCCCTAGGAAGGAGCCAATGGGAAACCGGGAGACTGAGAGTTCTAGTCCCGCCTTAGGCATGAAAGTCAGTTGGGTGACCTTGGGCCAGTCCCTGTTTCTCCGCCCTAGGAAGGAGCCAATAGCAAACCAGGGGACTGAGAGTTCTAGTCTCGTCTTAGACAGGAAAGCCGGCTGGGTGACCTTGGGCCAGTCACTCTCTCTCAGTCCTAGGAAGGAGCCAATGGCAAACCAGGAGACTGAGAGTTCTAGTCCCGCCTTAGGCCAGTAAGGGACTTGGGCCAGTCCCTGTTTCTCAGCCTAACTCACCTCACAGGGTTGCTGTGAGGAAAATAGAAGGAAGGAGTATTAGGTATGTTCGCCGCTTTGAGCTATTTATAAAAATAATAAAGGCGGGATAAAAATTAAACAAATAAATAAATGTAGCCTTACAACACCTTGCAAGGTAGATCAGGCTGAGAGACTGACTGGAACCACCCAGTGGTCCAGGAGGAGGATGGTGGTTGGAGGATGAAAACCACTTCCTGTCCAGCCCCAAAATAACTCTTTGGATCCTGCCCTCCATCTCTTCAGTTGGTGAAACTCCAAATTCTCTTTCCAAGGGAACTTCCTTTCCCCATCTTACATTTCATCAAATTATGTGTCCAGCTGGGTGACCTTGGGCCAGTCACTCTCTCTCAGCCCTAGGAAGGAGGCAATGGCAAACCACTTCTGAAAATCTTGCCAAGAAAACTGCAGGGACTTGTCCAGGCAGTCTCCGAGAATCGGACACGATTGAATGGAAATTTACATACATGTGTGAGCCACACATTCCTTTCTCTTTTTATTAAAACTTTATTAGAGCTTCGAAGTACAGTTAAAATACAAAGAACAGAAAAGCTAGAATACAGAATGAAAAGAAAAAAGAAAAACTAAGAAGTGCAGAAGTAGCCAGAAAAAATAAGAAGGTGACTTCTGACCTTCTCCAACACAGATATAAATGCATATTATATTAAGTCAATCTCTTACTCTTCATTAAACCTCAACTAACATTGTTTAACATTATTTTACTTGAGGGGCGTGGTGGCTCAGCGGGTAAGACACCAGGCTTGTCGATCGGAAGATTGCAGGTTCGAATCCCTAGTCCCGCGTGACGGAGTGAGCTCCCGCACTTGCCCCAGCTCTTGCCAACCTAGCAATTCGAAAGCATGCAAATGCAAGTAGATGAATAGGTACCACTTTGGTGGGAAGGTAACAGCGTTCCGTGCGCGTCCTGCCGGCCACATGACCGCGGAAGCATCTTCGGACAACACTGGCTCTTTGGCTAACAAATGGAGGTGAGCACCAGCCCCTAGAGTCAGACACGACTGCACAAATGTGCGGGGGGAAACTTTACCTTTTTTAAAAAACATTATTTCTATTAAACGCTAACAATGTAATCATCAAAGCCCAAAATCAAAACTTCATTTTTTTTTTAGTTACAAGCAAATAGTCCAAAAGTGATAAGTCCACCTTATCATCCCGTCCCACCCGGACATGCAGAGAGGGCATGCTACGGACCCCATCGGTTAAAGAACTCCATCTAGCGAGGTCACAGAAGCGTGCCTTCTCTGCTGTAGCCCCTGCCCTATGGAACATCCTTCCCTTGGAGATAAGACAGTCCCCCTCGCTCCTGGACTTCTGGAAAAAGCTTAAAACCTGGTTGTGTCAATATGCTTGAGGCGGGATGGAGAAAGTACGCTCTTGGGGATGGCTAGTGCATGGACTATGGTGGCCATGGACTGCCCTCCCCGTGGACTTAAGAAGATTCTGCCATTTGGATTTTACTATATTTTACTATATTTATTATATTTATAAATTGTTAACTAAGATGTATTTTAGTCTATTTTTAATTGTATTTTAATGTGTTATATTCTGTTTGTAAATCTCAGGGGAGATGGGCGGAGATAGATGGATGGATGGATGGATGGATGTGGTTTCCATGTAGAAACAAATCCAACCACGGTATTTTCTTTTATCAATGCTGTCAGTTTTTTCATCTGCGCCAACTCCATTAATTTCACCATCCATTCTTCCATTGTGGAAATTCGTGCATCTTTCTACACATTCCTCTCTCAAGATCCTGGTGGTGGTGGTGGTGGGAACCAGGGACATCTTGTGGAAATTTCACCTGCCACCGTCCACCACAGATTTCATTATCATAATAGTTCACTTAAGGACTTCAAGTGGCCATCAACCAAGAGAAACTGGGTTTCAGAAAACCACAGAGCTTCTTTTATATAAGTCTATCAGGTTGGAAAATGGCTATGACCAGACAGTTTTCATTTGTACATTTGTTCCTAAGAGCGCCACATCACAAACACTTCATCTTTCTTAAGTGCTGAAATGAAAAGTCTGTGTGTCGACGAAGGGGAAAATGAGATGGTTTGGAACTGGCATGTTACAGCCAAATTGGCTATTCACAGAGCATCTTTTTTCCATCGCCTGCTCAGTGACCTTCACCCGTTTGTCAGGAAAATATTGAGGCTTCAAACTCTCCTCGCTTGGATTTTCAGACTACAGCCTTTCTCACAATTTATCACCTTTGCTGGATCATGGGCTGTTTTTCTACCAACTGGCTGGCTGACTATTGTTGCAAGACAGGGTCTCCACAGCAAAACAAGACAAAATACAGCGCGCTCCGCTCCACAGGGACATCGTTGTGCAATTCCCTCCATTACATGCTTGCGTTGTGACACCGCTGCAGGGTGGGACTTGCCTAGGGACATCACAGTGCACATGTGCAGATGCCATGAAAGCACGCCTTGTTTCTTGCTTGCTTGCAAAAAACAGGCCAGCTCTTCCAGATGGCTTGTTTTCAGGTGGTAATTGCCAATTGCTAGCGAAAAGCAGACCAGCTACAGTTATAACAATACAGTGATCTTCTCAGAATTTTTTTTAAGCGCTTTAAGGAATAACCATGGGATTATGGTATGGCCCCATGGTCATTCCAGGAAGTAGCCTAGGAAGAAAGTTCTGTATAGCAGTAAGGAGGGGAAACATTTCTGCAACACAAAGAAAGATAAAGCCAGAACCCCACCATCTTGTACATTTGAAGAAATAAGTCAGATTTTTTTTTTCTGGGGCAGTATTAATCCTTCTATTTGATAACCTTTCATTCCCTTACTTCATTAATGGGAATGAAGTAGTTCATTAGGACTTTTGTTTGGATTCTTATCCAAACAAATATAGGATTAATATAGGATTTATCCAAAACAAATTTGGATAGGGGCGTGGTGGCTCAGCGGGTAAGACGCCAGGCTTGTTGATCGGAAGATTGCAAGTTCGGAGGTTCGAATCCCTAGCCCTGCATGCAGAGTGAGCTCCTGCACTAGCTCCAGCTCTTGCCAACCTAGCAATTCGAAAGCATGCAAATGCAAGTAGATGAATAGGTACCACTTCGGTGGGTAGGTAACAGCGTTCCGCGCGTGTCATGCGGCCACATGACCGTGGAAGCGTCTTCGGACAGCACTGGCTCTTTGGCTAACAAACGGAGATGAGCACCGGCCCCTAGAGTCGGACACGACTGCACAAATGTGCGGGGGGTACCTTTACCTTTACCTTGGATTCTTACTGCAAATAGAGATAAAAGCAATGCCCCCCCTGCCCCACAATCTCATTTATTATAGTTATATCCCATCTCTTCTCCAGCAAAGGAGATCGTTACCTTGTCGTGGTGCTGGAGCTTGAGCACCTCAATGAAACCATGAGCTAAACCGTGAAGGGACACCCAAGACGGGAAGGTCGTGGCAGAGAGGTCAGACTAAATACGATCCCTGGGGAAGGTAATGGCAACTCACCCCAGTATTCTTGCCGTGAAAACTAAATGGATCAGTACAACCAAAGATATGTCGGTATACCATCGGAAGTTGGGACTCCCAGGTCGGAAGATGGTCAAAATGCTACTGGGGAGGAACAGAGGATACGTTCAACTAGCCCCAGACGTGATGACGCAGCTAGCTCAAAGCCGAAAGGACGGCTAGCGGCCGACGGTGCTGGTGGTGAACGACGAATCCGATGTTCTAAAGATCAACACACCATAGGAACCTGGAATGTAAGATCTATGAGCCAGGGCAAATTGGATGTGGTTATTGGTGAGATGTCAAGATTAAATATAGACATTTTAGGTGTCAGTGAACTGAAATGGACTGGGATGGGCCACTTCACATCAGATGACCACCAGATCTACTACTGTGGACAAGAGGACCACAGAAGAAATGGAGTAGCCTTCATAATTAATAATAAAGTGGCTAAAGCAGTGCTTGGATACAATCCAAAAAACGATAGAATGATCTCAATTCGAATTCAGGGTAAGCCATTTAACATCACAGTGATCCAAATATACGCCCCAACCACAGATGCTGAAGAAGCAGAAGTAGATCAGTTCTATGAGGATCTGCAGCACCTACTAGATAATACACCAAAAAGAGATGTTATTTTCATTACAGGAGACTGGAATGCTAAGGTGGGTAGTCAGACGACACCTGGAATTACAGGCAAGCATGGTCTGGGAGAACAAAATGAAGCAGGACATAGGCTGATAGAATTTTGCCAAGACAACTCACTGTGCATAACAAACACTCTCTTCCAACAACCTAAAAGACGACTTTATACATGGACTTCACCAGATGGTCGACACCGAAATCAGATTGACTACATCCTTTGCAGCCAAAGGTGGCGGACATCTATACAGTCAGTAAAAACAAGACCTGGAGCTGACTGTAGTTCAGATCATGAACTTCTTATTGCAAAATTTAGAATCAGACTAAAGAGAATAGGGAAGACCCACAGATCAGTTAGATATGAGCTCACTAATATTCCTAAGGAATATGCAGTGGAGGTGAAGAATAGATTTAAGGGACTAGATTTAGTAGATAGGGTCCCAGAAGAACTATGGACAGAAGTTCGCAACATTGTTCAGGAGGCGGCAACAAAAAACGTCCCAAAGAAAAAGAAAACCAAGAAGGCAAGATGGCTGTCTGCTGAAACACTGGAAGTAGCCCAAGAAAGAAGGAAAGCAAAAAGCAACAGTGATAGGGGGAGATATGCCCAATTAAATGCAAAATTCCAGAGGTTAGCCAGAAGAGATAAGGAATTATTTTTAAACAAGCAATGTGCGGAAGTGGAAGAAGACAATAGAATAGGAAGGACAAGAGACCTCTTCCAGAAAATTAGAAACATCGGAGGTAAATTCCAGGCAAAAATGGGTATGATCAAAAACAAAGATGGTAAGGACCTAACAGAAGCAGAAGAGATCAAGAAAAGGTGGCAAGAATATACGGAAGATCTGTATAGGAAGGATAATAATATTGGAGATAGCTTTGACGGTGTGGTCAGTGAGTTAGAGCCAGACATCCTGAAGAGTGAGGTTGAATGGGCCTTAAGAAGCATTGCTAATAACAAGGCAGCAGGAGACGATGGTATCCCAGCTGAACTGTTTAAAATCTTGCAAGATGATGCTGTCAAGGTGATGCATGCCATATGCCAGCAAATTTGGAAAACACAAGAATGGCCATCAGATTGGAAAAAATCAACTTATATCCCCATACCAAAAAAGGGAAGCACTAAAGAATGTTCAAACTATCGAACAGTGGCACTTATTTCACATGCCAGTAAGGTAATGCTCAAGATCTTGCAAGGTAGACTCCAGCAATTCATGGAGCGAGAATTGCCAGATGTACAAGCTGGGTTTAGAAAAGGCAGAGGAACTAGAGACCAAATTGCCAATATCCGCTGGATAATGGAGAAAGCCAGGGAATTTCAGAAAAACATCTATTTCTGTTTTATTGACTATTCTAAAGCCTTTGACTGTGTGGATCATAACAAATTGTGGCAAGTTCTTGGTGGTATGGGGATACCAAGTCATCTTGTCTGCCTCCTAAGGAATCTGTATAACGACCAAGTAGCAACGGTAAGAACAGAGCACGGAACAACGGACTGGTTTAAGATTGGGAAAGGAGTACGGCAGGGTTGTATACTCTCACCCTACCTATTCAACCTGTACGCAGAACACATCATGCGACATGCTGGGCTTGAGGAATCCAAGGCTGGAGTTAAAATCGCTGGAAGAAACATTAACAATCTCAGATAGGCAGATGATACCACTTTGATGGCTGAAAGCGAGGAGGAGTTGAGGAGCCTTATGACGAAGGTGAAAGAAGAAAGTGCAAACGCTGGGTTGCAGTTAAACCTCAAAAAAACCAAGATTATGGCAACGAGCTTGATTGATGACTGGCAAATAGAGGGAGAAAAAGTGGAGGCAGTGACAGACTTTGTATTTCTAGGCGCAAAGATTACTGCAGATGCTGACTGCAGCCAGGAAATCAGAAGACGTCTACTTCTTGGGAGGAGAGCAATGGCAAATCTTGATAAAATAGTTAAGAGCAGAGACATCACACTGACAACAAAGGTCCGCATAGTTAAAGCAATGGTATTTCCTGTAGTAACCTATGGCTGCGAGAGCTGGACCATAAGGAAGGCTGAGCGAAGGAAGATAGATGCTTTTGAACTGTGGTGTTGGAGGAAAATTCTGAGAGTGCCTTGGACTGCAAGAAGATCAAACCAGTCCATACTCCAGGAAATCAAGCCAGACTGCTCACTTGAGGGAATGATATTAAAGGCAAAACTGAAGTACTTTGGCCACGTAATGAGAAGACAGGATACCCTGGAGAAGAAGCTGATGCTAGGGAAAGTGGAAGGCAAAAGGAAGAGGGGCCGACCAAGGGCAAGATGGATGGATGGTATTCTGGAGGCGACGGACTCAACCATTGGGGATCTGGGGATGGTGACGGCCGACAGAAAGCTCTGGCGTGGGCTGGTCCATGAAGTCACGAAGAGTCGGAAACGACTGAACGAATAAACAACAACAAAATCCCATCTCTTTCCCCATTCTCTCCCTCTCGTCCTTTTTAATCCCTTCCCTACTGAAATCTGGAAAAAAAGAAAGAAAACAAGCCTGGGAAAAACTTGACTGTTTCCAGGATTTCTAAACCCTTTCAATCTCTTTTTAAAAGTATGTAATTTCATTGAAAGTTCATTGGTGGCTCTGGGAATCCAGCAGAGGGGAGAAGTCAGAGAACCATCTGGCTGATTTGACGATAACAATTCCAAAATTATCCAACATTTTCACCGGGCAAGAGGGGGACTGAGAATGAATCTGTCCACCATGGATGTATGTTTGGAAGGACGTTGAGAAATCTTCGACAGTTGGATGCCCTGTTCCTAGAATCAAAAGGGATTTGCTGACCTGTGTCATTTTAAAACGATGGAACCAGCATATTGAATTCACAAGCCCCCAGAAGGAAATTAATAGAGATCAAAATGTTGTACTGACACAGGAGGCCGCTTATGTCTCAGCTAACAAGACAACTTGAATAAGTGTATTAGAGGGCAGTGATTTTCAAGCAGTGTTCTGTGACTCCTGACGTTCCTTGGCCATGCGTTCAAGAGTTTTCCAAGGAACTATTTCTTATTCACCATCACACACCACCCATCATGGAGATGTGCAGGCACACAGCCTAGGCAAGATCTGTATGGGGTCACGCAATATGGAAGTCTACCATGTCTGACTGCTGCACTGCATCTGAGTACATGTTCTAGAACACATCCCAACCCCCTCTAGATCCAGCTGGCCTTCTCCCAAAGCTCCTTGGCATGATGAGAGTTGTGATCCAAGAGGATCTGATCTAAATCATATGAGGTGGTGATCTGTCCAATACAGTTTTTAGTTCAGTTTTATTTTTAGGAGGGGAAGGAAGCCAGGGAGGATGTAGTTTAATGTGTTAGAGATATCGGGTTTCAACCAAGCACATCTCACACAAGCTTGAAGGAGGAGGCAGCCTCTGCTGTAACCTAATCTTACTTGCTTTGTGTGGGAGGGGCTGAATCCCAATTTCCTGTTCCTGTTCCCTTCTCTTCTTCCCTTTTCTGCTTGAATCTCCTACCAAGGAGAATGGCAGCTATGGCTGCCCAAGTTACTCATACTTCCATTCAGATGGGCCACATTAAAGAAGCATTTGGGTCTCGTCAGAACCTATTGCTCGCACGCATGGACCGTTTCTACTAAGGAACTGTGAGTTACAATAAAATTGTAAGCTCTTTTTATCTTACTTTACATTAATGTGTGAAGTGTGTTTATTTTGTGTTTTGGACTGATTAAGCCTTGTGCAAGTTTATGGGAACGCTTCTACTCTGCTATATACTAATAAGAAGCTGCGTGGAGTTCTGGTATTACCATCCCAGAATTCCTACATAATGGAGAAAAGATTGTACAGAGAAAGATAGGACATTAGACGTCCATGGCTACCTCATCATAAATAAAGAGAAAAATTCCATGTTCAACCAGGAACATTTTAAACAAATTCAGGTTCATCAAACTGAATGAGAACTTGTCCCCCCCCCCTGCAAAAAGAAACCCCACCACAATTATTTCCATGGCAATAGTTTCATCTTCCTTCAAATCTCAATACACCATCTTTCCTTCTGAATTTTGCTTCTGGTGGCTCTGAGTAGCAGCGCTGAAGGCAGCAGATGGTGTTCGTGGATAGAAATGGCTGTGTATCCCGGTCACGTCCCTGGGACCTCTCCCTTGGAGCCCACCTTGGGAGATCTGGATAGGTGGGATATGCAAATATCCTCTCAGACATTTTACTAAGCAGAAGAAACTATTCTTAGTAACTGTTGGTCTTTAAATATTCTTTAAATATTCCTCCTTCCTGGTCTTTAAATATTCTTTAAATATTTTAAATATTTAAATATTTTAAATTTAAAAATAATTAATTATTATTTTTTTAAAAAATTAAATATTCTTTAAATATTTCTCCTTCCTGGTCTTTAAATATTCCTCCACTGCTGCCATCTTTGGCAGGTGGATTCAGGGGTCCCTTGCTTACCCACTTTCACTCAATTTCTTTTCCAATTTATAGATTCCGCGTGACATGTTTGACGATGGCAAAAGCGTTCAATGAGCCATCACTGGCCTTTACCCGCAATAGCTGTTCTGTCAACCATTCTGAATTTTAAGGCAAGGAAGTCATCAGGACAGTGTTGCAACGAAAGGTTATCTCATTTGCAAGTGATGGTTGGAAATGCTTTTGCAAAAGATCTTGGGACATGGTGCACTTTTACTGAAGATACATTAATTTCAGCTGACCTATCTAAGATGCGGCAAGTGACTTATCTGGCCGAGATGACCATTTCCTCAGCCTCTGGCATCATGGTTCTCCTCTCTCATCTAACTTGGATTTCAGAAGAAGAGTCTGGATAACCTTTGAGCAGATAAAAAAAGATGGGGAGAAATGGTCCTTATTTTTTTCCGTTTTTCTCCAAGCATATGTTCCACTTATATGTTTTCTATGCACTGGGAAAAAACAGAGAAAGCTAATGGAGACCAAAATTGGCTACTGTTGGAAGAGATGTGTTCTTCTTCCTCCTCCTCCTCCCCCTCCTCCTCCCCTCCTCCTCCTCCTCCCCTCCTCCTCCTCCTCCTCCCCTCCTCCTCCTCCTCCTCCTCTCCTCCTCCTCCCCTCCTCCTCCTCCTCCTCCCCTCCTCCTCCTCCTCCTCCTCTCCTCCTCCTCCTCTCCTCCTCCTCCTCCTCCTCCTCCTCTCCTCCTCCTCCCCTCCTCCTCCTCCTCCTCCTCCTCCTCCTCCCCTCCTCCTCCTCCTCCTCCTCCCCTCCTCCTCCTCCTCCCCCTCCCCTCCTCCTCCCCCTCCCCTCCTCCTCCTCCTCCTCCTCCTCCCCTCCTCCTCCTCCTCCTCCCCTCCTCCTCCTCCTCCTCCTCCCCTCCTCCTCCTCCTCCTCCTCTCCTCCTCCTCCTCCCCTCCTCCTCCTCCTCCTCCTCCCCTCCTCCTTCTCCCCTCCTCCTCCTCCTCCTCCCCTCCTCCTCCTCCTCCTCCTCCTCTCCTCCTCCTCCTCCTCCCCTCCTCCTCCTCCTCTTCCTCCTCCCCCCTCCTCCTCTCCTCCTCCTCCTCCTCCTCCTCCTCCTCCTCCTCCTCCTCCTTCCCACTTCAAACCACCCCATTACTGCTTGTCCCATATTTACCCCACTTTGAAAATGATTTCATGTGAAAAAGTGGAACAGAAATCTTATGTGGGAATGGAAAGAAGGAATGTACTGCTGTCAGGTATTGACCCCGATTTCAAACATGAGATTTACCTCTGGAGATCTATCTAAAACCTCCCTAGAAGATCTAATTGAGGCTCAGAAGCTTGGAATCCGTTACACATTTTCCATTCACCATCTCACCTTGATTTGCATTACATTCATAATTGATCTGGAATCAGAGGCTGAGAGGAACAAATGTGTGGTACCACTATATGCTTCAGGGCGGAGAAGACCAAAGGAATTTCCTCTCCCAGCATGTCACCAGGAGGATTAAAAGAGAAACCAAATGCAAAGGAAGTCTCATGGAAAAAGGAAACTATCCAGGCACACAGACTGGGACAACACACAAACACACACACACCTGCATACACAGACAGACAGACAGACAGACAGACACACACACACACACACACACACACACACACACCCTATCCATATTGTAGAGCAGAGCTTTCCAAACTTTTCATGTTGGTGACACACTTTTTAGACATGCATCATTTTGCGACACAGTAATTCAGTTTTACTAGCAAACCGGAGGTTAAACTAACTAACTTATAAGAGATATGGACACATACATAAATTGTAATAGCAAAATGTATGGGGACACAACGTATCTCATGAAAACAGAGTTCCCCTTTACAGCAGGGCAAAGCTTGGACAGAGCTCCCCTCTTACAGCACGGCACAAGGCAGGCACTAGGACCTGCGTGGAATCACAGCAGGTTTGGAGGCAGCAGGGCACAAGGCAGGCACTAGGACCTGCGCGGAATCACAGCAAGTTTGGAGGCAGCCAGGCACAAGGCAGGCACTAGGACCTGCGCGGAATCACAGCAGGTTTGGAGGCAGCAGGGCACAAGGCAGGCACTAGGACCTGCGCGGAATCACAGCAGGTTTGGAGGCAGCCGGGCACAAGGCAGGCACTAGGACCTGCGCGGAATCACAGCAAGTTTGGAGGCAGCCGGGCACAAGGCAGGCACTAGGACCTGCGAGGAATCACAGCAGGTTTGGAGGCAGCCGGGCACAAGGCAGGCACTAGGACTTGCGCGGAATCACAGCAAGTTTGGAGGCAGCCGGGCACAAGGCAGGCACTAGGACCTGCGCGGAATCACAGCAGGTTTGGAGGCAGCAAAGCACAAGGCAGGCACTAGGACCTGCGCGGAATCACAGCATGTTTGGAGGCAGCAAAGCACAAGGCAGGCACTAGGACCTGCGCGGAATCACAGCAGGTTTGGAGGCAGCAGGGCACAAGGCAGGCACTAGGACCTGCGTGGAATCACAGCAGGTTTGGAGGCAGCCGGGCACAAGGCAGGCACTAGGACCTGCGTGGAATCACAGCAGGTTTGGAGGCAGCAGGGCACAAGGCAGGCACTAGGACCTGCGCGGAATCACAGCAGGTTTGGAGGCAGCCGGGCACAAGGCAGGCACTAGGACCTGCGCGGAATCACAGCAGGTTTGGAGGCAGCCGGGCACAAGGCAGGCACTAGGACTTGCGTGGAATCACAGCAAGTTTGGAGGCAGCCAGGCACAAGGCAGGCACTAGGACCTGCGCGGAATCACAGCAGGTTTGGAGGCAGCAGGGCACAAGGCAGGCACTAGGACCTGCGCGGAATCACAGCAGGTTTGGAGGCAGCAGGGCACAAGGCAGGCACTAGGACCTGCGCGGAATCACAGCAGGTTTGGAGGCAGCAGGGCACAAGGCAGGCACTAGAACCTGCGCGGAATCACAGCAGGTTTGGAGGCAGCAGGGCACAAGGCAGGCACTAGGACCTGCGTGGAATCACAGCAGGTTTGGAGGCAGCCGGGCACAAGGCAGGCACTAGGACCTGCGCGGAATCACAGCAGGTTTGGAGGCAGCAGGGCACAAGGCAGGCACTAGGACCTGCGTGGAATCACAGCAGGTTTGGAGGCAGCAAAGCACAAGGCAGGCACTAGGACCTGCGCGGAATCACAGCATGTTTGGAGGCAGCAAAGCACAAGGCAGGCACTAGGACCTGCGCGGAATCACAGCAGGTTTGGAGGCAGCAGGGCACAAGGCAGGCACTAGGACCTGCGTGGAATCACAGCAGGTTTGGAGGCAGCCGGGCACAAGGCAGGCACTAGGACCTGCGCGGAATCACAGCAGGTTTGGAGGCAGCCGGGCACAAGGCAGGCACTAGGACCTGCGCGGAATCACAGCAGGTTTGGAGGCAGCCGGGCACAAGGCAGGCACTAGGACTTGCGTGGAATCACAGCAAGTTTGGAGGCAGCCAGGCACAAGGCAGGCACTAGGACCTGCGCGGAATCACAGCAGGTTTGGAGGCAGCAGGGCACAAGGCAGGCACTAGGACCTGCGCGGAATCACAGCATGTTTGGAGGCAGCAAAGCACAAGGCAGGCACTAGGACCTGCGCGGAATCACAGCAGGTTTGGAGGCAGCAGGGCACAAGGCAGGCACTAGGACCTGCGCGGAATCACAGCAGGTTTGGAGGCAGCAGGGCACAAGGCAGGCACTAGGACCTGCGCGGAATCACAGCAGGTTTGGAGGCAGCAGGGCACAAGGCAGGCACTAGAACCTGCGCGGAATCACAGCAGGTTTGGAGGCAGCAGGGCACAAGGCAGGCACTAGGACCTGCGTGGAATCACAGCAGGTTTGGAGGCAGCCGGGCACAAGGCAGGCACTAGGACCTGCGCGGAATCACAGCAGGTTTGGAGGCAGCCAGGCACAAGGCAGGCACTAGGACCTGCGTGGAATCACAGCAGGTTTGTAGGCAGCAGGGCACAAGGCAGGCACTAGGACCTGCGCGGAATCCTTGCAGGGCTCGGAGGCAGCAGCAGCTCTGAGCGTCCAACTCAGAGGTTTCTCGTTACGTTTGCATGACACACCTACACACTGCAGCCAACACACTAACATGTCGCAACACACAGTTTGGAAAGCTCTGTTGTAGAGAGTTCTCTCTACATACCATTTGTGTACTGTTTATATCAGCGTTTCTCAACCTTGGCAACTTTAAGATGTGTGGACTTCGACTCCCAGAATTCCCCAGCCAGACATGCTGGCTGAGGAATTCTGGGATTTGAAGTCCACACATCTTAAAGTTGTCAAGATTGAGAAACACTGGTTTATATTGTAAATGACCTACCTTTCCTGTCCAAAATCCAGCTCAGCTGAAAACTGGGCATATTTTAAAGGATTTCCTAGTTACCCTCAAACTAGCCAGGTGTTCAGAAGTTATTTTTTACCCCAAGCCCCCTAATTTCAAAGCTGAGCCAGACAGAAAGGGCAATCCTTTATTGTGCAATTCTTTCCCCTGAAGATGCACTCTTTTCATCTTTTCAGTGCCACATAAAAGGGATTTCATTTGATCTGTTCTTTTAACCTTCTGTTCCAAAGTCTGTTCACTCAGAAAATCATTCTAGGATACCCAGGAAACCTACTCCCATATAGTGCATTCAAAACTTTGAACTTAATGGGGACCTTTTGAGGTGCTTTCATTGCTACAGCCAGTTGACAAAGCTCTCCAATTAATTCATTAACAACTGACAACAAACAAATTTTTGCTGAGGAATCTGTAGGACCTACTCATTTCCTCCCGGGTCAAACTTGTTGCTGAAAGGAGAGACCAATTTAGGAACATGGATTCAAGGTAATTTGCTTCTCCTTGATTGGAAGATGTCCTTTCACAAGGGTCCCAGCTGGTCAACAACTCATTAAGGTTTCTCAGACCAGGCAGTAGGCCGCATAACCATGGCTACCATCATAGAGTCCACAAACATCTTTTTCATGGCTGTAAATATTTGCAGCCAAGCCAATTAACAGCAGCATATTCTTTTTGAACAGTCTCCTAGGAAACATCAATATAAGCTCTAAAGAACCCTGCTTTGTTTTCTGCCTTCCTCCTTCTTAAAGCAGTCGAGAATGGAGTTCACCTCCAACCAGCCGCTCCCAGTGATCTTCACAAGGAGAGGACCACTTCCTTCTGGCCAGAGGGTTGAGGCCCATTTGCACATTGTTGTAAGTGAGAAAGATCATTTGTGGATGACATTCTTCAGCACAGCATATTTCAGAGAAATACTGAAGCACACCCTGCATTTCTTCTGGGATCTTGACATTTGACACGCCATGAAATGCCCACCTCAGGTTCAAGGCTTTATTTCAGATCTGGGCAGTTTGTAGGGATTTAGAGGCTTCAGTGAAGCTCATGTTTCAGCCCCCTACCTGAATGGGGCTTCCAACATAGAGGAGGGAGATCCTATAGCACATCCTACAGTGTTCAAAAGTCCAGCAACAATCCTAGCACAGGAAAACATTAAGACTCTCTTGAGCAGATCTTGACTCTTGATGACTACATGACTATCTTGATGTCCCTGTAATTTTCTTGGAAAACTATACTGTGGGTTGCCTTTATTTTCTTTTGGGATATTTTCAGCTTCCTAGCCTAGCCTACCATCCTTGTTTAAATTGTACATTTTATCCAATGTGCTGTATACATATAAGCAGATTTTTTGTTAATCCGTTCAATCGTGTCCGATTCTGCCTGGACAAGTCCCTGCAGTTTTCTTGGCAAGATTTTCGGAAGTGGTTTGCCATTGCCTCCTTCCTAGGGCTGAGAGAAAGTGACTGGCCCAAGACCACTCAGCTGGCCTTGTGCCTAAGAGAGGACTAGAACTCACAATCTCCCGGTTACTACCCTAGTGCCTTAACCACTACACCAAACCGGCTCTATAAGCAGAATGATGATGACGATGATGCTATCCGTTCAATTGTGTCCGATTCTCGGCGATTCTATGGACCATGTCTCTCCAATTTTTTTGATCTTGTATAGCTTCTTTTAGTTGTTTAATGCACTGGCTGGTGTCGACTTTGATGGTGTCTAGCCACCGTGTTTTTTCGTGGCCTGGTTTCCTTTTACTGCTGAATACAAATGATTAAAATAAAAAAAATGTTACATGTTAATTAAAGCAGGGGAAAGCAAGGACTGCCCGTCTCTGGTTGTTTCTGCCCATCCCATGTGCTCCAACAGGTAGGCATGCTCCAGTCCTTCCTTGAAACCATGCCATCTTTTAGGACCTGGGAGGTGTGCCTTTTCAGTTGCAGCATCTGCCCTGTAGAACAATCTCCTCCTCACCCTGAGATTCAGCTGGCCCCAACCCAGTCTTACACTTTGGAAGACTTTGAAGCAGGGATACCCAACCTTTTTGGCACGAGGGACCGGCTTCGTGGAAGACAATTTTTCCACGGACCGTGGGGCGGGGTTTGCAGGCGGGAGCCAATTGCACAGAACGGGGGTGGGGTTTGCAGGCAGGAGCCAATCGCGCAGACTCGGAGCGGAGTTTGCAGGCGGGAGCCAATCGTGCAGACCAGGGGCGGGGTTTGCAGGCAGGAGCCAATTGCACTGACTGGGGGTGGGGTTTGCAGGTGGGAGCCAATCGCGTGGACTGGGGGCGGGGTTTGCAGGCGGGAGCCAATTGCGCTGACTGGGGGTGGGGTTTGCAGGCGAGAGCCAATTGCGTGGACCGGGGGGTGGGGTTCGGAGACCGGCATGGCAGCCCAGTTCCTAACAGGCCACAGACCGGTACCGGTCCACGGCCCGGGGGTTGGGGACCCCTGCTTTGAAGGACAAGGCTAAGAACAGATCCTCCTGGGAAAGATCTACCGGTGTGGTCCCTAAGAGTCCTTAAGAATTGCCGACTCAATCCTGTTGGCCTTTGAGAAGACCTTGAAGATCTGAACGTTCCCTCAGGCACTGGGGACAGGGTGTTAGGTGGGCTTCTCTCTTTTTAAAAATCTTTATTTTAGAAGAATATAAAATAGGAGCAGAATACCAAGATAAACTAAAATAACAAAATTAAACTAAACAGTCATTAACCTGGGAAAAAATGATAAAAACCAGAAAAAGAGAAGGAAAAAAAATCAGACACAGATAGTCATTGGTTTACTAATAAATCATGTCGTCATGGAGTAGCTGCAAGATGTTCACAAATTTATCAGGGCATCCGATTTTCAGAAGGATGGTCGCCAATGATGATGATGACTAATAAATACCATATAAACATACGATATCAGCTTGTCCTGGGAAGTTGAGTATATGTGGTTATGCCCTGATTCTATGATTTGTTTTCATTATTGGGGCTTTTGTTATTTTGGGGATATTGTTGACTTTTTTAATGGCTGTACGCTGTCGGAATTGCATCAATTGTGCCATCAAGTCGTTTTTGACTCCTACAACCACATAGATAGATTTTCTCCATGAAGATCTGTCCCCAATCTGGTCTTTCAGCAATTCCAACAGTGCCCCCATCGCCACTGTAACTGAGTCCATACACCTTGCTTCTGGTCATCCTCTTCTTCTCTTTCTTTCCACCTTTCCTAGCAATAGAGCCTTCTCCAGAGAGCTGGGTCTTTGCATAATATGCGCAGATAGATAGGATAATTTGAGCCTGGTCACTTGTGGCTCGAAGGAGAACTCTGGATTGGTTTGTTCTAGGATCCATCGGTTTGTTTTCTTGGCTGTCCACGGTATTCTCAGGAGTCTTCTGGAACACCAAAGTTCAAAAGTGTCAATACTCTTCCTATCTTGCTTCTTCAAAATCCAACTTTCCCTTCCATAGAGCGTCACAGGGAAAACCATGGCTTGCACGATTCTGATCTTTGTACGTATAGGCACATCACAGCAAATTTGCAAACTGAGTGACTGTATAAATGTTAACTGTTTTTTTTAAATGTCCCTACTTATGTCAAATTCCCTGGTCCTCTAATGTTGGAGGGAGCATTTTTTAATCTCTTTCTTTTGCTGGCTTCACTCTTCCTCCCACCGCACTGAATTTGGTCCTGTTCTGTCCATTTTTCAGAGAGTTATGGGCAGATGATAGAGACCTTTAAATGATTTCTTTCTAATATTCTCTTAGACTAGAAGGCATGAAAACCGAAGCGTGCCATTTTGCTTTCGGAAAATAATACTTATTTTGTGAATGGTGATGCCTAGGCTGCCACTGTGTGAGATAGCCCTGACGTGTCATCAAAACTCCAAAATTGCTTCCCTATTTATTTATTTATTTATTTATTTATTTTATTTATTTATCAAATTTTGTCACCGCCCATCTCCCCCCTCAAGATGGACTCTGGGAGGTTTACAATAAGAGTGCTCAATTAAAATAATAACTTTAAAATATAAATACAATATATAAAATGTAAATACACTTATCAAATAAATATAAAAATAAGAATAATCCCATTCTCCCAAAACATAGAGTCAAAACTCTTATTCATTTAAATGGCATGTCGTGCGTGATAAAATCTTATCTAATGTTGCATCCAGTGTCTTGGGACCACTCAAACTCCAGATATGAGTATTTTCTGGACCTGCAAGTTTCTCTGAAAGAAATGTACAAATCTGGCCCACAATTGTAGGGATCTATTTCTCCCTGTCCCTTTAACACCATTTTAAGGAGGAAAAGTTCAATGGGAAGATTATGAAACAACTCAGATTCTTACGAAGTTCTTTCCATTTTCTTCCTGCCTGGAAGCTAGATTTTGCAGTTCACTGGAATGCAATAAAAATTAGAAACAATCATTTCAGCGGGAACGGCTCCTGCAAAGGGCAGAACGAGGTGCAACATTCTCTTCAGCATCTGGGAATACTGAATTTTTTTTGTAATAGCTACCTTAATGAGAAATGGGATTCTGATAAACGGGGCTAGGAAATTTCTGCTAAAATCAGAAAAACCAAAGAGGGATTTGCAATCAAAGATGACATAAAAATCCTGCTGGATTGAGTCTTCCTCATTGTGGCCAGCACTAAAGACATCTTAGCTACTATCACCGCTTTCTGATACTCTAGGCCAGTGTTTCTCAACCTCGCCAACTTTAAGAGGGTTGGACTTCAACTCCCAGAATTCCCCAGCCAGCATAGCTGGCTGGGGAATTCTGGGAGTTGAAGTCCACCCCTCTTAAAGTTGACGAGGTTGAGAAACACTGCTCTAGGCCTTGAATAGCTTCCTCCTTTAAGCAGACTGATTCATGGTGTATGGGTGTTTTCTTTGATGTCATGAAGTAACAAGTATGGGTGTGTTTCTGCTCTCCCCTTGTGCTGAATCTGTGTGTGTGGCTGTAGGCATTGTCCACTGGGGAGCATATGGTCGTCTGCGTACACTCTGCTCTGGGTCATGTGACTGAGATGGAGGGGGAGGAGCTTAGAATGAGTCAGCAATACCCTGAGCCCCCGCCCAGCTGCCTCTCCCATAGAGATGCATTGGGGAATTTTATTGTGTGAATTCTTTTCTCCACGACCCCCCCCGCCAGATCCAGCCCATTTCCCAACCCGGTCTTTTCTTGGCCAGCGTCTCTCTCTGCGCCAGATTTCGTCCCCATCTGCTCAGTTCCGGAGAGGCATCGTGCAGATGGATAGACAGATGGACACAAGGCCACCCCTGCTTTCCATAATTTCCTCCCAATCTTCTGCTGGGTTGGAAAAAACGAAAAGTGGGAGTCAGCGAGAACATGGCCACGTGGGCCTTGGGTGGGATGAATGTGTCATGCAAACATTACAACCCAATGAGCAACAGAGTAAGGGGTGTTTCGTTAATACATTTTTCTTCCCAAGGACTTTTGAAAGGGGGTGGGGGGGGTGGGAAGACCTAGCCAGTCCCATTTTGATCAGGGCAGCTATAGACGTCCACCTCCAGCCCATAGAAGAAATTGTTTACTCAGAATGGCGCCAGACTGGGTCACTTGTGTCATGTGAACCCAGCCAATCACAATCCGGAGCCGCTTTGGGCTCTGATCCACCCACAATCACCTCTGTTCCTGTGAAGGAAGGAAGGAAGGAAGAGTCTTAGATCTTTCCCTGATTGAACATTTCAGGTCCATCAGCCCAGTCAATGAATATTTCCTCTCCAGATGAACCTTTACAGGTAGTCCTCGCTTAAAGACCACAATTGAGATCGGAATTTCGGTTGCTAAGCAAAGCAGCCATTAAGCAAATCCGACCCGATTTACAACCTTTTTTGCAGCGGTTGTTAAGTGAATCACCATGGGCATTAAGTGAGCCATGTGGTCATAAAGTGAATCGTGTGGTCCCCTATTGATTTTGCTTGCCAGAAGCTGGCTGGGAAGGTCGAAAATGGCGATCACGTGACCATGGGACGCTGCGACGGTCATAAATGCGAACCAGTTGCCAAGCTCCCAAATTGTGATCATGTGACTGCGGGGATGCTGCGTCGGCCGTAAGTATGAGGACCAGTTGCAAGTCGGTTTTTCAGCACTGTTGTAAGTCTGAACTGTCACTAAACGACTACCTGTATCTCCTGCTGAAGAATCCAAAAGGCAGATTTTCAGAATCATAAAACTGCTGAATCCTAAGGGACGTTGGAGGTCTTCTAATCCTACCTCCTACCTCATTCTCATCCCATCCTAGACAAATAGCTGTCCAACCTTTGTTTGAAAACCTCCAGAGATCGAACTCCAGGACGGAGGCTGTTCCACTGCTTCAAGGCTCTCACGGTTGGGAGATTCCTCCTTATTTTGAGTTTGGATTTCCACACACAAAACTGTGTCGCCACACACAGTCTGGTGTGTCGCCACACAACCCGGAAGCGCTGATCATCATCAGCGCTTCCGGGTTTTCCCGCGGCGACACACCAACTGCAGCACGCAAAACTCGAAAGCGGCAGCAGCGCTTCCGGGTTTTTGCGCGCTGCCGCACTTCCGGGTTTTCCCGCGGCAACACACCAACGCCGGTTGGTGTGTTGCCGCGGGAAAAACTTTGGAAAGTCCTGGTGTAGGGAGCCATGGAGATGACCTGGGAGAAGGCTTCCAGAAGCTGTTAGGAAAACAACAGATATTGAAGCATGTGTTCAGCTGAGTGTAGAGAGGAAGGAAGATGACCTTGATGGGGATTTTCAGGAACTGTTCCCTAGGCAAAAGGGGATGAAACATTTTTAAGTCTTCCCAGAGCTGAGAGAGAGGAACTGGCTCAAAGTCACCCAATTAGCATTCATGCCCAAGGCAGGACTAGAACAGATCTCCTCAGGGATAGGATATCTGCAGGATATGGTCAAAAAAAGTCAAGATGGTTGCCACAATGCTGCAATCAAAGCTCCGCCTGTAAAAAAATTTGTATGTCCATTGATATAATTGTTTTTATGGTTTAGTGTATTGAGTTCCAAAATTAAACCAGAACTATACTTATTAGGCTTCATGAACAATGAACTGGAGAAAAAACACAGAAACTTGTTACTATATATGATTTCAGCTGCCAGAATAACATACGCTCAACAATGGAAGAAAGAAGAAACCCCTACAATCCAAGAATGGATTACAAAAATTATGGACCTAGCACAGATGGCAAAACTAACAGAGATGTTAAAAGATAAGAATATGGACAAATTCAAAAATGATTGGAAACCGTTTCTGGACTATATGATAAACATACAAAAAAATAATACAATAAATATAGGATTTAATGATTAAGTTGGTAAGAAATAGAAAAGTAACAAATGTAATTTAAACAAGCAATTACAGTAAGTAACGAGACAAATATATTAATCACAGTTAAGGAAATCGAGAACCAAACCTCTTTCTTTCTTTTTCTTTTTTTGTTTGTTTGTCTCCCCTTTCACACATTTTTTTTCTTTTCCTCGCACCCCGTCTAATTGTCTCAAGATGTATGTAAGTTATGTTATATGTTAAAAATTTTATACAATAAAGTATTTTTAATTTAAAAAATAAATAAATAAATAAAATAAAAAAAAGCTCCGCCTGTAAAAAAATGTGCATCAGAGCTTTGATCTCACCTCAAGACCACCTTTTTATTTTTATTTTTATTTTTATTTTATTATTTTATTTTATTTTATTTTATTTTATTTTATTTTATTTTATTATTTTATTTTATTTTATTTTATTTTATTTTATTTTATTTTATTTTATTTTATTTTATTTTATTTTATTATTTTATTTTATTTTATTTTATTTTATTTTATTTTATTTTATTATTATTTTATTATTATTTTATTTTATTTTATTGAGGGGCGTGGTGGCTCAGCAGGTAAGACACCAGGCTTATTGATCGGAAGATGGCAAGTTCGGAGGTTCGAGTCCCTAGCCCCGCGTGGAGTGAGCTCCCGCACTCGCCCCAGCTCTTGCCAACCTAGCAATTCGAAAGCATGCAAATGCAAGTAGATTAATAGGTACCACTTCGGTGGGACGGTAACAGCGTTCCGCGCGTGTCATGCCGGCCACATGACCGCGGAAGCGTCTTCGGACAGCGCTGGCTCTTCGGCTAACAAACGGAGATGAGCACCGGCCCCTAGAGTCGGACACAACTGCACAAATGTGTGGGGGGAACCTTTACCTTTACCTTTACCAAGACCACCATCTTGACTTTGTGGACCATACCTTCTGGAGATCTCTGCCCAGTGCCTTTCTCTGCTACGCCAAAGGGGTTCTTCTGCAATGGTGCTATCAGCACAATTAAGAGGGCAAAGTTGTCACCTACATCTGGGGTTGGTTCCTGTCTCATAACCTGTTGTAGGGTAATAAATGCTTGAGGTTGGGTGACTTATTGTAAGCAAACAGAGGTCTATTGCATCACACTTGCCATTGTCCAAGAAAAGCTGTAGATGGGTGATGTTGTACCGTAGGTAACAGCTGCTAAAGGTCTCTTGTTTCTCCTTGTAGGCCAGTCTTGTAGGAAATTATTCCTATATTGGTCCACGTACATCTGAATCCTCCTCTCCCCCTTCATTGGTTGGGTGTTGTTTGAGAAATCTCTTCTCTCTGTGACTCCATCAGTTGGATCTGAACAGATGTGGCTGCATTGAAATGATGGCTTTTCTGCATGCTTGCTAAATTCCCCCAGATTATCATCTTCACGGTTAACTGGAAGAGGATCATCTTGCTTCTCTTCTTCATTTCTTCCTGTAATTGAAGATTATTTTTCTCCTTCTGGACCCACAACCTTGGAATGACACACTGACTTTAACAACATGATTTGCCAGTCTCTTTCTACGGCCTGTGAAGCGGGACAAATCCCGATCAGATTGGATTGGGCGTCTTCAAAAGGCTGGCTTTCAGAAATGAGAATTCATTGGCTCCAGCCCAGAATGGGCCGTGGGACTCATCGTTCAGTTTGAAGGACTGCCGGACTGCATGCAGAAAGATCCCGGCCCCCCGCTGGAGCCAAAACAGATATTAAATCTGTTCACTTATAGGAAATGGATTTTATTCTGTATTAATTATGATTTCTTTTTCACCCAGCATCCCCACTAGGCAGACAGTCTGCAGGATACAGGAGGACCAGGCCCTGACTTGAACAGATTTACAATCCAGCAACAAAGAGATTAGAAGCAATAATAAGGGGTGGGGGGCAATTCTGATTGATGTCATTTTTAATTTTTTGCATGTTTGTTAGAATTATCTTCTGCCCTTCCTTGAGGATCTTCCTTCATTTTAACCCCACATACTGTGGGGTAAGGTGGGCTGAAAGAGTGAGTTTGGATGGCTGAGGCAGGATTTGAACTTGGGTCTTCACAGTCCTAGTCAAATACCTTAAGCCCTACAGCACACAGCCTCTCTTACTTAAGACACAGGCAGAGTTGCAGAAGCTTCTTGGGCTATAAAGGAGACAGGGGGAGAGTTGTACTTTCAGTCTTGCAAGATTCTGTTAATATAAAAAAAGGTAAAGGTTCCCCCCGCACATTTGTGCAGTTGTGTCTGACTCTAGGGGCCGGTGCTCATCTCCGTTTGTTAGCCAAAGAGCCAGCATTGTCCGAAGACGCTTCCACGGTCATGTGGACGGCATGACGCACGCGGAATGCTGTTACCTTCCCACTGAAGTGGTACCTATTAATCTACTTGCATTTGCATGCTTTCGAATTGCTAGGTTGGCAAGAGCTGGGGCGAGTGCGGGAGCTCCCTCCGTCACGCGGGGCTAGGGATTCGAACCTCCGAACTTGCGACCTTCCGATCGACATGCCTGGCGTCTTACCCGCTGAGCCACCACGCCCCTATATAGACCAATATAGACAGTATATATATATATATATACTGTTAAGCGAGGACTACCTGTAAACCCAGCAGGGGTATGGTCAGAAAAGTGGAGATGGCAGCCATGACACACATTAAAAAAAACAGGCACTGAGCCACCATGCCCTTCTGTTAATGTAGCCTTACAATAAAGTAGAATTCACTCATCTGGCCATGTTTCCTGTGTGGTCTACCTGGTAAGGCTGACATCAATCTTTCAAGTCTGAAAGTACAACTCTCCCCCCACCCCTGTCTCCTTTACAGCCCGAGAAGTTAGGGATAGTCCCTAACTTGCCCCGCCCATTATGCAGCTGCGGGCTATGCTGCCTCTTATCTAACCGTTCCCATGGCAGCGCCTCTTTGCCCAGTCTCTCAAGGTCTTTCCCACATACCATTACACAGTGTAACATCTCATTTTGGTCTCGGCCAGCTGCGTTTGGTCTGCATGGAGACAAGATCTCATGGAGAAAGGACCACTATGTCTTTATGATGGTCCAGTGGTTGTGTTTGCAATTTTTTAAAAAAATCAAAACTGGGTAAGAAGATGGGACAGGCCTGTTTACCCAGGCAAAGACTTGGAGTAACTTGGTTCTAGAAAATGCAGGGTTGAATCTTGGTGTATGCAACCTATCATTGGGTTGCACAATTTTTTCTGCCTCTTTGTTTTTCTTTCTTTTCTTTCTTTTTTGGGGAGGGAAAAGCTTCTTATTTTTATCAGCCACATAGCACTTGGGCACATCATACTTCGTACAAGTTGCCCGGGTGGTCAGATCAATTATGCGCTGAATCAATTAAAAAGGAACATGGTCTAGGGCAAGGGTCGGAAATGGCGGCTCACGAGCCAGATGCGGCTCTTTGGCCCCTTGAGTGTGGCTCTTCCACAGGCAGGCGTGGCGGGCGTGGCGCGGCAGCGAGTGTGGCGGGGCAGGCGCGGCAGCGGGCATGGTGTGCGTTGCTGTGGGCATACCCCTGGCAACCTGGCAGCCGTCTCCGGCAGCCATCTTGACGACGGGCAGGGCTTTCCAAACTGTGTGTCGCGTGACAAGCCGGAAGCGCTGAAGGGAGTGGAAATTCTCCGCGCCAATCAGCTGTGCGTCGGGAAGCCCGGCAGCCTGCACGCGCGATTTCTGCCTCCCTGCCGGAACCGAGGGCATTTTCGGGGTCCCCGGAGCCTGCCCTTTCGAAGGGGCAGAGGCAGCAGCAGCTGCAGTGCTGCCCCTTCGAAAGGGCAGGCTCCGGGGACCCCGAAAATGCCCTCAGTTTAGGCAGGGAGGCTGCGCGCAAGCTGCCTCAGCTGTTCTGCGGGAAGAATTTCCACCCCAGGGCAGCGTGTGCATGTGGGGAGGGGAGGTTTCTACCTCCCTGCCGGAACCGAGGGCATTTTCGGGGTCCCCGGAGCCTGCCCTTTCGAAGGGGCAGCAGGGCAGCGTGTGCATGTGGAGAGGGGAGGTTTCTGCCTCCCTGCCGGAACCGAGGGCATTTTCGGGGTCCCCGGAGCCTGCCCTTTCGAAGGGGCAGCACTGCTGCTGCTGCTGCCGCTGCCCCTTCGAAAGGGCAGGCTCCGGGGACCCCGAAAATGCCCTCGGTTCCGGCAGGGAGGCAGAAACCTCCCCTCTCCACATGCACACGCTGCCCCTGGGGTGGAAATTCTCCCCGCAGAACAGCTGAGGCAGCTTGCGCGCAGCCTCCCTGCCTAAACTGAGGGCATTTTCGGGGTCCCCGGAGCCTGCCCTTTCGAAGGGGCAGCCGTTGCCGCCGCAGCGACAACCTGGAAGCACCGCCGCCGAAGCAGTCGAGCCTCTCTTTCCCTTCTTCTTCCAAACCTCCCCCGCCCCCTTCCACGCGATTGGTTCCCGCCCGCAAAACCCGCCCCCTTCCACGCGATTGGCTCCTGCCCGCAAACCCCGCCCCCTTCCACGTGATTGGCCCCCGCCCGCAAACCCCGCCCCCTGGCTCTCGAGCACTTCAAAATGTGCACGAGCTTGTCAAAATGGCTCCCGGCAAAAAAAGTTTGCCGACCCCTGGTCTAGGGAGAAAAAGTCATGCTGAATCTATGTTGGGAGAAACATTGCTCTGGAAGGCAACGCTTCCTTTTCCTCCTTTTGTTGTGGCAAAGACTGTGTTAGGCTGTGTCTCTCTGCCCGTGTGTATCTGTGTGTGCTTTGTGGTCTTCGGGGGACATGCTATAAAGCATTGATGGAGATTAATTGCTTTATAGATGCAGTGTCCATTAGTGCACTGCGGAGATGCAGTTCTATTCTTTCAGCTTTTCTTTGAAATACGATGTCTCTGAAGTCCAAAAAAATAAATAGCACAAAGTTGTCAAATGTAAATGGCACAGAGAGCTGTAATCCTCCAAATTATGACCCAAAGTCGTAATTTTCCACATTTCATGCAAAACATCAAACGTGTTAAGAAAGGAACCAGGGGTAGAAACAATCGTTAACTCTCCTCGACGTATCCTTCATCTTCCTTTTTAGTTCAGTAAAATGTCAAGGCAGTTTCTAACCACCCCACAAACAAAAATACTAGTAACGTGTATGTGTGTGTATATATATATATGTATGTATGTGTGTGTGTGTGTGTGTGTATGGTGTGTGTGTGTGTGTGTGTGTATATATATATATATGTGTGTGTGTTTGTGTGTGTGTATACACACAATATGTGTGTGTGTGTGTGTGTGTGTGTGTGTGTGTGTATATATATATATATATATATATATATATATATATATATACCCACACACACACACACACACACTCTCTCTCACAAACTTCTTATTGCACAATTTAGAATTAGACTAAAGAGAATAGGGAAGACCCACAGATCAGTTAGATATGAGCTCACTAACATTCCTAATCAATATGCAGTGGAGGTGAAGAATAGATTTAAGGGACTAGATTTAGTAGATAGGGTCCCGGAAGAACTATGGACAGAAGTTCGCAACATTGTGCAGGAGGTGGCAACAAAAAACATCCCAAAGAAAAAGAAAACCAAGAAGGCAAGATGGCTGTCTGCTGAGACACTGGAAGTAGCCCAAGAAAGAAGGAAAGCAAAAGGCAACAGTGATACGGGGAGATATGGCCAATTAAATGCAAAATTCCAGAGGTTAGCCAGAAGAGATAAGGAATTGTTTTTAAACAAGCAATGCACAGAAGTGGAAGAAGATAATAGAATAGGAAGGACAAGAGACCTCTTCCAGAAAATTAGAAACATCGGAGGTAAATTCCAGGCAAAAATAGGTATGATCAAAAACAAAGATGGCAAGGACCTAACAGAAGCAGAAAAGATCAAGAAAAGGTGGCAAGAATATACGGAAGATCTGTACAGGAAGGATAATAATAACAGGGATAGCTTTGACGGTGTGGTCAGTGAGTTAGAGCCAGACATCCTGAAGAGTGAGGTTGAATGGGCCTTAAGAAGCATTGCTAATAACAAGGCAGCAGGAGACAACGGTATCCCAGCTGAACTGTTTAAAATCTTGCAAGATGATGCTGTCAAGGTGATGCATGCCATATGCCTGCAAATTTGGAAAACACAAGAATGGCCATCAGATTGGAAAAAATCAACTTATATCCCCATACCAAAAAAAGGGAAGCACTAAAGAATGTTCAAACTATCGAACGGTGGCACTTATTTCACATGCCAGTAAGGTAATGCTCAAGATCTTGCAAGGTAGACTCCAGCAATTCATGGAGCGAGAATTGCCAGAAGTACAAGCTGGGTTTAGAAAAGGCAGAGGAACTAAAGACCAAATTGCCAATATCCGCTGGATAATGGAGAAAGCCAGGGAGTTTCAGAAAAACATATATTTCTGTTTTATTGACTATTCTAAAGCCTTTGACTGTGTGGATCATAACAAATTGTGGCAAGTTCTTGGTGGTATGGGGATACCAAGTCATCTTGTCTGCCTCCTGAGGAATCTGTATAACGACCAAGTAGCAACGGTAAGAACAGAGCACGGAACAACGGACTGGTTTAAGATTGGGAAAGGAGTACGGCAGGGCTGTATACTCTCACCCTACCTATTCAACCTGTACGCAGAACACATCATGCGACGTGCTGGGCTTGAGGAATCCAAGGCTGGTTAAAATCGCTGGAAGGAACATTAACTATCTCAGATATGCAGATGACACCACTTTGATGGCTGAAAGCAAGGAGGAGTTGAGGAGCCTTATGACGAAGGTGAAAGAAGAAAGTGCAAAAGCTGGGTTGCAGTTAAACCTCAAAAAAACCAAGATTATGGCAACCAGCTTGATTGATGACTGGCAAATAGAGGGAGAAAAAGTGGAGCGAGTGGGGCGGCCATATACATTTCTTCAATAAATAAATAAATAAATAAATAAAATATTGTTTGTGACTCCTGGAAGTTCTAGTCTGTGGAAAGCCCCCGTCCTCCATCTGTGCTTGAAATGAGGAGAAAAACAGCTAGTTCTCTTTTCAACTTGTTATGTTGAAAATGCCTTTTCTTCTTTGTTGTATGCTGAATGCTGGCTTTAATGAGCTCGCAGCTAGCCATTCTGTTATTTTTGTATATATAAAAAATTCCCTTCTCACCCCTATGGGTGGTATGTGTCTACCTCAACCTCGGGTCCTCTTTCAGAGGCCTGGGAGTTTGAGGGTTCTGCGCAGGATCTGAGCTGTTCCTAGCACTGCACCCTTCAGGACAGAGAGCTCTGATGTTGCTCCTGGGATCTGTTGGAGCCACTCCAGGCAGCTTACAAAAATAAAACCCCAAATGCAAAATCCACGACACCCCCACCCCCCTGGCGGCAACAATACATTCACACAAACCACTTGATGGGCTTTGTATCCATCTGGGACCCCCAGGCCCACTGGCAAAGCCAGGCCTTCAGGGCCTTTCGGAAGAGTATTAAGAGGGGGGCAATCTTGTCTCTGCAGGGATGACGTTCCACAGGGAGGGAGCCACCATGGAGAAGGCCCTTCTTGGTCCCACTAGATGGACCTCCTTAATGGAGGGACCCATAACATGCCACGTCTCCCCGATCTGGTGGGTCGGGTAGATGTAACTGGGGAAAGGTGGTCCTTCAAATAACCTGGCCCCAAGCCATGTAGGGCTTTAAAGGTGATAACCAGCCCCTTGAATTGGACCCAGAAGCAAATCAGCAATCAATGCAACTCCTACAAGAGGGGTGGCATGCGTGCAAATCTGGACTTGCACAAAACCATGCAGGCCGCTGCATTCTGAGCCGACTGAAGCTTCTGGATACTCTTTGAGGGCAGCCCCATGTAGAGTACGCTATCTTGGGCCCTGAGACGCTGCCTAGGGAACGGTCAGATAAGAGGCAGCACAGCCCACAGCTGCATAATGGGCAGAGAAAGAGGCTCAGGAGGGACCCTCCCTAGTTTCTCTGGCTCTAAAGGAGACATTACATTGTTTTCGATGGGTGCAGGAATCGATGCGGCGATGTCGGCTCCATAAGGAGGAGAAGGGAGGCTTCTGAACAAATTTGCTCCTTTCTCTCTCTGATCAAAGGGAGGGAGAATTGGAGAAGGGCCTCCAATGATGTGATTGACCAGAAAGGTTTACTCACATGATAAGCAAAGTCGGGTTGGACTTGGCTGGTATTTGGATGGGAGACCACCAGGAAAGCCCAGATAGGTTTACTCATATCCTGGAGTATCCTGAGAGCAAAGCAGGGTTGGGCTTGGTTGGCACTTGGATGGGAGACCACCAGGAGATCCCAAGGTTGTTAGCTAGACTGGGAAATGAAAACAAAATCCTGAAAAAATGTGAACTTCTTATGGAACATAGCCAAGACAACCGAATGGATGTGTCTATTCAGTCTCTACAAGCGGAACCTGGCTTTAACCTTACAGCGTTCAAGTATACATGCTTAAATAGGGGACTATATTGGTATCTTGAATTATATGCAGCAATATAATGCAGTTACCCCCTAATATATTTGCAAAGCTGCACCCATCCTGCCAGGTCAAACGGCCCGGGGATCTATGAAGTGTCCTTCTCTGCCGACGGCAGATTTTTGCTATCCAAGGGATCCCCTTGATCGCACAAGATCCCTGACTGCTCTCTTCAGCTAAACGGAAGAAAACTGTTGGGGTTTGATATACCCAGGAATTTACAGCTAGATATAAATTATATTGAGAGGCTTGATATTTAGGTGAAAGGGGAAATATTCTGCAGAGTCACCCAATTAGCAGCCATTGTTGTAGGGATGATGTGTCAGTGTGTGACTCATACAACAGGTGCTTAGAGTTAATTTGGGTGTGGTGGATAATGAGAGTGACCTATAAGGTGATTGGTCATTTTATATATAAATACAGAGATGTCCTGTATTCTTTCTTCTCATTTCTTCTCATTCTACCTCTGTATGCTGTATCGTTGGTTTATCATTTTGTTACCCATGTGGAAGTGATCTGTAAATACGTATGTATATAAGTAAATAGGATATTTGATATAACTTCTGTTTGGAGTCTATTTACTGCATAGTACGTGGATCGCTGGTGCCTAGGAGAGAAGCAGGCTGCTCCATCCGCTCGCCCCGACAAAAACAAAGGTGTAATTTGTAACCCATCCCAATAGCACTTCTGGCAGACCAAGACTTCCTTCTCTGACCAGAGGTTCACATTTCTTTACTCCGACCCACGACTCCGCCCTATGGGCTCCAAATGCATCTTATCTGATCGACTAAGGAGCCTTCACGATACTCCTGCGAGGGAGGGCAGAATCAGCATTCCCACCGTGCGGAGGACAAAGGGTGACGCTGCCAGAACTGCAGCTCCGCTCAGGCTGTTTCAAGGAGTTGGAGATTTCCCATTCCTCTTTATGCCCACTGGGCAGAGAGTCCCTACAACCAGCAAGTTTGCCCTTTTATTTTTTTTAAGGGCACGATTGTAGGAACCCCATGCCTGTTCTTTGCTGAATGTGACCATCCTTCTATGTACACTGATCTGGAACGTGGCCCACGCCTAGTTCTTTTTCGAATGAAAATCGCCTTACGCCCTCGTTCGTGACGGATCGTTAAAAGCAATGCCTTCGCTCCCTTCTTTCAGGCTAATTTTGTCTGGAGAGGTGGACGCGAAGGATGGGTGATCGTGCCTCCACGACCCAAGGAAAGCGGTGCGAAGGCACCGTTCCCTCTGGGTGCACGTGCACGCGCGTGTGTTTCTCTCCAGGCAGGGAGCCTTCCCAGCCGAACTGTTCTTCTAGTTGCCAAATGTTCCAGATGGCGCTTTCCAGAAACAGAAATGGCCAACGCCAACGTTTAGCGCCTGCAAATGTAGAACTGGGTGGAGCATGCTTCTCCAAACGCCTGTGGGCTGCTGAAGGGTCCTGCAGCCCCAGAGATTCTCCAAGGGCCTGGCTTGGCTCTGGAGGGCAGCAGCACTGGCGGGCTCCTTCCGGCCGAGCGGCTTGACCCAGCCCGGCAGTCTTTCAAAGAGATTGGGGGTCAAGGAGGATGGAGTCAGAAGGTCTTGTTCCAGGGCTGGGTGCCTGTTCTAGGCTTTGATTGCAGCAACTTTGCACTCGGCCTGCCTGTGCTTTGGATTCAAGGCGGGCTGTCTGCCTTCCCCTTCTGCCCAGACCTGAGAGGGAGGGACTGGCCCAAAGTCACCCAGTTGGCTTCCATGCCTAAGGGAGGTCTAGAACTCGTTCCCTTGCTCCTAGTTTAGTGCCTTAACCATTAGACCAGTGTTTCTCAAACTTGGCAACTTTAAGACATGTGGACTTCAACTCCCAGAATTCCCCAGCCAGCAAGCATGGACTTCAACTCCCAGAATTCCCCAGCCAGCAAGCATGGACTTCAACTCCCAGTATTCCCCAGCCAGAAAGCATGGACTTCAATTTCCAGAATCCCCAGCTAGGAAGCGTGGACTTCAACTCCCAGAATTCCCCAGCCAGCAAGCATGGACTTCAACTCCCAGAATTCCCAGCCAGCAAGCATGGACTTCAACTCCCAGAATTCCCAGCCAGCAAGCATGGACTTCAACTCCCAGAATTCCCCAGCCAGGAAGTGTGGACTTCAACTCCCAGAATCCCCAGCTAGGAAACGTGGACTTCAACTCCCAGAATTCCCCAGCCAGCAAGCATGGACTTCAACTCCCAGAATTCCCAGCCAGCAAGCATGGACTTCAACTCCCAGAATTCCCAGCCAGCAAGCATGGACTTCAACTCCCAGAATTCCCCAGCCAGGAAGTGTGGACTTCAACTCCCAGAATTCCCCAGCCAGAAAGCATGGACTTCAACTTCCAGAATCCCCAGCCAGCATGCATGGACTTCAACTCCCAGAATTCCTGAACCAGCATGCTGGCTGGGGAATTCTGGGCGTTGAAGTCCACATATCTTAAAGTTGCCAAGTTTGAGAAACACTGGTCTAGACCAAACTGGCTCTCTATAACAATAACCTTGTTAGTTGCTGGAGAGATTATAATTGCAGATGGAGCAAATAACAAACCAGGTTTATGGGGAAGAAGCGAACCCGAGTGGAATAAATCCATCCATCTGGCACACACCGCCAGAATAACCTTTTAATAAACAAATAAACTGAATTAAATTCACAATCGATTGACATGCAAAAATTGGTGGTGGTGGTGGTGGTGGTGAAGGAGGAGGTGACATTCTGTCACCTCCAGCCCCAACGTACATTTGGGTCCAGATTTTATTCATTTCCTTTGCTGCTCCTTTCACCGGATCTTAGACTATAACTCAGATAAGTTTTGATGGAAATATTAGATAGATGTGGTGCGTGTCACTTTTAGACGGTTCGGTTTTTAACTGGGCCTCAATGAACAATAGGTTTTGTAAGGTACCGTGCAGGAAATACAGTATAAATCAACTGTCCCTTTCCATCAATACCCCTCCCAACCCCCTGAGATTGTATACCACCTCGAAGGGCCATACTTGGATAACATGAATTGATATTAAAGCATCTTTTGAAAGTAGAAAAATCATTGGGATATCTTTTCTGGCTGAGACACGCTTGTGTGTGTGTGTTGGGGTCTATGTGTGTGACTTTTTAATAATACAGTATTAGTTCTCTGGGAGAAAAACGGTGGGGGGAAAAATTGTAAAGGACAAAACCAGGAACAGTGATAAGAATTGAAGGTAGTAATGACACTAGGATAAGTCCAACACTGAGGATCAAACAGTGCAGGGCATTAAAAATATACATATTAAAACTTCAACAAACTTTTTTTTAAAGCGTGAAGGTCTGAAGGCACTAAAACGGAATCTGGAGAGCTTATAATACTCACATGGAATATAAAGTGAGAATTATAAATCCTCGTTATTTTGGTGTTTCCAATTTTAGGGAAAAGAGTAACGCATCATCTCTGCCGAGCCAGCCTGTGAAAATCCATCAGTCACTGGTTCAAAGCAAATCTATTCAAATTATTAGATTTTGCCAATGGTTATCCTCTGTAATTCGGGCAGTTGAATTTCATCCATAAAGCCTGGTGTGATCTTCAGATTTCAAAAAGGCTTCCTTTCCATCCAGTCAAATGTGCTAGAGTCTTGCTGTTTTTATTTATGCCTTGATATTGTTACCCCACACCTCAGCTGCTGCTTTTTGCCTTTTTTTTACATGTATCTGAATTGCATTTAAATGCCTGAAGTAAGCTGCTTGCAGCTAGAATTTGTTGCTCCATTAAACTGCTTTCATGGAACGGATCCTGCAGCAAAGTGTTGCTTAGAAACGGGCAGGGCCTTGGTAACACCTGAGATGGTGTTTTGTCTTCCGCATATAAACTCAGCTGTAGCCCCAGGTTGGCCAGACTTAATCTTGGAGGATATGTGTGTACCCATCACACAAAGGCACGTGTTGTAGGCTCAGTGGATGCTACCAATCGAAGAGGCACTAGAGAATTCCTGGAAGCTTGGCACTCAGACAAAGCAGCCATCAACAGACACATAGAGGTAAACAACATTTACATACCATTCATAAGAGACAATAGAAAAGCCAGAAGACCAGAACACCTCCTTGTCAGCAATCATCACCCAGATATGCAAAGAAAAACACCAGGATTAGCACCAGAGGAACAATCAAACAGCACAATATACCCTAATCAAGGAACTATTAACTCAGTCAATCAACCAAGCAGCAAACAACAGCCCAATCAAGGAACTCCTAAGGAGAGAACAACACCGCCACCAGCACAAGCAGGACAAGCCATGGTATATAAACAGAGAACAAGTCCCACTCCGTTTTCGCACTGAAGATGTTGCCTAGCCTGGCAATGAAACATCTGTAAGAAAACAAGGCTCAGAGAACACCAAGGACTCCTCAGTGGATGCTATCTGGCTGACCTGGTGACAAGGACCAAGGGCCAAAGTTAAGTGGAGTGAGAGAACACCTGAGATCTAGACATCTTTGTTGGTTAAGGAGAGTGAGATTGGCCATCAGTGTCATCTGACCTTTGAGACCAACAGAATTATAGTCTCCTATTTCAGTATCTCTGTGGAAATTTCATCTTACCCTTCTCCAAGCACCAGTACCATGGTTGAGAGGGCCCTGGCTGAGATGCTCTTGATTTCTCAGAGAGCATCTAGATCATCTAGAAATCTTCTGAAGAACTGAAATTTCTGGAGAACTTCTGGAGGACTGAAACTTGCAGGCCTGACTATGGTCTCTTCCACATCATTTCTTCAAAATATTAACAGAAAGAGAGAAAAACCTTGGTAAGGTGGAGACGTTGAGCAACCCAAAATAGAGAATGAAAGGCAGGTGAGTAACAAGCTTGGACCTTGCATTGGTGGTCTAATCTTAGTAGCACTCTTGCTTCCAACCAAAACTTCTAATGATAGGTGGAATAAAGAGATGGGAGATGAGCTAAGTTTACGCACCACTCTACTTAAAGCCCAATCAGCAAATCCTTTAATTTTACCAATGTTTCACCAACAAACCAGGGTGTTGTTGTTTATTCGTTCAGTCGTTTCCGACTCTTCGTGACTTCATGGACCAGTCCACGCCAGAGCTTTCTGTCGGCCGTCACCATCCCCAGCTCCCCAATGGTTGAGTCCGTCACCTCCAGAATACCATCCATCCATCTTGCCCTTGGTCTGCCCCTCTTCCTTTTGCCTTCCACTTTCCCTAGCATCAGCTTCTTCTCCAGGGTATCCTGTCTTCTCATTATGTGGCCAAAGTACTTCAGTTTTGCCTTTAATATCATTCCCTCAAGTGAGCAGTCTGGCTTGATTTCCTGGAGTATGGACTGGTTTGATCTTCTTGCAGTCCAAGGCACTCTCAGAATTTTCCTCCAACACCACACTTCAAAAGCATCTATCTTCCTTCGCTCAGCCTTCCTTATGGTCCAGCTCTCGCAGCCATAGGTTACTACGGGGAATACCATTGCTTTAACTATGCGGACCTTTGTTGTCAGTGTGATGTCTCTGCTCTTAACTATTTTATCAAGATTTGCCATTGCTCTCCTCCCAAGAAGTAGACGTCTTCTGATTTCCTGGCTGTAGTCAGCGTCTGCAGTAATCTTTGCGCCTAGAAATACAAAGTCTGTCACTGCCTCCACTTTTTCTCCCTCTATTTGCCAGTCATCAATCAAGCTCGTTGCCATAATCTTGGTTTTTTTGAGGTTTAACTGCAACCCAGCTTTTGCACTTTCTTCTTTCACCTTCGTCATAAGGCTCCTCAACTCCTCCTCGCTTTCAGCCATCAAAGTGGTATCATCTGCATATCTGAGATTGTTAATATTTCTTCCAGCGATTTTAACTCCAGCCTTGGATTCCTCAAGCCCAGCATGTCGCATGATGTGTTCTGCGTACAGGTTGAATAGGTAGGGTGAGAGTATACAACCCTGCCGTACTCCTTTCCCAATCTTAAACCAGTCCGTTGTTCCGTGCTCTGTTCTTACCGTTGCTACTTGGTCGTTATACAGATTCCTCAGGAGGCAGACAAGATGACTTGGTATCCCCATACCACCAAGAACTTGCCACAATTTGTTATGATCCACACAGTCAAAGGCTTTAGAATAGTCAATAAAACAGAAATAGATGTTTTTCTGAAATTCCCTGGCTTTCTCCATTATCCAGCGGATATTGGCAATTTGGTCTCTAGTTCCTCTGCCTTTTCTAAACCCAGCTTGTACATCTGGCAATTCTCGCTCCATGAATTGCTGGAGTCTACCTTGCAAGATCTTGAGCATTACCTTACTGGCATGTGAAATAAGTGCCACTGTTCGATAGTTTGAACATTCTTTAGTGCTTCCCTTTTTTGGTATGGGGATATAAGTTGATTTTTTCCAATCTGATGGCCATTCTTGTGTTTTCCAAATTTGCTGGCATATGGCATGCATCACCCTGACAGCATCATCTTGCAAGATTTTAAACAGTTCAGCTGGGATACCGTCGTCTCCTGCTGCCTTGTTATTAGCAATGCTTCTTAAGGCCCATTCAACCTCACTCTTCAGGATGTCTGGCTCTAACTCACTGACCACACCGTCAAAGCTATCTCCAATATTATTATCCTTCCTATACAGATCTTCCGTATATTCTTGCCACCTTTTCTTGATCTCTTCTGCTTCTGTTAGGTCCTTACCATCTTTGTTTTTGATCATACCCATTTTTGCCTGGAATTTACCTCCGATGTTTCTAATTTTCTGGAAGAGGTCTCTTGTCCTTCCTATTCTATTGTCTTCTTCCACTTCCGCACATTGCTTGTTTAAAAATAATTCCTTATCTCTTCTGGCTAACCTCTGGAATTTTGCATTTAATTGGGCATATCTCCCCCTATCACTGTTGCCTTTTGCTTTCCTTCTTTCTTGGGCTACTTCCAGTGTTTCAGCAGACAGCCATCTTGCCTTCTTGGTTTTCTTTTTCTTTGGGACGTTTTTTGTTGCCGCCTCCTGAACAATGTTGCGAACTTCTGTCCATAGTTCTTCTGGGACCCTATCTACTAAATCTAGTCCCTTAAATCTATTCTTCACCTCCACTGCATATTCCTTAGGAATATTAGTGAGCTCATATCTAACTGATCTGTGGGTCTTCCCTATTCTCTTTAGTCTGATTCTAAATTTTGCAATAAGAAGTTCGTGCTCTGAACTACAGTCAGCTCCAGGTCTTGTTTTTACCGACTGTATAGATGTCCGCCACCTTTGGCTGCAAAAGATGTAGTCAATCTGATTTCGGTGTCGACCATCTGGTGAAGTCCATGTATAAAGTCGTCTTTTAGGTTGTTGGAAGAGAGTGTTTGTTATACACAGTGAGTTGTCTTGGCAAAATTCTATCAGCCTATGTCCTGCTTCATTTTGTTCTCCCAGACCATGCTTGCCTGTAATTCCAGGTGTCGTCTGACTACCCACCTTAGCATTCCAGGGTACAAACCAGGGTACAGTACTTCATTTCAGAAAGCTGGCAGACACATAGAAATGTGAGACACAGGCCAAGAAAAAGCACTTTCTTTACATAAGGAAGATGTTGACGGGAATCTCTGGAAGCTTACATTAGGAAAGACCTGGGACCAAATGATGGGAAAATCCTCTGCCTGAGATTCTCCACTGTAAGTCCTGGATGCAACGATGAAGAATTTATTGGGGGCTTCAGGTTGTTTGGTGTACAATGTCATTGTGCCCTAGCAGAACAAAATAGCTGCATGTTCTTCTGTGATGAGATTGAATGGATCTCAGTATCCTGATTCCAGCCTGCTTGACTCTGGGTCAAGGGCTGATAAAACAGAGATAGTACAGGTAGTCCTCGCTTAATGACCACAATTGGGTCTGGAATTTTGGTTGCTAAGCAAAGCGGTCATTAAGTGAATCTGATCCAATTTCACGACCTTTTCTGTGGTGGTCGTTAGGCGAATCACCGTGGGCATTAAGCGAACCATGTGGTTGTTAAGCGAATCACGTGGTTCCCCATTGATTTTGCTTGCCGGAAGCCAGCCGGGAAGGTTGAAAATGGCGATCTTGTGACCACGAGACACTGTGATTGTCATAAATGCGAACCAATTGCCAAGTGCCCAAATCGTGATCACATGACTGTGGAGACGCTGCGACGGTCGTAAGTGTGAGAACCAGTCATATGTCTGTTTTTTTAGCACCGTCATAAGTCTGAACCATCACTAAACAAATGGTTGTTAAGTGAGGACTACCTGTATATGGGTTTGCCTGGCTTGAGGTACAGAGACCTGCAATGCTGGGTTGAGGGTATGGCTTTGGAGGTGGGTCTTTACCTCCAAGACCCTGATGGAGCAGAAAAGGAGCCTTCAGTGCCATTGCTTCAGAATCCCATCCTCTATCTCAGGAGGAGGAGGACCGAAGGTCATTTGCATCCTCTTCTTTCATCTTCAATTGCTTTCTTGGACTACTTTTCCAACACTACCCTGTAGGACAGAGCTTTCCAAACTGTGTGTCGCGACACAAAAGTGTGTCACCACACACAGCGTGGTGTGTCGCCACACCACCCGGAAGCGGCGGTGCGCGCGTGCACGGTGGCGGCGGCAGCTGCTGCCGCCGCCACCGTGCACGCATGCACCGCCGCACGCCCCCCGCGCTGCCGCACGCCCCCCGCGCCGCCGCACACACCCCCGCATCGCCGCACGCCTTCCGCGCTGCCACTGTGCGCGCGCGCGATGCCGCACATCCCCCCGCGCCACCGCACACCCTCCTGTGTCACCGCCGCGCACGCGCGCGCCGCCGCACATGTTTTTGTGTTGCCGCCGCGTGCGCGCACCCCCGCGCGCGCCGCTGTGCTGCCACCCCGCCGCTGGCGTGTCACCAGCGGCGGCACTTTGGAAAGCCCTGCTGTAGGATATCGAAGGATCATTGTCCTTGTTGCGGTTGTCAAGGCGATGGCTTGCTATTGCAGCTTCTGCTAGCATCAACAAACGAGTCACATTTCCTGGTAGGGCACCCCCCTCTCCCCCCCAGCAGTAGTTTCATGGGACCAAGGCAGGTGCCCAGCTGTTTCTACAGCCCACCTAAACAGATTCCAGAGTCGGTGGCTGGAAAAGGCTGGACACAGGGCCTGAAGATGCAGGTTATCTTCATTTTGAGCATATTTTGAGCAGAACTGGCTGAATCCATTTTTTCTCCCCAGTTCCAGGCTTGGAAGAGAACTTAATGTTATCAGGTATTACCACCTATTTCTCACCATGTATTAATATTTCTCTGTTGAGATCTTGTGGCAGCTTTGCTTTTCTTGAGATCTACTTGATGTACCCATTGCCTGGAGAAATGTCATTGCGAGGTTGCAGCTCTTTAGAGATTATTTCTGTTTTTCTAATAGGAGACTGAAGGTCTCCTATAAAGAGGCCTTGCTTTCAATAGAAGAGAATCTCTGTAGCTCAGGGTTGAACAGTGGAGTCCTTGGTGCTCTCTGAGCTTGGCTGTTTGCTTGCAGATGTTTCATTACCCAAATAGGTAACATCCTCAGTGTTAGTGAGTGTGGGGTTTGCTCCCTGTTTATATACAGTAGCTTGCCCTGCCAGTATTGGTGGGGGTGTGGTTTCCTCCTTGGTAGTTCCTTGATTGGGGTATTGTTCTCCGCTTGATTGCTTGTCTGCTTGATTGTTTGTCTCCTTGGTCGTTCTTTGACTGGGGTATTGTTTTTCACTTGATTGCTTGTCTGCTTGATTATTTGTCTCCTTGGTCGTTCTTTTACTGGGCTATTGTTTTCTGCCTGATTGTTTGCCTGGTGTTAATCCCTGCTTGCCTGGGTGTTTTCCGCTTGATTGTTTGTCCGCTTGATTGTTTGCCTCTTTGGTAGTTCTTTGATTAGGGTATTGTTTCTTGCTTGATTGTTTGTCTGATGTTAATCCCTGATTATCTGGGTGTTGGCTGCTGGAGAGGATGTGTTCTGGTCTTTTTGTTTCCTTCTTAGCTTTTTTATTGTCTCTTTTAAATGGTGTATAAATGTGGTTTATCTCTGTGTGTCTATTGATAGCTGATTTGTCTGAATGCCAAGCTTCCAGGAAATCCCTAGCATTTTTGGATTTAGCTTGGTCTAGGATGCTCACAATTTCCCAGTTGAAACTATGGTTGAGTCTGTCCATGTGTTGTGAGATTAAGGAGTTTTCATCCTGTCTTCTGACTGCTAGTTGGTGTTCATGGATGCGTTCTGCTGGTCTTCTGCCGGTCTGTCCTACATAGTGGCTGTTACAGTCCTTACCCTGTATGTTGTAGATGACTCCTGTTTTTTTCTTCTTGGGCTACTGGGTCTTTTGGGTTACTTAAGAGATTAACTCCTTGCCATGGGTGGTGTACATAACAATATTTGCTAGCACTTCCTATTATTCTCAGCTGCTGATGATAAACTGGTGATTTACCTTTGTGGAAGCCACACTGGTTCCCTTTTCAACAAGGCCTGTTGTTCTATTTCTTGATTTTTATTCTGTCAGTTTGGCTTATAACCTTCTCTTTTCCCTCTGTTGGTCTTAGATTGTCTGATCTTCATCCTGAATAAGCCCACTTGGGCAGAGACCTCTGTCCTACCTTCCCAGCAGTGAAGTCAGAAGTAAAGTATTCATTCATTTCTCAGCCTCTTATCCACCTTTAATGCCACCAGTGGCTCAAAAGCCTCCCATATCAGTTTCCTATTCTGAATATATTTGAAGATATTGTTGCTACCGTAATGTTCTTAAACTGAGGGTCAGCTAAATCTGTTTGTGCATTATCTCTCTCTCTCATTTATATATCCACCCATCCCATGGTTGCTTTGCATATCTTTGCCCAAAATTTATGTTCCTTTCTGTTCTCCATGCAGAGAAGACTTCTATGTCTTTTCTTGAATAGCATTTCTGAACCTGCTCATTAGTTTCTCTGCTATCCACGATTTTGTGATACCTTTCCTGCTCAGAGGTATACATTCTAGCTGAGCTTCTATTCTTTTATTTTCAATAAATCTCCAAGCATTGTGGAGAAGATTAATCCTTCTGAGTCTCTGTGTCGTCTTTCTTTTTACCTCTCCTCCCTCTCTCCAATATGCCCTTTACAGTCATATTTCATGGTAGCAATATGGAATAGTTCACCCTGGCTTCTTCTAAGAGGTATTCTTCGACTTCTCCACCTACCCTAAAACCCTGGGATTTTCTGGTGGTCTCCCATCCAAATGCGAAACCTGCTTAATTCTCAGCCAACATCATCCAGGACTACGCAATTATCTATCAGTGACCTCGTCCTTCAAAACTGCTTTTGTTCTTCTGGTGATCTACCTTGTATTGCTGTGATGGTTGAGTGGAAACCAACATTATTCCTGTCCTGTCGTCTCCTAGAAGTTCTCCCCGCCCCGGAACCCCATTCCAGTGTGTGACATCTCCTCTAGGCCTGGATCACAAGCAAGGGACCGATCTCCGGTTCCCCTAAGGTTGCATCCATATTTTTGCAATCTGCAGCACAGCTAATAAAACAGGGTCACTTCAACTACACTTTCAAACTGGGCTTCTAGCCAAGGCAAGCAGCCACCGCTGAATGAGTTTTGATTTAATTATGGGATGTCCGTGCCAGGGCAGGGAAGGACCAGAGAGAGAGAGAGAGAGAGAGAAAAAGGGGTCCAGGGATAGCTGTTCCTAGCAAATGGAGTTGATTCATATCTCTTTCACTCCCTCCCCTCCCCACTTTTTTTTTTTTTTTTTTGGTCTTCATTTGTAATCATGACAGATTCCTTGTTGCTGGTGCAGAGAAGAAGGTGGCAATGTGGCACTCACCCAAATCCTTCAACTGGTAGGAAAACAAACACACACACTTCTCGGCAGCCTAATCCACAGGGTGGAAACCCAGGTACCAGTGATCAAAAGGCAAAACTGAAGCAGCATATGAAACATTGGCTGTTTTTACATCAGGGCCTGTTCAGAAGACTGTTTCCCAATCTGTTCCTTGTCTTTGATCACATACTCCCTTCTGATCTCCTTTTGCAGCAGGCAACGTCTGCCCTAGAACTTCTTCAACAACTTCCCCATTCTTCGCCTCTTCTGTAATGGTCTGTGGGAATGACCTTGGGAGACAGGGGGAAGAGCCACAGCCAGGGGAACGGTCAGATAAGGGGCAGCTGAGCCCACAGAAGGAATGGGGACGTGGCAAACATCTCAGAAGGGGCCCTTCCTGGTTTCTTGGGCTGTAAAGGTGACAGGGGAGAAATGTACTTTCAGACTAGCAAGATTCTGTTAATGTAACCTTATAAAAAATACAGGTAGTCCTCCACTTACGACCACAATTGGGACCAGAATTTCCATTGTAAGTCATTTCAGTCGTAAGTCGACTCACCACATGACCAGACCCAATTTTATGACCATTTTTACAATGGTCATTAAGCGAATCCAGCTCCCCCAATAGACGTTTTTGCCATTTTTTGCTGGAAATGGGCAAAAAAGTTTGCAAATCATGATCACGTGACCGCAGGATGTTTCAACAGGTTGTCAATGCGAGCCGGTTGCCAAGCACCCGAATTGCAATCACGTGACCGTGCAGGTGGTACGACGGTCGTAACTGCGAGTACAGGTCGTAAAACGCTTTTTCCGAGGCCGTTGTAACATCGAGCCATCGTTAAACGAACGGTCGTAAGTCTACCTGTAGAATTAGCTCATCTGGGCGTGCTTCCTGTCTGGACTACCTCGCAAGGCTGGCATCAATCTTGCAAGTCTGAAAGGGCATCTCTCCCTGACCAGGTCACCCGGTGAGCATTTGGGTGGAGACATGAGCTGGATTCTCCCCCTAACCACTACATTACACTAGGTGGGAGAGACTGTGGGGAGGCTGGAAAAGCAATCAAAGAGAGAACAGACATGAACAATCAAGAGATAGAGGGGAATCAGTTGACAATCTTATAAGCCCAACCCACCTCACAGGGTTGTTGTCGTGGGGAAAATAGGAGGAGGAAGGAGTATTAGGTCTGTTCGCCGCCTTGAGTTATTTATAAAAAAAATAATAATAATAAAGGCAGGATAAAAATAAATATTTTTTTTTAAAAAAATGGCAACTCAGCCCAGGTGGGAAGAAATCTGGGGAGAAACGTTTCGACGAAACTTTGCCTTAATAAACTCAGTAGAAACGAAAGTGGAAAATTTCTCTTCCAGTTCCCAAGATTTCTCAGTCTATTCCGGACAAGCATAAAAAACTAGCATGATTGAAATTTGTACAGTTCTTGCTTCCTTGGCCTTGTTCAGCTATGTGGAGTTTGCCAGGCTTCGTCCCAGAACCAGGGAAAGTGAGATGGTTACTTTGGCAAAACTTCCAAGACGGCAAATGCTGAAATAAATAATTATGATTGCTTGTAAGCTAACACAGGTAGTCCTCGCTTAACAACCACAATTGGGATCGGAATTTCGGTTGCTTAGCGAAGCGGTCATTAAGTGAATCCAACCCAATTTTATTACCTTTTTTGTGGTAGTCGTTAAGCAAATCACCATGGGCGCTAAGAGAACCATGTGGTCATTAAGCAAATCACATGGTTTCCCATTGATTTTGCTTGCCAGAAGCCGGCCAGGACGGTCGAAAGTTGCAATCATGTGACTACAGGATGCTGCGGCAGTCATAAATGTGAACCAGTTGCCAAGCGCCCAAATCGTGATCATGTGACCATGGGATCCTGTGATGGTCGTAAGTGTGAGGACCGGTCACAAGTTGGTTTTTTCAGCACTGTCGTAAGTCCGAACCATCACTAAATGAATGGTTGTTAAGCGAGGACTACCTGTAATCCTGCAAACCTCAAACAATTTTGCTCTCCTGGCCCATTTCTCACCCCCATCGAAATCAGATCAGCTAATGATTGGGTGGGATGGAGACGTACCCCTTAATCTTGGTCTCAAAGCAACACACCGTCTCAGCTCAGTACTGCACCAGGAGCATCAGAAAAGAAGTAAATCCAATTATCCGAAAATCACTCCGTTGTGTGCTCTTGTCATTTATTATGTGAAGTCACGGTGTCATCGTAATGGCTCCATTGCTGGTAAAAAAAATGTCCATTTTAGAACTGGGCTTAGAGGACAATGTTCCTTTTAGGTCACTTCTGTTCTTTCCCCTGAAAATAGGTGGAGGCAAACACCAAAATGTTACCTAGACCTGAAATGCCGCAGCTTGTCAGATTCAAAATAAGAAAGAGGGACAACTTCACCGGCTGCGCTGCGACGCCATGGTGATGTGAAAGCTGCCTGCCTTTTCTTTTTAATGTATAGCTTAAGGTTGCTCTCAGAAAGAGGAAATAATTTGCTTTCGTTTCCCCTAAATTGCCCACAAGACTGGTTTGCGGCTGTTTTCCTGGTTTTTCAATTGATGGTCCATGCAGATATTAGTTCTTGTCATGATTTGGTTATCATTGTGGTCAGGCACCCGGTTTATCAGGGGTTCTCCTGCATGGGCCGTTGGAGATGCAGCCTACGAGATCCTTCCAAGTTTCACAATCTTCTTGCGAGTGCTCTCTCCTGCCCCTCGATTTCAGAGCTTGTCCAAATGATTTTGAAACCAACGTTCTGCTTCTCCTGGCCTTCAGCCACATCCCAGTGTTTCGCTTGGTGGTGGCTTGGTTCCTTCACTGCTCAGCATGGTAACGTGTTCCTCTATCGTGGCCGAGAACAGCCTTGCTTAAGAGGATAGGGATAGGCTTCGGGGGTAAAAATAAATCCATCCTCCAGAAGAAGGAATAGGCAGAGAGTCGGGGAAGAATAAAGGATTGGCTGGTTGCCTGGCGTTCCCAGGGGTTCTTGTGGTCTCCTATCCGAGCACTAAGTAGTCTGACCTGGCTGAACGTTTTGAGACCAGCCACGTTGGTAAAGTAGGGAGCAGGATCTGGTGGAATTTGTCTGGGCTTAGAAGCTAAGTTGGGGGCGTGGTGGCTCAGCGGGTAAGACGCCAGGCTTGTCGATCGGAAGATCGCAAGTTTGGAGGTTCAAGACCCTAGCCCCACGTGACGGAGTGAGCTCCCGCACTTGCCCCAGCTCTTGCCAACCTGGCAATTCGAAAGTATGCAAATGCAAGTAGATGAATAGGTACCACTTCGGTGGGATGGTAACAGCGTTCCGCGCGCGTCCTGCCGGCCACATGACCGCGGAAGCGTCTTCGGACAGCGCTGGCTCTTTGGCTAACAAACGGAGATGAGCACCAGCCCCTAGAGTCGGACACGACTGCACAAATGTGCGGCGGGAACCTTTACCTTTACCTTAGAAGCTAAGTTGGACCTTGGTTGGGAGCTGGACTGCCAGGGAATTCTGGATGGTGGCCTTTCTGGGAAAGTTGAACATTGAAGGTGAAAATTCCCCATGACCCCATTTATGAGTGGAGACCACAAGATCTGCTTGAGCCAAGTTTATCTGAACAGCGCTGGGGACAGAATCCAAGGTTCTGCCCACTTCCGGAAGGTACAAACTACCTTTATATAGTCCTATAATAAATGCCGACCAGTAATGATGTCAATAATCTTATTATGGATTAGATTTTCTGCTTACAATGAGAATACACTGTTAGTAAAGCAGAGGTTGACCCAATCCATCTTCGGTGGTTAGTTACTTCCTAGTTGCCATCTAAAAACAGAGGTGCTGATTAAGATAACTTGTGAGTCAGCATCTGCAAACATCTAAGCAAGCTATTAGGGAGGCTTACTTGAGTTCAGGCATCTTGGTTTGAAGACCTTGGCTCAGGTCTGTTTTACTCCTTCAACATATCCCAGAAGAAGGAACCCGAAACCACTTTTCTACTTTTACCCAGAAAACTGGTCAGATGTTTCCACGTACGTAGCTGCTCGGACTTGAGCCGAAGTTGAGGGCGTCAGGATTTTCTGAAGAAGATTTGGGATAGCATCCATCACGGGCCTTGTACTCTCTCCCTCCCTCCCTCTCTCTCTTCCTCCAACTCCCCAGTGCTTGTCAATCCGAAAAGGTTTATGCAAATAGTGCTTTTTATTCCATCCCCTCAAATGAGATGCTTATTTTGTTAGCAGATTTCCTTGCTTGCTTGGAAGGCCCCGTTTTATTTCAAAGGGAACTCCACCTTCCCCGATCTCTTCTAATTAACCGAGTTCTAAAATAGAAGCCACCTTATTTACCATTCAGAACCGTGTTTTGAGACTTTTTAATTGAGTCTCTTTGGGAAAGTACACTCAGAAGGCAGCAAATGAAAAGATAGGCTTACGTGATTTCCTCTCCCCCCCCCCCTGCTTTTTTTTTCATCCCTGTCTTCCGTTCTCTTGCCTTTGAACTAATTTCCTGGGGAGAAGCTGCTATTAACATCCTGACACTTCTTCCCCAAGGTAAATCAAAATTAGTCAATCTCAGGTGTTTTCATTTTGCAGGGTGGAAAATGGCCCCGGGGTTCAACAGAGAAAATTAAACCCTGCCTAGCTGTTTGTTGGCTGTTTTGCTTGTTGGTTTTATGGCAAAGAAGTGGCGATGCAGAAATGCATTCCATTGGCTGGCAGTGTATAAGGTGAGGGGGGCATGACAGGCCCCGCCCTCTTTTGCTGCACTTTGAAAGGGGGAGGGCTTCAATCATGTGGCCGTGATTGACATCGTGGCTTTTGGGCCCCTCCCCCCTTTGAATGTGTCTGCAAATAAGATTTATTTATTTATTTGTTTGTTTGTTTGTTTGTTTGTTTATTTAACTATCACATTTATATCACCGCCCATCTCCCCCACAAGGAGGGACCCTGGGCGGTTCACAATAAAACAATTTAAAATTCAATAAAAGACATAAATAATACTAATAATCAATAAAAATATAAATACAGTGAAATCCAAGTCATGGCAGTTCTACTTCTACAGTTTTGATGAGTGGTTGGTTGATACACACACACACACTAAATTCCCACAGAACAATATAAAGCGAACTTATGATTTATGGTTTCGATGATTAGAAAAAATAGATTGTAGAAAAAAGAGAGGGTTTTTTTTGTAACCATAGAGTAATTTTCTATTTGTACATAGAATTGCTGTAAAGAAAATCGGAAGCTACTTCTTTCTGTGGCTGTTGTGGGTCTTCCGGGCTGTGTGGCCGTGTTCTGGAAGTTGTGGTTCCTAACGTTTCGCCAGCATCTGTGGCCAGCATCTTCAGAGGGCATCTCAGAGATTTTGCTTCTATCTGTGCTCCTGCCCTCTGAAGATGCTGGCCACAGATGCTGGCGAAACGTTAGGAACCACAACTTCCAGAACACGGCCACACAGCCCGGAAGACCCACAACAGCCATTGAACTCCGGCCGTGAAAGCCTTCGACAACTACTTCTTTCTGTTTCTTTTCATGCTTCTTTTTGTACTTTTGTCTTGTCTTCTTTTTTCTTTTGCTTCTTTACTTATATTCGTTCTCGTTAGTCTGTATCTCCTTTTTAAAAATCTTTCATAAAAATTATATATAAAAAAGAACAATTTGATCCTGAAGCAGAAGCAGTTTGATCCTGTTGGGCCTGATGAAGTAGACAGGATCCTCCGGACTGTAAACGCCACCACATGCCAACTTGACCCATGTCCCTCCTGGCTGGTAAAATCAGCTAGTGAGGTGACATGTGGCTGGGTCCAGGTGATGATTAATTCGTCCTTGAGCGAGGGGGTGTTCCCGGCTGCCTTTAAGGAGGTGCTGGTGCACCCCCTCCTCAAGAAACCATCCCTGGACCCTACCATCCTGGGCAATTTTCGCCCAGTCTCCCACCTCCCCTTTCTGGGAAAGGTGGTTGAAAAGGTGGTGGCGTTGCAACTCCAGAGGATTCTGGAGGAAACGGATTATCTGGACCCCTTCCAGTCAGGTTTCAGGCCGGGATATGGGACAGAGACCACATTGGTCACGCTTATGGATGATCTCTGGCGAGAGCGGGATGGAGGGAGTGCGTCCATCCTTGCTCTCTTAGATCTCTCAGCGGCTTTCGATACCGTCGACCACGGTATACTTTTGGGGCGGCTCGAGGAGTTGGGGGCGGGCAGCGTGGTTTTGTGCTGCTTCGCCTCCTTCCTCCAGGGCCGTTCCCAGTCGGTGTTGATAGGGGAGGAGAGAGCTGACCCGAGACACCTGACTTGTGGGGTGCCTCAGGGGTCGGTTCTCTCTCCTCTCCTATTCAACATCTACATGAAGCCGCTGGGCGAGATCATCCGTCACCACGGGATGAGGTATCACCAATATGCTGATGATACCCAGTTATACATCTCCGTCCCGGGTGAAGTAAGTGATGCGGTCAATGCCTTATCTCAGTGCCTGGAGGCTGTGGGGGTCTGGATGGGGAACAACAGGCTTCAACTGAACCCTGGTAAGACGGAGTGGCTGTGGATTGATGGCCCCCCTGGATCCGGGAAGTTGTCATCTTTGGTTCTGGGTGGGGTTGCACTACCCCAGTCGGATCCAGTGCAGAATCTGGGGGTCCTCCTGGACTCGCGACTCCTGCTCGAAGAGCAGGTGGCAGTCGTGGCCAGGAGGGCCTTTGCACAGCTTCGAGTTGTGCGCCAGTTACGCCCTTTCCTGGATCGGGAGGCCCTCCGAACAGTCACTCACGCCCTTGTCATCTCCCGTATAGACTATTGTAATGCACTCTACATGGGGCTACCCTTGAAGAGTATCCGGAAGCTTCAGCTGGTGCAGAATGCGGCGGCGCGAGCAGTTATGGGTGCCAGGAGATCGGCACATGTGACACCTCTGCTACGCGAGCTGCATTGGGTGCCAGTTTGCTTCCGGGTCCAATTCAAGGTGTTGGTGATTACCTTTAAAGCCCTACATGGCATAGGACCAGGGTACCTGAGGGACCGTCTCGTCCCGATAACGTCGGCCCGCCCCACCCGTGCATGCAGAGAGGGCATGCTTCGGACCCCCTCAACAAGAGAATTCCATCTAGCGGGGTCCAGGAGGCGTGCCTTCTCTGCGATAGCGCCCGCCTTGTGGAATATTCTGCCCCCGGAGGTGAGACTGGCCCCCTCCCTCCTGGCCTTTCGGAAGGCCCTTAAGACCTGGCTCTGCCGCCTGGCCTGGGACGACGGAGGTGGTAGTGCCTCCTGGGGTTGGCTGGCCCCATAGCTCTACTATCTATTCTGCGGGTCCAAGCCCATCCTGGATTTTATTTTATTATGTTATGCTTGTGTTTTTAGATATTTTGTATAGTTTTTTAATTGTATTTGTTGTAACCCGCCCAGAGTCCCTTGCATGGGAGATGGGCGGGGAATAAATTTGAAAAATAAATAAATAAATAAACAATATAAAACGGTAATATGGCCTGACTCTGTAAGGAGCATTTTTTTGAAAAAATTGCCAGGCCCCTCTCATTCTACCATGAACAGCAACAACAATTGATTTAGACGAGTTTGGAGATGTTAATCTAGGGCAGTGTTTCTCAACACTTAAAGCAACTTTAAGCTGTGTGGACTTCAACTCCCAGAATTCCGCAGCCAGCAAGGGAAGGAGGGGAGGAGAGAAGAGAAGTTTGAGGATATTGTTCATATACATATACATATCACTTTCAAAACAAGGACTCTGGAATTCTTGGTGCTCTCTGAGCTTGTTTTTTTTAATTGTCTCTTTTTTAACGAGGTAAACCACATTTACACACCATTCAAAAGAGACAATAAAAAAGCTAAGAAGGAAACAAAAAGACCAGAACACATCCTCTCCAGCAGCCAACACCCAGATAATAAGGGATTAACATGAGACAAACAATCAACTAGACAAACAATCAATCAGAAAACAACACCCTGGTCGTGGAACTACCACGGAGACAAACAATCAAACGGACAAACAATCAAGCGGAAAACAATACCCTAATCACGGAACTACCATGGAGGAAACCACACCACCACCAACACTGTCAAGGCAAATAATAAAAAAATACTGCATATAAACAGAGAGCAAACCCCACCCTCCCTCGCACTGATGATATTACCTAGTTGGGTAATGAAACGTCTGCAAGCAAACACCCAAGCTCAGAGAGTCAGTGTTGGTGGTGGTGTGGTTTTCTCCTTGGTAGTTCCTTGATTAGGGTATTGTTTTCTGATTGATTCTTTAGGCATGAAAGCTGGCTGAGTGACTTTGGGTCAGTCCCGCTCTCTCAGCCCAACCCACCTCACAGGGTTGTTGTTGTGGGAAAAATAGGAGGCAGAAGTATTAGGGATGTTCACCATCTTGAGTTATATATATATAAATAATAATAATAATAATAATAATAATAATAATAATAATAATAGAAGTAGAAGTAGAACGACTGTGGCCAAAGAAAGCAAAGATAGTACCAACTGTAATAGGCACCTTGGGTGCAATCCCAAAACATCTGGAGCACCACTGGAACACCATCGGCATTGACAAAATCACCATCGGTCAATTGCAAACGGCAGCTCTACTTGGAACAGCTCACATCCTGCGACGACATTTATAACACCATCAGACAACAACACCTGCCTATCCCAGGTCCTTGGGAAGGACTCGATAGGTGGACAAAAATGCCAAATCCAGGCTAAACGTCTGGCTGCCTGTGCAACCAACCATAATAAAAAATTCTAATAGCGCTAACCAGAGGTAGGTCATAAAAGACAATCTAAGCTTTTACCCCTTTATGTAAACTCAGTAGAGGTGAGTGCTTCTTATTTATTTAATTAATTAATTTTTATCCCACATTTATTATTTTTATAAATAACTCAAGGCAGCGAACATACCTAATACTCCTTCCTCCTCCTATTTTCCCCACAACAACAACCCTGTGAGGTGGGTTGGGCTGAGAGAGAGATATAATGTGGGGGCTGCTCTACATGGGCCAAGGGCCTGATCCAGCCTCCGGGATCTCCTTCCATTCTTATGAAAACTCCACAGGTATGACCACAAAGCTCGCATTGAGTCACAAAGGGAATCTTTATTTTAAGAGAAGGGGAAGAATTTCTCTTTAGCCAAGATGTTTTCAGTTCTTCTTAGGATTGGAAACCGTTGCTCAAAGCTTCCCCAGTAGATTTCTAGCTTCCTCAAAGAGGACCATTAGTTTAGCTTGGTGGTTCGGTTATCGAAGCCCTTTGCCCTGGTTATGTGAATAGCAGGACGTTCGGTGAACCGTCATAAAAATAGCCCATGCTGCCATCGTTCGATGAGCCCGCTGTTGCACGAGGAAGTGTAGCACTTTATCAAAAGCAATTCATCAGACCGTCCCCGACCTTCTTCCACCTCCCATTGCTCAAGATTTGACAGCAATAATGATGAAAAAGAAACCTCTCCATTTGAGTTTCTCTTCCATCTTTTCTTTTTTTAATCCCAACTTCTTTCTGTCCCATCTGAATTCTTACCAAAAAGCTCTTCTCCCTTCGCGTGCAAGAGGATTTCTTCTTTTTAAATAACAGAGGGAAGCAATAGATCAGGGTTTCTCAACCAGGGTTCCGGGGCACCCTCGGGTTCCGCGAGAGGTCACTAGCGGTTCCCTGGGAGATCACGATTTATTTAAAAAATTGTTTCAAATTCGGGCAACTCCACATTCAAGAGGTAAGTTTCATTCTTTATTTTTAGTTTAAGAACACTGCTAATGCATATAGACAGCCCTACCCATGAAACTAATAGAATAATGTTGTAACTTCTGGCCTATTTTTGAGCCTGAATGTGCAGGGGTTCCCCGAGGCCTGAAAAATATTTCAAGGGTTCCTCCAGGGTCAAAAAGTTGAGAAAGGCTGCAATAGATCATGAAACCTTTTGGGCATCAATAAAATGAATGCGTCCACCTTCACCAGCCCACTCCAGTAAGTACAGCTTTCTCCAGCATGGAGAAAATGTGCTTCATCTCCCAGATTTGGGGCTGTTAAAGATGTGAAGCCTGTCAGCAATTAATAGGTTAATTAATTAATTAATTAATTAATTAATTAATTGCCTGTGTGACACATGTAAGGAAGGAGCAGGTCATTGATTGCCTTGTCATGGCCAGTATCTTGACCTTTTTGATGCTCCTAATGTGTAACGGTACGTGGGAATGACCTTGGGAGACAGGAGGAAGAGCCGCAGATGAGGCAATGGTCAGATAAGAGGCAGCTGAGCCTGCAGAAGAAATGTGGGTGTGGCAAAAGTCTCAGGAGGGGCCCTCCCTAGTTTCTTGGGCTGTAAAGGCGAGGGAGAAGAAATGTACTTTAGACATGCAAGATTCTGTTAATGGAACTTTACAATAAAGATAGAGCTAGTACTCCTGGCTGTGCTTCTTGTCTGGACTACCTCGCAAGGCTGACATAATGGCAATCCTCACTCAGCATTACAACCAGAATTGGAAATTTGGGGCATCAAAACCAGGCGTTTAAGAGAAGGGTGCCAGATCTGGGATGCCAAAATGCAGAAGACCACGAGATGGCAGGAAAGAGTTAGAATTTCTGCTTCTCTTTGCTGTCATTGTCAACCCTACAGGCCACTGATTTTTTTGCAGCCCCAGGCTGGTAGCCCTAATTTAAGTCCTAATCGCACCAACTCCTTAATAATTTTGTTTTCAGTAATCTTTTGCATTCTTGCTGTTCCATTTCTGAAGAAATGTGTGAATTGTGCATGTATATATACATTAGGGGGCGTGGTGGCTCACCGAGTAAGACGCCAGGCTTGTCGATCGGAAGATCGCATGTTCGGAGGTTCGAATCCCTAGCCCCGCGTGAGCTCCCGCACGCGCCCCAGCTCTTGCCAACCTAGCAATTCGAAAGCATGCAAATGCAAGTAGATGAATAGGTACCACTTCGGTGGGTAGGTAACAGCGTTCCGCGCGCGTCATGTGGCCACATGACCGTGGAAGCGTCTTCAGACAACGCTGGCTCTTCGGCTAACAAACGGAGATGAGCACCGGCCCCTAGAGTCGGACACGACTGCACAAATGTGCGGGGGGAACCTTGACCTTTACCTATATACATTATATATGTGTGAGGATAGATGATTGATAGATAGATAGATAGATAGATAGATAGATAGACAGATAGATAGATAGATAGATGTACATATACATAAACATAAACATAAAAATCTATACACACATACTCCAATATTAACAATATATTTTAATAATAAATAAATAAGAGCCAGGAAAATTATGATTTAAGCAGACCAACTGCCTCCCATTTGACCATATTGCTTAAAAGGTTTCCTTCCTGTCTCTTTGTCAACCACACTACACAACCACCACCACCAAGAACCTCATTCAGATGTTGACAAACTACACCTATCAACAATTCAGTGTTGTGTAGTCATCTTTTTAAGATGTGCCTGAAAAATCCACCGTTCTTGATGTCCAGCTAGATTCCAAGGTTGTGAACTTTGTTAAGTTCTTATAAGGCTGGATTGAAAGATCGTTCCACTTTGATTTGGTCCCCATTCATGAAAGCAGAGACTGAAATTGGGTGATCTAGTGTTTCCAGGCCCAGATTCCAACTAGACTTTGGTGCATGGGAAGAATAGATGATTGTAGCTTTCTTGGCGCGTGACATTCTTCATTGTCTACCCTTTTCTGTTCGTCTAAAACAGAGCTTTCCAAACTGTGTGTCGCGAAACGTTAGTGCAGGGCTTTCCAAAGTTTTCCCGTGGCGACACACCAACCGCTGTCTGACACACACCGCTGTTGGTGTGTTGCCGCGGGAAAACCTGGAAGTCCCGCCGTGGCGGCAGCGCGCAAAAACCCGGAAGCGCTGCTGCAGCTTTCGGGTTTTTGCGTGCCGCCGTTGGTGTGTCGCCGCGGGAAAACCCGGAAGCGCTGATGATGATCAGCGCTTCTGGGTTGTGTGGCGACACACCAGACTGTGTGTGGCGACACACTTTTGTGTTGCGACACACAGTTTGGAAAGCTCTGTGTTAGTGTCTCGGCTGCAGTGTCTGGGTGTGTCGCGGCTGCTGCTGCCTCCAAGCCCTGCCAGGATTCCGCGCAGGTCCTGGTGCCTGCCTTGTGCCTGGCTGCCTCCAAACCTGCCCTGCCCAGATTCCGCGCAGGTCCTAGTGCCTGCCTTGTCCCTGGCTGCCTCCAAACCTGCCCTGCCCAGATTCCGCGCAGGTCCTAGTGCCTGCCTTGTGCCTGGCTGCCTCCAAACCTGCCCTGCCAGGATTCCGCGCAGGTCCTAGTGCCTGCCTTGTGCCTGGCTGCCTCCAAACCTGCCCTGCCAGGATTCCGCGCAGGTCCTAGTGCCTGCCTTGTGCCTGGCTGCCTCCAAACCTGCCCTGCCCAGATTCCGTGCAGGTCCTAGTGCCTGCCTTGTGCCCTGCTGTAAGAGTGTGTCGCGAAATGATGCATGTCTAAAAAGTGTGTCACCAACATGAAAAGTTTGGAAAGCTCTGGTCAAAAAGGTAGCCCTCACCAGGTGTGGCAATGCACATAGAAATTGGACAGAGCTTTGATCTCACCATTGGGGCTGCCATCTTGACTTTTTTGACCACACCCTGCAGACACCCAATACTTGCACTTGCAGTGTTGCACAAACATGGCCTTCTCCAGGTCTTTTCTATTTACAATGATCCCACATCCTTGTAGGGTTTCCTGATGATTGATTGATTGATTCCTGATGATTGATGGATTGATTGATTGATGATGATTGATGGTGATGATGGTTGGTCAGCTTCCACCAAAGCTTTCGGCCATCAGAAAAATAAGATAATTTTCTCTTCCCCCTAATCCCTTGCAGAATACTTTAAATCCCCACTTCCTTGCAGAATACTTTTAATACTTTTTAAGAGAGAGGCAGAAAACAACAGCAACAGCCAGAACAGGGATTCGGCCCAGCTTTCATTCGTTCGTCTTCCAAATGAATGAAAAGAGATTCTCTCCCCTCTTTTCATGGGAATTAAGACATGTGTCCATCAAAAAAACCAAACCATGCACCTATTTCCTGGACGTGAATTTGCATATTATTATTATTACTTGCACACGCTTTTCGTTTTTACGTGCTGCCCACACCGCGACAATTCACTGAACCCATATATTTCTCTTCCTAAAGACAGAGAGTCACCCCAGGTAGTCCTCGCTTAACAACCATTCGTTTAGTGATGGTTCAGACTTACAATGGTGTTGAAAAAAACTACTTATGATCGGTTCTCACACTTATGACCGTCACAGCGTCCCCATGGCCACGTGATCACGATTTGGGCGCTTCGTGATTACGGTTTGCATTTATGAGCATCGCAGCATCCCGTGGTCACATGATCACCATTTTCGACTTTCCTGGCCAGCTCCTGGCAAGCAAAATCAATCGGGAACCATGTGATTCGCTTAACGGCCACTGAAAAAAAGTTTGTAAAATCGGGTTCGATTTGCTTTATGACCACTTTGCTGAGCAACCAAAATTCTGGTCCCAATCGTGGTCGTTAAGCGAGGACTACCTGTAATCACCAAGTGCAACTCTGCCATAACAACCTCTACTCCAGTGTTTTTCAACCTTGGCAACTTGGAGATGTGTGGACTTCATGCTGGCTGGGGAATTCTGGGAGTTGAAGTCCACACATCTTCAAGTTGCCAAGGTTGAAAAACCCTGCTCTACTCAGATTCTATGATCTTGTTTTTATAGAAAACATACCGCCTTTGCTTTGCACCGCACATGCAATAGCGAAGCTTTTTCTCACGGTACTTTCCCAAAGCTGGGAGGCTGGCTTTATTGTATTGTTAGTAAATACATTTGAAAAGGAGCACCAAACAAGCACCCCCACCTCCCACCCCCCAAGACCTTTCATCCATCTTGGGACATAATGTCTCGTTTTTTGCCTTTCTGCACACCCAGTCGGTTGCCAGCAAGGGAATTAAAGGAGGACTCCACACGCATTTCAATTGACTCCATCTGTATTCAGTTTGTAGGGCCCAAGTTGTGCAAACAACAACAAAGGACATCAGGAGAACGGGAGGAGGGACGATGCGTGCCACGTTCTCGAACACGAGTTTGGTTCCTTGAAAGCAGCAAACGTCGCCCAGACCTTTCATCTTGCGAAAGGCTTTGAGGCCCTTCTGTGGTTTCCACCATACCGTGTCAGTTCAGCCCCCTTGCCCTTAACGGAGGAGAAGACCTCACTGGATGGAGAGTGTTTCCCAGCTCTTGGTCCACTAGAATTGTTGGCCCTCTGGCTTCCGTTTCACAATCTCTGCGAGGGTTTGAGCTGTGGGTTGGAGGTGTTCTTGGCGGTGGGGGGGGGGGGGGGTCTTCCATAAAATAAATAGTGGGGAACATTCAGAGAAGGTTGCATTGACAAAAGGGCCTTTGTGTGTGTGGGGGGGGAGACATACGGTCAATACATATACGAGTCTTTGCATTTTTCATAGGAAATTTACTTTCTGCAAATTTACCCGTCCGTGGCTGTGCGCTGCCGATAACAATGACGGGCACTTTTCCCACTACATAAGGGGAGAAAAAAAGGATTTGGTAGTTGGAGGCAGCTTTGGGTCCTGAAAACTGGGCCTGCGCTGTGTTTTCAAGTTGTGGATTTTTTTATTTTTTTAATTTGCATTTGGGGTTTTTTTGGGCTTCTTTGAACATTCATTGGAACAACTGGGCAGCACATGGGCAGAGCAAGATGGCAGAGCAAGATTGCCCCGCATTTCCACTACATCATCCGGTTTCTTTAATGCAGTTTGGACAGCCTTGTGTTTCCTTTCCAGCTGAACGATGCGTGCTTGGGAAGCTGGGAAGCAGAGGTTCCTTTAAAACAATTACACGATCATATACTTCTAATTGGTTGAAGCTTGCGTGTTTAATAACTTCTTTCTGCTCAGCATCTGCACAGCCGTCTCGGTTAGGAAAACAAGAATGTGATTTTATGCCCTTGCTAAGATTTTTTTCCCCCCAACCACTGGATCAAATGATAGGAGATGAGGGTTTGAGTGTTTCTGAGTTCCTGGGAAAGGGTGCTGTGTCCCTTTGTCTAGAAATAGCATCCTTTGCTAAACCTGGCCTCTTGAAACTCATGAGAGATCATGAAATCTCCCTTGGAGAGCTTGCATGACATTGGGTGTTGGCTGACAAGATCATTGAAATTGACCCAAAGTTGACAATCGTATCCTTCCTTCCTTCCTTCCTTCCTTCCTTCCTTCCTTCCTTCCTTCCTTCCTTCCTTCCTTCCTTCCTTCTTCCCTCTATATTCCTTCCTTCTTCCCTCTCCTTCCTTCCTTCCTTCCTTCCTTCCTTCCTTCCTTCCTTCCTTCCTTCCTTCTTCCCTCTATATTCCTTCCTTCTTCCCTCTCCTTCCTTCCTTCCTTCCTTCCTTCCTTCCTTCCTTCCTTCCTTCCTTCCTTCCTTCCTTCCTTCCTTCTTCCCTCTATATTCCTTCCTTCTTCCTTCTTCCTTCTTCCTTCTTCCTTCTTCCTTCTTCCTTCTTCCCTCTTCCCTCTTCCCTCTTCCCTCTTCCCTCCCCTCCCTCCCACCCTCCCTCCCCCCTCCCTCCTTCCTTCCTTCCTTCCTTCCTTCCTTCCTTCCTTCCTTCCTTCCTTCCTTCCTTCCTTCTTTCTTTCTTTCTTTCTTTCTTTCTTTCTTTCTTTCTTTCTTTCTTTCAACATATTGCAATTTTGCAGGGCTGTGAGCTGTTTGGGTGGTGATGGGCAGCCTGGAGCACAGAGATGCTCTGTTACTGACCTCTGTTGTAGAGTCTCCTCTAGATGCTAGGAGGAGGATAGGAAACGCATGGCATTCAAGAATTTTTGGTTCTTAGGTTTTATCCCTTTTTTTGTTATTTTAGCAGATAGAGAGGAGCAAAATTGTAGTGAAGAAGGATAATATTTGATTATTTGTTTATTAGGTGAAAAATTATGTTATAAAAATGTTTTCTTTATATATTCTTCACGAAGGAAAAATAGTTTGTTTTAGAGGAAATGTGATATTGAGAATGGAAATGCTTTATAGAAGTAATGTTTATTTCAGTTTAAATTAGAGTAAGAGATGGATGTTGAGTTACGTATAATGTATATGTTGAGTTATGTTGTAGAAAGTTGGAAGTCATTATGTATGTAGTATGTACTAGTCCTCTTTGTATTTTCACACTTTTTAGTTCTTTTTTTCTTGTAGTATTCTTTATTTCATTTCTTGTAGTTTTTATGCATATGTTGAAAAAAATTCAATAAAGCTTTAATTAAAAAAAAGAATTTTGGGTTCTTCTGTATCACTATCATTTCCTGTTAATTCTTCTTTTTATCTGCTTTTAATATTGTGGGCCACTCAGAGCTGTTTCTGAATTGAGCAGACTTATAAATCCATTGTGTTATTTAATTTTTTGAATGTATAGATTGCCCAAATATTTCTATCCGAGTCCCCTGAACCCAACATTTTAATTTCTTGCAATGGGGTTGGAAATAGCTACACTGGGGGCATTCTGGGAAATTAAAGAACGGGCTTGGGCAGATATTAGTGGTGTGATTTCTGATATCTTGGGCAGTTCTTGGGCAGAAATCAGGACATTCCATTTCCAAATTCTCACCAATCACTAGTGGCCTCCCAAAAATTCTAGGTGGGTTCAGCAGTCCTATCCTCATTCATCCTTCCTTGTATTTCCTAGCCAATCAGAGGAATGCACAGCCATTTATGCAAATTGGAGCCAGTGCTATAAATCTGGACTGATGCTCTGCTCAGCAACTCCAAAGCTTCAGGATTGGTTTAATTCTCTTTACATCCCCTTGGATGCCAACGCATTGCAACCTTTTGGCGCTCAATACTGTGTGTCAGTGTTTCTCAACCTTGGCCACTTGAAGAGGTGTGGACTTCAACTCCCAGAATTCCCCAGCCAGCTTAGCTGGGAGTTGAAGTCCACACATCTCCAAGCGGCCAAGGTTGAGAAACACTGCTGTATGTTCTAGAAATGTTCCTGCAAGCATGGTCAGGCAAAAAAAACCCTACACCACCACACCGGTAGATCTGTTTGCTGAGTTATCATCCCCATCCCGTAAAACCTTCCAACAATCCCACCCCGGCCCCTTTTCTCTCCTTATTAAAAATTTATACCGTAATTTAAAACCCAGCTTTGGACAGCAGTGGTGCTATGCTTGCTATAAATAAATGATGAACTGGAGATTCCTAGTCAAAGGGAATCAACTTTTGCAGCGCATAGGGAGAGTCCGTTGCCGGCACACACAAAGCTGTAGCCTGCCCGAGAAGTCCTTGCTCTAGCTTAAAATGAGATTAAAGCAGGAATGCAGGTAAAAGTCATTGGCGTGGGGTTTTTAATTGATTGATTGATTTTTTTAATGTTTTTCTTAGAATTTTTCAATATACAATATACAAAATAAGCAAGAACAAAGACGGAAAACAAGAAATAGAGAAACAAGAAAGAAATTAAAGGGAAAAAAATACAATTGTGCCTTCCGCCCTTCTTTCTATCGAGTAATTATCCTCTTAAACTTTTTCCCCAACCTCTTCGTCTTATTTTTAATCCCCAAATCATCCATTTGTTCTTCTTTCAGGAAAAAGCCCATATAAGGTTTCCAGTCTTTTTTTTTAAAAAAAGTCTTGATTTATTTATTCGTCCAATGCATAGGACTGCCCTGCAAATGTGGGCAGCTGACATCGAGTGAAAAACAGGAGCAAAATCCTCAAAATGAAACACACACACGTTGCACCTGAAACAACTCTGGAGTGCGCACAAATAAACTTCTCGAAACAGGCTCACCTAGTTTACTGGGTCGATGTTGGAGGGAAGAAGCAGGTTTTCCCAAGTCAGCCATAAAAGATAACACACTTATCTTTCTTTTTTTGACCTATCTGTGAGTCTTACAGTGTAGCCTTTGGGGAGTCTTTGGTGCTCTCTGAGCCTTGTTGTTTTCATGCAGACGTTTCATTGCCAAAGTGTAGCCTTTCCCCAAAGGGGATATATTAGGGGAAAGGGTGTGCAAAAATGTGCATATGAACACCCACACACACACACACACACTCCATTGTATTAGGGTTAGAGCAGTGTTTCTCAAACTTGGCAACTTTAAGACGTGTGGACTTCAACTTCCAGAATTCCCCAGCCAGAACTCCTAGAATTCCCCAGCATGGCTGGCTGGGGAATTCTGGGAGTTGAAGTCCACACATCTTAAAGTTGCCAAGTTTGAGAAACACTGATCTACACACGCATGCTGTTATACCTGCTAGATACAGTAGCATCCTTGGGCGTGCAATCCAACCCCCAGCTAGAGCTAGAAAATCAAAATTTAAAGCCTTCCACCTCCCTTTGAAATCTTTCAGATTCTTTTGCAACTTTCCCCCACTTCGGCTTAAACGCTTCCTAGTGAATGTTCAATTCCAGGGCTTGTGTACCCAAGGTTCTCCAGCTCAAGTGGACTACGATCCCCAGCATCCCCAGCCGGGGTCTTTCTCTCCCCCATCCATGTCTGACCTTGGAGGAGTCCTTCATCAGATGCCCTGGAACGCCTGCCGGACTGCTGGATGCCCATCCTGTTAATTACCCACAATGCACAAAGTCTGGCTGCAGGGCCTTGTGGGAGATTGGGCCGCACACTTTCTGGCTGGCCCTGGGCTTGGAGGCATGAGCGATTGATCCTGACGCTGAAGCTCGATGGCTTCGTGGTTAAAGCCCAGCCAGCACAAAGCGGTTCTGAGGCTTCCCAGGAAGCAAATCCAATTTAGCCATCACGGTTAATAACATTAGAAAAACCGGCTCTGAAGTCATAGCTAGTTCTACAAGTTTGCATGTTCTATTTTTCTCTCTCTTTCCTGGAAAATTTCTCTTCACTAGCTGTGGTGCCTTGCAGCTCGGTCTCGTTGGAGTATTCTTGCAACCAAATTTGCACGTCTCTCTTCTGAGATCTTTGGTTCTTTGCGTCCCGGTGAAAATCATACCTCCTTTTAGCTCTTCCTAACACCATTGTCCCATCACTTCCTGGCAAATAGAAGGGGAAGAAATGGAAGCAGTGACAGATTTTATTTTCTTGGGCTCCAAGATCACCGCAGACGGTGACTGCAGCCATGAAATTAAAAGACGCTTGCTCCTTGGGAGGAAAGCTATGGCAAACCTAGACAGCATATTAAAAAGCAGAGACATCACCATGCCGACAAAGGTCCGTATAGTTAAAGCTATGGTTTTTCCAGTAGTAATGTATGGCTGTGAGAGTTGGACCATAAGGAAGGCTGAGCGCCAAATAATTGATGCTTTCGAACTGTGGTGCTGGAGAAGACTCTTGAGAGTCCCTTGGACTGGAAGGAGGTCAAACCAGTCAATCCTAAAGGAAATCAACCCTGACTGCTCATTGGAAGGACAGATGCTGAAGCTGAAGCTCAAATACTTTGGCCACCTAATGCGAAGAGAGGACTCCCTGGAAAAGACCCTGATGCTGGGAAAGACTGAAGGCAAAAGGAGAAGGGGACGGCAGAAGATGAGATGGTTAGATAGCATCACCGATGTAATGAACATGAATTTGAGTAAACTCCGGGAGACAGTGGAGGACAGGAAGGCCTGGCGTGCTATGGTCCATGAGGTCATGAAGAGTTGGACACGACTAAACAACTGAACAACAAAAACACCATTGTGGTTGTTTTAAAGACACCCTCTCTGTGAATGCTGAATCTCGTCCAGTCAGGAGGATTTGTTGTGGGTGTAGACCTTTTCCCCCACCCACCCCGCAATTAGCAGCAAAATGATCAGTTGTGACAGATTCAAACCCAGGCTGGAACCATCCTTCTCTTGATTTTTCAAACGGGGATGCGACAACATGAAAGCTACTTCACATAAAATGAAGTAGGAATCGAGTGTGTTAGCAGCCTATTCCTATAATCAATGTTAAAGGCAGACTGAGGGAAATCAGGTTTTGATGCTGTTTTCCCTTAAAATTTATTATTTAAATTTATCCCCGCCCATCTCCCGAATAGGGACTCTGGGCCTAATAAACAAATAAACTGCTGGTGATTTTGATGACTCTTGATTTATTTATTTTTTTGCAGATTTTGAAATCTCCTTTAGCTTTCATTTGGGGTGGAAACTGTGGATTATTTTTGCAGAGATGTTAACACGTCAGAGCCAGCAGTACAATATATCACTCTTTACAGGGTGAGCCCCCATCGATGCCACCATGAATATAGCCATTCGATGTTTGGATAGCCCCCAGTTTAGATGGATTAAACATGGAAAGATAAAGATTCCCTCAATCCAAGCTCTGCTCTGGTTGTTTACTTGATGACCACATGGAAAGTTTGCAAGAGGACTCGAACAATTCATGTAGGATGAAGGTATTGGGTTATTTATGTATTTATTCATTCACACACACAAAAATATAACTCACACCCAGTTTTGGGCACCCTACTATTAAAGGAGAGGGGCGCAGTGGCTCAGTGGTTAAGACACCAGGCTTGTCGATCGGAAGGTCGCAAGTTCGGAGGTTCAAGACCCTAGCCCCGTGTGACGGAGTGAGCTCCCGCACTCGCCCCAGCTCTTGCCAAGCTAGCAATCCGAAAGCATGCAAATGCAAGTAGATGAGTAGGTACCACTTCGGTGGGTAGGTAACAGCGTTCCGCGCGCGTCATGCGGCCACATGACCGTGCAAGCGTCTTCGGACAACGCTGGCTCTTCGGCTAACAAACGGAGATGAGCACCAGCCCCTAGAGTCAGACACAACTCTGTGGGGAAACCTTTACCTTTATTATGGGGGAACTTTACTTTATTAAAGGGAAGTGGAGAAGCTACAGCAGGTTCAGAGAGTGCAACCAGCATGATCAAGAGATCTAGAAACCAAGTCCAATGAGGAACAGTTAAAAAGGCTGGGCATAAGCTTACTAAGAGAAGACAACTGATAGGATTGCATGTCTGCCCTTTGAGATAGGCCAGGTTAGGAAACAGACCTCACCAAACATACTAGAAGTCTATTGACCTGGGCTATAAAAACAAAATTTTAAAACTCGGTCTAGGTTCCCCTTCCCTCCCTCTTATACCAAAGAAAGTCAAGGTAGCATAATCTTGAGTTTCTGCCTCACTCTGTCTTGCTTTCTGAGACTGACCTCATGTTTTACGCCATGGACCTTCTCCAAAGTCATCGCTGTGTTCCTCTGTGTGGTGCTCCACAATTATTTATAGGGCTGTCACACTCTCTATTGAAACTGAGAGCAAAGCTAAGACCAAAAGCTGAAATGTTGGAAAAGAGAGGGGTTGAGGCAGAATATTAGGAAGAAAGCCTTTATGCTTTGCTCCTCAAATTCTGCTTCAGACGGAATAGGAGTCCTTCGCTAGCCTCCCAGAATTGTAGAACGGTGTTCTTTAACTTTGTACATGCGCAAAGAAGTCAGCCTTGCTTCGGTGGGATTTGTTGAACATTCTTCCCCTCCTGCAATAACTTTATGCATTAGATCACACCTGAAAAATATCCATATATTGTTTCATGGTGATAGAAAGCAGGGTACAACAAAATTAGTCATTTTTGCAGCTCTAAGACCACGAGATAAATGGTGTGTTGTTTATGGACAGTGTTTCTCAACCTTGGCAACTTGAAGATGTGTGGACTTCAACTCCCAGAATTCTCCAGCCAGCTGGGGAATTCTGGGAGTTGAAGTCCACATGTCTTCAAGTTGCCAAGGTTGAGAAACACTGTTTATGGACTACAAAATCTTTGGCATGGGATGGAGTTAAGGCACAGATGAATTCCCAGAACTGAGAGTTGTACATGTGGGGCATTGGCCCTTTCCCCACAACCCATGGAAATTAGTTTATTGTAGGAACACCTAAAAGAAGTCCATTTTCTTATGGATTAAATTTGCCCGCAAATAGTCTCAGTCATGTACTGGATTAAACTAACTCCATCCATAAAAGGGCTAACTCCAGATCTGTTTGCCTATGTAATCCTCCAGGAAAAAGAGTTGGAGCGAAAGAGCAGCTGGAAAAAGCAAACCTCTCTATTATAGAACTCACTGCTAAGGTCTGGCAGCGCAAAGCCCACACAGCACCAATGCTGATTGACTGAAGTGGCCAAGCCAAGTCCCCTGCTGCCTGGCTGGCCAATGGGGAAGGGCTACTGGTGGAATGAAGCCATGCCAGTAGCTGGTGCAAAGGTTCATGGGAAATTTGGAACTTTTGGGGAGAGAAAAAAGTAGACAGGGGTACTCTGAAAAATGGCAACTTTTGAGTTACTGTGACTGTGTGTGGTCACAATTATAAGTGAGGAGATGGAGTTAACGGCTGGCTGAGTTGAGAACAAGGCTACTCTACACAAAACATGAAGATTTATTTATTTATTTTATTATTTATTTATTTGTTCAATTTATCCCCCGCCCATCTCCCATACAAGGGACTCTGGGCGGGTTACAACAAATAAAATTTAAAAAATTTAAAAACTATACAAAATTTCTAAAAAACATATCAAGCAAAATAAATAAAGTCCAAGATGGATTTGGAACCGCAGAGTAGATCACGGTGCTACGGGGCCAGCCAACCCCACGAGGAACTACCGCCTCTGTTGTCCCAGGCCAGGCGGCAGAGCCAGGTCTTAAGGGCCTTCCGAAAGGCCAGGAGGGAGGGGGCCAGTCTCAGGGGGCAAGATATTCCATAGGGCGGGCGCTATCGCAGAGAAGGCACGCCTCCTGGACCCCGCTAGATGGAATTCTCTTGTTGAGGGGGTCCGAAGCATGCCCTCTCTGCATGCACGGGTGGGGCGGGCCAACGTTGTCGGGATGAGACGGTCCCTCAGGTACCCTGGCCCTATGCCATGTAGGGCTTTAAAGGTAATCACCAACACCTTGAATTGGACCCGGAAGCAAACTGGCACCCAATGCAGCTCGCGTAGCAGAGGTGTCACATGTGCCGATCTCCTAGCACCCATAACTGCTCGTGCCGCCGCATTCTGCACCAGCTGAAGCTTCTGGATACTCCTCAAGGGTAGCCCCATGTAGAGCGCATTACAGTAGTCTATACGGGAGATGACAAGGGCATGAGTGACTGTTCGGAGGGCCTCCCGATCCAGGAAAGGGCGTAACTGGCGCACAACTCGAAGCTGTGCAAAGGCCCTCCTGGCCACGACTGCCACCTGCTCTTCTAGCAGGAGTCGCGAGTCCAGGAGAACCCCCAGATTCCGCACTGGATCTGTGTGGGGTAGTGCAACCCCACCCAGAATCAAAGATGACAACTTCCCGGATCCAGGGGGGCCATCAATCCACAGCCACTCCGTCTTACCAGGGTTCAGTTGAAGCCTGTTGTTCCCCATCCAGACCCCCACAGCTTCCAGGCACTGAGATAAGGCATTGACCTTATCACAAACCAAATGCATTGCTTCTGTTCCAAAATAAGATCAGATAATTCAGATGTGCAAAATCTGGAGAGAAATACCTCTGGTGGGGGGGGGGGGGATCCAGAAACATCACACTCTTAGGCTGACAAAGGACTGCTCTGAAATGGTGCCATTGGGTGAAGAAAAAAAATTCCCTAGACTTTTCTGCCATGCAGAAAACCATTGTTTTTTCTCAGATGAGACCTGTTTTCCACATAACCTTCAAAGTCTGGGCATAATGATTATATTTCCCCTGGCCTCCTTCACGTTATTGCCCGATTCCCCTCTCCCTCTGCCTTCCTCTCCACTTTCTGGCAATCATCCTTTTTCTTATTTTCTTAGCATCGATTGCAAACTAGCTGGGGAGAAGTGCCGAAGCCAGCAATTGAAGGCAGTTTAACCTTGGAAACGGCAAATGTCCAGAAAAGCCAAGTTTCCTGTCCTAACCCATACGTCCGTCCTTTGGCCTAGGATGCGTTCTCCTTTGATGGGCCTTAGTTTGCCCCCCATCTAATCACCCTCCCCCAAACAGGGTTTTTGGAGGTCCTAATGCATCACGCCGGCCACATGACCGCAGGAGCGTCTTCAGACAACACTGGCTCTTCGGCTAACAAACGGAGATGAGCACCGGCCCCTAGAGTCGGACACGACTGCGTGGGGGAACCTTTACCTTTAATTTTGTGCAAATGTTAAGGGAAGGGTTTGACTAGCAGACGCTGGGACGGTCTTCCAGGGCAGACTTCTCCAACGCGGTGCCCTCCAGAAGGGTTGGACTAGCACTCCCATCATCCCCTACATGTGCAGCCTGGGGTCAGGAGGGATGGGGTTTGTGGTCCAAAGCACCTGACGGCCCCAGGTGGAAGAAGTTTGCCACGTTCCTTGTTCCTTCGCGTGGGGATCAGAGAGAAAGAAGTCAGGGAAGGGCAGACACAGGAAAGAAAGAAATAAATGGGCGGATGTGAATGATTGTTAAGACAGTGAAAAAGAGAAATTATGAAGCTGTTTGGCCCCAGATCAGGCTATTGCTCCTAAGAATTCCATTGGGGTTTCTGACTATACAGCAGCTCGAAGACTGGCCGCCAACAAAGCCCGCTGATATCTTACCCTAATCAAAAATTCAGCCTGGGGAAAAAAAAGTACACAAGTAAAAGTTACATACAAACAGCAGCCTGATGGGGAACATCTTTTGCAGCTCACCTAGGGCGAGTTCTTGCTAATTCCAGCTAACAAACAATTCCCTCCATTTTTATTTTTTTGCTTCTTCTTGTTTCCAAGGGCACGGATTCGAGGGGGAAAGCTGTTCCGCTGTTCCTCCCTTTCTGGTGGAACAGTCACCGCTCAGTAACACTTTTTCCAAACACTAGCAGCTATTGCATGCCGGCAACCAGAAAAAGCACAAGACTTGGAATAGCCAGTCAGCAACCTGACGAGGAAGGGTCCTTTGCACAATGAGGAGGGTGCAAAAAGGCAGAAGGGGACGGGAAGGCAAGAATTTTGCAGAAATGATTTGGGAGAATCATATTTTGCCAGCGTGCTCACTTAAAATGAATCCACGCGCAGACAGATGGTTAGCAGCTGTGTCTTCCTCCACCTCCCCCTGTGGCTTGATGCCTTCGCTGAGGCTCATGCGACATGCTAGAATAGCTTGCCTAGAACAACGGAGGGAGCAGAGAATCCGGCCGAGTTTCAAATCAGGGCTGGATCGGATCTCCGTGAAGTGGATAAGAAAAAAATCTCATTTGAGTTGAACTCAACGCTTGGTGGCTTCGTGGACACATCCAGGGAGCCCTCTTGGCCACAATACATGCCTCAAGATCAGGGGTGCCTGCAAGGGATGGTCGAAAAAGTCAAGATGGTGGCCACGACTTTAATGTGATTAAAGTCCTGCCCATTTTTAATTCAATCAGCCATACATTGCAGCTCTGCACGCATCTATTCATTGGCGAACTAGCCTTTCATTGGTTCTGCCCCCAAATCTATTCCATCCCTTCTTTTTCACTGGCATTTCCATCCTTAGAAAGGAAGGATTCTGTCCCTAAAAACCCAAGCTTCATTTGTTGGGGAAGAGCTAAGCGGGAGATAGCACCAGCACTCTGAACGAGGAATTTGGAGAAAAAGAAAGAGGTAGACCTATAGCTTAGGAGTCCTTTGGGGAACAGGCCTAAATAAAAAGAATTGTGTTTTTTAGCTTTGGCAAACAGGATGGTGATTATTGGTTTTCATGGTCCTCGGGGTCAAATAGGCACTGAAGATGTTGCCTAGCCTGGCAATGAAACGTCTGCAAGAAAACAGCAAGGCTCAGAGAGCACCAAGGACTCCACAAATAGTCCCTGCCTGTAGAAAGCTAGACTAGTACTCTGCACTGATAGGCTAGCTTTCTGAGTGAAGGGAGCTTTTTAAAATCACATGGGAAGAAAAGGTTTAATGGCTCATTCCAGGAGGGTTTGTACTCCTGTATCTGATTCCCTATTCCCTGCAGAACCAAGCTGATCAACAGGAAAAAAAAAACACCCTTACAGCAGGGAACCCAAGCTAATTTTATTGTTTTTAATAAACCAAATTATTTTAATGTTTTATTTAATTTTAATTATATTTGCAATACAATTAATTATGTTGACTGTAAACCGCCCAGAGTCCCTCTTGAGGGAGTTGGGCAGTGATAAATCGAATAAATAAATAAATAAATAAATAAATAAACAAATAAAATAATTACAGGTAGTGCTCGCTTAACAACCGTTTGTTTAGTGATGGTTCGGACTTACAATGGTGCTGAAAAAACCCGACTTACAACCAGTCCTCACACTTACGACTGTTGCAGCATTCCATGGTCACATGATCGCCTTTTTGACCTTCCTGGCCGGCTTCTGGCAAGTAAAATCAATGGAGAACCGTATAATTCACTTAACGACCATATGGTTCACTTAACACCCATGGGGATTCGCTTAACAACCGCTGCAAAAAAGACTGTAAAATCGGGTTGGATTCGCTTAATGACCGCTTTGCTTAACAACCAAAATCCTGGTCCCAATTGTGGTCGTTAAGTGAGGACTACCTGTAGCACCCTCAAATTTCCTCACTTTCCCAGAATCCTTATGGTCCTAAGCATCACGTGGCCTCAGAGAACCAATCATCTGCTGGTGTCTTGCTTGCAAGCCAGCTTGATCTCCATCATTTGGAGCAAGTGACTGATGGAGCCTTAGCACAGAGCTTTCCAAACTGTGTGTTGGGACACGTTAGTGTGTCGGCTGCAGTGTCTGGGTGTGTCGCGGCTGCTGCTGCCTCCGAGCCCTGCCAGGATTCTGCACAGGTCCTAGTGCCTGCCTTGTGCTTGGCTGCCTCCAATCCTGCTGTGATTCTGCGCAGGTCCTAGTGCCTGCCTTGCGCCTGGCTGCCTCCAAACCTGCTGTGATTCTGCGCAGGTCCCAGTGCCTGCCTTGTGCCCTGCTGTAAAAGTGTGTCGCGAAATGATGCATGTCTAAAAAGTGTGTCACCAACATGAAAAGTTTGGAAAGCTCTGCCTTAGCAGGTCCCCTTTATGTTGTCAGTATCTTTGCTAGACAGATTTGCAGTGATTTCCTCCAATTTTTGGCGACAACCCAACTGGGTAAGCCAAGGGACAGGATCTTTTTGGTAAAGTAAAAGGTAAAGGTCCCCACCGCACATTTGTGCAGTCGTGTCTAGTGCTCATCTCCATTTGTTAGCTGAAGAGCCAGCGTTGTCCGAAGACGCTTCCACGGTCATGTGGCCAGCATGACGCACGCGGAACGCTGTTACCTTCCCACCGAAGTGATACCTATTCATCTACTTGCATTTGCATGCTTTCGAATTGCTGGGTTGGCAAGAGCTGGAGCTAGTGCGGGAGCTCACTCCGTCACACAGGGCTAGGGATTCGAACCTCCGAACTTGCGATCTTCTGATCGACAAGCCTGGCATCTTACCCGCTGAGCCACCACGCCCCTTCTTGGTCCTGGCCCCTTAATTAAGGATGCCATTGAGGTTCTATCTATCGGGCTGTCCGATTGCCAACTTTCAAGACACCCTTACGGTCTTCAGTCCTCCTGTTCTTAAGGGCTGGAGATTATCTCAGCATGCACTGCAATTTAATGTTTGCATTAGGTTTGATTGTGGCTCTTTAATGGCTCATAAATTGATAACAAGATTTTCATTGCATATGATGGATGCGTCCCTGAGGTTTGTAAACTGGGTTTTTTTCTCCTGCAGAAGATAAACTTGATTGCTGAGATGATACAGTCCCTCCAAGGCTGGGCCACCTGACATGTCCAAAATCTCCATATTCATCCTTTTCCCAATTCAGACCTTTCCATTCTTGGCAAATGTTTGTCACAAAAGGCTGTTAATTTGGACTGATTTTTTTTTTTTACATAGCCCTGCCTCTAGAAAGTTAGAGGAGAACTCTTTGCCCAGACATGCTACCTTTCCAAGTGAAGGGTTTTAAAAAAAGATCCATTCTCAGCCAAAGCGTCCCCTCCTGTGTCGCAAAATGCTAATTTAGATGCCTTTTTTCTTCAAAGATTAGGCATTTGTATGGGAAACAGGTTTACAAATGATGATGCTTGTGATGGGAGGGGGTACAACTAAATACAGGTAGTCCTCACTTAATGACCATTCATTTAGTGATGGTTCAGACTTACGACAGTGCTGAAAAAACTGACTTACAACTGGTGCTCACACTTACAACTGTCGCAGCATCCCCGCGGTCACGTGATCATGATTTGGGCGCTTGGCAACTAGTTCGCATTTATACCATCGCAGGACCTTGTGGTCACATGATCGCCATTTTCCACCTTTCTGGTCGGCTTCTGGCAAGCAAAACAAATGGGGAACCGTGTGATTCGCTTAACGACCGCTGCAAAGAAGGCCGTAAAATCGGGTCGGATTCGCTTAATGACCAATTCACTTAGCAACTGAAATTCCAGTCTCAATTGTGGTCGTTAAATGAGGACTGCATTGTTGTTTGTTCAGGGCAGTGTTTCTCAACCTCGGCAACTTTAAGATGTGTGGACTTTAACTCCCAGAATTCCCCAGCCAGCATTGTTTCTCTTTACTAACCAGGAACTAACACTAAGTGCTAAATAGCAGCCAAGTTATTAAGTGTTGGAAAAGAAGAGTTGCTGTAAGATTAGAACCTCCACCTCCAGGGGCAGTCTATCTGTGACAATCTGTCCCACCCACCCCCGCCACCCTGCAGCCCTTGCTTATGAAAATCCACAAGGAGACTGTCGGTGCTCACTGATGAAGACCCGAACCCAGGATTAGGCAGGGTGTTGTCCACAACAAGGCGCTTGGTATTTTTATGAAATCTTCCGTTTCATTTATTTATTTATATTTCAAATTTAGTCACCGCCCATCTCACTCAAAGAGCGACTTCTTGCTGCTTTCTCCTCGCTTCTTCTATTCCCTCCACTCTGACTACCAGCCATGTCACTAGTCCTCAACCACCCATTTTCCCAGCGCGGCTCAACCTTCACTTCGGGAAGAACGACCAACAGTTTGATTTAAAGAAGTACTTTGAACAGGCCACGCCCCCCGCGGCTCCCTATTGGCTCTCGCGCTCTGGCCCTCGCAAGTCATTGGCTGCAGACTCCGCCCACCGCCTGCCCGCTCCCCTCTCGCCCCCCCGCTCCGGCGAAGCCTCTCGCAGGGGAGGGGAGGGAGGCAAAAGGAAAATCTGGGGAATTTTTCTGCAGGACAAGCTCGGCTCGGATCAGACTCGCTCGCGGGGCTGGAAAGGTTCTCACGACGCAGTTTTGGATGCGGATCCCCTCTCCTCTGCCCCGTTTGACCGGGATTAGAGCTTTCCAAAGCAAGCCCTCCCCACCAATAGCATCTTTACCATTATAATAATATATATTTTTTCCTTTCCCTTTTTAGATTTCAGCCCCTGGGCTCCCTCCCCCCCCACCCCATCCCTGACTGACTAGAGGTGGGAAATGCCTTCCTGGCCAAGTGAAGGTGGGCTGGGGGCGTGGAGCAGCTCCCGGTCCCACCTTTCAAGGCGCTAGTCTGCATTGAGGGCTGGAGACCGGCTCGATTTTTGTGGTTTTTTAGGCGGAAGAAAAATACCTTTCTCTTCTGGTGGACTTCTCCTCCGCCCCCCCCCCCCTCCGCCTTCCTCCTTTTGGTCCAGCATTGATTTTTCTTAACAGCAAGCCTCATCGGGTTGAAAAAGAAGATTATCTGGTCTTTTATTTTGGAAAAGAGCCCTCCGCCCCCCCCCCCCCGCCCCCGGCTCTCCTTTCTGCAAACCGATTTCACCTTCCTGAAGGTTGAGGCCGGCGTCCAGATCGGGGGTGGCGTGGGCAGAAGGATCTTCTTCGCCGAACGGGACTGCAATGGTAAGGCGCCTCCCCCCCCGTCTATAGATCCCCACCCCCCTCCCTTTAATCCTTTGCTTCGGCGTGCTGAGTACGGGAGATCCTGGGCGGGGGGGGGGAGGCGATCGGCAGCGAGAGTTGTTTGCAAAACGGGATGTGCAAATTTGCATTTTGAAAAATGGGATGGGGTGGCAAAAGAGAGAGGGGAAAAAACGGGGGGGGGGGCGCGACCGTGCAGGACTTTGGCGTGAACCCGGCGGCGCTTCCGTGGCAAGAAATTCTTGCACAGGAATTGCACCCCCGCGGACGCGCCCGCACCCCCGCGGGAAAGGCGCAAGCCGGCGCGCACCGGTGGCCGGTTCGCCTTCCAACGGCGGAAAGGAGACATCGAGGGGGCGGTTTAAAAAAAACGTTGTATATATGTAGGTTGGAGGCAGCGAGGGGAGAAATGGGATGGATGGAAAGTGAGAGGGAGGGAGACCCCCCCCGGGTTGCGCGATCGGCGTGTTGGTATGTATCTCACGTCTGCTGCCGGTTCAACATGGCTGGTGAATTGCCCCCCGCCGGCCCCCTCCTCGCGCTGATCCTCCGCAGTTACCCCGATCCACAAAGCAATTCAGCCGAAACCGGAACGTGGAGGCGGACCCACAACCCGCCTTGCTCTGTGTGTGTGTGTGTGTGTATGGGAGGGTTCGTGTGAAAGGAATGCCCAGGCTCGCAATCCGGACCGGGTCAAATAAACGGGGGTCCTTGGCTTCAGGGATGCTCGGCTGGGCTGGAATGAGGGTGTGGGTCGCTTCTGGTTCTCCTTGGCTGCGTTCACACGACCCGCTTCTCCCGGTGGCTGGGTTAACCTGCTTTCTCAACCCAAGCTCATAGGCAGGGCTTGCACTTGGCCATAAACAAACCAGCTTAATCTTGACCCAGCTTAGGCTGTTGTGCAAACGTGTTTCTGCAAGGCATTTACCTAACCTGGTTAATAAGCATCCGTTGCCTTGTCAGGTTGTGTGAATGATGCATTAAACCATAATATGGTTTATATGTTTGGGCATAGCATGTGAGGCAGATGCAACCACTGTTTTTGGTTAACCTGGTTTTAGCCTGTTTGGTGTGCACATGTTTATTCATTGACTATATTTATAAGCAATCCCAATTAATGGGGACTCTTGGTGGCGATCAACACAGGTCACGCGCAGAGTTCCCATAAAGTCCAAAGAAATGAAATTTAAAATTAAACATACAAGGGGTACCCGGACGAACTAGGGACCGATAACCCCTGGAATAACATGGTTTTAAACTTCCTCCTAAACAGAAGGAGCCGGTGGGTCACACTTTTCACATCCATCGTTCTCTTTTAACAGATTCAGTAAACCGAGCATTTTTCTCTTCCTTCCTCCGCTTTCTGTGACCAGCTGGACTTATTCGTGGTGGTTGGCAGGGAATAGATAGAGGTCCCCCTTACATAAATGTCGCAAGGAAAAATTTGGCTGGGATGTTGGAGGTGCTTTGATTGCACCCCCATGCATGAACATGGAGGCTCACATCTGGATTGGGACTGGTGATATTGCGCAACGCTGTTTTAAAATAAAAAGGAAGAAGGAGGTTTAAGTGTTTGAGGACTTGCCGGCATATGGTTTGCAAGAGTTTTGCAAGAGTTTGCAACAGGGGGGCAGTTGGGCTGGGGGGGGGATCTGAAATGGATTTCTTTCTTTGGTTTTGACCCTGCCTTTCCTTCACGGCTCAATGCGGCACACACTGCAATCGCTCCTCCTATTTTCCCCCCAGAACAACAGCCCTGCGAGGTAGGCTAGAGTTGAGCGAGAGTGATTGGCTCACTGTCCCCCATCAGCTTCCACAGATGAGGGGAGAGCAGCCTTTCCCCCCCACCCCCCAGACCACGCATCCTTCTCTATAAAACAGAATATCATCATCTGTCACTTGGACTGGACACGTGTGAGTAGAAGCCCAGGGTACAATAAGCCTTCTTCATTCTAGGGGGAATAAATCATCATTTGGTCATTTTACTGGGAACGTGTCCTTAGGTTTTAATTTAATTACTTATCGCGTATGTTGTCTTCCTTTCCACCGAAACCTGTGCTTAGAGACCCAAGAGTAATAAAATCATCCTTAAAAAAAAGATGCAAGTTCACATTAAAATGGCTGTTGTGGGTCTTCCGGGCTGTGTGGCCGTGTTCTGGAAGTTGTGGTTCCTAACGTTTCGCCAGCATCTGTGGCCAGCATCTTCAGAGGGCAGGAGCACAGACAGAAGCGCTCTTTCTGTGCTCCTGCCCTCTGAAGATGCTGGCCACAGATGCTGGCGAAACGTTAGGAACCACAACTTCCAGAACACGGCCACACAGCCCGGAAGACCCACAACAGCCATCGAACTCCGGCCGTGAAAGCCTTCGACAATACATCACATTAAAATGTTCCCCTGGTCTGTTCTGTACATGGAGATCCCTCGAAGCCCTACCCTGTGTTTACTTCCCCCTGCAGAAGAGGTTGGGGAGAGAAGAGAGATGTTTTTATAAAGCTTTGCTCGGTGGCATGATTCTTGTTGGCGTTTTTCTGCGCCTTTGGATTTTATTTCATGGATTTATTTATTTTTCCGATTTATAAAGACACCCGACTCACGACTGCGACTCTGGCCGGTCCTTTGCATCCTTCCCTTTAAAGTAAAGACTCCCAGAATTGTTGCTGGATAACAATAAGGGCCTGTCTAGTTAAGCAGCCACAGATTCCCACCCTGGCCGTCTCCGTATCCCTCCAAAAATTGTTTATGGATAGCAAAGTTCTCTCTTGCTCTTCCTCCAAAGCGAGGGATTAATCAGGATTCCCAGCTTCTAGGGACAACAGAGACACGTTCCTTCTTTTGTCTTCTCTGCAACAATGAAGATTTGCACTTTTTCTAAGGCGTTTTTCCAACTTCCCAGCTTAGGTTATAACCCATGGATTTCCTGGTGGTCTCCCATCCAATGCTGACCAGCTCCAATCTGACTTGATTGGTTCAAGATCAGGCAAGGTCAGCGTGGTGCAGCTACTGCTCCCTCGCAAATATGTGTGGGATTGCAGGCTTAAAAAAACCTTGATCCAGGTACGCAGTCAGCCCACTCCAAAATGCATCCCAGGTTCCGCAGAAAATATCAAAGACCTCTTCCGTGTCCCAAAATTAAGACTTGGGGCGGGGGGGGGGGGAAATGGATGATGCCTCCATCAAGGAGGACCTTTAATGTACGATTGAACCCTTTAAAGGTCCTTTGTGACCAGAAAGCTGAGCTGGTATCATTTTTGCAGTCCTGTTCTAGCCGACTGGAAGGACCAAGGACTTCAGTCTTCATCCTGCAGTTTTCAGCTTGCAAGCTTAAGAGTTAGCTGCAACTGCCTTAAAGGAAAAATGAAATTCTCCCCCTCTTTCCTCGCAGCTGGCTGATGGATCTTCAGCGGGAACCGGCCGGCCTTTTGCATTTAAGACTGCAATTTTGCCCCGATTGTTTTGCGTACTCCAATCTCTTCCGAAAGCTGCTAACTTAAAGGTGGCTGGCTGCTAAAAATTTGGGCAGGTATCTGAAAAAGGGTGAGAAGAAGAGACACTCGGTGTGTTTTGAAATCTATGCAAAGGAGCGTGAGGCAGAACCGTCTTATGCTTTTACGATAAAATCTGAGCTTGTGGCTTGGAGGCTGATGGACACTTCTGCCCTTAATTGTTCATCGGCTGGAAAATGGGCACATCTGTCCAAATTGAATTCTCAGACCAACAGCTTCGATATGTCTTCCTTTTCAAGGAAGCTCTGAAGAATCCAGGGGTCTGTCTTTTGATTCAGCAGATATTGGCTCTGATTAAGCTGCTTCCTTCCTTTCCTGACATGCTTGCAATTGTGTGCAAACTGTGGTGAATGCCAGTCCTTCAGTGTCAGCGCCTGAGTGAATCTTCTTGCATCTCGAGGACTAACAGATTCAGGGTGGCGGAAGGTTTTCTGTTTTATCCGTCAGTATACTTGGGTGTGCGTGCACACACCGATGATACAGGGGGGCGGCCAAGAGGAAATCGTGTAAATCGAAGGACAACATTCCATACAGGGTAAGAGATAACGAAAGGTGAAAAATCGGTGCGGAATACGGATGTAAAGATGATAAGAACAATGCGGTCCAGGCACAGTAGCAATTCCCAGGGATATAGCATTTATTTTTTGATGCATTCCTACAGATTTCCCCATCAGGCTATTCCCTTTTGAAGCAAGCAACATTTTGCAAAATGCAATAAAGAATTGTTTTAACCCTAGCATGTTCTTGCTATTCTGTGCAAGCTAGAACCTCTATTTTGGAGGCCACCATCAAACCAACATACTATTTTTCAGATCCTACAGAATAGGAGGTACCAGCAGTGTGCTTTTGCACAGGCAATGTGTGTGTGTGTGTTTCCCTTTCCCCTAGCTGTTCCATTCTAGTTTCACACCTATATCACACTTATTCTAATGATTCGTAATTGCTGTTAAGTGCTGTGTCAACATTCAGAAGGATATTCTGAATTTTCAGACCTTCGCTTGGCATTGTCAGTATTTTCATACAAATGGGGCTATTCTTTTTTCTAAAAAATAAAACAAATTCCAAGACCATCTGTTTAACCTGGGTGCACGGTCGGTGAGGTGGATATGCAGGAAACACAGTTTTGCAAATGGGAAAGTGGGCATATCTTCCTGAACCCGGGGCCATGCGGCGGCATTTGCTTCCGGTTCCTATTATCTACCGCCAACATGATAAATGGCCAAATAGGAAGATCTGCTTAAAGGCACTGGCCTTCGGGTGTGCCCCAAACCTGATTTGCACCACGATCTGCTAAGGACGCAAGATAACCTGTTACCATCATTTCCCATTATTTGAGTTTATTCAAGAGAATTACAGTCAGTACAGCTGTTTGGGTCTGCAGCTATCAATAGAAGAATATAAGACAGAGGAAAACCCTATCAGAGAGAAAGAGCAAGGAGTATACGCATTTTTAAAAATATGGAATTTTTTTAAAAAATGTATATTTAAACTGTAAGACATCCTGGAGAAACAGCGATTGCATTACTTTGTGAAATTAAATAAGTGCAGGGCAATTGAAGCGGGGCCCGTCTTACAGTCTGGAGTCGGATAGGTCAAGCATTAAAAGAGCTGCCAATCGGTGGAATAAATTACAGCATGGAGGGGTCTGTTCCATGTAGCTAGGCCCACCAAGTTTTCAAAAAGATTTTTTAAAAATCTGCAAGGCTTCCTTTCTCTCCCGTCATCCTTTGAAATGGCTTGCTTTTTATGCTTTTCTGCTTTCTCCATTTCTGATCCTTTTTCCTCTCCCCACCCATCATGGCTGAATTGGGAACATAAGCTTCTGAGCATGTCCAGAGTGCCTTTCCCTCACCTAGTGATTATCTGGGATTCATAGGAACCCGGGCCTTTAGGAGGGAAGGTGAGATCGACACTCTCGCGCAGAGGCAGATGCACGCTTTCTATAGCAAGTTTCGCTGTTGTTTTTTTTACGGAAAATTAGAAGGGTTTTTTTTTTAGCTGTTATTTCATTGGGGCTCAGCGACAATCTGCAAATTAGAAAGACCTGCTATTAAAGATTGCCTTTCTACTAACTTTTCTGCTCCTTCAATCCTGGAATGAACCTTTCCTTGGTCTTCTCTCACTGTTTGCAACCTCTTTGGATAAATTTCTCTTATTGCAAAAACCAATTCTTTTCCCATTATTCTTCACTGGTTCTTTCCCCCCAGGAGAGAACTTTCAGATTTTTAAAAATTTTTAAAATATTTTTATGGAAGGAGGGAGTAAACTCACTGTTAACCAGCTGCTGTAATGGCCATAAAAACATTACAGCTAGTCCTCGCTTAAAAACCATTAGTTTAGTGATGGTTCAGACTTACAACGATGCTGGAAAAAACTGACTTACGACCAGTCCTCACACTTACGACCATTGCTGTGATCACAATGAGCGCTTGGCAACCGGTTCGCATTTATGACCATTGCAGCATCCTGTGGCCACGTGATCACCATTTTTGACCTTCCCGGCCGGCTTCTGGCAAGCAAAATCCATGGGGAACCACATTATTCGCTTAATGACCACCGCAAAAAAGGCTGTAAAATTGGGTTGGATTCGCTTATCAACCGCTTCGCTTAGCAACCAAAATTCCAGTCCAATTTATGGTTGTTAAGCGAGGACTACCTGTAGTGAGAGAATATCATGTTTTAGACTAGCTTTCCCCAGCCTTCAGATGGATTGGACTACAAAGACCTATGATCTCCAGCCACGCTGACATGGAACTTATGGGAAATGTAGTTCACCATATCCCAAAGAAACCAGGTTGAGGAACATTGCTTAATAAGACTTTAATAACAGAAATATTGAGAGAGTATTTATGGTTAGCTTTGGCACAGGAGGGGATTCCATCCCCACTTGACCATGAAGCTCATTGGAGTAACTTTTGGCTAGTCATTCTAGGTCTCTCCAACCTACCTCACAGGGCTGTTGTTGCAGTGCAGGTAGTCTTCGCTTAGCAACCATTCGTTTAGTGATGGTTTGGACTTACAATGGTGCTGAGAAAACCAACTTGCGACTGGTCCTCACACTTACGACCATTGCAGTGTCCCCACGGTCACGTGGTCATGATTTGGGTGCTTGGCAACTGGTTCACATTTATGACCATTGCAGCGCCCCGTGGTCACAGGATCGCCATTTTTGACCTTCTAGGCCAGCTTCTGGCAAGCAAAATCAATGGGGAACTGTGTGATTCTTTTAACAACCACATGGTTTGCTTAACAACCGTGGTGATTCGCTTAAGGATCGCTGCAAAAGCCGTAAAATCGGGTCGGATTTGCTTAATGACTGCTTCACTTAGCAATGGAAATTCCGGTCCCATTTGTGGTTTGCTTTATGACTGCTTCACTTAACAACGGAAATTCTGGTCCCATTTGTGGTTGTTAAGTGAAGACTACCTGTAATAAAGTACAGGGAGTGGAGACGTTTGTGTGAACCTCCTTCTGCACCCAGCTGGAGAGGGAGTGAGGTGACAGTGAAGAAAACAGAAAGTGGTTAAGACAAAGATGGGGCATGTGGGAAAAAAATGCAGCAATTATTTTAAGGGAGATAATGGAATTGTTTATGCCTTTTTTTCATGGCAGTGACTTGAAGTTAGTGCTTCGATTCGCTCAGCCCGTAAGAGACTGCTAACAACGTGGTGATCGCCTCTCCCTTTTCACAGATAGGAAATTAAATTAAATTAAAAAGCACATAAGTTGTCTGCTATTATACTTAATAAAAGGTAAAGGTTCCCCCCGCACATTTGTGCAGTCGTGTCCGACTCTATGGGCCGGTGGTCATCTCCGTCTGTTAGCCGAAGAGCCAGCGTTGTCCGAAGACGCTTCCACGGTCATGTGGCTGGCATAATGCACGCGGAACGCTGTTACCTACCCACCAAAGTGGTACCTATTAATCTACTTGCATTTTCATACTTTCGAATTGCTAGGTTGGCAAGAGCTGGAGCTAGTGCTCACTCCGTCACACGGGGCTAGGGATTCGAACCTCCGAACTTGCAATCTTCCGATCGACAAGCCTGGCATCTTACCTGCTGAGCCACCATGCAGAATTAGCTTATCTGGCTGTGTTTCCTGTCTGGTCTACCTGGGAAGGCTGACACTACTTCACACAAAGATAAAGGGAGGGAGGGGGGAGCACATTCAGACCTGCAAGGTTCTGTTTCTCCAGCTGTTACAATAAAATAAGTCCTGACCTCTATGGCATTGGTTTCTTAGTCCAGTCTACCTTGTAGGGCTGACATCAAGGAGTGTTCACAGAGTATGGACGAAAAAGTGAAGATGTTGGCTGCAGTGGTGCAGTTGAAGCTCCCCCTGGTTTTTATGTGTGTCATGATGAACAAAAACACAGCTATATTATTATATATAAAGCAGGCTATATATTCTTCTATTATTACAGTACATTATTCTGCTATTTCGGTCTAGTTTGGTCTAGTGGTTAAGGTGCTGGGCTAGAAACCAGGAGTCTGATTTCTAGTCCCACCTTAGGCATGAAAGCTGGCTGGGTTACCTTGGGCCAGTCCCTGTCTCAGCCCTAAAGGTAAAGGTAAAGGTAAAGATAAAGGTTCCCCCCGCACATTTGTGCAGTCGTGTCCGACTCTAGGGGCCGGTGCTTATCTCCGTTTGTTAGTCAAAGAGCCAGCGTTGTCCGAAGACGCTTCCACGGTCATGTGGCCGCATGACACGCGCGGAACGCTGTTACCTACCCACCTAAGTGGTACCTATTAATCTACTTGCATTTGCATGCTTTCGAATTGCCAGGTTGGCAAGAGCTGGGGCGAGTGCGGGAGCTCACTCCGTCACGCGGGGCTAGGGATTCAAACCTCCGAACTTGCAATCTTCCGATCGACAAGCCTGGTGTCTTACCCACTGAGCCACCATGCCCCCTATTATACTTAATAGTACAATTTTAATAATCCCAATCTTAATAAACCAAAAAAAAAGACAATTCAAAACAGTAATTCCATATCTTTAAAAGGGAATAACTTCAATCAGATCCTTAAAGCAAACCAGATAAACATTCTTTAACCCTAATACAACAGTTTTAATAATTTTAATCTTAATAAACCGAAAAAACAAAGCCAATTCAAAACAGCAAATCCAAATCTTTAAAGGCAAATAGCATCAATCAAATCCTTAAAGCAAACCAGATGAACATTCTTCAACCCTTATCCCACTTCAAAATAAACCAGAGCGGTTACATATCCCCACAATGTGCACAGAGCTTTCCTCTTGAAAGAATCAAACAGCCCAACTGCCCCCCTCAAAGACTCCAGGTTCTTTTCATGGCATTTCACCAGGAGATCGATTTTACTTGTGGCTTGTAGATCGCTCTCTCCCTTAGATTTCTCCAACTCCATTATCCAATCTTCATCCAGCCTCTCAATAAAAATCCCAATCTCAGTCTGAAAAAAAAACCTTTCTATCGCTCTTAAGTTCCTCAATTTCATCCACCACATCCCCAACTTGATGGCACATTTTAGTTCTCATATTTTCCACAATATCCTGGATATCTTGCATAAAAGCTTGATAGAAGTCAGAAGAAATCTGTTTAAAATCCTGGTGAAAGTCAGAAAGAATCTGTTTGAAATCCTCCATGTCTCACACAGTAGATTATGGTGCCCCTTAGGAGCTTAACCAGCGAAAGTCGAAGATATGGAAGAGTTCCAAAGTGTGTTTACATAAAGTGAGAGTGAAATAGCAGACTGTTCTCAAGGGAAAGTGAAAACAGAAAGCTGAAGGTTCGAATCAGCCGATTCAACGTGTAGGAAAATGCTAATATCTTCAAATTTAATACAAAAATAATAACAGGAAGACAATTGTTTACTCTCAATCTTTGGAATTTCCTTTGGATAGAAAACAAGCCAAAACTTAAAAGAATTTTTTTTAAAAAAAATAATCCCCAAAATAATGATAAGCACCAAGAGAACTGCTTCTCCTTGCTGTAGAAAGCCTCTCTTAGGGTACATATGCTTAAAAAAAAATAAAAATTGGGTAATTTAGAAATGGGTGTGGCCGGTCTTAGTGTCCCTTTAAGGCTACAACACGGCTTGGAAATGGTGATGTCCCAGCCTCCCAGCTGCTCTTACCAGTCCAATGCAAAACGCTGTTTGCGATCTTCTGGCTGCAAGCAGCCGTCCGGAGGACGGATGGGATGATTCCAGGTATTCTCCTTGATCCGGAGAATGTTTCTGGGCTTCAGGAAAACCTGCGTGAGCCTGAAAAAAATTACCGCATTGTCAGCTCCACCTGCTGAACCAGCGGGCACAGCCGTTCAGTCCGCCATTCCCACCGTAAGCCCTCCAGATGATCCCCATTTTCGACCTTCCCAGCCAGCTTCTGGCAAGCAAAATCAGCGGGGAACCACATAATTTGCTTAATGACCACTTGGTTCACTTAATGACCGTGGTGATTCACTTAACAACTGCCACAAAAATGGTCGTAAAATCGGGTTGGATTTGCTTAATGACCGCTTCGCTTAGTAACCGAAATTCCAGTCCCGATTGTGGTCGTTAAGCAAGGACTACCTGTATTCTTGTGCAAGAATGATCAGTTCAGGGTAATCGAGAGGATATCAGCTACAGAAAATATCAGCACAACACAGTTCTTCCACTGATGATAACTAGATTTCATGATATGAACTGCTGTATTCCCTTTGAAGAAGTGAAGTGAAAACCAAGGAGTGAATTAAAAAAATGTTTTCAGACCATCAACTATAACAGGTTCTAGATTAAACCAACGGTCCTTTCACTTTAAAAAAAAATGTAAATTTAACATAAATTACACTGTAAATTTTACAGTGTCAGATGTTTGCATTATTTGCTTCTATCACCTCTACTACACATGCATAAATTCTGACTTTTTTTCAAACACCGGAACAATGCAACACCTGAAACCATGAGATGAAAAACCCTATATTAATTTTTAACCCAGCTCCAAACATGGTAGAGAACCTTTTGTCGCCTTTTCCTTGAATTGTAAGGGTTCATTTGTTTGGGAATTATTACAGTACTGTATAATTATTGTTTTACGAAAAGGGGATACCAATAGTAAAACAAATAATACTTTTACAATGTGATTAACATGTATCAAAAAGAGTGTGGAAGCTGGGAAGAGTGGGGGTTTTAAAGGAGGAAATTCTGTAAATTTGGCACCACAACAGAGAAGTTGTGGGCACAGTGTCAAGGCGGGGGGGGGGGGTACACCAAGGTTTGTTTGTGTGTTTGTGTGTGTTTTAAATGAACTGCATGTGTGCAAATTAATGAAGGAATAAGCAAAATTTCAGGGCTTCCACCTCAGCACATTGAACTGACTGGTAGCTTTTTCAGCATCTTTGAATTTAAAGTATTGGCCTACCTTGACATCCAACACCCACCTTGGAAAAGACTTGGGAGGATGGGGGGGGGGGGGGCATTTCAGCAATGGGGGGTTTGTGACGGTTGTGTAACCATCATTAGCAGAGGTCCGCTTTGCCTGCGTTCAATCCTGCGTGGGAATGCGGATCATGCTGTCCAGTGAACGTTGGCCGTGTTTGGCTTCCTTTTTAAAACAAAGCAGATTTGTGTTTCGATGGTACTTTATGATTTTCCTATCTCCTGTGCTTGCTGTTTTGTGTCCCGCTCTAGGGCAGCCATTTTGGGACCAGTGACAGCCCTGGGGAGCCATTTTATGATGGGCCAGACGGGCATTTTGTGGGTGTTCTTTCAGCACCGTCTCAACATTTCTTAGAAGATGACCTTCAAAGGGAACAGGGATTGGATTGAGCTCTGAGCTAGCTAACATCTTAGGCTCTATCAGGCTACCAGAACTAGGATTTTCAGCCAACATGAATTTCTGTAGCACCTGAGATTTACTCTCAAACCTGCGACCCTGTAGCTACTTTGTGCATAAATGGGTAGGAGTTTCTCCAAGGGGATCTAGCAGCCCAGAGCCTGCTGCTGAGGGAGATCCATCCTGCTGTTCTTGATGGATCTCCTCTGATCTAACTCAGCTGCAGTATAAAGCCATTTCTATTTCCGTAGCATTTTTAAATTGCATCACAAAAAAGGATGCTTGCTTCTGTTGGGTGTTTGCAAGAACATCCTCACTTTTGCCATGGTTTGGGTTGGGTAGCTGTTGGGTTGGCTGAGTTTATCTGATCTCCTCAGGTGGCATTGTCTGATGGACCACGACTTGCAGTCTCCCCACCATTCAGCTCTCAGTGCCGACAGCGGAGCAATGAAAATGGGTAGAATAATCCATGGAATGGGTAGATCTGCATGAACGTGTGGAAATGAGATGATTGCATAGTGGGCCTAAGAACAGAGGGGCAAATTTATGGAGAATGCAAGCCTGTAGACCACTCTTGATCTCTTAACATTCTTTTGGGGTGCAGGATCATCTATGTCGGCAATGCTCAGATTAATTCCTCCCTTCCTCCGTTTTACTAAGGTGGCTTGCTGGATCCCTAAAACCCCTCCTAGGGAAGAACATTGAAGAGTCTTTCCATTCTTCAAAAGGCCCCTTGGATTTTAGGTACAGTAGATGCTCTGTTGTTTGTTTACCCCTTGATAGCATAACAGGTAGACCTATCTCATCTGGATTCTCCCTTCCTTCGTATGCCTCATCAGGGTTCCCCCTTCCTCTACACGAAGGACATAATTTGTTGAGGGACAACTCAACTGGTTGGGCTCCTTCTGACGTTGCTTCTGAGCAAAGAATCTCTGGCTTTTTCAGGAGCAATTTTGGAATTCTCCTCTCATCTGGTGGAATGGGGCTGATTTCTAAGTAGGCACCATGGACTGCAAACAATGAAATGTCCTTTGCTTTTAGCAACTTCAGTAAGTGAAGAGCCTTCTTTGGTTTCTTTCTGAAGCCAGCAAAAAGTTAGTAAACATATCAGCATTCCAAGGGGTGGCTTTTACAGAAGAACATCCATCATATAATTATCTAAAAAAGGGCTTTGTAAAGAATAAAATGTCTTGGCTGTGAAAATAAATCTAAGTGCAAAATGGTTTCCTTCCTTCCTTCCTTCCTTCCTTCCTTCCTTCCTTCCTTCCTTCCTTCCTTCCTTCCTTCCTTCCTTCCTTCCTTCCTCTTTCTCTCTCTCTTTCTCTCTCTTTCTCTCTCCCTTCCTTCCTTCCTCTTCCTCTTCCCCCTCCCCCTTTTCCTCTTCCTCTTCCCCTCCCCCTTCCCTCTCCTCTCCTCCCTCTCCTCCCTCTCCTTCCTTCCTTCCTTCTTTCCTTCCTTCCTTCCTTCCTTCCTTCCTTCCTTCCTTCCGTTGGAGCAAAGATGCATAACAAATATTGACTCAGACAATCCTAAAAATACACAACCATATTGGCCTATTATGTTTGATGTTTGCTATTACATTTCAGCATATGGAAGAATCGTTATTTGGTGCTGATCTATGGTGAACTCTGCATCTTATGACAAATTTATATATCTTGGAGTGTTTGGCATATTGTCATATGAGGGAGACTTGTTCCAATTTGACCCTTCATATGTTTTATGACTCTGCATTTTGGATAAGGAATGTTTGTTTTCTTTTTTTTCTGTCTCGTGGCTGTTTAAGAAAGTGTTTTGCTTTGTTATGCTGGTGGAGACAGTATCAGATTCAAGTTCAAGTCCCTGCTCAGCTATTAAGTTTGGCAGGAGACATTTTATTATCTCTCAGTTTGGCCTCTCTTTCAGAGTTGCTGCATAGATGAAATCGAGAGAAAAAAAGGAAGAGGCTGGTTTTAAGCTTTGGGAACTCTATTGGGGGGCTTCCTTCCTTCCCCTTCCTTCCTTCCTTCCTTCCTTCCTTCCTTCCTTCCTTCCTTCCTTCCTTCCTTCCTTCCTTCCTTCCTTCCTTCTCCCTTCCTCTCCTTTCCCTCCTCTCCTCTCCTCTCCTCTCCTCTCCTCTCCTCTCCTCTCCCCTCCCCTCCCCTCCCCTCCCCTCCCCTCCCCTCCCTCCCTCCCTCCCTCCCTCCCTTCCTTCCTTCCTTCCTTCCTTCCTTCCTTCCTTCCTTCCTTCTTTCCTTCTTCCCTCTATCTCCCTCCCTCTCTTCCTTCTTACCCCTCCCTCCCTCCCTCCCTCCCTCCCTCCCTCCCTTCCTTCCTTCCTTCCTTCCTTCCTTCCTTCCTTCCTTCCTTCTTCCCTCTATCTCCCTCCCTCTCTTCCTTCTTACCCCTTCCTCCCTCCCTCCCTCCCTCCCTTCTCTCTTTCCTGAGATTCAGAGTCGCGTGGCAATGTTTCGGCACCCGAGACCTTCGCAGAGGGCTTTGATTTTATAAAGGAGAAAGATTTTATAAAGGAGAAAGGATGCAATAAAACAAGCTGATTGGTTATCAAGAATCTGGCATTTCAAGCTGAATCGGAGCAGGGGTTTGCTTCTCATGGATGCTAGTTAGTAGAAGAGACAAACAAACAAGAACCTTTACGGGACGTAGAGTTTCTATTTGCTGCGCTCCAGCAAACAACCCAGGCATGTTATCTTTCCACATCTGCTTTGCACACCGACATGTGCAATTTCCTTCAAACCCACCTACATCACATCTCAGAAGTTTAGACCCCTCCTGAACCATTGTACTGTAATTGCCTCTTTTCAGGGGGCATCTTGCAAAACCCAAGACAAAATGAGACAGACATGAAGTTAATTCTCCCTACTGTGCTTCGGAGAAGCAAAGAACATCTGTGTGAAACAGCTGATATTACAAGCTTACTTAAAAATAGACCACCCCAGATTGGGCATGAATAGGAAACTTGTCGTGTATGTGCAACTCCCAGTAAATGCCCTTTTTTTCATTAACACACACACACAAAAAAAGGAACGCATCCGGAAAGCACGGTTTTGTAGATCGACCGTGGATTTGAATGCGAAAGGGGCGGTTTGCTTCTAGTCTGGTCCTCCAAAGACATGTGATAATAAATTTGGAGATAGGAACGGGGCAAAGTGCCAACCTGAAGATTGTGGGTGGGGTGGAGTCGCCAAGCTGTAAGGCTGGGGTTGGGAGACCCAAATTTCGGACCCCACTCACTCAGCCACCATGTTTGCTGGGTGACTTGAACATCCCACTCTACTTGGGTCGTTGGAGCATGAAAATAAGGGGATCCCCCTCCCCATCAGCTACCATGAAGGGGTCAAAATGTAGTCATTCCGATGAGGGTCTGGCTGGCAGATCCAGTGGTTGGAAGTGCCTTCCTTCTGCATATGCACAGAAACACCAAGGGGCTAATGCTGGAGGAAGCTGGCAAGGAAAAGCCCCTCCATCTTGTTCTTAGAAGGAAGGGGGGGCGTGTTGCTCTGTGAAGCAGCTTTGAGGGGGGTTCACAGAATCCTCCCTCCCTCAGAGTGAAGCATCTCTTTGAAGTTCTGCACAGCTGTGCAACAGAAGCCTCCTTCGTGTTGGGTGCAGGATGTGCCTCAAAAGGTGCTTTCTGGCATGAGCGGCCAGCGGCCAAAAAGACAGGGACACCATGGTGAACGTCTACCGTTCATTGTGTCAACCAGCCCTGCCTGTTTCCAGGAGATGCCGTTCCATTCTCTTCTCACCTCGGCCCTATTCTGCACCAGCTTAGTCCTTAAGGCAGAGCTTTCCAAACTGTGTGTCGCAACACAAAAGTGTGTCGCCACACACAGTGTGGTGTGTCGCCACACCACCCGGAAGCGGCGGTGCGCGCGTGCACAGTGGCAGCGGCAGCCGCTGCCACTGCCACCATGCACGCGTGCGCCGCCGCACATCCCCCCGCGCCGCCGCACGCCCCCGTGCCGCCGCCATGCACGCGCGCGCTGCCCCATGCTCTTTTGTGTCGCCGCCGCGCGCGCGCCACCGCACACCCTCCTGTGTCGCTGCTGCATGCTCTCCTGAGTCGCCCCCGTGCTGCCGCGGTGCCGCCGCCACCGCCGGCACTTTGGAAAGCCCTGCCTTAAGGATACAAGCTTCTTTGAGACAAGTTCTGCTCTTGGGGGCAGGGGGTGGGGTGGCCTTAGCAATGGTATAGAAATAATTTGCCAGTGCTGTCTTCTACAGGGTTCTCGGCTTCCCAGTGTATTGGGCTGTGAGAATGACCTTGGAAGACAGGAGGAAGAGCCGCAGCCTAGACAATGGTCGGATAAGAGATATCTGAGTCCAAAGCAGGGATGGGGGTGGAGAAAGCATCTCAGAAGGGACACTCCCTAGTTCTCTGGAATGTAAAGGCAGGGGAGAGGCTTCCAAGGTTCTGTTACTGTAATCTTAAAATAAAGGTAGTATTAGAATTCTTGGTTTTGAGTTCCTGGTCTGGATTACCTTGAAGGGCTGACATCCAGAAGGTATGGTCCTTATGGAGTTGATTTTATTTATTTATTATTTATTATAGTATTTATACCCCACCTATCCCCTCCCTAACGGAGGGCTCTAGGCGGCTTACATACATTGCATTTCATATATTTATACATTCATATATTAACAACATTTTTACTGCACGCTAAGGGAAGGGGTAAGGGAACCGACTCTTTTCTGTGGGTATTGGACTACATGTCCCAGAATACCTTGCTTCAGAGTCGGCTGCTGACGTCCTGGATGTTGCTGTTTGGGATCCGTCGTCTCCGCCGCCATTCACGAGATCTTCTTCGTTCCGGTGGGCGACCCCCGACAGGACGCCAGCAAATTCTCCCACTTAAGGTGGTACCCATTTATCTACTTGCATTAGCTTTCGAACTGTTGGGTTGACAGGAGCTGGGACAAGTGACGAGAGCTCACCTCGTCACGCGGGGAATTGAACTGCCGACCTTCTGATCGGCAGTCTTACAGCTTCAGTGGTTTAACCCGCTGAGCCACCGCGTCCCTTATATTATTTTACCTCTTTGTGTGGGTGGGTTTCCATTGTAGTTCTCCCAATCATGGGGTTTCCAAGCTTAGCAGATCTTCTTCCATTATGGTTCCATTTTAGCTACACAAAACCTGGCCTTGGGATTCTTCCGTAGAAACAGCAAACTTCACTGAGGTCCACCTTCTCCAAGGAGAACATACCCACATACCCCAAATGTACGGATTTTGACTCCTAAAATTCTCCACCCAACAGGACCATGACTAAGAATTCTGGGAGTCGAAGTCCACACGTTTGGGGGAGGCTGAGATTGGAGAATGAAAAAAATAATTATGAGGATTTCAGTGGGTTGCAGAACTTCCTCTAAATTCCAGGTACCTCCAGGGTCCCATCTTGGTTGGAAATGTGACGGGTGAGGACATGTGCAAGTTCCAACAGCATTCTTTCCCTAGAAATTTTTGTTTGGTTTCATTCCTGTTAGTTTTCAGATGGAATCTTAAAAATGCACTGTTTTTGAGCTGAGATTCCATTTATTTATTGGTTAGATTTATATCCTACCTTTTGCTTGAGACCTCAATGGGTTCTCCTGTTTTACCCCAACAACACACTTCAGAGGTAGGCTGGACTGAGGGAGAGGGAGTGGCCCAGGTACAGAAGAGGTCTCTATGGCTGAGATTTGATTTGAACCCTGTCCTCATCCTGTACCTTCACCACTACCCCATGCTAGATCCCATTAACACGATCAAGGGTTGGTGAACAATGGCTTTTCTTTTAATTCCTTAGGGCAGGGCTTTCCAAATTTTTCAGTTGGCGACACACCAACGGCAGCATGTGAAAACCCAAAAGTGCCACGGTGGTGGCGGGCGAAAACCCGGAAGCGCCGCCACTGTGGCGCTTCCAGGTTTTTGCGCACCGCCACCGCGGCGCTTTGGGGTTTTCATGCGCCACAGTGGCGGTGCTTCCGGGTTTTCACATGTGGCGGCGGCAGTGGTGGTGTCCTGGTGTGCCACACGAAAACCCGGAAGCACTGATGGCCCGCCACCGCTTCCGGGTTTTTGCGTGGCACACCTGGGCCCCGCAGGCGACACAGTACTGTGTCGCGACACACAGTTTGGAAAGCTATGCCTTAGGGAATAGTTCTGTTTTGATTGTTGTCTAATTGGATAGTTTTTAAAAGACAGCCAATAGTTCTTGAGAGTCAAAAGCTTAAAGAATGAAACCTGGATTTAGCGGACCAACTGAGGGAGGGAAGCGTCTGTTCCTCCTGAATGAATTGCAGATCGGTCCGTCCAGGCGATTGACATCACTTGCATACCCACAGGATGATGCCAGAGAGGTAGATTGATGCGAACAATGTATTTTGCATCATTTCTGTTGTGACGTCATTATGCAGATGATGTCAATCACTGGGAATCATGTCAAATTAAGGTAGGATTTAAGTAAATTTAACTGTCTTGTCTGAATCACTTTCCATACGATGGACTTGGCTGTTATTTCAGGGCTGAGCGGGGAGAAATTAGATTTCTTACATCTGAAATCCCTCAGTGGGAGTCTGTTAAATCAAGGTTTCATTGTGTAACGTTTAAAGCATAGCTTTCCAAACTGTGTGTCGCGACACTTTAGTGTGTCGCGACACACAGTTTAGTGTGTCGCGACACAACCCGGAAGTGGACGTGCACAGCGGCGGCGGCGTGTATGGCGGCGGCAGTGACGATGGCAGCGGCGTGCCATCAGCACTTCTGCATTTTAGCGGAAAACACGAAGCCGCTGCTGCCACCGCCATGCATGCCGCTGCCACCACGTGCCCCACCGCGCCGCCGCCACGTGCACCCCCATGCCACCACCTCTGCTGGCGTTGGTGTATCGCCAACGGCGGCAGTTTGAAAAGCACTGGTTTAAATGTTAAAACTAAAATGTTTAGCTTTGTTGACTTTCTAGTTGATTGATGCATAATAATACAGTATATTGTGAGTTCTCAACATTATGCTGAAAAGTGGATTTTTCTGGAAGGAATCATCTTTGAGTGTTAGAAACCTCATTTAATGCTCACAAGCTCACAGAGAAGAACTAAGTGAGCACTACTGTGTTTAGAGAAATGTGAACTTTTAATTCATTATCCAGTAAAATGTTTGTTTGTTTGTTTGTTTGTTTATTTATTTATTTATTATTTAAATTTATATGACCGCCCATCTCCCCATATCTCCTTCCATTTTACTGGAGTTTTTCTTTTTTTCTTTTTTTTTTTGGCTAGCAAGGCAAGCCGGGCTGAATTGCCAGTTTCAATAGCTCACCTAACCAGCAGGTTCTCAAACAAGAAGTCAACAGCAGAAGCTACCTTGAGTTCCTGGAAGGGCTTAAAACTAATCAATAAAATGCTAAAATGAAATAAAAAATAAAATACTTTCCTGAACTTGACGTTCTCCAGATCTGCTGTTTCACAGCTCCTGTTATTGGCTGCACCTTATGGTAGTGGGAATCAGCAAGCCTGGCCATGGAGCTGGCAGGGACATGAACATCTGGAGGGCACCTTGTTGGGGAAAGCTTTGCAGAACCTCTGTCCTTAGTCCGCTGTATTGCCAAATGTCCAAGCAGTGATCAGGTGCTCAGGCAATTGGTTCTTTTAGATCCAGAGACAATAAGCACGCCAGTGGATAAAGAAACTTTAAGGTAAAGGTAAAGGTTCCCCCCGCACATTTGTGCAGTCGTGTCCAAATCTAGGGGCCAGTGCTCATCTCCATTTGTTAGCCGAAGAGCCAGCGTTGTCCAAAGATGCTTCCACGTTCATGTGGCTGGCATGACGCGCGCAGAACGCTGTAAAGAAACTTTAGCTTTATTATAAACTTAAGCAAACAAGGTAAAACAGAAACACGATTTAGGCAGATTAAACAAAAACATATCAAGCATGGCATATAGAAAGAAATACATACATACCAAGCAAGGTGATACCTTTATTCCCTTGTTGCTACCAGGAACTTGGCTAAGATAGCAGAGAATAAACCCAAAAGGAATGGCTTTTGAGTCCCACAGCACCCAGCGTCCTGAGCCTGTATCAAAGTTCCCAAACTCCAAAGACAATCCCAAGGTTTTTATCGAAGTCTGGCCCCCAAACCCCATGACCATGTTTCCATGGTACCGAGGCTGCATGGCCTGACCTTGACTGGGATTCTGCTTGGGGTCTAGAGCACCTGTATATGACATCATCCAAGAGCCTGGGAAGCTATCAGATAAGCCAGTGCCTAAGCATAAACAATTTTCTTATCTCCCCCCCCCCCACTCCAAGCCGCTGGAGGGGCGGCTGGAGGAGTAAACTTATTTATTTATTTTATTTATTTATTTGTTCAATTTATATCACCGCCCATCTCCCCCCACAAGGGGACTCTGGGCGGTTTACAACAAAATTGATTAATTAAAAGCATATAAAATACAATACATCATTCTAAATAAATTAAACATAAATATATAAATATATAAAATCAAAATCATCCAGAGGCTATGATGTTGTTTAAAGGAACTCTATGGTGCCAGCCACCCCCAAGAAGAGCTATTACCCTTCCCATCCCAGGCGAGGTGGCAGAGCCAGGTCTTCAATTGCTTTTGGAAGGTCAGGAGTGTGGGGGCTTGCCTCACCTCCAGGGGGGGAATAATTAATAGTTTAACTTATACTTAAACTAACAAGCTGGGGGTTTTCTCTTGTCTCTCCCCCCACTTCCAACAAAGATATGTTGTGGAGGGCTGTTGGAGGAGTGGCCATATTCTTCTTCTCTCCCCCCCCCATGCCAAACAGAAATAAATACAAGCCAGTTAAACATCAGTATGACTCAAAATAAACTCTAATCTTCTAGGTGTGAGAGAGAAAATCAAAACATGTCATTTAACTCCTTGAGATAACAATGGTCTTCCTCATTGCCACTACACCCGCTTTGTTCCACCTATTTATCACACTTGCCCTGAGTGTGACACATAGCAAGCATCATCCGAAGCAACTTTTTATAAAAAATATATTTCCTACAGTGGTAGATATATTTTTAAAAAAGGGCTGTCAGAAACTGGTAGTGGTCATTTATGTGGTTCAGAAGATGGTTTGTTTGTTTGCAGCGCTTATATGCCACTCCAGTCAAAATGGATTCTGGTGGCTTATATAACCTACTTACATACTGTACATAAAGTTAAGAAGTACAGGTAGTTCTCGACTTATGACCGTTCATTTAATGATGGTCCGAAGTTACGACGGCTTTTGAATCGGTGCTTTACGGCCTGTAAAGCAGTTCCGAGCATCGCAAAACATCACACCACTGCCCCGCAGTCACATGATCACATTTTGGGTGCTTGGCAACCGGCTTGCATTTACAACCAGTTGCAGCATCCCACGGTCATGTGATCACGTTTTGTGACTTTTTTGCTGTTTTCCAGCAAAAAACACCCATTGGGGAAGCTGGATTCACTTAACAACCGCTGTAAAAATGGTTGTAAAATCAGGTCCAGTCACATGGGTGACTTGACTTACGACCGCAACAACTTACGATGGAAATTCCGGTCCCAATTGTGGTCGTACGTTGAGGACTACATGTAGACAATTAACATTATCCTACAAGAGGATGCCGGAGATAAATGGAATGTTAGATTCCCTAATCTCTATATCAGGGCTTTCCAAACTTTTGCTGTTGGCGACACACCAACGACCGGCCCACAAAAACCCGGAAGCGCCGCCGCCGGTGCGGCTCGCAAAATCCTTTGAAAGGGCAGGCTCTGGGGACCCCGAAAATGCCCTCGGTTCCAGCAGGGAGGCGAAAAGCCTCTCTCGCGCGCACACACTGCCAGGCTTCCCGGCGCACAGCTGTTCGGCCCGGAGAATTTCCACCCCGGGCGGCTGGCAGCATGTGCGCGCGATTTCACCTCCCTGCCGGAACCGAGGGCATTTTCATCAGCGCTTCCGGGTTGTCACGCGACACACTTGGGGGCCCCAGGCGACACAGTATTGTGTCGCGACACGCAGTTTGGAAAGCCCTGCTCTATATTAAAGGAGGAAGCATCTCACAGCATTCTCAAGAGCTATTGAAAAATCCAAGTCTTGATGGCCTTTCTGAAACCCAGCAGGGCAGGGGGACATCTGGAGCGAGATTCAGATATTCCAAGGAAGGTCAACATTCCAAGAAGATCTGGTGGTCTTCAGAGATGCTCGGAGGGTTGTTTTGTGAAGGGAGAACCCAGAGGTGAAACTGTGAATATATTTTGAGCTTTGAGCAGAGGTACAGGACCCACAACCCCCCACCCCCGCCACTTGGTGGTTCCTTTCTCCTGTGCAATCCTCTGCATCCTCAGCCCTGATTTAATTAGGAACATTTCTAAAATTAGTGCCTGAACTGGAGGGAGTTCAGTGTATTTACCAGGGCCAGATGGAGGCTTTTTGCAGCCTCAAGCAAAGATCAGGATGCTTAAAAGCTGAGCGGCAGCTTCATCTTTCTCCACCATTAGCGCTGAGACAGTGTCCTTGCCTTGAGAAAGCAGCGGGCAACTGAAATAGTTCACACTAAGCTGCTAGAATTTATTACCAGAGTTGTCGGTCGGAGGTTGTCTAATCCTGGTCCTTTACTTGCATCTCCACCCTCTCCAACACACATACACACACACACAAACACACACAGAGTTGCCTGTGCATTGATAAAGCTCTGCAAAAAAATCAGCCCCAACGTAATTTGATTTATCTCTGCATCCTGTTTTTCATGTTGGACTCAAGGACCTGTGTTGAAATGACATCAGCATTTTGGGATGTTCTCTAAGTAATTTCCAGCAGGGTCTGGGAATCAGTTCCCAAGCTCCATGATGGGGATGTAGCAGGAAAGAAAAAGTGCAGATGAAGATTGTCAGAGGTTCATAATGCATTGACTCTGCTTTGTTAGCAAGACCAGATAGTTTGGATAACTAACATCTCTAACTCTGAGGATGCGCCCAACTGAAAGCTGGTATCTGAAACCAACTGTTCATTTCCCCAACAGAATTAAGGAAAAATGCATATAACAATGAACACATGTCATATAGAATGGGGAGGGGGAGGAGGAGGAGGAGGTCGTCAAGGAGAAGGAGAAGAGAAGATAGACAAGGAGAAGGAGAAGGAGAAGGATGATGCATCATTCAGAAGCTTGATTTCCTGAGCATTATATTTGGGTAACTTATTCAAAGTGGTGGAAGTTACTCATTTCCTCTTGTAGCAGGAGAAGAGAGAGCAAAATGAGGTTAGAGTGTGGGTGGGAGAAACAACTCTGAAAATCCTTTTCTTTTCTCAAAATAACAGTCTGTAAAGAAGGAGAAGGGAAAGAGCCAACGACCATATAGATGCTTCAACAGCACAGGCTGATGTCACCCTTCAAGGTAGGCTAGGTCAGGAAAAGGGGTACTGGACCTCTGTTTTATTGTTAAGGGGTATAATAACAGAGTCTTGAAACCCTCTTATGACAAAGTTGGGGCAACCTTGACTTTCTTTCTCACTCCATCCTCCCTTTCAGGGCTAGGCTGGTGTTTACCTACCAACTATTGAATTCCTTTTCAAGGTTGTCTCCATATTCTTCTACAGCTGGAAAGGCAAAGTGATAACAGATAACTGAATATGGGAGTGTTGCCTCAGCTTCCCATGAATTTATTGTCACAAGCCATATTCAGGCTGTACAATGGGTGATTTGGCTGATTGATGATGTTCCATCACATTGATATCAACTCTTAGTGATCAGACAGACCAACCTTCTCCAGGAGGATCTGTCCCCAAGCTGGTCCTTCAGGTCTTCCAACAGTGCACCCATCACTGCTGTAACTGAGTCCATCCACCTTATTGCTAGTGGTCCTCTTCTTCTCTTTGCTTCCACCTTTCCCAGCATTATGGACTTCTCAAAGGAATAATGGAAGAGGTGTCACTGAGCTTCAGCAGAAGTAAATTTTGAATCGTTTAGTGTTTTTCCTGCCTTAATGACCTGTCCAAAGATTTCTGAGGGAAGAAAGCATGAATAAATCTCCATTTTTGTGGAAAACATTGGAGGAAAGATTTGTTTGTGTTCTTATATTATATTATCTTATCTTACACAACTTATCTTATCTTATCTTACACAACCACACAGATATCCATGTATGCCCTGTTTTGCCCAAACCATGTTTTTGAGGTTAATTTCAAGGACACTTGTCTGAGAAATTTAGAAGGACATGGGCATAACGTCGCAGAACAATTTCTCTGTCACTCCCTAGGATTATTTACTGATTAAAAATATTTATATCCTTCCCTCCCACTGTCTGCAGTTATCACAGTGGCCAATAAATGTGAAGAACAATGTACCGATGCCAGAATACAAAATAAAGCACAGCTCATTACAGATTAAGAAAGAGGCATCAGCATTAAAATGAGAAAGTTAATAAAAGAAATCAAGATGGCAGGCCAGAGATCTGTTTAAGGTGTTTTTCCCCCCATCAAATAACCATATGCAGCTGTTATGGATCATCCCCCCAAGTAGATAGATACGTGTGGAACATTTCCACGTGCTTCCTTGGGATAAAAGATGGGAATAATGATTGATTAGGTGCCATCAAGTCATTTTCGAATCCTAGTGACCACATACAGTAGATAGATTTTCTCCCTGACGATCAACTCTTAGTGATCAGACAGACCGACCTTCTCCAGGAGGATCTGTCCCCAAGCTGGTCCTTCAGGTCTTCCAACGGTGCACCCATCACCTCTGTAACTGAGTCCCTCCACCTTATTGCTAGTGGTCCTCTTCTTCTCTTTCCTTCCACCTTTCCCAGCATCAGAGCCTTCTCCAGAGAGCTGAAACTTCGCATCATGTGTCCTAAGTAGGATAATTTGAGCCTGGTCATTTGTGCCTCAAGTGAGAACTCTGGGTTGACGTGTTCATGATCCATTGGTTTGTTTTCTTGGCTGTCTATGGTCTTCTCAGGAGTCTTCTCCAACACCAAAGTTCAAAGGCGTCAATACTCTTCCTCTCCTGCTTCTTCGAAGTCCAACTTTCGCTTCCATAGAGGGTCACAGGGAATGCCATGGCTTGCACGATTCTGATCTTTGTAGGTATAGAGGGAATAATGAGGACCATCTAGAGCAGCGGTCCCCAACCTTTCTGGGACAAGGGACCGGTCGTGGAAGAAAATTTTTCCACGGACTGGGAGGGGGGGGGGGTGTTTGCAGGTGGGAGCCAATTGCGCACACCGGGGGGCGGGGTTTGCAGGTGGGAGCCCCGCGGCCCAATTCCTAACAGGCCGCGGCCCACAGGTTGGGGACCCCTGATCTAGAGTAGCATCTCTCACCATGCAAGGGAAAGACTGACCAGTTCGATTTACGTTGTAGCTGCCCAGTGTGTTGTTGAGAGGGCCTTTTCAGTACCCATCCTTTCTATGCTTATCTAGAAGCTACTCAGTATTTTTGTAGAATGCTGTCGACAACCGTTGCGTAACCCACATTCCCATGAGGGTGGGATGGGTCCCTGTCACATGCACTCCCAAGGTCAGGTGACCCAGCTCCTCTTTTTGGTGGAGATTAAAAAGGGTTGGTCCTTTTGAAACAACAGTGTTTTTCAAACTTGTCAACTTTAAGATGTGTGGAGTTCAACCCCCAGAATTCCTCAGCCAGCATGCTGGGAATTCTGGGAGTTGAAGTCCACATATGCTGGCTGGGGAATTCTGGGAATTGAAGTCCATACATCTTAAAGTTGACAAGTTTGAAAAACACTGTTCTAACCAAACTATGCCAGCAAATTTGGAGAATGGCACAGTGGCCAATAAATGGCTTGGAGGAGACTTGAATTTGGACCCTCCCCCTAGTTTTAATTCAATACCTTCATCACTACAGCAGATGGTTTATTTTATAAAGTGTTTGTTCAGGGTATATGATGCTATATTAATAATAATGTTGAAATAGCCCAGGCCTGTGGCTACGGAACGACCCATCTCAGAACCTTTTATAAATTTAGAGAGATACCAGGGTGTCCCAAGTGTTTGGCCAGTTCTCAGTATCTGTTTTCTGCATTGGCAGAAAATCTCATTGATTTATCTCTTTACAAGGTATGAAATTAGGTGCTTGATATCAGCCTTCTGGCATATCTCAGAGTATGTCCCTGATTCTAAAATCTATAGATCATACCATTTTTCTTAGAGTCTCCTTATGATCTGCTTGACTCACCCTGCAATGCACTCTATGTGGGTCTTTTGTTGTTCAGTCGTTTAGTCGTGTCCGACTCTTCGTGACCTCATGGACCACAGCACGCCAGGCCTTCCTGTCCTCCACTGTCTCCCGGAGTTTACTCAAATTCACGTTCATTACATTGGTGATGCTATCTAACCATCTCATCCTCTGCCGTCCCCTTCTCCTTTTGCCTTCAGTCTTTCCCAGCATCAGGGTCTTTTCCAGGGAGTCCTCTCTTCGCATTAGGTGGCCAAAGTATTTGAGCTTCAGCTTCAGCATCTGTCCTTCCAAGGAGCAGTCAGGGTTGATTTCCTTTAGGATTGACTGGTTTGACCTCCTTGCAGTCCAAGGGACTCTCAAGAGTCTTCTCCAGCACCACAGTTGGAAAGCATCAATTCTTCGGCGCTCAGCCTTCCTTATGGTCCAACTCTCACAGCCATACATTACTACTGGGAAAACCATAGCTTTAATTATACGGACCTTTGGGTCTACGGGTCACCATACAGATTGAACAAACCCACAAACAAAAGGTACAAAATAAGAGAGAAATTGGCAACTTGGAAGTCATTTAGTCACATGGTGCATCCAAAAATATAAATATATATATATATATATAGATTGAAAAGCTACCCTATCATTGGTCCCTTCCCACTCTGGGAAGCTGTATTTCTGTTAAAATGATAATAATTATTTCCAAATTTGCACCTAAACCTCTACATTTACACTGGTGGATTTCACACAAATTAGCATGTTCTGTTTGGTGTTGCATAAGAAAGAGGCCATACTAAAGAACAACTAATTCTTTAAATAGGATTAAAGTTGTTTTTTTAAAAAAATATTCATTTCTTTCACTGTGTAATTTCTGATCTGCCCTACAGCTAAATGCTCTTAAAGCATACAAGAAAAACACGACATCCATACTCCCCAACTCAAAAAATGAAATAACAGTAAGTTAAAAATAGCAAAGCCTAAAAAAATAACACCCAGATAAAATTGCTTGGAAGGACCACACAGTAGCAAAAATGCAAAGGAGTTTTGAAGTCCAAGATAATGAGAAAAAGATTTTTGCTGGCTACTGAAAATAAAGAAACATGCCCGCCCACCCACATATACACATACCCATATACCAGAGCTTTCCAAACATTTCATGTTGCTGACACACTTTTTAGACATGCATCATTTCGCGGTACACTCTTACAGCAGGGTGCTAGGCAGGCACTAGGACCTGCACGGAATCACAGCAGTTTTGGAGGCAGCCAGGCACAAGGCAGGCACTAGGACCTGCGCGGAATCCTGGCAGGGCAGGGCTTGGAGGCATCCAGGCACAAGGCAGGCACTAGGACCTGCGCGGAATCCCGGCAGGGCTCGGAGGCAGCAGCAGCCGCGACACACCCAGACACTGCAGCCGACACACTAACGTGTCCCAACACACAGTTTGGAAAGCTCTGCCATATACAAATGCATGCATGCATACATACATACATACATGCTGATGCTAGGGAAAGTGGAAGGCAAAAGGAAGAGGGGCCGACCAAGGGCAAGATGGATGGATGATATTCTGGAGGTGATGGACTCGACCGTGGGGGTGCTGGGGGTGGCAACGGCCAACAGGAAGCTCTGGCATGGGCTGGTCCATGAAGTCACGAAGAGTCGGAAGCGACTGAATGAATAAACAACAACACATACATACATACATACATACATACATACATACATACATATCTATGAAAGGCCTACTTCTTGGAGCTGGGGAAGAGAATATCATTGAAAATCCTGCTCCCAAATAGATGTTTGCTCTATCCAAGCATCTTAGTATTGTGCAAATGCCATTAGGTGTGCAACAACAATAACAAAGTGGGTCAAGCTTTTGGGTGCATGCTGCTGGAATATAAGGTTGGCATTGCAAAGTTGGTGTCCGAGAGGTTGGGAGGAGTGGATGTGATTGATGATGGGATCAGATCTCAGACTGAGAAGGAAACCACGTTGGAACCCATGGGGCTAGTGAAAGAGAGCCATTTCTCTGAATCAGGAACTGACTTGAATATTCTGCTTTCATGCGGCCTTCTGAAGCTTCGTTCCCTCGTGGGCATGAGCTAGCTTCGTCCAGGATGGTTCTGAATCTTTTGGGTGCCTGAGTTCCCTTGGCCACTGATCTGCCATCCTGTGGCCCCCAAGGCCCGGGGGGAAATGGGCTAAAAATGAATGCTGATGGAGTTGGTAGGGGAGAATCAGAGGGAATCACAGAATCAGAATCTGTAATCTCTTTTGCCTCGACGTTTCCCTTGCAAAGTTCTACTTTGCCTTCTGCATCAAAAACCACCACTAGAGTAGGAAGACGTCGTCGTTGTTCTAGCATGTAATAATACACAATTTAGTGGGTGGAATACTTCCCATCTGGTCTCTGAGTTATTTTAAAAAGAAGAATGCTTAAAATTCAGAATTGCTTCCAAGAATATTGCAAAGGCTGCTTGAACCGGGCAAACAATCCATTCCAGGATTTCGGAATCTAATGGGACATGTCTGCCGGTGATATGAACATATATCCGAGGTGAGATGCGACTCTTCGCCGAATGAGGAACGAGTCTACAAGAAAGAAGGTAACGGAGCCATGGCAAAGTCACCGGTCTCCAGGCAAATGTGGGGAAGCAACAGGACCTGAACATCACCCCAGAGTGAGAAGCCTCTTAGAGATTTGAGCTTAAGAGCCAAAATAAAGAAACTCATATTTAGGTATAATTTTTCTTGGATTACAGCTTAAGAGAAGGCTGTTTCTGCATCAGTCCCTGTTCTCACTCGTTCTCCATTTTTGTGCAATTGTTATATTGCTTTTTTAATATCCTTGAGTCTTTTCATAGCTGATAAATGTAACCGTGGCACGCCTGTAAATATAAATATGCCTTTCTAAGGAGAAATGGAGTTTTTATTGTTTTCCTGGGTCAGTGATGGTTCAGATAACAAGATCAGGACTGTCCAACACCCTGTATCGGTTATGACAGTGTTTCTCAACCTTGGCAACTTGAAGACGCGTGGACTTCAACTCCCAGAATTCCCCAGCCAGCCATGCTGGCTGGGGAATTCTGGGAGTTGAAGTCCACGCGTCTTCAAGTTGCCAAGGTTGAGAAACACTGGGTTATGAGAACGACCTTGGCATCCTTGTGTTAGCCCGTGCAAATCTTAGTCATGCCTGAGGTAAAAACCAATCCATTTTTAGCCTATAAGTCACAGGATCTTCCCCCTCAGAGAGAGAGAGATAATTTATTAGTTCCACATCTCATGACATCGAAGAACTGCCTAAGTATTAAATGCTTTAAAAGTTTATCCTCCAACGGCTTGTCGGTTTCCGTTCTGTAATGAGTTGGGTTATCTATGCCTCTTTGGTGGTGACTGTTTCATTATATAATTATCATATAATGGCTTAAAATTTGACTGTGACTCGTATTCTGAGCCAGTTTTACTCTTTTCTGTTCCCCGTGCGGTTTAGAATTGCCGACAGATTCAACCCAGCATTTCAGTTTCTCTGATCAAAAACCATTCAGTTCAGGTGAGCCATACAGGTAGTCCTTGCTTAACGACCACAATTGAGACTGGAATTTCAGTTGCTAAACAAAGCGGTCATTAAGCGAATCCGACCCAATTTTACAACCTTTTTTGCAGCGGTCATTAAGCAAATCACCATGGTCGTTAAGCGAACCACATGGTCATTAAGCAAATCATGCAGTTCCCCATTGATTTTGCTTGCCAGAAGCCAGCCGGGAAGGTTGAAAATGGCGATCACATGACCACAGGATGCTGCAACCGCCATAAATGCGAACCGGTTGCCAAGTGCCCAAATCGTGATCATGCGACCATTTTTATTTATTTATTTATTTATTTAATTAATTATTTAATTAAATTATTCATCTCCCATACAAGGGACTCTGGGCGGGTTACAATAATTAAAACTTAAAAATTTAAAATATTTAAAACCATACAAGATAGACAATGTATAAAACTATATCCAAATATAAAATAAAATAAAATAAAATAAAATCCAAGACGGATTGGGGACCGTAGCATAGGTCACATTGCTACGGGGCCAGCCAACCCCAGGAGGCACTACCACCTCCGTTGTCCCAGGCCAGGCGGCAGAGCCAGGTCTTAATGGCCTTCCGAAAGGCCAGGAGTGAAGGGGCCAGTCTCACCTCCGGGGGCAAGATATTCCATAAGGCGGGGATGCTGTGATGGTCATAAGCGTGAGCACTGGTTGTAAGTTGTTTTTTTCAGCAGCATCATAAGTCTGAACTGTCACTAAACGAATGGTCATTAAGTGAGGAATACCTGTACCTGCAGTAGAAGGAAATGATTTGGGAAGATCAACCTCTCTAAATCTGGTACCTTCTGGAAGCTTTTCACCATGTTGTCAATGATGGGAGTAGTCAGTTGGAGAAATTGTTCCTTATGGTGTGTAGTATGTTGCCATGTGTAAGTTGGTGTTGAGACAAAAGATCTTCTTTACCTTGGAGGGAGAAAGGAGTTCAGTCTTGGTTTTTATGGATGAGGGCATTCCATTGCTATCAGCAACCCTCCTCTTTGGTTACTTTTTTTAAAAATAATAAAGTAATCGAGTTGGAAGAGGGTATACAGATCATACAGTCCAACCCCTCCTGGTGGCAGGACCTACTGCTGACAGGTAACCACCCTTTGTTGAAGACCTCCAAAGAAGAAGAACTCAGACCTTCATGGGATGGTGTAGAGAGCCAGCAAGATGACCTTGGAGAAGGAATCCAGAGGCCATTAAGAAATATCAGGTGCAGAAGAAATTTGTGTTAAGTCCAGAGAGGTGGGAAAGTGTTACAAAGACTGGTCCCCCCTTCCCCCTACTTCCTGTGGTATAAGAGTGAGAGAAGGGAAGACACGGATAGACTTGCAGGATTCTGTTATTATAGCCCATCTCAATATTGTTCTAGTCTTCCTGTGAAGTCTGTCTCTTGATCTGGTCAAACTTGAAGGGTTGATAGACACTCCTGTTCTACTGGCTGAGAACTTGTGCAGTCAAGACGTTTCTCCTGATGTCTAGCTTGAACCTCCTTCCTTGTAGGTTCTAGGAGACTTCACCAATGCATGGAGGAGACTATCAATACATACCATGTGTTGATCTAGGGATCTTCGAGGTAAAAAAAATGGTGTTCAGATGCCATCTCATGATGTTTCGAAGGACCGCTTGTGATCTTTTTGATAACTAAGAGTGGGGCAGCCGTACAGTTGGTGAGGAAAACGTTTTGATATTGTACTCGGTGCATTTTTATCAGGCTTCTTCTGCAAATTTGTCAAGGAAGTTTCACTTTTGACGCAGACCAATTTTAGTCTCAAAACAATACTGTAAGTGGGGTCAGACAGAGGGGGTAAGGAATAGAGTGTTTTTCTCAATGGGGTTTCTTTCAATTTATTTTCACAAGGTTTCTGTTTTTTTTTTAGAATGGACCCATTTTTCCACATTTGCGTTTAGGACTTTATAATTTTAACTTTTTTTAGCTTTAGCATCGTCTCTGACAGAACTTACTGTACATATACCTCTCAATTTTCTGGGAGGATTTAAATTCATTATCAAGGGTTCGCTGGTTTATGTTTTAACCCTGTCTTTCATCGGGATATGATAGATAGAACTGAAAATGCTGTAAAACGTTAAACCCAGGAGAATGTGCACTCAGTATTTGGGGGGGGGGGGGGATAGAGAATTTCCTCAGCCTTTCCCCACTTTGCGACATTTTTTTTTTCCAACGCCAAAACAAGCTTGCCAGCCATGCCATGGGAAACAACCAGTCAATGTCAGGAGGAAAATGAAAGTAATTTTTTCTCTCTCCATAAACATGTCAAGAGCTGAATAATGAATTAAGAATTAAAAGCTTAGCAGTTCTTAACCACCGACATGCAGTTATGGAAGTTTGAAACGAGCACTCTGTAGGAATTGTAACGTTAAAGAACTGAAGTGGTAATGTATCTAGTTTTGGTGCTTCTGACATGAAAAAAGAAATGTATCTAGCTCAGATTTCCCTCACTGGATTTCTGACATGTTGGATTCTAACACACAGACACATCCCAACTTCACCTACCACCAGGAGAAATGAGGTATCTTCGACTTACGACTACAATTGGGACCAGAACTTCCGTTGCTAAGTGAGGCGGTCGTTAAGTGAGTCACGCCTGATTTTACAACCATTTTTGCCATGGTCATTAAGCAAATCACCGCAATCGTTAAGTGAATCACATGGTTGTTAAGCGAATCCGGCTTCCCCCATTGACTTTGCTTCTCAATTTTGATCACGTGACCGCAGGGACACTGCGACAGTTGTAAATGTGAGGACCGGTCGCAAGTCTCGTTTCCCAGTGCCATCGTAACTTTGAACGGTCACTAAATGAATGGTCATAAGTCGAGGACTACCTGTATTTGGAGACAATGAGAGTTGTAGTCCAACAAATTGGAGAGCACTGATTTGGGGAAAGTGGGTTTACTCCAACGCCATGTTGAGGGCTGAGAATCCAGAGCTTAAGGATTCCCAGCTGTTGTTCTTGGTCATCTACTAATTTTAATTTTGTTATTTACAATACTTAAAACCCTCAGCCATCCCAGAAGAGTTGTGAAATTCTTCACAAAGAAAGAGTTCACCACTCGATTGGTTTCACTGCCAAATCGCTCCCAAAGATGAGGCCTACTGGGTAAATTTGGATTTATTTATTTATTCTATTTATATAGTCGCCCATCTCACCATAGCAACTCTGGGTGGCTTACAGCATTTAAAAACTATTATTATGTGCTATCAAGTCCGTGGCAGCACTTAGCGACCAAATAGATAGATTTTCTCCAGGAGGATCTGTCCCCAGCCTGGTCCTTCAGGTCTCCCAAGCGTGCCCCCATCACCACTGCAACTGAGTCCGTCCCTCTTGCTGCTGGTCGTCCTCTTCTTCTTTCCTTTCCTTCCATCTTACCCAGCATTATGGTCTTTTCATTAAATTATTATGTGTCATCAAGTTGGTGATGACTCTTAGTGATCCCTATGACAATCTGTCCTCAACCTGGCCTTTCAGGTCTTCCAAAGGTCTACCCATTGCCACTGTAACCGAGTCCATCCACCTTCTGCTGGTCGTCGTCTTCTTCTCTTTCCTTCCACTTTTCCCAACATCATGGACTTTTCCAGAGAGTTAAGTCTTTGCATTGAATAATTGTGTGCCATCAGGTTGGTGATGACTCTTAGTGACCACATAGATAGACCTTCTTTAGAAAGATTTGTCCCCAACTTGATTGTTCAGGTTTTCCAATGGTGCATCCATCACTTCTGTAACTGAGTCCATCCACCTTGCTGCTGGTCGTTCTTTTTTCTTCTCTTTCCTTCCACCTTTCATTCATCCGCATTGTGGACTTCTCAAGGAACCCGGGTGTTTGCATTGATTGATTGATTGATTGATCGATTGATTGATTATCTGCCATCAACTTGATGTCAACTCTTAGTGTCCAGATAGCTAGACCTTCTCCATGATGATCTGTCCCCAACCGGGTCCTTCAGCTCTTCCAAGGGTGCCCGCATCACCACTGTAACTGAGAACATCCACCTTGCTGCTGGTCATCCTCTTCTCTTTCCTTCCACCTTTCCCAGCATCAGAGCCTTCTCCAGAGAGCTGGGTCTTCCCATAATGTGTCCACAATATGATAATTTGAGCCTGGTCCTTTGTGCCTCAAGTGAGAAGTCTGGGTTGCTTTGTTCAATGATCCATTTGTTTCTTTTCTTGGGTGTTAAAGCAATACAGAAACAGAATATAAAGTATAATAAACAACTGAGGAGCCAAATCAATTTCGACAAATAATAACTGCATTGTATTGTCGAAGGCTTTCACGGCCGGAGTTCAATGGCTTTTTCATTTTTATTTTTATTTTTATTTTCATTTTTTTTTATTTTTTCAATGGCTTTTTCAGCCTGGAAGACCCACAACAGCCAATAACTGCATTGTCTCTGACTCCCATGTCCGGGAGCACATCCACATCTGAAAAGCTGACAGAGTTGAGGCCAATTTAATCTCAGGAGGACGATGTTCCATAGTGGAGAGGCTGCCACAGAGAATAGATAATTACTGTATGTATGAAGAAATGCAACCATAAATACTTATGCTTATATTTATTGATCTAATTATAATTATCTGAATCTGAATCAGTGTTTCTCAAACTTGGCAACTTTAAGGTGTGTGGACGTCAACTCCCAGAATACCCAACCAGCATGTGGAATTCTGGGAGTTGACGTCCACACACCTTAAAGTTGCTAAGGTTGAGAAACACTGATCTAAATGATGATAATTATGTATTAATATCTATCTATTATCATCATTAAGGGGCGTGGTGGCTCAGCGGGTAAGATGCCAGGCTTGTCGATCGGAAGATCGCAAGTTCGGAGGTTCGAATCCCTAGCCCCGCGTGACGGAGTGAGCTCCCGCACTAGCCCCAGCTCTTGCCAACCTAGCAATTCGAAAGCATGCAAATGCAAGTAGATAAATAGGTACCACTTCCGTGGGAAGGTAACAGCATTCTGCGTGTGTCATGCCGGCCACATGACCGTGGAAGTGTCTTTGGACAACGCTGACTCTTCGGCTAACAAACGGAGATGAGCACCACCCCCTAGAGCCGGACATGACTGCACAAATGTGCGCAGGGAACCTTTACCTATTATATATATAGTGGGGCTACTTAACCAATCATGTATTTTTTAAATTAAATATTTGAGATTGTAATACTGCCAGGTGTGAGAAATCACTGATTTTCTTCATTTCTCCCACCATCTTTATGAGAATGAGATGCGCTTCAGCCTTAGCTAAAGAATTTGAACACCTTGAGCCATGCGCCATCCCGCCCACATATCATGGTAGTTATGATTATAACATGTATATTTGGCAAGTTCACAGCCTCCTTTTCCCCCAAGTCTGTTCCTACAGCAACACCATGTCCTGAAAGAGAATGATTAGCCCAGAGTCAGTGAGCGAACGTCCGCAGCTGAGGGTGGACCCCAGTTCAAATCCAGCACCAACAAGGGGAAAAGAAACCGAGCCAATTCTATCTATCGGGATGGTCCTAGCCTATCAGGAATCCTATCATCACAGGGAAATGTGCACTCTCGGTCATGCACAATGCTCAAGGTGTGTCAAAGTGCTATGGCCAGGAAGCACTGCTTTTTCTCTAAACGGGAGACTTTTTCCAGCCCTTTAAAAGGATCTCCACCTGAAAATTGCTGAAGGGGAGTTGTTAGAGTGTGTGTGTCTGTGTGTGTGTATATGTATATATGCATATATGTATTTGCAAGGGGGTGGAATATAGCTTCAAGGAAGAGGTTTAGGTACTGGGGCTGCATAGTGCTTTTGAACTTCTCTCTCTCTCTTTCTTAAGCCAGACTACCTCGTAGGGTTGTTGTGGTGGGGATAAAAGGAAGCGTGATTCCCTATGGAAACCAGCTTCAGCTCCTGTAGGAGAGGCAGGCTATCCAGCTAATCTGAAAATAAATGAATAACTGCTTTCTGTACCCTTTCCTTCTCCCTCTGTCCTTCCACCCTTCTTTCCTAGTAGATAAGCATCAGTTGATCCAATCTTATAAACTTGATAAATCAATCAATCAATCAGTCAGTCAATCAGTCAATCTTTTTTCCCCTGAATGTGCTACCCCTGGTGCTTAGAAAGAAGCGGGGGGGGGGGGGATGCATTTCTGACCTTTATCCTGGAGAGACTGTTGTGCAACTATGGAAATTTGGATTTAAAAAATGCACTCAGGGGAATCTGCTTCCATCAGCCCAGTCAATCAGGGAGCCTGTTCAAGTATAGGCAATTAGCGTTCCCAAACTCAAGAGGGCTTGCAAAGAGTTCTGCAAGGAAGCCTGTTTTTCAGCTGATCTGCAGCTGATCGCCGAGCTGAGAGTTTAGAGCGTTGGGTTGGAACTCTGCAATCCATTAAAGCTCAACGACTGCAAAAAAAGCTTTGAATCTAATTTTGGTTTTCCCAGAGAGATTCCTGCACTTCCAGCTTCGTCCCAGGGGTTATTTGTTATGGTTTGCGGTTAATGCAAGGGGTGCATTTAGAATGACAGCTAAAAAATGAAATAAGCAAACCAGGGTTTTGCAGGAGCACCTAGTTCAAAAGCAGGCATCTCAGAAAGCAAACTCTTTCATGAAAAAGGAGCGTGTGAAACAACGTTGAATCCACCCCATTTTGCCTGGTCGATTGTGCAGCGATGATGCCACCTTGTTCATTCTAATGACTGTGAGTGTTACGGAAATCCTGTTCAACCAATGTTTGTATTTTGACATTATGGAATGTCAGGCAATTTTATTACTGGTTTTGAAATGAATTGGTGGGCTTTCCAATCAGCAATAACTGTTTATGGTTGACCAGGCGTGTCTTCAGGGTATGGTCCCAAAAGTCAATATTGTGGTTGTGATGTTACGATCAGAGCTCTTCCTGTTTTTGATGTGTGCGTGATGCACATGAAAGGCAGAGCTTTGATCACACCATTAGGGCTGCCATCTTGACTTTTTGGACCACGCCCTGAAAACATCCCTGTAGCTGATCCTCAGCAATCCAGTTCTTGTTTCAAAAAGGGCAGCAGAAAAATGAATACAACCGGGGAAGTGTTTTAGTAAAAACAAATAGTGGTTTGCACTTTTAGAAGCTAACAAATTTAGTTTCCCAGGAGGTTTTATGTATGAAGCCCATTTTCAACAAAGGGTAGGACAAATCAGAGTCACTGGTTTGAGATGGGCGGCTATATACATTGAATAAATAAATAAATAAATAAATAAATAAAAATAAAAATAAATCTGGTGGAATGAGCTGGATCCATAAAGGAGAATGTAAAACTAAATTGTGTTCAGTCTGTAAGGAGCAAGATTCCTTATAGCTTGGAGAGTTAGATGCAAATATATGCATATACGTATGTGTTTATACATCATATTTACATAGCCGCCCATCTCACAGATATGTGACTCTGGGCGGCGTACAATAAAAAAGGCAATCATAAAAACTAACAATTAAAATTTCAACAATTAAAACACAAAGCTACTAATTATGGAGTAGCAGAGAGAGTTATTGTTATGGGCAATAATCCATCTCACTAATTCCCTAATATTAAGGAAAAGGTTAATGAATGGTATGTAAATAAGAGACAATAGAAAAGCCAGAAGACCAGAAAACCTCCTGGCCAGCAATCAACACCCAGATAGGCAAAGATTAACACCAAGATTAGCTCCAGAGGAGCAATTAAACAACACAATAGACCCTAATCAAGGAACTATTAACTCAGTCAATCAACCAAGCAGCAAACAACAGCCCAATCAAGGAACTACCAAGGAGAGAACAACACCCCCACCAACACAGGCAGGACAAGCCAGGGTATATAAGCAGAGAGCAAGTCCCACTCCCTTTTCGCACTGAAGATGTTGCCTAGCCTGGCAATGAAATGTCTGCAAGAAAACAACAAGGCTCAGAGAGCACCAAGGACTCCACAGTTCAACCCTGAGCTACAAATATTCTCTTTGATTCATATTGGATAGGCTAATTCTACCTGGACTTGCATCTTGCATTACAGGTGATAAACAGGACTTTATATTGTGTTTGGAAACATACCAGAGGCGTCAAAAAAGTCAAGATGATGGTCACTACCTCACAATGGAAGCCCCTCACATTTTGTAAATATAACTGTATCCCACATTTGCTGCTTATTTACTTTTATTGTTTTCCCATTTTTCATTGTAAGCCCTCCGGAGTTGTTCTGGAATTGCAGGAGGGGGGTGGGTGGGCCCTAAACATTGTAAATAAAACCAGTCACAACCACCATCTTGACTTTGTTGACCTCTTCCCCCTCAATGCTGCTATAAAGACACACCTCTTCCTCTTTGAAAACCAGGAAAAAATGATCTGAGACATAACGGTTTCTTTATCTTTGCATATGATTTCAGGTTGCCTGTTATTTATGTATTTAGTTATTAAGAATAATAAGTATTATTACTGTTATTGTTATTCTTGTTAATTAAATGTATATGCTGCCCGACTCCCAGCAACTTTGGGTGGTTCTTAATTGTGTCTTTACTGTTTTTAAGGCTGGTTGGTTGGATTGTATCAGCCTTGCGAGGTAGTCCAGACAGGAAGCACACCCAGATGAGCAATTACAATTCTACTTTATTGTAAGGTTACCTTAACAGAATCTTGCAAGTGTGGAAGTACATTTCTCCCCCGTCCCCTTTACAGCCCAAGAAACTAGGGAGGGTCCCTCCTGAGATGTTTTCCATGTCCAGATTCCTGCGGAGGGCTCAGCTGCCTCTTATCTGACTGTTCCCCTGGCTCTGGCTCTTCCCTCTGTCTCCCAAGGTCATTCCCGCCTACCATTACAGATCGGGACAGCTTTCATTGACAAACGGCCCTGGGATCCTCATACTCGATCCAGACCTGTGTGAAATAAATCGGCCAAGAAACAACATCCTTGTTTATTTTTCTGGATGATGTGAACCTCCCACTTTGCAGCTCTGCCCTGCCCATGGCAAAGACGGAGCTCCAATAAAATCAGCCATGCCCCCATCGGCAAAAGTGTAGCCCAGCTTTAAAGTTTTTAAAAAGTTGGGCAATCCCATCACACAGCCCACATGATGTCGGAGGAACACCAGTTTTTCAAAATATTCAGTGCAGGCACTACCCAACCACCCGCCCTGATCCCAGAGATGAAATAGGGGCAAGATAAATAAATCAACCATGAACCCACGGGGTGTGCGCGGCAAGGTTAAAAAAAGAAGGAATAAATTAAGCGTGTTGCGGAAATGGCTCTCTATTGAAAGAGTCTTCAGTGATCCTTCTCCGGCTCCAGACTTCTGGCGAAAGATCAGCGTGCCGGCGTGACTTACATTGATGAGAAAATGAAATCTCGGTATTACTCATCTCGAAGAATGGAGGAAAAAATGATTCAGAAAAATTTGAGGACACTTACTTTCCACCCCTCTCCCTCCCTGTTGCTCACCCCTCCTTTTTTAACCCCCCCCCCCCCCATGATCTATCTTGTAGGAGATTTCATTCATGCCAGCGGGGTCAGCTGGCTGGAACCTGCCCTGTCATTTACGAAATTAAATGGGAAAGGAACATCTCAACAATTGGTTATTCTTTCTTCAAGGTTCGGTGAAGATCCATCAACAGGCTGTTGCGATTAGGGACTGGGGGTTGCTCTGATCATTATCTGCGGGGAGTGGGGGGCAGATTGCAAAAATAATATGACCTTCCAGGATATTCCATTGTTTTCTGCTTGGAGGGAGGGAAGGATTTCTGGTCTGTTTTATGGCCTGGGCTACCCTTTTCCATCCTTAAAATGGTCCTTGCCTTCAAAGGGTGAAAGATAGTGGCCGGAGACAGGATTTGGGGCCGCAAAGATGGAGATCAGGGCGGCAGAAGACCAAAGGGTGCAGACAGCCTACCCCTCTTAAGAAGGAGCATTCATCCTGGAGTTCTGACAGTGGCACAATCCAGACCACTGGATTGAACAAGACACGAGGTCCCTCCAGTGTGGTCTTTTCTGATCTTGGGAAATGTGGGGGACGAGAATATGATGCATACAAGCTTCGTATTTCAGAAAACTGTACTCTTTGTGAAATAACTTTAGCTTTGCAATGTTTTTTGACCCCGAGCAACATCTGGCAAGAATCTGTGGTTTCCCCTTCCTTTGGTCTTTTAAGACTTTTTCTCACTTTTACCTCCCTGTGGCGGAGACATTCCCAGGATTCTGCCTTCATCTCCTCCCCAGCCTAGCGTGAAGCAGCATTAAGTCATTCTTCAGTTTGCCTTCCCTATTCTTCCAATACTGCTCAAAGGCTTCCTTGAGGAGTCTAAAATCTGTTAGCTATTATTGCCCATTTTCTGGAAGGGAGGCGGGGGACTGGAGCAACTGGGAAGAGAGGACAGAAAGAGACTGTCAGTGGGCCAGGAAATGCCATGCTGGTTTAGCTTTATAGCAGCTTAAAGGTCGGTAGAGAGAACTTCCATTCAGTTGCAGAGAAAGGATTTACGTAATGTAAGTGTAAGCTGCCCAGAGTTCTGGAGTCAGGTGGCCTTTCATCATCATCATCATCATCATCATCATCATCATCATCATCATCACAATCATCAATGTAAGGGTAGCATCCTTCCATGTCTTCTTCTAAAAATTAGTAGGGTATTTCCACAAGGCCCCTGTTATGGTATGTGGGAAAGACCTTGGGAGACTGGGCAAAGAGGTACTGCCATGGGAACGGTCAGATAAGAGAGGGCATAGCCCACAACTGCATAATGGGCGGGGCAAGAGGCTCAGAAGGGACCCTCCCTAGTTTCTTGGGCTGTAAAGGAGATGGGGGGGGGGGAGGATTGTATTTTCAGACTTGCAAGATTGATGTCGGCCTTGCAGGGTAAACCAGATAGGAATCGCAACCAGACGAGCTAATTCTACTTTATTGTAAAGCTACATTGGCAGAATCTTGCAAGTCTGAAAGTACAATCCTCCCCCCATCTCCTTTACAGCCCAAGAACCTAGGGAGGGTCCCTTCTGAGCCTCTTGCCCCACCCACTATCTAGCTGCGGGCTATGCCCTCTCTTATCTGACCGTTCCCTTGCTTCCCACACACCATTACATCCCTAAAGCAATTCAAGTCATAAATGGGGAGGGGTATTGGCTGGCACCATTTTTTTCCAGTCCCTTATTGGTGAGAAACAGAGGCCTCCCTGGGGACGGGGTTCAAGGAAGTCAAGATGATAGACATAAACAAATAACTGAAGCCCCCCCCCCCCCCTTTCTGAGTCCTATAAGTGGCAGCATGAGAATTATGATAGGCAGTTCTGGGTGTGCTCCTGTGGGTGTGTTTGTGGGTTTGTGAAAACACTGTCAGTGTGGAAGTGCCCTTAGTTTCATAGTCAAGTGCGTTGTGGGATTCTTTTGTAGACAAAATTGCTCTTCTCACACGAGCTGCACATTTTATCGACATTCCTGTTTCACTGTTCCAGAACCTGCTTCACGCATATTCTCTGTTTTTCCTCTCCTAGAGATTTGAAGACCTTGAAACAGAAATTCCCAAGCGTTTTGCACTCCACCTTTAGACCCTTTGAGATTTGATTGATCGCCAAGATGGCCTCCTGTTGGAAGAGATGGGTCTTTGCAGCGATGCTGCTTCCCCTGGTAAGCTATTCAAACAACGTTACATTCGCTCTATAATGTATTCCTACAATTCGCATTCTGCGCAGATAGATTACGGCACACGGTTTGCATTCTGCACAGATGGTGATGTTTCTGATGGCGACCTGAACTTCTCTCCCACCCCATGTCACAGGTGAAAGAAAGCTGACTCTTTGGAGCAAAGAGCATTCACGTGCACTGTTGAAAAGGATCCTTAGCTGATGGAAAAACCATCCAGTATAGAATAATAGAAACATACAGAAGGGTTCCCACTTGGATGCTCAGCCCTGTCATCTCCTTCCAAGATTGCCTTCTTGTTACCTCCTGTAATCCTTTTTCCATTCTTCCAACACCATCCAAGCACAAGCTCTAAATCTATTAGGCCTTGTCCCTCTCCCTCTCCCCCCCCCCCCATTATCTTGGAGGGAAATCAGGGTACTGGGAATTACTGGGACAAGAAACAAGAGAGGCAGAAGAGTGATTGGCACTATTTTGGGGATAGCATACAGGTTGTTGTTGTTGTTCAGTCGTTTAGTCGTGTCCGACTCTTCGTGACCTCATGGACCATAGCACGCCAGGCCTTCCTGTCCTCCACTGTCTCTCGGAGTTTACTCAAATTCACATTCATTACATCGGTGATGCTATCTAACCATCTCATCCTCTGCCGTCCCCTTCTCCTTTTGCCTTCAGTCTTTCCCAGCATCAGGGTCTTTTCCAGGGAGTCCTCTCTTCGCATTAGGTGGCCAAAGTATTTGAGCTTCAGCTTCAGTATCTGTCCTTACATGCATACAGGTAGTCCTCGCTTAATGACCACAATTGGGACTGGAGTTTCGGTTGCTAAGCGAAGCGGTCATTAAGCGAATCCAACCCGACTGTACGACCTTTTCTGCAGCGGTTGTTAAGCAAATCATCGTGGGAGTTAAGCGAACCATGTGGTTGTTAAGCGAATCACACGGTTCCCCATTGATTTTGCTTGCCAGAAGCCAGCCAGGAAGGTCGAAAATGGCGATCACATGACCACGGGATGTTGCAACGGTCATAAATGCGAACTGGTTGCCAAGCGCCCAAATCGTGATCATGTGACTGCGGGGATGCTGCAACGGTTGTAAGTGTGAGGACCGGTTATAAGTCAGATTTTCCAGCACTGTCATAAGTCTGAACCATCACTAAATGAATTGTTGTTAAACAACGAATACTGTACCCGTCTTTCAGTTCAATCTAGTTTTCTCCTGACTTAAAGATGGGTGAGGCCACTTCAACTCAGCAGTGGAGCAAAGCCCATGGATTCCTAGGGTTGGACTCCGCCATTGAGCCTGATCCTCTGCTCAGTATAAGGATCCCAGTGAAAATTAAGACCTCCCCAACAAATGTCTCATTCTGCCTCGTGTTCCTCTGTTTTTCTTCTCTGGTCTCATATTGTGATGGATGAATGAGTGAATCCCGTAGACCATGTTCAGATCTATTACAAATTCTTCAGGTCTTTGGTGTAAATCAGTGTTTCTCAATCTCAGAGCCTTTAAGATGTGCGGACTTCAACTCCCAGAATTCCTCAGCCAGCATGGTATCTCATGATTCCATATGATATGATATGATATGATATGATATGATATGATATGATATGATATGATATATGATATGATATGATATGATATGATATGATATGATATGATATGATACGATATCATGATAGAGGATGGATGGATGGATAGAATAGAGATATAGAAAAATAAATGGATGGATGGATGGATGGGTGGATGGGTGGATGGGTGGATGGGTGGATGGGTGGATGGACAGACAGATGAGGATGAATGAGGAGATATAGATGATAGATAGATAGATAGATAGATAGATAGATAGATAGATAGATAGATATATAGATAGATAGATAGATAGATAGAGAGGATGGACGGACAGATGAGGATGGATGAGGAGATGATAGATAGAGAGAAGAGAGAAGGAGGAGGAGGAGGAGGATGGATCCTAAAATGGGCAGGTTATTCACAGCCTCAATTAAATGGTGTGGAGCTGCCATCCAAATGAGCAATTTTCTGCCTGCTTAATTTCACGAATGTTTTCCCAGCCCGCCACGAAGGTCTCCATCTTCTCAACTTCCTCAACAAAACACTCTGCTTCTTGTAAAAGAAAATATCTTGGTTGTCTTCCAAGGGCACTATTGCCCTCAGTGTAAAATAACACGAATGCTCTTGACATTTAACAGAATTCAGTTACTTGAAACAGATTTGTTGGCTGGGCTGTGTTGCCTTCCCGTCCACCTAAATTATTCTTACAAAAAAAAAAGGGAGGGGGCTTTTGAGTCTACTAAGCGATTGGCCTGCAAGGAAGTCCCATTCAGAACAACAGTGCATTAGAATGTAAGAAGGCAGTTGCTGAATCAGCCTGATGGGCTCATGGTGTGATAAATGTCATCTCCAACATTTTGCATCATTTCATAGCCCACCAAAGAAGCTCTTTTAAAAATGAACTGCAGGAGGAGATGAACACACCAGCAATTTGTAAGCTACAGGCCACCCCTCACTGTTCCTTCCCTCCTAGCAGGGTCCAAAACAAAAGGGGAGGGGGGTCAAAAAAGTCAAGATGGTGGCTGATATTGTTTGGTAGTTGGGCTGTCTGGTGCAGAAGGGTAAAATCTTTCCCTGTTTCAATGGGGTCTGGGTGGTCCTTGGCCGCCATCCCTAATTTTGCTCATAATTCTGAGCAAAAGTAGACTGTCTCTGCAGGAGGTTGGGTTCAGGGACTCATTTCGATGGACCGATAAAATCATACCGCTCCATTATTTCAGTCTTTGCTACTTTTTTTTTAAAAAATTAAAATTTATTTGATTGAATATTTTTATGTAAGAAAACCATCTTGAATCTTTAATTTAAAAAAATTAAAAATGCAAACTAAGAAGGAAAAGAAAAAAAATCTATCTTATGTTTTGTACTTATCAATAGTCACAGGTTTACCAGTGAATTCCCTACTGTCATCTAAACAACACAAGATCTTCTTGTAAGTTATCACAGAATCTCAGCCATAGCAACACGTATTGCTGCAAACTTTGATGGGTAGAAAATACTGCCTTTTCCAAACCAGATCGATCACCCACTTCCGACAACCATTCCTTGACATCTGGAATAATATCGCTTTTCCAATTTCTTAATATAATTCTTTTTGCTGCCCCCCCCCCCCACCCCATGCTCGATACAACCGCAATTCCTGATAAACAGTCAAATTCCAAAGCTTTGGTATATAATTCAATATTACATTAAGCCAGAGCTTTCCAAACTTTTCATGTTGGTGACACACTTTTTAGACATGCATCATTTCGCGACACACTCTTAAAGCAGGGCACAAGGCAGGCACTAGGACCTGCGCGGAATCACAGCAGGTTTGGAGGCAGCAAGGCACAAGGCAGGCACTAGGACCTGCGCGGAATCCTGGCAGGGCAGGTTTGGAGGCAGCAAGGCACAAGGCAGGCACTAGGACCTGTGCGGAATCCTGGCAGGGCAGGCTTGGAGGCAGCAAAGCACAAGGCAGGCACTAGGACCTGCGCGGAATCACAGCAGGTTTGGAGGCAGCCAGGCACAAGGCAGGCACTAGGACCTGCGCGGAATCACAGCAGGTTTGGAGGCAGCCAGGCACAAGGCAGGCACTAGGACCTGCGTGGAATCACAGCAGGTTTGGAGGCAGCCAGGCACAAGGCAGGCACTAGGACCTGCGCGGAATCCTGGCAGGGCAGGTTTGGAGGCAGCAAGGCACAAGGCAGGCACTAGGACCTGCGCGGAATCCTGGCAGGGCAGGTTTGGAGACAGCAAGGCACAAGGCAGGCACTAGGACCTGCGCGGAATCACAGCAGGTTTGGAGGCAGCCAGGCACAAGGCAGGCACTAGGACCTGCGCGGAATCACAGCAGGTTTGGAGGCAGCCAGGCACAAGGCAGGCACTAGGACCTGCGCGGAATCACAGCAGGTTTGGAGGCAGCCAGGCACAAGGCAGGCACTAGGACCTGCGCGGAATCACAGCAGGTTTGGAGGCAGCCAGGCACAAGGCAGGCACTAGGACCTGCGCGGAATCACAGCAGGTTTGGGGGCAGCCAGGCACAAGGCAGGCACTAGGACCTGCGCGGAATCCTGGCAGGGCAGCTTTGGAGGCAGCAAGGCACAAGGCAGGCACTAGGGCCTGCGCAGAATCCTGGCAGGGCAGGTTTGGAGGCAGCCAGGCACAAGGCAAGCACTAGGACCTGCGCGGAATCACAGCAGGTTTGGAGGCAGCCGGGCACAAGGCAGGCACTAGGACCTGCGCGGAATCCTGGCAGGGCAGGTTTGGAGACAGCAAGGCACAAGGCAGGCACTAGGACCTGCGCGGAATCCTGGCAGGGCAGGCTTGGAGGCAGCAAAGCACAAGGCAGGCACTAGGACCTGCACGGAATCCTGGCAGGGCTCAGAGGCAGCAGCAGCCGCACACCCAGACACTGCAGCCGCGACAACCAGACACTGCAGCCGACACACTAACGTGTCCCGACACACAGTTTGGAAAGCTCTGCATTAAGCCTTTGCTACATCGTGGTTGGCTTAACACACTGCCCAGCTGCCGACTGGACAACTCAGTCGGGTGGTCAGATTATCAAGAAGCTTGAGAATGAAACACAGGACCTCTTTGCTGAAGACCTTGAACAAACCTTTTGAGCTGCACATCAAGAAATTGGCTGGGGTACTGGTGGTGGGGTGAACTAAACTGAGTTTTAGGGCCGACGTCAACACAGGTACAGGTAGTCCTCACTTAACGACCACAATTGAGACCGAAATTTTGGTTGCCATGTGAAGCGGTCATTAAGCAAATCTGACCCGATTTTATGATCTTTTCTGTGGTGGTCATTAAGCAAATCACCATGGGCGTTAAGCAAACCATGTGGTTGTTAAGCGAATCATGCGGTTCCCCATTGAGTTTGCTCGCCAGAAGCCGGCCGGGAAAGTTGAAAATGGGGACCACGTGACCACAGGACGCTGCGATGGTAATCAAAAAGACGCTGTCTTTTTGTAAACCACCCAGAGTCTCCTTCGGGGGAGATGGGGCGGTGATAGAAATCGAAAGAATACATAATAAATAAATAAACAAATACATGTGAACCGGTTGCCAATTGTGATCACGTGACCGCGGGGACGCTGCAATGGTCATAAGTGTGAGAACCAGTCGTAAGTCTTTTTTTCAACACCCTTGTAAGTCCGAACCGTCACTAAACGAATGGTTGTTAAGTGAGGACTACCTGTATTCTGGTCTTGCAAATAATTCAATCCAATGGATTGGGGGCACTCAAGAGCACTGCTTTTTTGCGGCTTGCCAAAGTTGACAGGCACAGGTAATAAATAGTTACTTGTTGTCCGTGATTAGGGGGATTACTAGGTCTTCAACGAGCAGCAAAGGTTTTGGTGGTAATAACAGGGTGGGAGAGTACATTGGGCGGGCCAGGGAGGTAAATATAGGCCTGAGAAACTGGCATAAACAGGGCAGTAGCTCATCATTTGCGGGCAAATCACCAAGTTCAGTCCCCAACGTTTCCACCTCCAGCGGAAGGGATGGGCAAATCTGTCCATTTCAGATTTGTTCCAGGCCTCATTTTGTGAAGCTGGAGTTCCAGCATTTCTTTGTGAGCTTGCAAAGCGTAGCCGACCTCGTTCCCCATCCCAAAATCCATGTGTGTTTTTATGTACATTTCTTCTAATGAGTTCATGATCCATCTACTTGCAGCAAGGGAGTTTTTGCGGTTAGAGCCGAGTTTCCCAAACTTTTAGAGGTGTGAGGTTCAACTCCCAGAATTCCCCAGCCAGTGTAGATGAGAATTCTGGGAGTTGAAATCCATGCATCTGGACGTTCCCGGGGTTGGATAAATGATACCAGAGTGTTTTCTCGTGCGTGCTTTCTATGAAGGAACAAATGAATCCTTTGTCCAGATTTTTTGAATTGCCATCTACGTTGCAACGTTTCAAGAGTGGATTTGAACGCAGCGATGCGTTCTACATTTAGCCCTCACTTAACAATGGTAATTGGGACCGGCAACTCTGTGGCTAAGTGACGCCGGTCGTAAAGCGAGACATCACGTGACCGCACCGACTTACAACGGCAGTTGTGGCAGTCCCAGCTGCCATTGTTCGGCAAACCCTGTGCGGTTGCAGCATCCCCCGATCACGTGATCACCATTTGCAACCTCCTGAGAAGTTCCCCACTGACTTTGCTTGCAGTGTCAAGCTGGCAGTGAAGCTTGCCAATGGCGATCACGTGATTTTAAGTCCGCACAATAAAGATGGTGTCGGCCTTGCGAGGTAGTCCAGACAAGAAGCACACCCAGAAGTACTGACTTTATTGTAAGGTTACATTAGCAGAACCTTGCAAGTCTGAGAGTACATTTCTCCCCCGTGGTCTTTACAGCCCAAGAAACCAGGGAGGGTCCCTTCTGAGAAGTTTGCCACATCCCCATTCCTTCTGTGGGCTCAGCTGCCTCTTATCTAACCATTGCCTAGTCTGCAGCTCTTCCTCCTGTCTCCCAAGGTCATGCCCACAGACCATTACAGATGGTATGTCACTGTAGTGGTGGGGGGGGGGGCTGAAGTGGGTTTCCCCATCTTCGCTTGAGGCTGGGCACTTTTGCAAGGGAGATGGAAATTAAAAAAAAAAAAAAAGCCCAGGGTCAGAAGGTTGAGAGGAAACACCATGGCGAAAATGCACAGACCGTTCCCCACTCCGCGATGCCATTTCAGATGCAGCTATTAATAGAGAAGGAAGTTTTCCCAAGGCTGCTACAATTCTGCTGCAGAGTCAGCAGGCTGGCAAACTGTGCCGCCAGCTAGCAAAGACAAGGTGACCAGGAGGAGGAGAATACCCAAACAGGATTCTTTAGAAAAAGTGGGTGGGCAACAGTTCTACCCCTCTCCTCTCACTTATCTGCTCACCTCCTAACCATCTACCAGTTAACTGGCTGGATAAGCATCTGTTACCTCTTTCCCATTTGCCAGCTATCCTTGGAATTAGCTCTCGGAACACCCACGTTTCCAACTTCTTCTCCTTCCGCCTGTCCTTAAACGACTCCTCTTCCATGCTGCATCCTTGGGGTGCCCAGCTAATTAAAAAGAGACGTCAGTTGCAAATGGATTCACGCCAGCCGCCCTTGCGAGGCAAGGGGTTAATCGAAGTCAGGTAAAGGAGGGGAATGGGCTTGGAATTAAGAGCTGCATTCAGATTAGGGGCATATCGATCCTTGTTCTTTCTGCGTCTGTTTTTGGTTCATCGCAAAAGGAGCTTTGCATTCCAAGGAAGTTTGCAAGTTCCCTACTAAAATGATGCTCAAATACTGTAGTTCCTGCAGATGCTGAAGCAATGGGCAGGCCGCTTCACCGTGGCTCTTCAGCTTGCAGACCATGGAAGCGGAGTGTTTCACTGGGTGCTAGCACAAACAGGGCTCATTCAACATTGCGGGAGTGTTTACAGGGAGTCCTCGCTTACCGACTGCCTCATTTAGCGACCATTTGAAGTTACAGCAATGTAAAAAAAACAGCTTTGCAACCAGTCCTCGCATTTACGACCGTCACAGCGTCCTGCGGTCACGTGATCACCATTCAGGTGCTCTGCAACCAGCTTGCAACAAGCAGAGTTAATAGAGAATGTGGAAGTAAAATCACAAATCAAGGTCATGTGATGACTTGCTTAACAATCGTGGTGACTTGCTTAACGACCAAATAAGAGGTGATGTCCTAAGTCCGTCACGGTAACATGATTTTCCACTTAGTGACAGCGATGGAGTTGCCAGTCCCAATTGGGGTTACTAAGCGAGGACTACCTGTATTTACTCACTGCGAAAGAGAGCGATCTGTATCAGCTAATTTACGGCCATAGGTAAAATCTCCTTTGAAATGGGCTCGATTTCTTACATAGGCGTTTATGGGGCAGACGAGGGAGCAAAGGGTGAAACATCTGTTGTGATGCAACCCCCCTTGATTTATATACTCGCAAATAAGCCGAGAATTTTAGGTGCCAAAATACGCCCCCAGAATTGGATTCAACTTATCCATGATTATATGCGGCAGTGTTTCTCAACCTTGTCAACTTTAAGATGTGTGGACTTCAATTCCCAGAATTCCCCAGCCAGCCATAAAACTTTTATCCTTCAAAGTAGCTAAGACAGCATTAGGGGCAAGAAAAAACAACAGTGTGAGATATTAATGTGGTCTGATCTGATTCTTTCATGCTGATCCACCATGCCAGACAGAGATCCAAGGTGTTGTCACCAGACCGGATCTCAGGGAATCTCATCGTTAGAGAAGTACAAGTAACGACCACAATTGGGACCGGAATTTTGGTTGCTAAGTGAAGTGGTCAATAAGTGAATCCGACCTGATTTTACGATCTTTTTTGCTGTGGTCGTTAAGTGAATCACAGTGGGCGTTAAGTGAACCACACAGTTTCCCATTGATTTTGCTTGCCAGAAGCTGGCCAGGAAGGTTCAGAATGATCAAATGACCACAGGATGCTGCGACGGTCATAAATGTGAACCAGTTGCCAGGCGCCCAAATCGTGATCATGTGACCTTGGGAACACTGCAATGGTCGTAAGTGTGAGGACTGGTCATAAGTCAGGGTTTTTTTTTTCACTGTCGTAAGTCTGAACCATCACTAAACAAATGGTTGTTAAGCGAGGACTACCTGTATGCATAAACTTGTTAGGCCATTTAGGTGTATGAAATATCTCAAACTGCCACTCTTCCATTGAGTATCTCTGAGGTCTCATCCGGGGATGGTGGGAGAGAAATGCCTGGTTCCATTTTGGATTTTGCTTTGAGGAACAAATTTAATTCAACTCTGGAGTTGAGCACAGTTTTCAGCCATATCGTTTTATTTTTTTTTTCAAAAGAATTTTATTAGATTTAAAGCAAAGTTAAAAATTACAAAAAAGCAAAAACCTACAAAAAAAACTAAAAAGGTGTGAAAACACAAAAAGAATTTTTTTTAAAGATTACATAAAGAAATGAATTCCGACTTTTAACAGCAAGAATATACAGCAATTTCCATAATCAATCCCTTACTTTGTATCAAACCAAACTCACATTATTTCTATAAATCATTCTATTAACACATATAAAAATCACTAAATAGAATTGTTCCCTCCCCTTATATTAAAAGAAAAGAAAATATATAAACCTCCTAATCAACTTTCCCCCAAAAAACATTTATTTAATTATTTCCTTCCTACCACTATTCTATACATATCTGTCCACTATAATAAAGATCAAACTAAAAAGCATATAAATTGTCTGCTCTTATAATTAATAATACTACAATTATAACAATCTTAATCTTAATCATATTAAACCTAAAACCAAACGTTTATTATTATACCTTATCCCCCTTAAAAATCAAACTAAAAAGCATATAAATTGCCTGCTCTTATAATTAATAATACTACAATTATAACAATCTTAATCTTAATCATATTAAACCTAAAACCAAACATTTATTATTATACCTTATCCCCCTTAAAAATCAAACTAAAAAGCATATAAATTGCCTGCTCTTATAATTAATAATACTACAATTATAACAATCTTAATCTTAATCATATTAAACCTAAAACCAAACATTTATTATTATACCTTATCCCCCTTAAAAATCAAACTAAAAAGCATATAAATTGCCTGCTCTTATAATTAATAATACTACAATTATAACAATCTTAATCTTAATCATATTAAACCTAAAACCAAACATTTATTATTATACCTTATCCCCCTTAAAAATCAAACTAAAAAGCATATAAATTGCCTGCTCTTATAATCAATACTACAGTTATAACAATCTTAATCATATTTAACCTAAAAACAAGCATTTATTATTATACCTTATTAATCTTAATCCAAATCCTTAAAAAGAAATGAAGTCAAACAAACCTTAAAATCAATCTAAATAAATGTTCTTAAATCTTTGCCCCACTTCAAAGTAAACCAAAGCATTTATATATCTCCACAGTACACACAAGGCATTTTTCATAAAAGAACTCAGACAGCCCAACTGCCCCCCTTAAAAACTCGAAGCTCTCAGCGGAAAACCTCCCATAGATATCAACCTCTTCCCTCTATGAAGGTTCTCAGTCATCCAGGTGGAACAGTCTGTGGCTTGAATCATGTCAACTGGATTTCTATTTTCTCAGTAGAAACGTTTCGCTCCTTATCCAAGGAGCTTCTTCAGTCCTTCAGAACCTCTTCCCTCCTATAACATTCCATCAGAAAAACAGTCCCACCCATGGTCTGCAATACAATCTGCCCATTTAATTTCTTCAGCTCAAAAATCCAGTCTCCGTCTGGCACTTCAACAAAAGCCTCGATCTCCCTGTCCATAGGAACATTTCTATCGTTGTTAATCACTTCCATTTCTTCCACGACATCCCCAGCCAGATGACACATTTTAGAACTGATGTTTTCTACAATGTCCCTAATATCTTGCATAATAACCTGACGGGAATCAAAGAGAATCTGTTCAAGCTCAGAACGGAAATCAGAACGTCTGCTTGAAATCTTCCATGTCTCAGGCAGTAGATTATGGTACTTAACTTAAATGGGATAATTCCAAACGTTTTCTGTCCGTAAAAACGCTCCAGGGCTTCAGGAAAAACCTGCCTGAGCCCAAAAAAACTGCTGCGTTTTCAGTTCTGCCTGTGGAGCCCGCAGGCACAGCTGTTCAGTCCACCATGTCCCCACCAGAAGTCCGCCGTCTCGTTTTAGATGCCGAGGAATCAAAAAGTGTCAACTCATTCAATGCATTGAACAACCAAGATCTGCTCTCTTCATCCAGGAGAATTGTGAAAGCCTCCAAATGGTTGAATGGGTTGTGTTATTTCAGAATCTTATAGCACGATTGTATATTTTGCAAATAGAAAGCTAGCTCTTGGACTGGACTAGAACATAATTTCCTAATACAACGATTTTCTATTTCAAAGGAGGGTTGCTTTATATAGGAACATTTAAAACTAGAACAACCCAGAGAGTCAGTTTGGTCTAATGGTTTGGACTGTGAGTTCTAGTCCCGCCTTAGGCAGGAAAGCCGGCTGGGTGACCTTGGGCCAGTCCCTGTCTCTCAGCCCTAGGAAGGAGCCAATGGCAAACCAGGAGATGGAGAGTTCTAGTCCTGCCTTAGGCCTGAAAGCCGGCTGGGTGACCTTGGGCCAGTCACTCTCTCTCAGCCCTAGGAAGGAGCCAATGGCAAACCAGGAGACTGAGAGTTCTAGTCCCGCCTTAGGCATGAGAGCCGGCTGGGTGACCTTGGGCCAGTCACTCTCTCTCAGCCCAACTCACCTCACAGGGTTGTTTCTGTGGGAGGAGGAAGGAGTAATAGGTATGTTCCCCGCCTTGAGTCATTTATAAAAAAATAATAATAAAGGCGGGATAGAAAATAAATAAATAAATAAATAACTAAATCCCATCTTATAGTAAAGAAATCTTTCAGAAGAATTATTTTTGCTTTCCTTCATTTCATTGAATCTAGAGAATTCTAGGACTATCCTTCAGGGCTAACAGCTTCTTTCTAACATGCTGGCAAGGAGAGTCTGCCTTGTTCTTTATACCACATAACATATATTATCCAGAAACATGACAGCAACTGCCAAGGTTAAATCAAGAGGCAAGGTTTTGGCTGGAAGCTGTTGAGAATTTGAGCCCTGCGGAACTGAAAGGTGACGCTGGTCTGTAGCTGAGCACTTGTACAGAAAGCAGTGGGTTGACGAAAACCAATGGGTTTCTTCAAATAAGGCTTCAAGGTCAGAGTTTATCAGAGCTTCAGACTGCATAAAAATTGGAAGCTTTCAATTAGTGACCCCAGAAAATGTGTTGGGGAGCTGTGACTGTGAGTTGCCAGCTGACCTCTCTGCCTTCCTTCTTTCCATCATCTCCTTGAATATCTTCATTCCTAGCAAGCAGTAGTTTGCCTTTCTATCTCAACTGCACAAATTACAGCGTTTGTACACCAGTTTGCCTCGCACGGAAATCAAACAAGAGTCCCCCTTGGGGGAGTTGGGCGGTGATAAATCCAATAAATAAATAAAAATAAAAATAAAGAAACAAGTTGAAGTCCACAAATGCAGGGCTGCCCACGTTGGTATAAAACCTGAGAAGACTGTAGGTGCTTGTCAGCCCTTCAAGGTAGGCCAGATCAAGAAACGCATATTGCAGGGAATATAGGAATGCAGTATAATATCAGCATCTTGAAAGCCTGCCCAAGTTTTTCTCAATCTCAACGTACACTAAAGAAAATCAAGGTGGTGTTATTTTTCCTTCCTTCCTTCCTTCCTTCCTTCCTTCCTTCCTTCCTTCCTTCCTTCCTTCCTTCCATCCATCCATCCATCCATCCATCCATCCATCTCTGGGCTGTGTAATGGCTTCCCCAAATCCCTCCTTAATGGGTTTTTCATACCCCGAGGTCATCTCTAAATTCCTTTAAAGCAATGTACTATATTTTCCTTGGTTTGGATGGTTTGGCAAACCACGTGCAAAGTGTTGAATGGATCATGTTTTCTGAGTGGGGCCTGCACTCAGATAATCTTGTCTGGCTGGGGCATCCATAGGGATTGGAGCTTGGGCTAAAAAAAATCAAGATGGCTTTTTTAGCCCAGCTGTGGGCAATGCTGTCCCTTATCTGACCGCTCCCTTGGTAGCGTCTCTTTGCCCAGTCTCCCAAGGTTGTTCCCACATGCCATTACACCCTTCCAGAAGAGTTTAGCCTTTGCTTGCTCCCGAAAGGCCGTTATTGAGATGGCCGGTCTCAATTCATGCAAAATTGGAACGACAGCCTTGTCTTGTGTCCGATGAGAACGATTTGGCCCAGGGTTAAATTCCTAGACAAAAAGTCCGGAAATTATTGTGAAGCCTTAAAAACGTTGTGACAAGTTTTCCGTCAGCCCTTTGAGGTAAGCCAAATCAGGAAAGAGACATCATGAGGATTCCAGGAATGCTTCTTTATTGTAGTAGGGTAAGGTAACAGAAACTTGGAATCCTGCCAGAGTTTTTCTCTACCTCTTCTTATACCCAACAGAATCAAGGTGAGGTTGTTCTGAGTTAGTTTCTCACACCTCCCACTTTCCCAGGACTGAGTTGGGTTTCTCCTCCCTTAATGGTTCCTGCATTTCTTCATCAAGGTCATCTCCACATTCCTCCACATTCTTTTCCTGATGTTCCCCCAATATTGTTATCCATATCTTCCCCATACCATGCCAGCTGTTCCTCATTTTCATCTCCGTCCCAAAGCACCATCTTTTTATGATGTTTAATTCGTTGGGCTGGCATTTGTCTTCTCCAGTCTTACAGGCTGCAGAGTAAATCTTTTCAGATTAAGATACTTTTCTCCCATTCCTTTGTGGAAGGACTACAGACCAATTATTGGGAGCTTATTGAGAAGGTGAGTATGCGGTCAACTTCATTTTAGGCAGGCGCCTTCAAATAATTATCCTGATAAAAGGATTTCAGCTTTACCTTATCATTAAATTAAATTAAAATTATATTTAATTTTCTGTATTGTTTTAATTGTTTGACTGTTTTTATTACTGTTAGCCGCCCAGAGTCACTGGTCTGAGATGGGCGGCTATATAAATTAAATAAGTAAATAAATTTTGGCATCTCAGTTTTTTCCCCCCTTGTTCTTGTTCTGAATGGCTGTCCTAAAAACCACGTTGCTTTTAAGAGCCCACTTGCCAATTCTCTCCAAATCCACTTTTAGTCCACCCACTCCAATAACTAATTTTGATTTTAAAAAAAATTCTCACTTTTAAATGACCTCTGGGGAGAGAATTAGGAGGAGCACTTTGCAGGACATGGCTCCAGAGCCAAAAACGAAGGCTTTTGGAAGCCAAGGCCAGGAGAGTTTAATTTAATTACCCAATCAATTAAAGCTTTCTCCTTGGGTGGGTTTTGGCAATGACCCAGACACATTTCTACAATTTTTTTCCTTTTTGAAATTCATTTGGAGCTTCCAGAGAAAGTTTCTTAAAGAGGAAAGCCTCTATCTCCATAACTGTAGAAGTGTTCTGGAAATGAGACAAAGCAGATTTAGGTTCGGTGAGAAAAGCCTTGATTTTCTTGGATAATGTTACTCTTACAGCTGGAAGGTTTTCATCAGTGGAATGCAAAGGACTGTGATTTTCTAGCACAATCCCTTTCTTAGTCCTCTTTTAGAGAAAATAACAGAGAGGAAGCTGCTGAAAGAGAACGTGTTAAGAATCACACACCTTCCACCTTTGCTGATGGAAGCTTGCCAAATCAGATTCCATTCTGGGTGTTTAAAATATACTCTGTATGGTTTATTAGTAATTCTAAGAAGTCTGCTTGATGGGCCATTATTCTAAGTCCTATATTGCAGCTGGGAGGTGAAGGCTAAAAAGCATCAAACATAGAAGTATCAACTGGGGGAAACCTGGCTGGGCAAGAATATGAGTAAATAAGATCCCAGAAAGGTTCTGGATTGCAAACTGAATTATGAGCCATCCAAATGGTAGGGTTCAATGAAAGGCCCATACAATCTTATCTTGCATCAACGGTTTTCCAGTAACAGGAAGCAGCAGTCCCACTTGATTTTTGCTTTGCTAGGATCACATCTTGAATATGATGTCCAGCTGGGACACCGCATTTAAGAAGGATTCAGACAACCTGAAATAGATTCAGAGAAGAGCAATGAACAGGACCGGGGGATTAGAAATTAAGTCCTATGGAGATAAATTGAAGGAGCCGGTGTGATGGTATGTGGGAAAGACCTTGGGAGACTGGCCAAGAGATGCTTCAAGAGAACGGCCAGATAAGAGACAGCATAGCCTGCAGCTGGATAATGGGAAGGGCAAGAGGTTCAGAAGGGACCCTCCCTAGATTCTCAGGCTGTAAAGGAGATGGGGGAGAATTGTACTTTCAGACTTGCAAGATTCTGTTAATGTAGCTTTACAATAAAGTAGAATTAGCTCACCTGGTCATGTTTCCTGTCTGGTCTACTTAGTAAGGCTGACATCAATCTTGCAAATCTGAAAGTACAATTCTCCCCCAGTCTCCTTTACAGCCTGAAAAACTAGGGAGGGTCCCTCCTGAGCCTCTTGCTCCACCCACTATCCAGCTGCGGGCTATGCTGCCTCTTATCTGACCATTCTCTTGGCAGCATCTCTTGGCCCAGTCACCCAAGGTCTTTCCCACATACCATTACAGCTGGGTATGTTTATCTTTGGGTAAAGGGATATAATACCTGAAAGGATGTAGCAGAGAAGGAACTCAAGGCCTTCTTCTATGTCAGTATACCTCAATCCTGGCAGCTTGAAGATGTGTGGACTTCAACTCCCAGAATTCCCCAGCCAGCCTGTACTTACGTTCTTATTAAAAGTGGATTGGATGAATTCATGAAGAGCAGGCCTTTTGAGGGCCAATAGCCTTGAGGACTCCATGTTATCTCTGGTTGTGGTCACCATGCCTCTAAAGACCAGATGCAGGGAAGCAATGATGGAGAAGGTTACATCTCCACCTTTGTTGTTTCTTACTTCCTTTCCACGTTCGCTTCTCCAACTGGCTCTCATCCTGTGTCCCATGTGCTAAAAAGATGTTCCTAAACTGATGACATTTGAACAGGGACCTAATCCCTTTTGGGATTATTTTTTTAAAAAAACCAGTGGCATGAAGTGTGTGAAAATTATAATAATTTGTTTCCCAATCAAGAGGATGAACAAAACCATAATCAACCAGTCTTTGTGGCAGGAAAATAATGCAGTCAGCTGCTATTGTTCCAAATGCAGTTGGCACCTTTTAGTTACTCCAAACCTTCTAATCAGACTCATTTTAGAAGCAGCTCCAGGTTTTAGTAGTTATAGATGAAGGGGGAAATAGTATTTCCTAGGTGGATAGTCTGAGGCAGTGTTTCTCAACCTTGGCAACTTTAAGACGTGTGGGCTTCAACCCCCAGAATTCCCCAGCCAGCACGTGGCCTGGCTGGGCTACAAGTCCTCAAAGACCTTCTGATCCACGTTGCTACAGTGCAGCCTATCACACTTTCTACAATCGGTGTTCTTCTTGTATCCTGCTTGTGAACTCCCAGGACTACGTGGACAGAAGACCTCTCTATTCTGTCCTTCCCAATCCAGTGATCTCTTCACTTTACTTCCATTCCATGTTTTTCTTGGCTTTTTCTTTCTTGAGTTTTCCAGGGCATCTTCCTCTTCTTCTTATCTCTTCTCCATCCTTCCTCCTCTTGTGTTTCTGCTGAAAGGAGGAAAGGTGTGTGTAAGTGTGTGTGGTGTGGTTCTGCATTTCTCTGCATGAGAATTCTTGGAGGATGATTGATGAAGATTGGAATCCATTTTCTTTGTCAGGTATCTTATTTTGCAAAGCCCATATTTTAATCCGTTATTACTAATTCAGTGTTATTGTTTGACCTTTTCCTTTAGCAGCATGTGCCTTCCAACTAGTGTGTATATGCAAATACATCCATGGGTGTGCTTGGATCATCATCCTTTTCAGTAAATGTTTAATATATATTTCATACTCCTTAAATAATTAGAGACATTTGCTCAGTCCTACTTTGCTGAAATTCTTACTCCCCATCTATTTCCCTTCAAGAACTTCAGTTCTGATAAATGATATAGGCTCATTGGCAGAGAAAGTGCTTTGTATTCAGAAGTTTCAACTCTGAGCATTTCTACCTGGACAAATTCCCACCTACATTTCTGGAGAACCATTGCCAATTTACTGCCCAGAGTCCCCGTTTTGGGAGGAGATGGGCGGTGATAAAATCCAATAAATAAATCAAATAAATAATTTAATGTTAACCGTACTGGGTTAGCCCAACCAATAGCCCAAGTTAGTGGAAGGTATCTTCATGTCCATTAGTATTTTAGGTATGTGCCTAAATACAGGTAGTCCTCGAGTAATGACCACAATTGGGACCGGAACTTCAGTCGCTAAGCAATGAGGGCATTAAGTGAGGCATCACGTGACCACGCCTGATTTTATTACCTTTTTTGCTGCAGTCGTTAAGCAAATCACACGGTTGTTAAGCGAATCCGGCTTCCCCCGTTGACTTTGCTTGTTGGAAGCTGGCTGGGAAGGTCACAAGTGGTGATCACGTGACCCCGGAATGCCACAACCATCGTAAATACATGCCGGTTGCCAAGCGCCCGAATTTTGATCACGTGACCATGGGGATGCTGCGATGGTTGTAAGTGCAAGGACTGGTTGTAAGTTACTTTTTTCAGCGCCATCATAACTTCAAATGGTCGCAAGTCGAGGTCTACCTGTAATGTCAGTGAAAGATCTAGGAAGCTTATTTGTCATAGATGTGACTTTTTTCATCTATGCCACAAGCCCTATTTTGAGTCCTGGGTTCCATTCTGGATGCCACTCTTTAAAAAGGAGTCAGAGAAACTGGAATAGGTTTGGAGAAGGACCACAAAGACACTAAGTCCTGTGAAGACAGGTTGAAGGAGGTGGACTTGTTCAACCTAGAGAAGACGGAGGGGGGCTATGATAGGACTTTTCCAAGACCTGAAAGGATGTCACGTAGACGAAGGAAAAGATCTCTTCCCTCTCATTCCAGAAGAGAGAATGGGTTTAAGCTAGAGAAGGCGGAGCATGATGGATTGTTCGAAGAACCTTCCTAACAGGAAGAACAGTTATTTAGTAGAACCAGGGATGCAGATAGGATGTCTTCAGGCAGGGAGGATGCGTTAATCTGGATTCCTGCCTTGAGCAAGGATTTCCCTCCTAATTCTGGGAGTGGAACCCAGTGTTTCCTGAGTTGGACCCTCAGCAGCTGTCCAGGAGCAGCAGTTAAAATGTTTTCCCATCACCGGCCACCTGCATGATTAGTGACCGAACCTCGACCTGCTAAGGTCGTTCCCAGCTGAGCTATGTACCTTCCCCAGATGTTTGGAAATGTACGTATCGTCCAGTAGCTTTGTCAGAGAACTGTCGTGGCCTCCTTGGGTTCATTGCTAGGTAATCTGCAAAATGGGGCTCGGAAAAGAGTATGTCATAAAAGTCTGTTATCTGGCTATGAAGGTTCTCAGTCATCCAGGTGGAATTGTCTGTAGCTTGAATCATGTCAACTGGATTTCTATTTTCTCAGTGGAAACGTTTCGCTCCTTATCCAAGGAGCTTCTTCAGTCTGAGCAAAGTTGGTAAGGGAATCCTAAATATGTTTCTAGGTAGCTGTGTGACCGTACACCTGGGGCTAGGTCATGGTTATATTGAGATGTTATTTTAAGTCCTTTTATCATCTAAAGGAGGATCGTTAAGATCACCATGCTGCTGTTGAGCTTGCGAAATGGTCTTAATCTTCCTAGGCACAGAAGACAAAGCAGGGAGGAAGATGGGGGAAAGATTGTGCCTGAGGCCCCCACCTCTATTCAAGGAAGGATTTTCCAAGTTGGCATAAATGGATTCCTTGACCCCTCTCTCAAAAAATCTCTTATCTGGCTTATTTATCTTCGCAACTGCAGCACAAGATCTTTGGATGCTGGTTTTATTGGCTTCCCGGGCCCACTTTGGCCTTTTCAGATTGAGACAGTCAGTTTCTGGAGCAAGCCACTATCCCAAATGGAGCTTGCAGAGGCAAGGTCCGCTTCAGCTGTTGTGGGTTCCTCTAATCCAGTGTTTCTCAACCTTGGCAACTTTAAGATGGGTGGACTTCAACTCCCAGAATTCCCCAGCCAGCATGGCTGGCTGGGGAATTCTGGGAGTTGAAGTCCATCCTTCTTAAAGCTGCCAAGGTTGTAAAACACTGCTCTAATTAGTTCCTTGCATTTCTCACCCCCACAGCAAGGAAGTTGCTAGTCCAAAATTTCCCAGGCTCCCGACAGAGATTTGGAGAGCTTGATTTCAAGCATTGCCTTGATTTTCATCTTCATCTCACTTGACGTTCATTGTCCTGCGTTAGCTATCATCATGTACCAAATCCTTGCCCAGCTCTTTCAGGGGGAAATTGAAACGGATTCTCAGTTCAATGCAGAAAGTAGTAAACACCCTTAAGGTGATTAAAGTAAAGTCAGAACACTGTATCCTAAGGAACCCTTCGCAAAGTCATTTTCTGCCACAGGATGGTCGCGCTTTGAAAGTGGAAGCAGTCTGCCGCTCCGCAGAAAGAGTAATGGAGGAAGATTTAAAACCGAGCAAAGAAGTTGCTTGTAATGTCCATGCTTATTTAGACGTTTTCTTGCAGACATACATTCAGGCCAGGGATGTGATGCAAAAATGATATAGCAGCAAGACTTTTTATGGAATCAGATCATTATGGTTACTATACTCTGAGGACAAAGTGTTAGAACGCAGTTGTTAGAAATGCCGGTTTTCCCCTGGGGGGCATTATGTTCACAAGAGAAGAAAGCACTGTTCTGTGGGGGGAGGGGGCTGCTTCTCCCTTCAGATTCTTGCTTTTGATGTCATTGAATTGATTCCTGTCTCTCAGCAGGCCTCAAAGTCATGAACATCAGATAGATATTGGCAGCAGGAAGTTGTCAAGGGTGCTAAAAAAAAAAATCTGTTGCGTCTGTTTCTTCCCTAAATTTCCATTCTTTCCAAATAATAATAATAATCCCAGGTTTTTCCCTTTCCATTGTTTCAGGACTTTCCAGAGATTTTATAGCTCTGCTAAAGATGCCGGATACCATCCTACCATACACTTTAAGAGAAATTAGCATCATGTTGCTAAATTCTCAATAGACATCCCCATTGGGGACAAGGAAGTGGGGGCAAAGCAAGGGTGCCCACAGAGTATGGTCAAAAAAGTCAAGATGGAGGCCACAACAGTGCGTTTTTATGACGCACATAAAAAGTCAGTTGGAGCTTTGATTGCACCATCATGCCTGCCTGCCTGCTTGCTTGCTTGCTTGCTTGCTTTCCTCTTTCTTTCTTTCTTTCTTTCTTTCTTTCTTTCTTTCTTTCTTTCTTTCTTTCTTTCTTTCTTTCTTTCTTTCTTCTCTCTCTCTCTCTCTCTCTCTCTCTCTCTCTCTCTCTCTCTCTCTCTCTCTCTTTCTTTCTTTCTTTCTTTCTTTCTTTCTTTCTTTCTGCCTCCCTCCCTCCCTCCCTCCCTCCCTGCCTTCCAATTTATGTGGCCACCCATCTTGACAATACAATGCTGGGCAGCGAATAAAATTGAAAATCAATACAAACCACCCAAGATTTAAAAAAAACAATAACTAAGTGTAAAAACAGACATAGTATGGCAACCAAGAACATCAGCAATTGACCCACCTTGTTTTAATCATACTCTGTAGATACCTTGGGACAAAGGATGACACGGGTGTGATGACATCCTTGTGCCAATGCTGCACTTATCTACTTGCTTTGCGCGCTGTCTCAAGGAGATTCGAGCAGCATGGGCATAAGGACTTTGTGTAATGACTCCAACTTCAATGCCCCAATAAACACTTCTCGATTCAATCCATTGAAATGCAGAATAAGCTTTATTCAGGATACATGTAAATTGAAACGCTCCTAAAGATCCGAATGCCGGATTCCCGCCAAACAGCGCTAACTTAACTCTCCCCCCTGCGCGCCAATTTCGCAGCGTCTATGATGTCCATGTCCAGAACTTTCCCTCTCCATTCTCAGGCCTCCGACTCCTGCAGGTGGCTGACCTTGACGCTGCATTCCACAGTCTCCGATGAAACCCAGCACACTTGGCCCACTCACCGGCTCCCTCCAGTTCACACGCTTATACTAACTCTACACCCCTAATGGCAGGATTCAGCTATGAACCCTGACACTTTGCTGCCTGGGATTGTCATTGTGAGCCCGTTTTGTGTTTTCTGCAGGCTACGCCGATGCACTCCGATTGTTTCATCAGGAAGGAGCAAGAAGCTTGTTTAGAAAGCATCCAGAAACTCACCAGCAGTATGACCTTCAACAGAACATCCCCAGGTATGTGTTGGAACTCAACACAAATGCAATTCCTTTCCTCCCAGATCTCAAAATCAGGTAAGGAAAATACTATGGGGAGATACTGTAATTGGAACAGTGTAGATCAGTGTTTCTCAACCTTGGCAACTTTAAGACGTGTGGACTTCAACTCCCAGAATTCCCCGGCCAGCAATTGTGGGAGTTGAAGTCCACACGTCTTAAAGTTGCCAAGGTTGAGAAACACAGGTGTAGATTATGCACCCACTTTTTAGTAACATGCACAGTCAGGGTTGAAGCTGAGAATGCCAAGTCTTAGTAAGAAAGCTTTCCCTCGTTTGATATCTTCCATGGGTGTTGAGGCAACCATTCAGCCTTCTCAGCCAGAGATGTCTAACCGAAGATCTGAAGAAGGTCTCATACAATGGAACGGTGAGCCTCTCTTGAAGGATTTAGAAGGGACGGACAATTAAGCAGTGCTGGATAGGTTAGCTGAAATGGATAGAACTGGATAAAATAAAATTTTGATTGTGCTTGGTGGACTCTGTCTTATGGCCAAATATATTACAAGCCAGAGATGGGGTGAAAGACGAGAAGATCGAAGGGCCAGGGACTCTGTTTCTTCACTATTTAGAAATGACATCTTCCTTGCTTAAAACCTGAAAGGGAACTAAATTTCCAAACTCAGTAGCTAGTATGGAAATATTTAGCAGGTAGCAGGAATGGGTAGAGTAGATATTAGGTGGACAATGTCCATGTTCTCCTAATTCCAGGGCTGTAGGAAGTTCTGAATTGGACCAACTTTCTGAATTAATCTTTTGATTAAATTGAATTAACTTGGATGTCTCCAGATCGGTTCAGAAATGCCTTTTTTCTGAACCAATTAGAAAAAAAAATCATCCACTCAGACTGAATTGATGACCTGAATCCACAGATTAAATCAGAGCTGATCTGCCAGCCCCTATCCTTGGCCTTGAATAATTCCGGCCTTTTCTGATTAACTTCCAACTGAAGACTTCCTGATCAGCCTTAATATCAGAAGGACTTAGGTAGAAATGAAATTATTTATGGATCTGAAGATTAAGAAAGATGTGGATTAATGTGAGGCTGAAGTATAGTATCTAAGAGGAAGGAAGGACAATAAGATTGTAATTATCTGTTGAAAAGGTGGTCAGAAGTCACAGGTAGTCCTCGCTTAACAACCATTCGTTTAGTGACGGTTCGGACTTACGATGGTGCTGAAAAAAACGACTTACAACCGGTCCTCACACTTATGACCGTTGCAATGTCCCTGCAGTGATCACAATTTGGGCGCTTGGCAACTGGTTAGCATTTATGACCAGCGCAGCATCCCGAGGTCACGTGATCACCATTTTCAACCTTCCCAGGCTGGCTTCTGGCAAGCAAAATCAATGGGGAACTGCGTGATTCGCTTAATGTCCACGGGGTTTGCTTAATGTCCGTGGTGATTCACTTAACGACTGCCACAAAAAAGGTCATAAAATTGGGTTGGATTTGCTTAATGTCCGCTTCACTTAGCAACTGAAATTCCAGTCCTTGTGGTTGTTAAGCGAGGGCTATCTGTATATATTCTTTAACCTTAGTTTCTTTTTTTCTTTTTCATTTTTGCAATTTTTTGTTTTATCTTTCTTTTCGATTTGTCTTTTATCTTATGGAAAAAACCCTTAATAAATGTAAATAATTAAAAAAAACCCAAATATAAAAATTATAAAAATAGCTTTAGCTCTACACGGTGTCTGTTTCTTAGCCTGGTCTACCTTATAGGGCTGACGTGGACGTAACAACCCACGTTAAGCAAAGCAGAGCCAACTGTTAGCTTCACGCAAGATCAGGTGAAATAAGATCCAGCTGGAAGGCTTGGGGTGGGCAGGCGCTTGATGAAGCATTGCAACAGATGCGCTGAACGAATTCCCTCCTGAGCATGGCACCGCTGTCTCACCACTGAGCAGGAAGCATTTTCCAAAATGCGCATCTGTGAAATTGTTTCTCCTACTCAGCTTGGCAAAACTGGTCCTAATTTCTACCCACCCGCACCCATCCTCCCCCCTGTTCCCATCTCAGCTGCTTTTCTTATTCACTCCCATGTTCTAATGGCCCCAAAGCTCATTTGGCTGAATTGGCATCAAGAGAATTCCCGCCGCCGTGTTGTTGCTCATCGCCAAATGGTTTCTCTTGGAAAGAAAATGGGAGATGGGAACAGGAAACGGGAAAATGTTCTTTGGAGTCTTTGATGTGGGCTATGGGATTAAGAGGGAGTTTTTCTCTCACGCCCCCCTCGTGTCAGAATTGGGAAAATGCAGAACGATCTTTTATTTCTTAAAAAAAACTCCCTTTATTTAATGAAGCAACAAAGGGGGGAAAACAATAGAAAAGAAGAGCGAAACAGCAGCAGGAAGGGAGAAGATGGCTTAAATATGGTCACCATGTATCGGAGCTGTTATGTCAAAGTGTATTCATATTTATGTGCACACATTCAGAATGAACTTATGCAACTCACGGCCACAAGATGTAGAGATTGCTGCCTCCTCCTCCTCCTCCTCCTCCTCCTCCTCCTCCTCCTCCTCCTCCTCCTCCTTGTCTATCTTCCCCTCTACTCCCTTCCATTCTCTCCTCCTCCCCTCCTTCCTCCTTCCTCCTTCCTCCTCCTTCTCCTCCTCCTTGCCTATCTTCCCCTCCGATTCATTCTCCTCCTCCTCCTCCTCCTCTTCTCCTTCTCCTTCTCCTCCTCTACCTTCTCCTTCTCCTTCTCTATCTTCTCCTTCTCCTCCTCCTCCTCTTCCCAAAAAGCCCAGCCAAGTGGATACGGGATTCTATCTACAGTTTGTCTCCCTTCCCTCCCTTCCCTGAATCCATGTCCATTTATTCCAAAGGCATTCTTTTCTTCCTTCCTATTTATCTACAGCGGTTTGTAATTAACCAGCCTAGGGCTATCAGATTTGGGCTGCAGAAATTTACATGAGCATTAGATGGCAGCAAAGGGCCCCTGGAACCTCAGATGGTTTGCTGCCATCCAATGGCTTTTCAGAGTTTAGCACCCCAGACTCTGGCAGCCCTCAGTCAGCTGTTGCAGAGGAGGATGGGGTGGCCTTGAACACTGGTTTGGCCCTAGAAGGGAGGAGGGAAGGAGGAAGAAACTCAAGGTTGCCCCAACTTGGTTCTCCTTGGTATAAAGGGTGGAGGGGGGGGGGAGAGAAAGAGAATCACTGCCAGGCTTTCAAGATATATCCTGCAACAATAAAAGAGAGTTCCAATAGTCCTTGTGACGCTTGTTTCCTGACCCGGCCTACCTTGAAGGGCTGACAGCAGTAATCTTAACCTGTTTCCCATTCTTCTTCCCTCTGTCCCCAGCTGTATTCTTGGTGCCTAGGATGAGTAGGGCAATCCCTCCCTCCATCCTCTGCTGTCTCATTCTTATATTCCTTTCTCCTCCCTCCCTCTCTCCCTCCTCCCCTTCCCCTTTGTTCCTTCTTCCCTCCCCTTCCTCCGTCCCTCCCTCCCTCCCTCCCTCCCTCCCTCCTTCCCCTTCCCCTTTGTTCCTTCTTCCATCCCCTTCCCCTTCCCCTTCCCTCCTTCCTTCCCCTTCCCTCCCTCCTTCCTTCCCCTTCCCTTCCCTTCCCTTCCCTTCCCTTCCCTTCCCTTCCCTTCCCTTCCCTTCCCTTCCCTTCCCTTCCCTCCCTCCCTCCCTCACATTCCACTTGTTCCCACCAGCCCTAAACATTTGGGGTTCCTGTTTGCTGTGCCCCCTATCTACTATCTACTAGCTTCTAGGGGCAGTTGTAACACATACCCCCTCCATGCCCCTGCCCATGTCTGGGGCGACACGTCGCTGGCATAGTATCTCCTCTTTGGAAGCTCACTGAAAGGCTTCTGACAACCACTGGCGTTGAATCAATGCAACACCAAATTACGTCCCACTGGCTGCATGTGCGTTTTATGAAAAACGCCGCGCTCGACCCCTCTTTCTCTAGCCTGGAGGGCTTTCTTTATGGATTCATACACGCTTGCATACATACATACCAAATTCCTGTTTTGCAATGCAGCAGCGGTGCAGTGCATTGCTATGGGGAAGCTCAACCGAGCAACTGTTGTAACTCACAAAGAGAATAGTAAATGTTCCAAGAGGAGAGGAGACCAGGTTGCAGGGACCAGGGAGTGAACTGCTCTGCTCTTATTTTCCTGATTTAAGCAGCAACAATTTGCGGTTAAAGTTACCTTCCAGATATCCTCCATAACCTCCTCATCTTCTCGGCCTCCATCATCCCGCTATCACTTCTACAGTCTCCATCTTCACAGCCTCTGTTATCCATCATGCTGAGACCAACCCATTACCCCACTTATTTAGGGGGCTACATAATAGAAATCATTAGTTCTACAGATGTTAATTCTACAGATGTTAATTCCACAATGTTGCCATTTCTTTTTTTAAGATCTCTGCCACAAATCTCTTTCTTCAGGGTCTGGAAACGATTGCAGAAATCTATTTAAGAGCTTTTTAAATAGATCTCTGCAATCGTTTCCAGACAAGGGGGAAAGTGTTCCAGCATGACCACGTAAACATTTTATGGGGCCTCTGAATTCAGACAGACCAACATCCAGGACATCCCAGTAGTTGAAGAAAAGCAAGTTACTTATAGATATGGCAATACCAAATGACAGTAGAGTAGAATAGCTCAAGAGGGACTGGAAAAAAAATTAGGAAGTATCAGGATTTAACCACCACAATTGAAAGATTATGGAATAAACCAGCAAAATTTCCCCCCATAGTTATTAAAGTGTTAGGAGCTTTAATACAATTGTCAAAACAGCTGGAAAAAAAATAGAATTATTCAACCTCACAGCATTCAGTTTGCAAAAAAACAGCTTTGCTTGGAACTCGAAGAGCAGGTGGCGGTCGTGGCTAGGAGGGCTTTTGCACAGCTTCGGCTGGTGCGCCAGTTACGCCCATTCCTGGATCGCGATGCCCTCCGAACAGTCACTCATGCTCTCATCATCTCCCATGTAGACTATTGCAATGCGCTTTACATGGGGCTACCCTTGAAGACTATCCAGAAGCTACAGCTGGTGCAGAGTGCGGCCGCACGAGCAGTTCTAGGTGCGCCAAGATCAGCGCATATAACACCTTTACTCCGCGAGCTGCATTGGGTGCCGGTTTGCTTCCGGGTACAATTCAAGGTGTTGGTTATCACCTTTAAAGCCCTACATGGCATGGGACCAGAATACCTGAGGGACCGTCTTATCCCCATATCATCGACCTGCCCCACCCGATCATTCAGAGAGGGCCTGCTACGAACCCCATCAATAAGAGAGTGTCATCTGGTGGGGTCTAGAAGGCTGGCCTTCTCTGTGGTGGCACCAGCACTCTGGAACATCTTGCCCCCAGAGTTGAGACAGATCTCCTCCCTCCCGACCTTTAGGAAAGAGCTGAAGACCTGGTTCTGCCGCCTGGCATGGGAAGGAGGAAATAATAGTTCCTCATGGGGGTGGTTAATTTCATAATGTCCTTCTTTTGATTAAGCTATCTGGCCATTTGGATTTTATAATTTAATTATTGTATTATTTGGTTGTATTTTTATATTCTTATATTCTATTTTAATCAGTTTTATTGTAAACCACCCAGAGTTCCCCGTTGGGGGAGATGGGTGGTCATATAAGTTAAATAAATAAATAAACTCCATACATATTACAATATTTGTGTTGGGATTATCAGGAGTCAACTCAGCATTGTCTCATAAGCATAATAGGGGGTCTTTCTAGTAAACGCATCTCTACTGTGCTTGTGGGATGACCTGGGTCATCTGATTTCCTCTTCCTCTTCCTTCTTGGTTTGGGGATTCTCATTCTCCAATACGCCTCAGGCACACCTGCAAGCAGGAGGGATGCACCATGCAGCTCTCGTCCATTTCATCTCGCTTGCACACAGATCTACTATGAATCTACTTGTATCAAGATCTACTGAATAAATGTAAGCTATCTCTATTTTTCTTCATCTAACTAATGTGTGAAGACTGAATTTATTTATTTTCATTTTGGCTAAACTGATACTTTCAAATTTGGATGTATAACAAAACAACTCTCACCTGGTAAACTGTGAGATCTCATACGCCAAAATAAGATTGGCTTGAAGGAAACCATGCAGTGGGTCTTCTGTGGGTCTTCAGGAACTTCTTGTTCTGTCTCCATAGGGCATAATCATATCAGGATTTTAAAAATATGTATACCTTGTGGTGGTTGAAACAGGATCTACTTTTATCCCATTTCCAGTTGTGCCTATAGCCCCAGCAGCCACGTGCAAGGGTGTGTGTGTGTGTCAAAACTGTCACAATGGCTGTTGCCCCAACACAATCCAAACCCCACCTCCTTTGTGAGTGCATCAACACCGTAGGCATGCGGAACTTTTAACACAATGCCTTGGCTGCCATTTTGACTATTTTGACACCCCCCCTCCCTCTCCAGCAGATGCTACTATCTTCCAGGCATTTATTCCTAGAGGTAGGCTGACCATACGTCCCGTTTTGAACGGGACAGTCCTGTTTTTTAAGCATTTTTCAACCGTCCCATTGTTTTGATAAAAATCTCAATTTTGTCCCTTTCTTTAAACCCAGCGGGAATGACACGGAAGGAGGATCCGAACCGGAGCTGCCGATTGGAGGCAGCCCGGAAGAGGAAGCCCTCCTGCCTATCAGTGCACGGCAAAGGAGGCACGGGGGGGGGCGGGGTTTTCAGGCAGAAGCCAATCGCGTGGACTGGGGGGCGGGGACCCCTGTCTTTTTCATGAATATGGAATATTACATAAGACCCCGTCCCATTTTACCATCCCAATGTCCCGTTTTTGTCTCAAGGAAATATGGTCAGCCTACCTAGAGGATAATGTAGCAATGCTTACCTATATGGTGCCCACAGGCTAATATTGCAAAAAGGGCATCGGTTGCCACGATGGAGGAACTGTTAGCTGATTCTATCTGGGACTGTGGGAGTGCAAACTGGGCATATCAGATTGTAATCCAGAGGAAGGGGCAAAAACAGAGTGGTAGGCGCATCATTTATTATTTTTTAGGCAATTTATTTCTTCCACTCCTTCTTCTAGCCAGAATGGCTGCTGAAATGCCTCAGATCTTTTAGCTTTGTGAAGGGAATGCAAAAGTCAGACAGATTTTCTCCAGCTTCTTGGGTTGCACGGAAAGCATTGAACATTACAGAAAATGAAAGAAAGACGTGGTTTTATTCCTGCTGTTCATCTCCAGTTCTGCAAAGCACTGCGTTTCTTCCACCAGCTTCGCTTACAGTGAGAAATCGTTCAGCCCCAGGACGGCTGTTTTCCAGAGGGGAAGAAAGAGAAGCAAAGGGACGGGGGGCATGTGTGAGTTTGAGACGTTGAAGCTTTCAATGCAAGTTCCTAAGTTTTCATTCTCTCATCTTTCGACAAAGGATGGGAAATGGCATCTCTGCAGATGATATTATTATTATTATTATTATTATTATTATTATTATTATTTTAATTTCTCAAGATATAATTAAAACACAAAATACAGAATATAGGACAGATAAAATACAAGTCTAAAAAAGAAACAAGAAAAACTAAAACAGTGCAGGAATAGACAGAAAAGCATATAAGACAAGAGGCTTCTGTCCTTCTCCAGCACAGATAGAAAGCTGTTATCATATATAAGAATAGAGTCCCATGTTGCTTCTCAAACTGTTGATCCCTCAAACCCAACACAAACAGCTCCGGTTTCAGCTGTGAGTCCACTTTGAGAATCTTTTGAATAATAGTATATATTTGGTTCCAGAATTTTTTAACTTTTCCACAAGTCCACCATAAATGATAGAATGCTCCTTCCTCCTGTATACATTTCCATCAAACATTTGTTACCCCATTATACCTTTTAGACAGCTTATCATGAGTTGAATACCGAATTTTATAAAAATTCTCTTTCAAATTATAATTCACAGTAAATTTCATACATTTGTTCCACATATTCTCCTATTGTTCTGTCATAATACAACAAGAATATACATCAATTTCCATATTCAAACCCTTATCTCAGAGCTTTCCAAACTGTGTGTCGGGACACATTAGTGTGTCGGCTGCAGTGTCTGGGTGTGTCGCGGCTGCTGCTGCCTCCGAACCCTGCCAGGATTCCACGCAGGTCCTAGTGCCTGCCTTGTGCCTGGCTGCCTCCAAGCCCTGCCCTGCCAGGATTCCGCGCAGGTCCTAGTGCCTGCCTTGTGCCTGGCTGCCTCCAAGCCCTGCCCTGCCAGGATTCCGCGCAGGTCCTAGTGCCTGCCTTGTGCCTGGCTGCCTCCAAACCTGCTGTGATTCCGCGCAGTGTCTGGGTGTGTCGCGGCTGCTGCTGCCTCCGAGCCCTGCCAGGATTCCACGCAGGTCCTAGTGCCTCCCTTGCACCTTGCTGCCTCCAAACCTGCCCTGCCAGGATTCTGCACAGGTCCTAGTGCCTGCCTTGTGCCTTGCTGCCTCCAAACCTGCCCTGCCAGGATTCCACGCAGGTCCTAGTGCCTGCCTTGTGCCCTGCTGTAAGAGTGTGTCGCGAAATGATGCATGTCTAAAAAGTGTGTCACCAACATGAAAACTTTGGAAAGCTCTGCCTTATCTCTTGATACCTGTCCACTTTAGTAAGGACAGCTAAACTGGTTCCTTTCCACATGAGATGGACGTGAAGCTCCATAATGTTTCCCAGCCCAGCTGAAGCATCTGAGGCAACCCCCATCAAGGGTGGTTGATCTCGATTGCCCCAAGTTGATCTTAAAAATGAGGACACACAAGGGCCCCCTCTTGAGACCAAAAATTGGTCCAGCGCTATGATTCCGTCTGTAGGATGCCCTTGGGTTAAAGGTGGAATTTAATGGCATGGAACTATATAGGACTAGAAGTCCTGTACCAAGTTCCCACCTGGGGAAGACCGAGCAAGGGAGTTGATTCCTCATTTTAAAACTATCCGCTTTGTTGGAGTGCACAGCCTGTTTAGGAAATGTCAGCTCTTCTCCATTCATCCATTTTATGATTGCTGCAATGCAGGGGTGCAGAAATTACATAATCATGTTTTGGCCATCGGAGCATCTCCCGAAGTTGCTATGGAAATTATAATTTTGGATGTGACAGAAAGGGGAAGTGATTAAATACAGGGCGAATCCTCGCAAGACTTCAATTCGTTTCAGTCAAACCCCATTTGGTTTTTCCCCTGCCCTTGTCTATTGTTTAGAGTGTGGGCCCTTGGCTCCCCCAAACCATTGTGCATTGCTTATTTCCACCGCTCTTAGAATTAGGGGTGTCTCTAAAACTTTTTTTTAATAGATCAAGGGTCATATTTGTTTTTTCGTGCGGCTTGCTAGAGCTGCAGTCCGAAAAGGAGAGGGACACAGCACCAAAACGGAATTTTGTTTGACTTAACATGTGACAACAGCGCACACTGTTGCAAAGCTACGTAGGGATCGATCTGGTTAATGCTGTTTGGGAAACTGACAGGAAATTCCAGAATGTAGGCTAGACTGGGAACTTTGAAAAATACATCCCAGAAAAACCACAACAAGCAAACCACATCTGTACTGTTGCCAAGGACAAAATACAGATGTGTTCATGAAGTCCATAGGTGTCATTAAAGCTTTGTATAATTCCCCTCCTCCTTCTGTTACATGAAAATTTAGTATCACGTTTCTGGAGTGACTTAAAACTGCAATTTGGTACCACATTTCTGGAGTGACCTAAAACTTTCTGAAAACACTTATGTGTTTGGAAACTCCATCTTGAAGACTTACACGCCCCCACCCATCCCACCATAAATGAGATGAGTGGCGAGGGATGGCTCAATCTTCATTCTCACATTAATTTGACCGCCTTTCCTCCTACAGGTTGCCCCGGGATGTGGGATAACATTACGTGTTGGAAACCAGCTTTTGTGGGTGAGGTTGTCATGGTCAAATGCCCGGCTCTCTTCACGATGGTGAACTTCGATTACGGTAATGTTGTTGGGCTCCTGATTTCACTTATTCTGAGCTGTAGGCAAAAGGAAACTTGGAATTACAGCAGGCTGCATTTGAACTACAACATGTAGATCAAATGATATGCAGCATTGAACAGAGAGAGAGAGAGAGAGAGAGAGAGAGAGGATTATTGTTTGCTCTGATAGCTCTTGAAATGTCTTTATTTATTTATTTAAAAATTAAATATTGTAACAACAACCCTGGTGGCACAGAAAACAGTAATATTCATATATATATATATATATATATATATATATACACATACATACATACATACATACATATACATACATACACACACACACACACACACACACACATACACACACACACACACACACACACATACACATACACATACATGCACATACATACATACACACACACTGGATATAGATGATATAGATATAGATTTAGATATAGATATAGATATAGATATAGATATAGATATGAATATATGAATATGCATATAAATAAATAAATGCAAACTATAAAATAAAAATCAATAAAAACTCAATAAACCCAATATTTATATAATTAGGACTAATAAGTATTCCTAAAACGTGGTCATCTCAGTCTGGATGGGAGGAGATAGAGGGAATCCTAGGGAATCAGGGAAAAGAACATCCTGGCCAGAACATTTCTGTTCCTCGTTGTTCCAGCAGTTTTAAAAGAGGTAGGTGGTATGAAACTTCACAAGTGGGAGCAGATGGGTTGTGCTGTTGGTGTGAATGTTCAGGGGGGGGGGTTCCCCTAAAAGTTGTTTGTGCCCTGTAGCTTTAGCCCCGAATACCAAAAGACCTTATATTTTTCCTTGAATTTTCCCATAATTGTCAACATGGTCCAAAATCATGGAGACATCAGACCAGTGTTTCTCAACCTTGACAACTTTAAGATGGGTGGACTTCAACTCCCAGAATTCCCCAGCCAGCATGGCTGGCTGGGGAATTCTGGGAGTTGAAGTCCATCCATCTTAAAGTTGCCAAGGTTGAGAAACCCTGCATCAGACTAGTCTGGTCTGGTCTGGTCTATTATTATTCCATTCTTGCATGGACAAAGACATCTAATAGACATCTGTCTATTCTTTGAGGGAACAATGCATGCAGGGTTTTTAGTGGCATCCCAAGGTGAAGTTCATCTAGCCTTTCATTTAAAAAAAAGGGGTCCATGTCTTGGAGATTGCAAATGAGAGCATCACACTTCAGCCAGATTTTAGCAAGTTCCCCTGGGATTTGGGCATCGTTGCACAAAACTGCATTTGATGAAATTTCACAAGATTAGGTGCCCTGGTAAGATGTTGGCCACAGTTTTGAAATAGATACATTCTTAATTTTTGCAGCCTGAAAAGGTTCCTGACCCTGAACTGACCAGAATGTTTTTAGCAGAGCATATCAGAAACTCTCCAGAGGCATTTGCTGCTGAGAGATATTGGTGATTGTCCCTTTTATTTTTCTGCCAACCTGATGACTCTGATTGACCATGGAAAAGCAATGCAGGATCAGAGCCAGTCAGTACTTGGATGGGAGGCCACCAAGAGATCCCAGGGTCGTAGGCCAGGAGGCAACAGTAAATCCATGTTTTGCCTTGTTGCCAGGAAAACCTCATGGATGTATACAGGAGTCAAGCCCAACTCAAGGAAGTCTTCCCTTTTTATCTGACTCAGCTATGGTTCTTCCCATATCAACCATTACTAACCACACATTTGGTTATTCTTTTTCCCACTAAAAATACAACTTTGAAAGAGAAGCTAGATCACAAGCAATCCATCCTTACTTACCCAAGAGAAGTTGGAAGGGGGGAAAGCCCATCCAGAAGAAGATAAAGTCAGAAACTAGTCCCTTGTCTCTGCCACCCACTAGTGAATACATCACAGAATTAACTTCACAGGGCACAATGTTACATAAAGTATTTGAACTACATGTTCTAGAGCAGGGGTCGGCAAACTTTTTATGCCGGGAGCCATTTTGACATGCTTGTGCACATTTTGAAATGCTCGAGAGCCAGGGGGCGGGGTTTGCGGGCGGGGCCAATCGCGTGGAAGGGGGCGGGGTTTGCGGGCGGGGGCCAATCGCGTGGAAGGGGGCGGGTTTGCCTCGCTCAGCTGCGCTGGGCTGTGAAGCTGGACGAGCCGCCGGACCTGGAGCGCTTCCTCGCGCAGCTGAGCGAGGCCCCGTGCCGGTCTTTTTTTCGCGCCTCTGGGAAGCAGGGCCAATCGGGCTTCGCCTTGTTCAGCCCGCCTCTCTGCTCCCCTTTGGCGCGCGCTGATTGGTGGAGGCGTCCTTCCTTCTGAGCCTCCACCAATCAGCGTCTGTTTCTTCCCCAGGGTTCGCGCTGCTTCCGGAGACCGGCTTTCCGGATGTCGGGTGGCAGACAGAGAGAGAGAGCCAGAGCCGAGGGGCCAAAGAGCCAGATCTGGCTCGCGAGCCGCCATTTCCGACCCTTGTTCTAGAGCATAGGTTGGCAACACAGTGCCCATGGGCACATGCAATATCTAAGGAGGCATCCATGGACTTCTAAAATTAAATGTATATTGGACATTCTAAAAAGAAAGATAGATCATCAAGAAGACTAGGCTATGTTTCATTCCCTCTTATCACCTCTTTTATTCATTGCAAATGTTCTGCATTGGACTTGGGTCGAACTAGATTAGCATTGAGGTTGTGTCTGGAATGATTAATCCACACGGTGGGGCATTCTTCGCTTACCTACTGTCTCAGCTGATATGACCTCCTGTTGCTGAGCCTCATCATGTTCCTATGTGATCAATCCACTTTATCAACTAGCTTTTAAGTCAGAGCCAAGTTGACTTTGCCAAGGAGAAAGTCAGAAGCAGTGACCTCTTCAGAGGAGCCACTCATAAAAGCTGAACCCCAGGAGAAGTCATCCTTTCCACAGCAAAGCAGGGCGGATCGAAGGATGCAGTTTCCATAGCAACAGCGGGGAAAGGATGAGTTGAGACACCGGCCTGAAAGCTGGTGGCTTCTCTAACACCCGAAAAGGAGAAAATAAAGGAGAGTTTCCACTCACCCTCAGTGAGGACAAACTTGAAGGTCACCCAAGGGTTGGTTGGGGTCATCAAAATTCCATACGCAGAACGAAATAATGTGACCTTGGGTCCTGCTTGGGGAGGAGACAATGACTATAGACGAAGAGGAAAAACTTGTGACAAAAAGGAGGAAGATTAACTCTGTGGCTGGTTCTAAGTGTCACTAGCTGTGTGAGGACACCCAGATCATCAGATGTGCAATACAGAGGACAGCTCATGTCTCCAAACTTGCCTTTAGGTGGTTGTCCAAGTCCACCAGATAAAGAGTGGGTGAAGAGTGGGTTGAAAGGAAAACAAAGGACTTGAACTTGTCCATCAGGGATATCCAGCATGTCAACTCTCCCACGATAAACTGTTTCCTCTCCCATCTTGGAAAGAGGTTAACAGACTTCAGAGAGCCATCTTGATTGCCGTCGTGGGTAGCCTGTCATTATTTTTGAAACTGATTTATTTTTTAACAATTTCTATCCCGCCTTCCTGCCCAAAGCACACGCCAGGGTTCCCCGAGATTGCTGTTTCTTTTTTGGAGGTGGGACCCACACTCGGAGAATGAGCTTTCTGTCCATACTGATCTATCTTGGATACCAATGTGATATCACCTAGGAATTCTGGGAATTATAATAGCCAGCCATCTGCAGGTTACGAGGTCAAGGAAGACCATTCCAGAAAACCGAGCAAGTTCTCCTGGAATGCTGGCAACCTCGTCTTTGCTCAGTCGAGACCAAGGCCAGAACATTTTCCATTTGAGATGTACATCAGAGGAGAGCCAGTTTAGGGCAGGCATGATGGCTTTCATCTGGTCCTGCATCAGCGAACATCTTTCTTTGAAGAGAGGTTTATCACTTGCAAGGAATCGTAGGGCTTTTTCCAAACACCCCCCTGAGATCCATGGCATGGACATCTCATGGGCTGTATGTGGCTCCCACCATCCCAAGCATAATTTTTTAACAGCACTTTTTTGTTGTTGTTTTTTGTTTATATTAGGGTGGGAACAGGAGCAAGAATTATTTGCATGGCCAACTATTCCCATTTCTATTCTTTAACAAAAAAAGACAACCTTCCTGGAATTATGCCACTGAAATTTGGCTATTTTGCTGCACAAATTTGGTGTCATTTGTTCAGATGATTTTATATGTGGCCTCTGGGAGGTTAACTGAACCCATTTCTATCTTGAACCTCCCCACCCCCACATTGAAAAAACTGAGAAAAAGGGCTGAAAAATTAATCCCTTCATTCACATCACTGGAAGGCCTTTTGTGGCCTAATTCAGGGGAGTAAATTGCAATGCCAATCCAGAGGAAAATGTCCAATCCTGCTTCAAAATAAGGAAGGATCAGAAATACGGAGCCTTGCCATTCTTTGCCCTGTCGATACTTTCAACTGCTCAAATATAACAGCTTTGCAAACTTCCTGAAATTTTGCAGGACTGAGAACTCCTGCACAATGTCAGGCAAGAAGAACAATCTTTTGCGAAAACTTGGTAAAACCTCTCAAGATTATACTGGCCTCCTTTCCAAGATTTTGGCTGTTTGGTGATTTTATTTATGGGATCCAGGGCATTGCTCATCTCCAGAGTGCTTGGAATCTGGGAAAAGTCGCTGACCTATGGATTAAGCCAATGAAGGTGGGGCAGTAAAAATTAAATATATTTATATATATTTATATGTTTATTGTATTTTTAATGATCTGTTATTTTTATGATTGTAAACTGCCCAGAGTCGGTCAAGAAGATAGATAGATAGATAGATAGATAGATAGATAGATAGATAGATAGATAGATAGATAGATAGATAGATGATAGGGTTTGGAGAAAAAGCTGAATTACAATCTGAATCCATTTCCAAGAGAAATCAGTGGAACTGGGAGTTCTGAGTACCTTTGAGGACATGAGACTTCCAGATAAAACTCAGTTATAGGCTGTTTGCTCTGCAGAGAGATGGTCAAGAACTTGGAAGAATCCAGATGGCCATCTAGTGGCTAAATGAAATATTGTATTTATTGCTGTTTATAACAGTAGTCAACCGAGAATTTCCTTAAAATCTTTGATGGTGCAATTCAACTCAGCCTAAAGAGAGAGAATATCTTCTCCTTGGTTTCCTATCTCATGGACCCATCTGAAGAGAGCACAAACCATGTGTGGAAACGTAGCCAGGTTTCTTGTGAGCTCACCCACGCATGTACGGTGTATCTGTGTGTACTGTACATTTCAATCCCAATATCCACAAAAGACTGAGACAAAGGAGGGGTTATAGCTTAATCCAGTGCTTTCCAAACTGTGTGTCGCGACACATTAGTGTGAAGTGGTGATGGTGCCGCCCCTGTGGCGGCGTGCGCAGCAGTGGCGCGCCATCAGCACTTCCTGGTTTTAGTACAAAACACGAGGCCGCCACCGCCATGCATGCTGCCGCCACCGCACCGCCACCGTTGGTGTGTCGCCAACGGCAGAAGTTTGGAAAGCACTGGCTTAATCATTCAAAAGTTTCCGGTCTAATCTTAGCATTCCTAGTTAAAATCTTAGAATGGATGGAGGCATTGAAGCCATTGGCGTACAAATTTAATAAATAATAATAATAATAATAATAATAATAATAATAATAAATCCAGTCCAACCCTGGCTCAGTGCAGGAATCCTAATTGAAAAGAAAAGGGAGTTAAGAAACAAAAGAAAATGGGTACAATGCAGCAGAAATCACTTCTGCCTGTAGAAAGCCGGGCAATTCATTTACATGAATGGCTGCCACCAATTCCTGCAACGTCCTGCACCCTTTTTTTTTTTATGTTCTGCAGTATCCCCCAGGAATCTTGAACCAAGCTTGGAATGGCATTGGAGTTGGGTGGAAAAGTGCAGAGGACAACTTTAGAATCACAAAGTGGAAGGAACTCCCTTTAGATCACATAGTACAACTTCTGCTTTTCCAGCATTCATTTGGAATCTGTGTTCCTCTAACTTACATCCGTTATTCCGTGTCCTGCATTTCTGGAAGGAGTGAGAATAGATCTTGACCTTCTTCCATGTGATATCCTTTTCTTATATTCCTCCTCAGACTTCTCTTTTCAAGGCTAAATAGGTACAGCTCCTTCAATCTCTTTTTATAGGATTTACTGTAGATTCTAGTCTCTCGGTTGTCCTCATTGTCACTTTCTGGACCTGTTTTTTAACACTTGATGAAAAGATCAAGTAATGGGTGATGGGAAGTAGCCGAGAAAGCAATATTTCTGCAGGAGACAAGGTTGGCCGACACACACTAATTAGGTGTCAGGCTGTTTCTTAGAAAACCCTGGAGTTTAAAAAAAAAAGGATAAACTTTACATGGGCTACAGGGTAAAAAGTAAAGAACAGAGAAAATGAAAAATAAATATCCAGTGCTGTAGGTAACCAGATGATCTGAAGACCTTGGAGATACAGGTAGTCCTTGACCTACGACCACTTCTTCAGCGACCGTTCGAGGTTACAACGGTGCTGAACGAATGGTGGTTACGACCAGTCCTTGGAGTTCTGGCCGTCCCAGCACCCCCGCGGTCACTTGATCGCGATCTGGGTGCTTGGCATGATCACGTGATTGCCATTTGCAACCTTCCCTGCCGGCTTCCCACAAGCAAAGTTGATGAGGAAGCCGGCAGGGAAGGTCACAAGTGGCTGGGGTATCTCCCCTACCCATGCACCCTACCCCAGCCCGTCTGCACTCACGCCGTGCCAGCCACTCGCGCACCCTTGTGCACCCTCCCCAACCCACACCACGCCTCTCACGCACCCCCTTACATCCTTGCACCCCCTCCTCAACCCACACCATGCCTCTTATGCACCCCCTTGCGCCCTCATACACCCTCCCCAACCCATGCCAGGCCTCTCGCACACCCCGTTGCATCCTCATGCACCCTCCCCAGCCCTCCCCTGCGCACCCCTTCACTCCGTCCCCCACCCTGCAGCAGCCACTTACCTGCCTGCCGGCCTGGGGCTTGCAACTTCCTGCCGGCTTCCCCACTGACTTTGGTTGTGGGAAGCCGGCAGGAAGTTGCCTCGCCTAATGACCGTGGGATTCAGTTAACGACAGCAACCGGGACTGCAGGGATTGGCATTACTAAGCGATGCAGTTGTGCTTTGTGACTGCATCGCTTAGCAATGGAAATTCCGGTCCCAATTGCCGTCGTAAATTGAGGACTCCCTGTATGTTCACGCAACAGACTGGGCATCAGGCCCTTTCGCGGCAGCCTGAAACCAAACATGTTTTTTTCCAGGTGAGATTCTCCGAGAGTCCTCATTTGCATGCTTTATAGAGATAAAAAGAGATGGGAAGAATTCTAACAATTCCAGCAACCTAACTAGTTCTTCTTTAGAATCAGCGCGTTCCCATTTAGGTTAGGATGAAGTCTTTCTGATTTTCTTTCTAGCTGCCTTCCTGTGATCCTGCAAAGAGGCAGCTCCCTTCCCTGATATTGGGGAAGGTGGAAGCTGGCTGTTTCCATGAATGTCTCTGGAGCCTTCACCAATCTGGGATCTGACTGTTGCACTAAGCTGGTTTGTCATGGCTTAGTATGAGCTTGAGTCCTCCTGCATTGCCCTTCTTGGCTCTTCCTTCGATTGCTGCGGGAGTGACCTTCTCGCTTTTCAGTGTCCGGTGTCCCGTACAAGAGGACTTCCCCAATGCATTGATCTGGGTCCTTCGTTTTCACTAGCTTGGTGCTAACTAAGTCCGAGAGGGGAAGGGGGTCAGGAAGCAAATGAACCAGGGACAAGAGGGCATCTGGTTCATTGGACCCCTTTCAGGATGGCCGTCCCTCTGATCGAGAGGGGCAGGTAACAGCCTCCACTCCCTTCTGCCTTCCTGTAGGTAGACGCTATGAGGTGGGTAAAGCCTTCCATCTGCAGGCAGGCTTAATGATCTGGCAAGGGATTGATTGATTGATTGATTGATTGATTGATTCATTCATTCATTCATTCATTCATTCATTCATTCATTCAAATTTATTCCCCGCCCATCTCCCATGCAAGGGACTCTGGGCGGGTTTCACACAACACCATTCTGCCATTATGCAGGGGGGGGGGGGGCGAACGACATGCCCTGATGCGCGTGATCTCCTACATCCATAAATCCTGGCATTTTCTCTACTCCCTTTTCCCAAAAGCACCCGTGGAGAAAGCTCGCATTTTAAGGGAAGTGGCAAGATTCAGACGGGGTGCCTGTGATTCCGTTCCATTTTAAATGGGTGTAAACTACACTTTCCCCTCCTGTCGCTGTGTGCATGCTACCTATTTTGTCCAGGGAGGGATTTTTTTTTTTTTAATCCACCCTGTCCCACCAGAAAATATACATTCATAAAAGAAAGAAGCGCATCAAATGCACGTAGATCTGCTTGTTTGCAAGTAAGCCCCTGTAGACTGTAGAAGGGGGAGCTAGGAAGATAGAATAAGTATGAAAATCTCATGCAGGGCAGGAAGATGGAAGGCAGCGGTGGACAATGAAGGAATACGTATCTTTGTTTTAAGGGATAACCACATTTTCTTGTTATGTGTTGCCACAGGCTGGGATGTGAATAGCATGGCATACGCACAGCCAGGTAAGACCTAGTTCTGCTATAGGGAAGACACCGTTTAGATAGGTCAGGAAGGCAGATACAGGTGGTCCTCGAGTTACGACTGCAATTGGGCCAGAATTGCCGTCGCTAAGGATGCAGTCGTAAAGCTCAACGTCATGTGACTGCATCGCTTAGCGACGGCAATCCAGGCAGTTGCTGTTCTTGTAGTAAGCCCAGATGCGTGGGTCATTACGTGGGAAGCGGAGAGAGCCCCAGGTAAAGAGTGAGGGGCTGCCGCAGGGGGGTGGGGGAGACTCAGCACACAAATTGAGGGGGGGATGTTGCGGTGCAGCGCGAACTCAGGAAGGCCAAGGAAAGAGTGTGCGGGGTGCAACAGCTGGAACTTCGAGGACCAGTCGTAAGTCCCTTCGTTCAGTGCCGTCGTAACTTCGAACGGTCGCTGAACAAATGGTCGTAACTCGAGGACTACCTGTACTGAAAGCTTTCCAGCCTGGGATATAGTTAAGCAGCCATTTCAGCAGGCTAAAATCTCACCAATGAGCTCTTTGGAAGAAAAGTGGGAGTAGTCAATGGGAGGTTGAATCCAGCCCCGTTTTAATTCTCCAACAGCTGAGCAGCATAATGTTGAAGGCACTCCATTTCCAAGAACAGCTTGTCATCCACCTGGACCAGAGTTTTTCAAACTTGGCAACTTTAAGATGTGTGGACTTCAACTCCCAGAATTCCCCAGCCAGCATGGGACTCACATCCTGTACAAAGTGGAGTGAGACCCCCACCCATCTCATACCAAGTGTATTGGGACTGACATCCTGTACAAAATGAATTGAGATCCCCACCCATCTCACACCAAGTTTATTGGGACCCACAATCTGTACAAAGTGCAATGAGACACACACGTACCCCAATAGGAAAAATTTAGCAGTGTCAAACCCGATTAGTACATCTGTAGGAGACTATGAGGAAATCTTTGGGGCATAGGTTAAATCTGACAGTAAAAAAATATATATCCACAAAGACCCAGTTCTGTACTGTTGCCAAGAATACAAGCTGGATGCATCCATGCTGTCGTTAGAGTTTGAATTCAGATCCACAGACACCTCACCTGGATTTCTCAGGTGTCTGCCCTGCATTATTGACTAGTGTGACCATTAGAAACATTTCAGAGGGTTTGTGTATCAAGAAGAGGTCCATAGCTTTGTGGTAGAGCCTCTGCTTTCCATGTAGAAGGTCCTAGATTCAGTTCCCAGCTTTCCATGTAGAAGGTCCTAGATTCAGTTCCCAGCTTTCCATGTAGAAGGTCCTAGATTCAGTTCCCAGCTTTCCATGTAGAAGGTCCTAGATTCAGTTCCCAGCTTTCCATGTAGAAGGTCCTAGATTCAGTTCCCAGCTTTCCATGTAGAAGGTCCTAGATTCAGTTCCCAGCTTTCCATGTAGAAGGTCCTAGATTCAGTTCCCAGCTTTCCACGTAGAAGGTCCTAGATTCAGTTCCCAGCAACTCCAATGGAAAAACTCCAGGCTGGAATCCACAAAAGCTGCTGCCAATCTTTGAATAACAACGGGCCCCAGGAACCAGTGGTGGGACTCCATATGAGATGGCTTCCTACGTTCCTAAAAACTACAAGACTCTTTGCCAATTTTACTGAAACAGACCAACACAGTTATGCTTTTAGAAGCTGTCCTAAAAGGTCACCTCTGAACCAGATCCCAGTTCTGTCAAGTGGATTTCCTCATCTGTCTTCTCTTTTTGTAGGGGAGCTTGAACTGCTGGACAATCCGGACCAACTTCTAGGTAAGAAATAGGGGTGGGGGATGGTTCACTCCATCCTTGCCCCTCTAGAATTTAGGAGAGGAGAGGAAGGATTTTCAGCTGATGCTCAATGCCATCCATGTTAGCGGCCATTATTGTGTCTGCGGTAATAGGTTACACAACGCTGAACGCAACACCCTTTTTTGGGGGTGGGGTCTTCCAGGGATCAGGACTCCAAAACCCAAGAGTTAGCCAATCAATTACGGAGGCATGATTTCCTGCTGAATTTAACAAGAACATCGAGGTCTGCCAATCTTTGGATCGGATTGGTATGATTTAAAAGCGGTAAAGCTACACAGTACCAAGCATGTTCCTTACCTCTGCCTGTTGGCACGATAAGGTGATGCCGTCATCCCATGGCACAATGCTTCAGCACGCCCGCCCAAATAATTTTAATATGTAATCTCTACAAATTCCTGCCTTTAATCCACATAATCCAATGATGTTCAGCCAACTGCTGGGATTTGTTACAGACGAAACTTTTCTTAAAAAATTGACCCAAGCAAGCACCTTTATTGCCCATCCAGGTAGATCTGGCCAGGTAGATTTAATTAATCCCCAGACACACTGAACACTTTTTGCTCTCCTCACTTAAAGAAAAAAACAAGTAGTTCTTGTTTAACAACTACAACTGGACCCAGAATTTCGGTTGCTAAGCAAAGTGGTCATTAAGTGAATCTGACCCAATTTTACGACCTTTTTTGCAGCAGTCGTTAAGCGAATCACCATGGGTGTTAAGCGAATCACCATGGGCGTTAATTGAATCACACAGTTCCCCATTGATTTTGCTTGCCAGAAACTGGCCAGGAAGGTATAAAATGGCGATCACATGACCACGGGACGCTGTGACAGTCATAAATGTGAACCGGTTGCCAAGTGCCTAAATTGTGATCATGGGGACGCTGCAATGGTCATAAGTGTGAGGACCGGTCCTAAGTAGTTTTTTCCAGTGCCGTCGTAAGTCCGAACCGTCACTAAATGAATGGTTGTTAAGTGAGGACTACCTGTACTTTCAGCTTCTATTTCGTATAAGATGTTCTCCAAGCACTTCTTCCTTTGGCCCTCCTTGAATGGCTTGCCAATCCAGAGGAAGCAATCTCTCTGGGATGCATCTTGCACATCTCCACCCAACCAGATCTCCTGGCATAACTCAGTACAAACCCCCTTTATGGCAACAGGATTTAAACTTTCTCCATGAAGGTCAAAGCCACTGTGATATTGGATATCGCTGCCTCCAGTTTGTCTCTCGGACAGTGAGAAATACTTCAGCATCAATCATGTCGGCAATATAGGAATTGAAAATTAAATGAGTTCAGAATGCATCTGCCTCCAGCAGGAAAGAGCAACATGCCCAGAAATTAATTAATATCCTGACTAGCGAAGGCATAGCAGTCCAAATTGCACATTACGTACAGTTGCCTGTAACTTTCCTTCAAGTTTTTGTTTTTTGTTTTTAATGAGAAGCAGTCTAGAGATATGAGTAATCTGACTTTCTTTGTCCACTGACAAATTGGTTATTTTTAATGTTGGGGTTGTTCTTGCTGTTGTTAGCAGCCCTAGAAGGAGCTAGCTGATGTCCTCTTGAATGAATCCTTCATCTCCCCTCTTGTAATGGTCTGTGGGAATGACCTTGGGAGACAGGAGGAAGAGCTGCAGACTAGGCAATGGCCAGATAAGAGGCAGCTGAGCCCACAGAAGGAATGGGAGTGTCGCAAACATCTCAGAAGGGACCCTCCCTAGTTTCTTGGGATGTAAAGGTGAAGGGGGAGAAATGTACTTTCAGACTTGCAAGATTCTGTTAATCTAACCTTACCAAAAAAAAGAGAAAGAATTAGTCCATCTGGTCATGCTTCCTGTCTGGACTTCCTCGCTAGGCTGACACCTGTGAAGTAAAAGATATCGCTCTCCCAAATTTCTCTGCTGAAAAAAAGAATATTCAGGGTTTGTGATTTTGGGCTGAGGGAAAAATGACTGAAAGGGCAAATTCTATCCATGGTCATCTTTTCAAAACAACCCTCTTCATTTTTAAAAAGTTGCAGGGAGGTTACAGTGAACAAGGCACTGGTCTTGCCCTGCGAGGCTCATATCCGTGCAAGAAATAGCAATGCACAAATAAGCTGGAGGGTTTAACAATAACAGCAAAATAAGCTCAACTCTAGATCCTGCTTTGGATTAGCAGGTCCAGTGCATTTTACTGTCTGTTTCTGGAGACAGATTGCCAGTCTGGTTTAATTTAAAATCCATAGGAAAAAATTGGCAGGTTGGATCCAGCGATGGAAAGAAGTTGGGTTTATTTCATAAACTTTACAAAATCGCCATGATTCTTCTGCTTGTTAACGTCTTCAAAAGCCCAGAATGCTTTCTGCATTTTTGAGCTTTTTGAATAAACTTTTATCCAGCAGTTCTTGCATTGATCAAGTGATCACACTGGAGTAGAATCCATTTTAGTGGATCTTGCAAACTGTTTGCCAGCAGAGCCAAGCAAAGAAGGGCAGTCTTTTTCTTGAAATGATTGTCTATTAATTTTAGATTAAGAGGTTAAATGTTTTTTATATTTGTATCTGTACCAAAGAAAGTTGGAAGCCCTCCTTCTCCTTCTCCTTCTCCTTGTCCTCCATCTTCTCCTTCTCCTTCTCCTTCTCCTTCTCCTTCCCCTTCCCCTTCCCCTTCCCCTTGCCCTCCTCCTCCTCCTCCTCCTCCTCCTCCTCCTCCTCCTCCTCCCCCTTCTTTTCTGTACTCTCAAATTTGCTCTCTTTCTGATCTTTTCTTAATTCTTTTTTTTCTTTTTCTTTTATATTTTATCTCTTGTTGAAACTTAATAAAGTTTTATGAAATGGTTCGGTCTCCTTTGCTGTAGCTCCATGACCTACTTCGTTACATTTTCTAAAAAAAGTTCCATTTCGTTTTCTGTTCAACCAGCAGGTGGATCTCTGGATTTAAAGATTGTCAGCAGGAACTGCACCAAGGAAGGCTGGTCTGACCCGTTCCCACATTATTATGATGCCTGTGGATTTGATGAGAATGAGAACATGACAGACTATAACCAGGTAAGCTGGGGATGTTTCTGAGCCATGTCAGTTTCATAGGCTATTAGCAGAGTCTATTTTTATATATGGTTTGGCTAGAATCTTTTGACAGAACGCAATGCTTTGTACAAACTGAATGCATTCATGCTGCATTTGGTGTTGTAGACCAGATATACACCCTTAAGATTCTTCTACACCAGTGTTTCTCAACCTTGGCAACTTTAAGGTGTGTGGACTTCAACTCCCAGGATTCCCCAGCCAGTAATGGTGGCTGGGGAATCCTGGGAGTTGAAGTCCACACACCTTAAAGTTGCCAAGGTTGAGAAACACTGTTCTAATGGATAGCAATTTTCTAATATCAAGTGGCCATGGACCTGAGTGTTTCAACTACACATGTGAAAGGAGTGAGATTGGACTCTAGGACAAACAAAGCAGCTTTAAATCTTTCCCCAGAGTAACCATCAGTTTGCTGTTTCGTTTTACAGGATTACTACTACCTCTCTGTCAAGGCTCTGTACACAGTGGGCTACAGCACGTCCCTTGTTTCACTCACCACAGCCATGGTGATCTTGTGCCGTTTCAGGTGAGTTTTTTTTTTTTAAAAAATTATTTATTTATTTATTTATGTTTCGACTTCTATCACCGCACCATCTCCCACAAGGGGACTCTGGGCGGTTTACAAACATACAAACATATATCCCGCTTTTATTATTTTTATAAATAACTCAAGGTGGCGAACATACCAAATACTCCTTCCTCCTCCTATTTTCCCCACAACAGCAACCCTGTGAGGTGAGTTGGGCTGAGAGACAGGGACTGGCCCAAGGTCCCCCAGCCGGCTTTCATGCCTAAGGTGGGACTAGAACTCTCAGTCTCCTGGTTTGCTATTGGCTCCTTCCCAGGGCTGAGAGACGGGGACTGGCCCAAGGTCCCCCAGCCGGCTTTCATGCCTAAGGTGGGACTAGAACTCTCAGTCTCCTGGTTTGCCATTGGCTCCTTCCCAGGGCTGAGAGAGAGGGACTGGCCCAAGGTCCCCCAGCCGGCTTTCATGCCTAAGGTGGGACTAGAACTCTCAGTCTCCTGGTTTGCTATTGGCTCCTTCCCAGGGCTGAGAGACGGGGACTGGCCCAAGGTCACCCAGCCGGCTTTCACGCCTAAGGCGGGACTAGAACTCTCAGTCTCCTGGTTTGCCATTGGCTCCTTCCTAGGGCTGAGAGAGAGTGACTGGCCCAAGGTCACCCAGCCGGCTTTCGTGCCTAAGGCGGGACTAGAACTCTCAGTCTCCTGGTTTGCTATTGGCTCCTTCCCAGGGCTGAGAGACGGGGACTGGCCCAAGGTCACCCAGCCGGCTTTCACGCCTAAGGCGGGACTAGAACTCTCAGTCTCCTGGTTTGCCATTGGCTCCTTCCTAGGGCTGAGAGAGAGTGACTGGCCCAAGGTCACCCAGCCGGCTTTCGTGCCTAAGGCGGGACTAGAACTCTCAGTCTCCTGGTTTGCTATTGGCTCCTTCCCAGGGCTGAGAGACGGGGACTGGCCCAAGGTCACCCAGCCGGCTTTCACGCCTAAGGCGGGACTAGAACTCTCAGTCTCCTGGTTTCTAACCTATTGCCTTAACCACTAGACCAAACTGGCTCTTTACTTGTTGTCACAAATGCATGGCCTGTTCCATGTGTCCGTTGATGAGAACCAGAAGGAACCATCTGTCACCTTGTCCTCTGCATATAAACAGATCGCTGGGTCAGAGATGTCAAGCTTTTTGGGTAAACTCTGAAAACAAGTTAATTGATTCAGCCAGTTAACCCAAACTCAGTTGATTTTAATATCAGATCCTGTCTTGTTTTGTATTAAACCAGTGTTTCTCAACCTTGACACCTTTAAGATGTGTGGACTTCAACTCCCAGAATTCCCCCAGCCAACATGCTGGCTGGAGGAATTCTGGGAGTTGAAGTCCACACATCTTAAAGGTGTCAAGGTTGAGAAACACTGCATTAAACTAACTGTCCTCATCAGCTACTCTCCTTCCATTGTATAAGCTCCTCTACTGGGGGGCTAATTATCATCTGTGATTAAGACAAAGTCCTGGAGAGGCCAATAAAAAGTTTGAGCTTCTCTAGGCCTTCTATCTCTATAGCTGTTTCATTTTCTATCTCCAAGCAGCCCTATTTGGTGGAGGGGGATGTAAAAAAAAAAGACAGACATGGAGAATGAACCAAAATCCTGTTCTCGGTTGTTCTTGCTCAAATTGTGAAACTTTTCCCCTTCTGAAGGGGGAAAAATTAAAATGACAAGAAGTGACAACTTGCCAGCTTCCACTGTGGCAACCGGGGAGGCTAAAAAGATGGTTGTCAGATGACCAGTCAAGCTGTTTGAGACTGAGTGCTGCTAATATTGCACACAAGTCAACTGACTGGAAGTGTTTCATGTTAAGTGTCCAGGACCAGTCTACAATGACACTCTTCCCCAATCTGAGAGAATTCCAGTTGCATGGTCTTCAACTCTCACAATTCTCAGAATATGATATGGATTAAAGAGCAAGATGGTTTTATGTGAAAAGAAGGAACATAAAGTTGGCTTATTTGATCAGGGTTAAAATGGGATATGTTATTATTTGGGGGAGTTCTTTCTGGATTTGCTGACATCTGGACTGGAAAAGATGTTGTGTATTGGATTTGCTTACAGTTAAGAGTTGAGATATGCAATGATGGGTTTTATATTTCTTAATGAATGTGATTATTTTAGGGCTCTGTGGACTTTTTCCTGCCACCTGGATTGGAAAAGACGTTTTTTATTGGACTCGCCTATAGTTAAGAGTTTTGTTATGGGATGAAGAGTTTTATACAGTATTTGATCATTAAGAGGAGGTGAAGAGATAGTGAAACTGTTTATGCTAGTCACGATGAGGATGGGAAGTTGCTTTCTTCGTTTTTTTCCCTTTTTCTATTTTTTTCTTTCTTGCACCTTTTATTCTTTTTAATTTTCTTTTTCTTTTTAGTTTGTATTATCTTTTATTATTGTAGTTAAAACTTTTAATAAAAATATATTTTTAAAAATTCTCAGAATATGATAGTGGCTTGGGAATTCTGGATGGGCAACTCTGCAAATCGGAAGAGTGTCCACGCTGCAGAAGTTGCCCTATAGTTATGAGATGCAGGAATCCCCTTAATACCCAATGGGTGTGTTTGCAAACTCAGTTAATCCTGAGTGGAATGGATGACCAAGAAATCAAGCAGCTAAGTCTAGTTAATAATGGGTTAAGAAAGGTTTAGTTTATCACATAGAGCAGAGTTGTTTTGACTATATTAAGTTCTCTGGTCAGCCATGTCATGCAAATATGTAAGGGAAGAGAAGGAATTTATACATTTTTTTCCAAAGCTGGCATGTAAGCAACTTCTTGGGGGGGGGGGAGAATAGTCTATAATTTTCAATACTTCTTAAACTTTATGAGGTGAGTGAAGACCCTTTTTCAATTTTTTTTTAAAAATTCCAAGACCAGGTCCTTTGAAAAGTAATATCTTCTTTCCTGGCATTTCTTGGAATGACCATGCGATCAAGGACCATCCCTGGTGTCTGGTGCATTTGGACTACGAGTCCCATCAACCCAGTCCAGTAATTTTGGAGTCAAACAGCCTTCTAGATCTAAATTAATAAAGAAATGGTCAAGGGCAATGCATGTTGAAAACAGTTATCTGAGAGGACTTAGGTTGATGAAGTAGATCTAGGAAAACAATATGGAGAATGATTTCCAAATGGGACGAGATCTTTCTTCACCATTTCTTAAAGACTTTTTCTTTCTGCTCTGCCCTAGGAAACTACACTGCACCCGGAACTTTATTCACATGAATCTTTTTGTTTCGTTCATTCTGCGAGCCATTTCGGTCTTCATTAAAGACGGGGTTCTGTATGCCGAACAGGACAGCAACCACTGTTTTATCTCAACGGTAAATTAGGCCGAGAGTCTAGGCCCTCTGCTGTTTAGAGAAATATGGTGGCTGCATTAGCCATATCTGAGAGAAAAAAAGGATGTGTTTCAGTGGTGAGAAGATAGAGAGCACACAATTTGGACCATTGGAAAGATTTTCGCCAAGCAAATATTTATTTCTTATTTTCTTATTTATATTTATATCACCGCCCATCTCTCCCAAAAATAGTGGGCGGGAATGCATTGTATTTCCTTCGGTGCAAAATGGCGACCAATCTGTCCCCACATTTGGGATAGAACTACAGGGAAAGGCAAATGATTATACCCTAGTCCAGTGTTTCTCAACCTTGGCCATTTTAAGATGTGTGGACTTCAACTCCCAGAATTCCCCAGCCAGCATGCTGGCTGGGGAATTCTGGGAGTTGAAGTCCACACATCTTAAAGTAGCCAAGGTTGAGAAACACTGGGTTACAGTAACAGAATCTTGCAAGTCTGAATGCTCTTCTCCACTCCCCTCCCTTTACTTTCCTGAAAACTAGGGAGGCTCCCTCCTGAGACACTTTCTCCTATCCCATTCCCTCTGTGGGCTGAGCTGTCTCTTATCTGACCGTTGTCTAGGCTGCAGCTCTTCCTCCTGTCTCCCAAGGTTGTTCTCACAGCCCATTACACCTAGCATGTTGCATTTTTCTACAAGTGTCTTAATAGTATTTCTCCAGGTTCCCTTCCGTACCCCAGCCCACATTCTTAGTCAGAAGCTGTCTTTGATTAACCCTACACATGCTGGATTCTTTTCTTGATTTTAAGCAATGCCTGGAGGGCTTCAGTTTTCCAATTAGCAGCCATCGTTCTCTAGCTTTCAGCTTGTCCCAGAAATCTTTCCACTTTTTGCACACTTTTATAACATCTCTCCAGATGCCCAAAATTGCTTTTCCACGCTTTAGAATAGCAGCCTCTTTGGTATCCCACATGCATCTCAATCAATCAAACCAAACAAATGAAATTTGTTTGATGCACTTAATGGACAGAGTTTTTAGACATTTTATTTGTGGTTTTTTTATTTGTTTGTTAGGATTAGGGTTGAAAGCCGCCAAGTCTTGTGACTCGTGGCAATTTACCAAAAAGAATAAAAATAAATCCACAATATAAAAATAGAAAGTAAAATAGTGACACCATTAAAAACCCTTTATCATCATCAGTTTAAATAAAAAGAGTCAATTTGCCATCACTTTGATAGCACTATGTTAATTAATTAAAAGCTCTCTGCAGGGGTATCCACGGGGGTGTCAAAAAAGTCAAGGTGGTGGATGTGATCCAGGTCCCACCTTTTTTGACATCCTTGTGATGGATACAAAACGTGTTTGTTTTTTTGTACTATTGTGTCTGCCATCTGTTCTAAATTTTATTTAGAACTTTATTTTATTTTTAACAATGAAATACAAAAACTCACACTATCAATGGGAAAAAATGGTGATTATACAGTAGGGAAAAATCCATATATATATATATTATGGTCATTAACTTAATGACAAAAAAGGAGAAAAAGAAGAGAGAGAAAGTTCCATGTAATTAATTCAATCAATAAGCTTATCATTAAATCTAGACCATATACCAATGTATTGCTTCATCTTCTCATTTTAAGAAGAAACTTGCCCAAAATAGATAAGAGATTCATATCTTGGATCCATTTCTTAATACTAGGAAGATAAATTTCATTTACATAAAATTATCCTTTTTACTGTGCCCGAGGCTCAACAGAGCTAAAAGTCTTGATGAGATGACAAATTCCTTAATGATAACACTTCTGCCCAAAATTGTACTGACATAAGTAATAATTTGAAACCAAACCCAAGCTATACTGTAGTTAGACAAGAGCAGATCATATGAATTAAAGACCCTTCATATTTCTTACAACTGCAGCATGAAAATCTAATGCCCAATCCTTTCTAAACTTTGTTGGAGGGCTCCAGTAAATATGGTTGTATCTGCCATGTTGACATTTTTGACACCCCCCCCCCTGCAAACACCTCTGGCCCTCTGGAAGAGCTATGTTTTGTCCAACTTCAAGAAGGCCACCAGGGTCAGGACAAGGCAAACTTCTGTGGAAGTGTCTACTCCACAGTATATGAGCCACAATGGAGAAGCATCTCCTCCTTCACTCCATCTCCTTAATGTTGAGGTCGTGGAGGACTATCAGCCATTTTCACCATAGACTTCATAATGGATGGGTCGATTCTGGCTTGTGCTGGAAGCTGCTTCAACAAGCCATTTTTATATGGCTTTATAGGTTAAACCCATTTCTTTCAATTGCACCCGGAAGCTTAGTAGCCACCAGCCTAGGGAAGAAGAAAGGTGATATTTTGGGACGCATCTCACCCTTAGCAGAACGGCTGCTGTATTTTGTTGATTCCGAGTAATCTATTATTTTATCGTTGTTTAAGAACATTAATTATATATCGCAGTAGAGTTGCCTTCTCCAGCTGGCACCATCCAGATGGGTAGGGCTACAACTTCCTTATCCCCAGGTAGTGTAGCTTCTAACTGGGGGAACCATGGAAGAGGTAGTTCAGTGTAGAAGAAGACCACGAGCCAGTCTAGTATAGGGGGCTGAAATCTTTGGCGGCCTTCTGCAGGTGGAAAGAAAGGTGGTGATGGATATTCCAAAGAACCTCATGAAATGTCATAACAGAGCCACCTTCCCAATCTGACATCCCCTTGATTGCTTGAACCAGGGGTCCCCAACCTTTTTGGAGCCAGGGACTGGTTTCAAAAGATTATTTTTCCGCAGACCGGGGGGGGGGCGGGGTTTCCGGGATTTCCGTGGACCGGGGGGGGGGTTTGCGGGTGGGAGCCAATCATGCGCACCGGGGGGCGGAGTTTGCAGGTGAGAGCCAATCACGCGGAAGGGGGCGGGGTTTGCGGGCGGGAGCCCCATGGCCCAGTTCCTAACAGGCCGTGGCCCACAGGTTGGGGACCCCTGGCTTGAACGATAGTTCCATCACCCCTAGTTTGCATGGCTTCTGACCAGGAATTATAGACGGGTTGGTCTGGCAAAGATGGAGGGAGCTCATCTGAGGGGAAAACTGTTCTGCTACAATGGGCTGAAATGGTGGTTGTCTTTTGCAGGTGGAATGCAAGGCAGTGATGGTTTTTTTCCACTACTGTGTGATGTCCAACTATTTCTGGCTTTTCATTGAGGGGCTGTACCTTTTCACTTTACTTGTGGAAACCTTCTTCCCAGAGAGGAGGTACTTCTACTGGTACACCATCATTGGCTGGGGTAAGTGCTTCTCTTTCCTCTTCCTTTCCTTCAGGGATGGTCCTTCCTTATCCACGGTTCATGCATATAAGAGGATCTCAGAACCTGACACGGTTGCATGACCCAGAAATGGTATGGATCCCATAGGAGGTCACTTTGGTCTAGGAGAGCGATGATTTGGCTGTGGAATTCTGGAACTCGACACATCTTAAAGTTGCTGAGGTTGAGGAACACTGATCTAGGATGCAGATTCAGCTTGATGTGTGCTGTGTGTTGTGATCTGGAAGAAGGGTGGACATCCTGTGGCCCCAACACTACAATGAGACCCCTCCACCCTCTTTTTCCAACCCTTGGAGCCTCCTCTATGACAGCTGAAAACTGAAGGCCCGTTGTCCTATCGTTTTCAAGTGGGAAGCATGAAAGGTATAAAGTAAACCCCTAAGTTGCCAGGTGATGACTCAAAAAAGAAAGAAATCTCCCCAAATTCCCCTCCCCAAACCCAGGTTCTTCCCAGCTGTAGTTACAAAGAAACAACTATGGATAATGGACATTGTAGTTGCTGGAGATAGAAGGGTCAATGAAGACGACCTAGGAAAAACTAGGAAAATATAAAGACCTTCAAATAGAGATAGAGTGAATGTGGACACAGAAAATCTTAGTGGTTGCTTACTTGGAACAGCACATATATTACAATATTATCTGTAGCTATCCTAGATCCTTGGGAAGGATCCATTACTCTAAAGTACGATATCCTGTGTGTAAATAATAATAGCAATAATTGTTGTTGTTATGCCAGTGAAGCCTGACATAAATTCCATTGTTGAGTGGGAAGCATCTAATTGTCACAGCCACCATCAAATGCCTCCTTCTTCTTCTCTTCTTCAGGAACTCCCACTATTTGTGTCACTGTCTGGGCGGTCCTTAGACTTCACTTCGATGACATTGGGTAGGTAGCATTGCACACCCCTTCCTTGCCCTTCCTTGTGTGCAAAGTCTTGCCCGCTGTCATTCATGCTCTGGGGATGTCAAGATCGAACGATTCCCATCACTTTTGGTTAATCAAATGATTATACCATTTTCATTGATCTGTCCACTGTGGTATCAACGTGACATTTGTGTGTGTGTGTGTGTGTGTGTGTGTGTGTGTGTGTGTGTGAATAATATGTAATCTGGACACCGGTGCTCAGTGGCTACCTTGGATTTTCTAACTGATTCAGGAAGCAGGGAACCAGATGTATAAAGCACGCGCGCAGGAAAAGAATTGCTAAAAATCTGTGTTTTGAGCTAGCTAGAGTTTTAATTAATATAGCTGATTAATTATTTAATTAATATGGCTGATTAATTAATAGCTGAGTTTTTATTAATAATAGTGTGAAGGGCCCCGTTTCCTGGTTATACTAACCTCTATGGATTATAATAATTCTCGGGTGCTACATGTATTTAATTTTTCTTTTCGCATTGTGATTGTAATTGGTTTTTAATTGACGTTATGTTTGTTCACCGCCCAGAGTTACTTGTTTGAGACGGGCGGCCATACAAATTGAATGAAATAGATAAATAAATATCAAACAATATTCAGGTTAGTCTTCTTTTAAGAAGTATTTGTTTTGAGCGGGCATTCTTAATGTTTCAGTTTTTTCCCCTTGACTTCCTTTCTTCTTTTCCCATCAGCTGTTGGGACATGAATGACAACACGGCCTTGTGGTGGGTGATCAAAGGTCCTGTAGTTGCGTCAATAATGGTAAGTGTGACGACTCACTCCTTTGATATTAACTTAGAAACTTTTAGCACAAGCCATGATAGGATATGAAAAAAGTTCTTTTATTAATACAAGTGAATAGAATCGATGCAAAGAGCAACCTAAGAATTTTCCTGCGCAAACATATCTTAACACCTGCCGGGCTCTCAAGCACCCCTCGTCCACCCCTCCCCTCCTGACTCACTTCCCATAACTTTACACTGCCAGCCGTTGATGTTTCCAGACGGATGGCCTTGGAGCCTGGCTCCTCTCTCCCTAACGCCTGCATGCCATCCCTATCTCTAATGGTTGCTCTACTGTCTGGCAAGTACTCTAGCGAATGACTACAGGCTACGCACTATCTAGTTACTACAAATCCCATCTATCTAAGGCAGGGGTGAGGAACCTTTTTTCTGCCAAGGGCCATTTGGATATTTATAACATCATTCGCGGACTGGGGGGCGGGGTTTGCGGGCGGGAGCCAATCGCATGGAAGGGGGCGGGGTTTGCGGGCGGGAGCCAATCGCGCGGAAGGGGGCGGGGTTTGCGGGCGGGAGCCAATTGCACAGAAGGGGGCGGGGTTTGCAGGCGGGAGCTCCTAGATTTATTGAATTTCAAGTCCCGCCTGTGGTTGCCATGGCAGGGCCAGACCAAATGATTTCGCGGGCCTTATACGGCCCGCGGGCCAGACGTTCCCCACCCCTGATCTAAGGCAACATCACTAACTAGTTACTACAAATCCCATCTATCTAAAGCAGAATGGCAGGATGGCATCCTGACAGTAAGTCACTTTGAAGAAAGGGTGGTCCAGCCATCGGCCATAGCTAAACAAGAATCCACATCTAAGTAGAGTTGAAGCACCTGGGATCACAAGGTTTGCAGAGCAGTGGGGAGAGCCATTGTAGTCTTGTACCTGGTTGCTAAACCTGCATTTAACTGGCAGCAGAACTATAACCTGACCCCGATATGGAAGAAGGGAGGAAATGCACCTCATACATTTGATGTATCGGGAAACATGACTGGCCACATCCATGCACGAGATGAAAGACAAGCCTTTTTAACCGAAGAAGAAAGCAAGAATGGTTAGAAAAATTACACCGGGGTTAATCTGAGTGTGGAAATATGTTCAATTAAGCATTCCTTTCTGAATGCAATTGCACTATTAGCAGGACCTCAGTTGATTGGAAAACTTAGAGATGCTTGCAAAATTGTAGATACAGGTAGTCCTCGCTTAACGACCACAATTGAGACCAGAATTTCAGTTGCTAAGCAAAGTGGTCATTAAGCGAATCCAACCCGATTTTACAACCTTTTTTGCAGTGGTCATTAGCGAATTGCTGTGGTCGTTAAGCAAACCATGTGGTTGTTAAGCAAATCACACGGTTCCCTATTGATTTTGCTTGCTGGGAGCCGTCCGGGAAGGCCAAAAATGGCAGTCACATGACCACGGGATGCTGCAACGATCATAAATGCAAAGCGGTTGTCAAGTGCCCAAATCATGATCACATGACCACGGGGACGCTGCAATGGTCGTGTGAGCACTGGTTGTAAGCTGGCTTTTCAGCACCATCGTAAGTCAGAACCATCACTAAACGAATGGTCATTAAGTGAGGACTGCCTGTAATGGACATTGCCTTTGAAACAGTGTCCTTCACTTGAATCCTTCACTTTTAGGCAGGAGAAAACTGAATATCTTGACATAGAATAATGAGTCTTCTTCCTCACTGACATGTGAATCCATAATCTGACGGCAACATCTTTTTTTTCCTTCAAAACCTCCTTTTATTCCTCAGGATATCTGTGCATTGATCATGCTCCATACTCATTTGATCAAGACATTACATTTTCTTTCTTTTCTTTGTTACGTTTTTGAATTGCATGACAGCAAGAGATCACGATCATTGAGTAGGAAGTCTGGGAGCTGATGGCAGATTAACGTTCTCTCACTTGCCAGCATTTGGGTTGGGAGAACTCTGTTTCTTGGGGTAGCCGGGACGGCACCACCCATGCGCAAGAGCTTAGCATTGTTGTGGGAACTGCAGAGTCTGCAGAAATAAATACAACATTATGGGGAGAAAAGGAAGGGGCTGGAATTCCGAGCAATGGCTCTTCACGCTGTAAAACGGAACCTTCTACCATGGTGTTCCCTGCCCCACCAAACTTTTCTGTTGTTTCATGGCTAATCACACCATCTTGATAGTCATCCAGGCTGCATGGACAACCTCACGGGGGTCTTTGAATGGGTTAAATTAAAGGAGCCGCTCCTTGTTTTTCTTCCTGGCATGTGAGTTGCCTTTGGAACCATTGCTCCCTCTTGAAAAATCCAAGTATGGAGTCAGACAGCCTTGGTTTCTTACCTAGCAGATATCTTCTTACGTTCTTAGGTCAGTTCATCCAGGAGTCCATAAGAGAGGGATAGGCAACCTTATTAGGCAGATCAGTTTTGGAATCTTGAGAGCATGCAGTGAACATCTTTAGAAAAGGACTGTCATGGTGAGCATGGCCAGTCACAAAAAACCCCTTGAACAGAATGTGAACTACAGGTAGTCCTCACTTAACAACCACAATTGGGACTGGCATTTTGGTTGCTAAGCAAAGCAGTCATTAAGCGAATCCAACCCAAGTTTATGACCTTTTTGGTGGTGGTCGTTAAGTGAATCATCATGGTGTTAAGTGAAACACATGGTTGTTAAGCGAATCATGCAGTTCTCCACTGATTTTGCTTGCCAGAAGCCAGCTGGGAAGGTTGAAAATGGCTATCACGTGACCGCAGGACGCTGTGACAGTCATAAATGTGAACCAGTTGCTAAGTGCCCAAATTGTGATCATGTGACCGCAGGGATGCTGCAAGGTCATAAGTGTGAGGACCAGTCATAAGTCGGTTTTTTCAGCACCATCATAAGTCTGAACCATCACTAAACGAATGGTTCTTAAGCGAGGACTACCTGTACCCCCCTGTAGGACCCTGAGGGTTTGCTGCAGCTAAATGTAAGGCTAGAACATGGCTTTGTGACATGCCAACTTCCTATTTAATTTTTCTTATTTAAAAAAATATTTTGTAAAGGCCACTGAGCTCCAGAGAACATCCCTAAGGCAATCTTGTTGCCCAAGGGCACCGATCTACCGTACCATAAGTGTGGATTTTGAAGCAGAGATCTGGGTTTTTTTTCAATAGGAATGGTTAAAAATCCATTCTGTTCACAATTCAGTGCAGAAATATCTCATCGCCCAAATCCATGCGTGAACGGGAAGGCCGTAATCCTGTGTTTGCCCTTCTCTGAGTGTTTTAATTCTGCACTCCGTTGTTTTTTTAAAAGGCTTATAAAATAAATGCACTGTTATTTTTATTTCATCGATTTACACACCTCTTCTCACATCATGGAAATATATGGCGGGAAAGAGTCACTCAGATGCCCCGATTTTTAAAAATGATGAAACCAAATACGGTATATTTGTATGAAAAATGCTTAGGTACTTCAGGAAAATGTATCAGATGAAGAAATGAATGGAGTGAATTTAAGATTTGAAAAAGAGGAAATGAAAGAAGCCAGAAAGATGACTGTTAGATTTTCAAATTTTAGGCCTAAATTCAGAGTTGGTGGTTATGACTGCATGGCCAAAAGACCTCCCCTCTTTTACATGGGACACATGCTACATATGACACGTGTAAAAAGGCACGAGGCTTTGCGTGCTTGCAGATTCCATCCTGACCTTTTTTGACCCCCAGATGCCCCTGGTCAAGATTTCAACCCCATACTTCCTTGTCTCTCTCCCTAATGAAATTATGTAGAGTACCTTAGAAAATAATGATTATTTTGCAGCATAAATGATGCTGCAGATATTCTGACATGATATTATTTCATCAGATCTCAAAGCGTGGATTGCAGAAAAGTTGAATTTGCTGGACTGAGAATTGTTTGCTCTTTTTAATTGGAAGACACCGCGGTGTGCATCATCTTTCCTTGTCGTCGGCTGATCCATTTCTTTTCCCCTCTTCTCAGATCAACTTTTTGCTTTTTGTTGGCATCATCATCATCTTGGTTCAGAAGCTCCAGTCACCAGATATTGGAGGCAACGAATCCAGCATCTACTTGTAAGTATAACGAGAAATGTTCAACATACCATAGTTTTGACCTCGGATATATCCATAGGAAAAAGTAAAGATTGGGTTCCAGAGTTTTCTTTAGTCAATAAATAAAGCAAAATCAACAGCAATTGCAAATATCAATCACACCTTACATTGTTGATTTACATGGCTTGTCTTTCCAAATGCATGTAGAAAGGTCCTCCTTTTTAACTTGCACCAAATGATAGAGTTTGATGGGAAAAAGCAGTTTTAATTGAAAGAGCAGCATTCGGAAAAGGGAAAATTAAGACCTCTGGCCCCAAATAGACATAATCTTCCTGGCTGACAGTGGCCTTAGGGAGTACTTGATACCATCTGTGTTGCTTGTTGGGAAGGTCATGTAAGAAGAAGGACTTGACTGACCAAGAGATTCCCCATCTGTTCATGATCCATGTAAAAGAGCCAGAAGTATCTTCAGGAGGGGATATTTTTAAAAGTCATTATTAAAAGTCACCATGTTGACTTTTTTGACTGCACGCCTACATGCAGATGCCCCTGAAAGGAGCTTCTCAATGCTTTATTCAAGTGTCAGAATCAGCCATTGCTTCTTCCATGCTGGTGGCCACACTTGCAGATGGAAGCCCCCCATCGATTATTCTGCAGCTCCGTTTCAAAATGGCTTTGAGGATTGGTTCCTTATTTGATTGATTATACAGTATGCTATCAAGTCAGTATTGACTCTTAGCAACCACATAGATAGATTTTCCCCAGGAGGATCTGTCCACAACCTGGTTCTTCAGGTCTTACAAAGGTGCCATCACCACTGTAACTGAGTCTATCCACCTTGCTGCTAGTCATCCTCTTCTCTTTCCTTCCACTTTTCCTAACATCACAGACTTATCAAGTGAGATGGGTCTTTGCTTTGATTCATTGATTGATTGAATTGAGGGTAAGGAATCCAGACCTTGGGGCAAGGGGGATTTATAAATAAAGAACCTCAATGTTTTAATATCATCTGAATGCCATACATTGAGTAGATTTGATAACACTGCTTAATTTTGTTACAAAGGCCAACTTTTTAAGTATGTGGAATATAGAAAAAGTGGGTTATTAAAGTCTTTAGCAAGCTGCAATGACACTAAATGGCGACCTATGTGGAGTGACGTCATCACGCAAATGCCACCCTCATGCACTTGCGTCCCAGTGTCTGACACAAGTACATAAATTGTGGCAGTTGCACAAGAATGTCATCCCACACTTTTTTGTCCTTTGCCTTCACATGTCCTCTGCACTGCTGATGTCCATGATACCATCTGATTGATTGATTATGTGCCATCAAGTTGGTGTCAACTCTTAGCAATCACATAGATAGATTTTCTCCATGACAATCTGTCCCTCACCTGGTCCTTGAGATCTTCCAATGGTGCTCCCATCACCATTATAACTCAGTCTATCCACCTTGCTGCTGGTCATGCTCTTCTCTTTCCTTCCACCTTTCCCTTTTAAAGGAACCTGGGTCTTTACATTGATTAATTTATTATATTCTATCAAGTCAGTTTCCACCCTTAATGACCAGATAGATGGACTTCTTCTAGAATGATCTGTCCCCAACCTGGTCCTTGAGACCTTCCAAAGGTGCATCCATCACCACCATCTACCTTGTTGCTGGTCATCCTCTTCTTCTTTTTCCTTCCACCTTTCCCAGCCTTCTCCAGAGAGCTGGGTCTTCACATAATGTGTCAAAGTAGGATAATTTAAGCTTGGCCATTTGTGCCTGAAGAGTTTTATATTAGACCACATTACACAAATTAGAAGGGAAAGAAAACCCTTGCTAGTTGCAGGGTCCTTGAATTTTCATTCAAGGTTCCTATAGGGACATTTTTTAGACTGTTTCCATATTTTCGGATTCCTAGTTGTATCATCCTTCTCTATAATCATGAGGGCTGGGATCTTTATCTACTTGATAAAGTAGGATCAATTATCCTACTTGACTTGGTAGTAAAGAACTGTTTTTCTACAAGGTTAAAGATTGTGTGGCTGACTGCTATGGGATGGGTATGGTTTGAAAAGGGGCATGATTCAGTAGCAGAATACCTGTTTGCCTCCAAAAGCTGGGTTTGCACAACAATAGTCCAGGATAAAGTAGGTTTGGGTAGTGTGTGGTTCATTGTGTTCTTGGAAATTATTTATTTATTTATTTATTTATTCGATTTATTATAAATTGAATAATATTATTATAATATTATTATTCGATTTATCACTAATTTATCAAATTAGCCTCAGCTTGGCATGTTGCGTGAAGCATGTCATTATGTTACAGCATTTTAAGTTTTGTTTGGGCATTGCAAGGTGTGTAAATACAAGAACTGAAGTTTGTTAACCAGAATTAAGAGTTAAAGTGTTGTACAGCCATTTGTTTAGTGATGGTTCGGACATACAACGGTGCTGAAAATACCCGACTTATGACCGGAACTCACACTTATGACCGTCGCAGCATCACTGTGGTCACATGATCACGATTTGGGCGCTTGGCAACCGGTTCACATTTATGACCGTTGCAGCATCCCGTGGTCACATGATCGCCATTTTCAACCTTTCGGGCCAGCTTCTGGCAAGCAAAAGCAATGGGGAACTGCGTGATCGCTTAATGACCACATGGTTCGCTTAACACCCGCGGTGTTTCGCTTAATGGCCGCTGCAAACAAGGTCATAAAATCGGGTCAGATTCACTTAATGACCACTTTGCTTACCAACTGAAATTCCAGTCCCAAATGTGGTCGTTAAGCGAGGACTACCTGTATGAACTCAGCCACCAGATCCCTCTTTCAATCTCTCGTGTACCCCTTGGAAATGTCCCTCAATTGATCACCATAGTTTGGTGATGGCCCTCTTGAAGGTCCCAGATTGTTTGTTTGTTTGTTTGTTTGTTTATTTATTTATTTATTTATTTATTTATTTATTTATTTATTATTATTTAAATTTATATGACCGCCCATCTCCCCCAACGGGCGGTCATATAAATTTAATATCTTTGGCTTCTCCAGTTATAGCAGTGTTTCTCAACCTCAGGAACTTTAAGACGGGTGGACTTCAACTCCCAGAATTCCCCCAGGCACCATTGTGGCTGGGGGAATTCTGGGAGTTGAAGTCCACCCGTCTTAAAGTTCCTTAGGCTGAGAAACACTGAGTTATAGTGTCTTTGGCAGAAAGCTGGGTCTTAGGCAAACTACGGTGGCCCAGATGAACAAAAGTCATCGGGTAACAGCACCCAGCCAAGCTCAGCTGATTTTGGAAAAAGCTAAGCAGGGACGAACCTTTCCCACCAGGAAAGGGATAAAAAACAAAAATCCCAAAGGAATTCAGTATTTCTGCCATGGAAACAACAGGGATGTGTCCATCAAGTCACTGGAACCAACCCTGAAGAAGTCTTTACCTTATTATGGTGCAGTGTCAAAGATTCTTCACTCGTATGTTGTGCATCTGTATGTACTCACATACACAGACTTCCATGCAGATGGTTTCTGTCTGTGGGCTATTGCGCAGCCTACCTTCCTTTCTTTCCCCTTGCTATTTGATCCCAACCGGTGGCCTCTTGTGTTTGCAATCTTGCATTTTCCCCAAGGACTTTGAAGTTTGGCCAAGCCCAGGAGAAACACAGTCCTAGGGGGTCAGTGTCCATCCCATAATAATGGGATGGTGGACTTTCGAGATGCTCACTTTGGAGCAGAAGCTCAGCAAGGCAAAGCAAGGGGTTTGCTGCTGCTCCCTGGAGGGAGAACCCCAAGGGACCTTCCAGCCACCAAAAATCCCCTTCTGGTTTTGAGTCCCAACTGGAGGTAGCCAGCACAGATTTCAAAGTCAACTGATGGGCGGGCAAAGACTTGCAATACTCCTCTTGGGGTGTTCTGTTTATAAGCATGTCCCTCCTTGTGACGACTAATGCCTGAGCATTGGCAAATTGCTGTGAGTCCAGGAATAAAACCCTCCCATTCCAGACTGCTGCAATATTGTATGTTCATCCAGGGTGACCACCTGATGGACAAACAAATCAACCGCCCAGAGTCTACCATGGTGGAGATGGGCGGGGATAAATCCAATAAATAAATAAATAAATAAATAAATAAATAAATAAATAAATAAATAAATAAATAAATAAATAAATAAATCCAATAAATCCAATAAATCCAATAAATCCAATAAATCCAATAAATAAATAAATAAATAAATAAATAAATAAATAAATAAATAAATAAATAAAAAATATGCGGTCACAGTCGTGGCCACCATCTTGACTCTTTTTAACACACTGTGTGCATCAACTGCTTCCTTCTATTTTTTGTTCAGTGACCCAACTTTTTGCTGCTGCAGTCCAAAATCAGCTGGGGAGGAAGAAAAGTTTAGTTTTTAGTTTACTGAAAGAACAGCTTATCTCCCACTGAGGACGAAAAGCGTTCTAGGTAGAAGAGTTCTTGAAAGGCCACCATTTGTTTTAAAGATTGTATTGAGTTTTATAAGGACGTTACATCTGATGACACGTATCAAACTTAAATGGTAATGCCATTATTGGAAATGCCCAATGCATTAAAAGGAAAAAGGCAAGCGCACGTAACTGAAAAAAGGAAAAGAAGAAAAAGAAGGAAGAAAAGGAAAAAAAAAGAAAGTGAAAGAACTAGAAAACCAAAAAGAAACCAAGGTTTCAAGATTCTGTTTGCTTCAGATTTAATTTTGCATTTAAAATTCGAATATTTGACATTATGTATAGAGAGAAATTTATAAAGACATTGCAACTGATAAAACATAGTAACTAACTTACATGTGAATTATGACATGACTCGTGAGCCACCCAGAGCCATTGGGAGTCAGACGGCATACAAATATAATTACTTAATAATAATAAATATCATATGCATAAAAGGAAAAATCTAAGCAAACATAACTGAAAAAAGAGAAGAAGGAAGGAAGGAAGGAAGGAAGGAAGGAAGGAAGGAAGGAAGGAAGGAAGGAAGGAAGGAAGGAAGGAAGGAGAAAAACACAAAAGAATTTAAGATTTTGAGATTTCATGCAGCCTAGGTTGAACTCAGTATTTAAAATTTGAATTGTAATGATTTTTCCATGGGTCATGGTAACAGGAGTCCAGATCTTTCAAAAGGGGATCCTCAAGAAATACAAAAATGGGGGTTGTTCATATGGCTACCTCCCTGGATAAATGAATATTTTATATTTTAAAAAAGGATTGGTTTGCTTCCCCTGTTTATAAATGCAAGTTGGAAAGGAAGTAGCATAACCCATCTCTGCTGTCTGTGCCTTGACTCTAGTAAGGATGTAACAGCTCCCTCCCCCGCTCTCCCCGCCAGCTTTACGTACTTCACAGCATTGGGAGCTCTTGAATGCACCTGTTTTTCCAGTTTTACATTTGCTCTGCTCCATTTCCACATCATTTCCATGAGAATACGTTCAGAGACTGTGGCTCACTGCAAATCATTCTCTCTCCCACCCCCTGATAATTCGGTTTCCCCCAGCAAAAGAAGTGAAGGCTGATTTTTGTCTATTAAGAGAGGTATGTAGTTCTGGGCTGTAAAACCTGGAGTTTCCACTAGATGGCAGTGAAGAGATTCAGAAAACTAGCTCCCATTTCTGACATCTAGTGGGCATCTCCATGTTTGCAGCTCAGATCTGGGAGCCGCATTGGAAGAAATTTTGCAATGTATACGCTCAGAGGTCTGGACAGTGAAATTGTTTGTTTAAAAAATAGCCTTCAAAAATCATCACCCCATAAGGAAACAGGCCCCACTAGCCTAAAAAGAGCCTTCACAAATGGCCAGATTATTAAATGGTAATGCAAAACCTACAAGCAACTTGCTGCCTGGGTCTTCTCAATCAGGGAGGGCCCCGGGAATCGTTCTATTGTTCCAAAAGTCCTAAAAAACCATCCTGAGTGGCCGGGAGTCAGGCAGCATATAAATTTAATCAATTGTTTAAAAGTCTTTGCTAAGGGAGGGTTGCTTAAGGCAATCTGTCACAGTTTCTGGTTAATCTGCCTCTGCCCAGATGGAAAAGGAGCAGAAAAATGCTCCCTCCAACTCTCTCCACAGTGGCACCAACTCTAAACAGCCTATGATGTATAGGGAGGGGGGCGCAGGACATCATCTTCTCCCATCCTCCTTTGGAGCAGTTGGGAGGATCGACTCCACCCTGTCAGGCCACGGGAATGAATCAGTTAACTCTGAATGTATTTATGTACAATATCTGTGACCTGCCTCGGGTAGGCTTCTAATGGCTGCTCAAAAGTCTGGCCACAGTGTTGGGATAGGGAGTGATGAAAAATGAAGACATAATATAAGTAATAAGTAAATATTCCTTAGGTAACATTGCATTCAGGAATGTCCATATGGGGGGTCAAAAAAGTCAAGATGGCACCATGCCTGCATCTCACACATAAAAAAGGGCGAGGCTTCAGTCCCACAGTTGCAGCAACCATCTTGAGTTTTCTGACCTCCCTCCCTGCAGATACATTCTTTCTCTAACCCCATGAGGACTAGAAACCTGAGTGCAGGCCACAAGGTTTGGAAACCTGTTCTTTGCAAGGCCATATTCCTTTGCTTTCAGAGCTCTGCAAGCCGTAAGCCGGTGTCTCCGAGCATTGCTTGATTCTGGATTTGCTTGTCCCTTTTCGTCTTTTGGGTTTTTTTCTCTTAATTTGGTCATGCATGTTGAAGACTCAAAGCATACATTAGCTAATGCAGGTGTACATCATTCCTCCACATAGCTTCATGGTGGGAAGAACCGAGAAACATGGCATATCCCATAGGTAGGTATCTTTTTACCTCTGGCCCAGATGAGGAAGAAAGTGACAGAGACTTAAGTCAACTGCTTCGAAATGTCCTCAAGGATTTACCAGTGTTTTCTAAGCCTCGTTCCCTGGTATAATTTGTACCAATTGAGTGAGTTTACATGGGAGTGGCTTGGCATAATTTATTCTGCTTTTGCTAATTGTGGGGAAAGGACAATGCAGAGCAGCAGTTCAGAAATGGTTGTATGCAAGAGAGGGATGCGAGCAAAGAAAGAAAAAGCTTCTCTCTCTTTGCTTCGCCTGCAATGAAGTGGTGGCGCTGAAGAGACTAGCTGCTGTTCAGCAAGCACTGATGCTGAAGAGACCAGCCACACGTCAGTTTTGAACAAGGCTTATCTTTTCATCAGCAAAACAACTTGAAGGAAATAGCAAAGTGGGCCTTGCCTTCCAATGGATGCGGAGCTCCATTAGAACCCTAAGGCTATGCCTTACGGTTTATGGAATCCAACATTCATGCATTAACTAGCAGGGGCACTCCAAGATCAGCCGGAGAGATCAGTTACTCCCACTACCTGCTAGCTCAAGTTAGGAGCCCAGGGACTGAGATGAACACATGTGAACGCCAGACGTACGCTCTAGTTCAGAGGAGGGGTCCCTCACTCTGCACATGCAGGTCTTTCGCTTGGCTTCAAGGTAAGATTTCAAGACGAAATGAGCCCATTTTGTAGGGGAAGATTTGTTCTTCATGGCGTGATTGCATTTTTGGAGCTCCCAACAGAAGCAGTTGCCATAGACCAGTGTTTCTTAACCTCAGCAACTTTAAGAGGTGTGGACTTCAACTCCTAGAGTTCCCCAGCCAGCACGGCTGGTTGGGGAATTCTGGGAGTTGAAGTCCACACGTCTTAAAGTTGCTGAGGTTGAGAAACACTGCCACAGACTTTGCCGTCAGCCCTTTCTTCTTGCTCTGTCTGGCCACGCTTGCAGAATGAAAGCAAGCATGTTGCCAAAATGGGGTGAAAAATCAAGATTAGGATCTTAGATTGCCAATCTCTGCCCATTTACCTAGGATTAAAGCCCCAAAGTCAGTAGCTGCTGCAGAACATTTGTAATGGTGTGTGGGAATGACCTGGGGAGACAGGGGGAAGAGCCGCAGCCAGGGCAACAGTCGGATAAGTGGCAGCTGAGCCCATTCCCAGAGAAGGAATGGGGGTGTGGCAAACATCTTAGAAGGGACCCTCCCTAGTTTCTTGGGCTGAAAAGGCAACAGGGGAGAAATGTACTTTCAGACTTGCATGGTTCTGTTAATGTACTGTAACGTTCCAGTAAAGTAGAATGAGCTCATCTGGCCATGTGTCCTGTGTGGTCTGCGTCGCAAGGCTGACATCACTGGGCTTCTGGAGTCTAAATACCATGCATTCAGACTTCTCATGAACATTTCGGAATATTCCTACGTGTGTGCCCACGTCAACACTCGAGTGTGGATGCAATACAGTTGTGGCTTTTCCTTCCTTGAAACTGCAGCAGATTTCTCTCCAGTCCCTTCTTCCCATTTATGCCTTTTTTTTTTCACTGCTGTGATTTAAGGCCCGGACACCTTTATCCCCTGCAATCATTTTTGCTCCATCCGCTTACAGTCGTCTGCTCGTGTCGTGGCGCCGTGCAGCATCAAGGACTTGTTTTCTCGCCCCTTCTGCATCGGTTTAGCATCCGGTCCATTCTGCCGACATGCCTTGCCCTCCCCCCCCCCCATATTGGTTGGTTGATTGCTTTGTTTTTGATGATGTTGCAGCTCGTGACCCCGTATTCAAAATTGACCGACTTCTTGGCCTTGTTCTGATGACGAAGAGGGGGGAGAAAAAAAGCATTTTTCTTTGTTTATTTTGTGTTGTGTTTTGTTTTGTTTTTGCGAACCTCGTCACACTCAGCAGCTGCGTTCAGAAATGCTACTGTAAGTCCAACAGGGCTAGCCAGCATTCTTGCAGGATGGCTGAACTATCCACTATTACCCTGTAAGTGTACGCAATCCCGTGAGCGATATCTGTGTTTGATGCATGCTGCTAAGACGTCGACTGTGGCTTGTAAGCACCAGCTGAAGTAGCATCTGGGCACTGCATGTTGCCTGCTTCCGTTTTGTTGTGTGCTTTTTCGCTGACAGTGTCGCAACGTAGGAGCTGAACGTCCTGTATTGAACTGTACCAGTCCATTGAATTAAAATAATTTTTTAAAAAATCCATTGGGGGATTCAAAGTTTGGTGGGCCGTCACTACCGTGATCTGATGGAGCTTCCCTGAATCAGCTCAGAAATCTATAACATTTATATAAAATCTACAGCTATAAAATCATATCCAGTTTCTTTTCCTCTCCATCATCCCTGGCATCATAAGCCTGCAGTAGAAGCTATGGTGACATCATGTTTGCCATGACATCATTGTGCAAATCATGTGACATCCCTTCCTACACTTGTTTCCACCATGACTGGCTTCCAAAGTGGTATCTCATATTTTCTTTTACTTATCTATAACTGGAAGGGACATTAGAGGTGGCAGTAAGAGGGGGAAATGGTGAAGTTGAAGGAGTTCTCTTCTTCTCCACTCCTTCCTGGTGATCATGATTTATCCTTCAGCATTAGTGGAGGACAGGAAGGCCTGGCGTGCTATGGTCCATGAGGTCACGAAGAGTCGGACACGACTAAACGACTGAACAACAACAACAACAAATTAGGACTGAAGGTTCAGTGTCCCTTGAGTCATGGGGTAGATTTGAGAAGGCCACAGCCATGGGGCCATTGCTCTTTCAGCCCTAGTGTCTTCTCACTTGTAGACTGAAAAGGCAATGGAGATATGAATGGTGGAGGTCCTTGTCTCCTGAACTTCTCAGACCGGTTCAGGAAAGGAACTGATTTCAAGATTCCTTCGATTCATTTTCAGATCAATCTAAGGAAAATCCAGGAGCGTTCACCCTCTTAATGCCTCGCAACTCGGTCAACAGCTCATCTGTATTAATCCACCTGAAAACATTGGTTGTGGGTTGAAACATCCAATTATTGACAAGAGCTTACCTTCCAAGTGATGAGAAGTAGAATGGAAGTTGCCTTTTTTTCCACTTGGCTAAAGACTGTAGATGCCATTTTTTTTATTCTATCCACCCTTGCCTTGAGATTTCACTCAATAAGTGGTCATCATCATATTACCTTGAAGGCAGGCTTCTAAAGTCCTTCCAATTCTCTTTGGATTTTGGAGTTGCATGGTTTCTGAAGTTGAGACAAAGCATTTGTATGATCTTCACCTGGCTGCTGCATTTCTTCTTTTAAATAATTGTCTACTGTATCGATGTTCTCCTTCCTCTGATTACATTTTAATGTCTATATATCCCATCCCTTTGCATTAACTGCCCTGGATTTTCTGAAAAGGCCGGATAAAAGTCTTTCGAGGAAATAAACTACAGAGCCAGAACTTTGCATGCACCATTTCAAAAGAAAATCCAAATCTGGTACAGAGCATTGCACAACCATACCATGCGAGACACTGCAAGTCTTTTTGTTCAGTTGCGTCTTCCCCTTTCCCCACCCCACAGCTGCACTAGCAACATGTGTGCCCTCAATGATAAATCCTGGGAGATAAATTTGGGGGTCATGGTACCAACATTACAACAGGGCTCTTTTGCTGCGGTGTTTTAGTGATAGATCTGCCAGTTTCGGTGCAGCCGTGTTAACTTTTTCTCATAAAATAAGTGAGGGCTCATTTCCAACCTTCCTGAGTGAGGATGTATGCCATGCATGGACAGGCAGTCCTCGCTTAAGAACCATTCGTTTAGTGACCGTTTGGGCATACAATAGTGCTGAAAAAACCAACTTACGATTGGTCCTCACACTTACAACCATTGCAGCATCCCTGCAGTCACATGATCACAATTTGGGCGCTTGGCAACTGGTTCACATTTATGACCGTCGCAGCGTCCCATGGTTATGTGATCACCATTTTTAATCTTCCTGGCTGGCTTCTGGCAAGCAAAATCAATGGGGAACCGTGTGATTCACTTAATGACCACATGGTTCACTTAACACCCACGGTGATTTGCTTAATGACCACTGCAAAAAATGTCATAAAATCGGGTCGGATTCGCTTAATGACCGCTTCACTTAGCAACCAAAATTCTGGTCCCAATTGTGGTTGTTAAGCGAGGACTACCTGTAGAAGAATCTACTGATGTTCATTCAGAAGAAGGCAGAGGCCTGTTTGCTGATTTTTCTGCTCCAGATGCGGAGATCTGGGATTGAGGAACTGGGAGGGTATTCAGGACATAAGGAGCAACTGCTGTCCCATTGCTTGACACACACTTTGCACCTTCATAGATTCAGGCAAAACAACCAAACAAGGTTTCTATCAATGAAACACTACAACAAAGCAGTCAGATGCTTTCCACATGGGACTTCTGCCAGTTAAGTAGAACACTCCTGACAGTGTTAAAGGACCAAGGGAATCCCAGTAAGCTGTACCAAAATCCCCACTTGTACCCACCATTCAAGTGTTACGGATAAGGCACCACTCGAATGGTGTCAGTCTCTTGCAGAAAGTCCCACATTCAGCAGGAAAAAGGCCTTGGCTCACCGTACTGTATATTTGTCACTTTCCAGGCAACCCTGGAATTCGGGAGAGCTGTTTCTTGTACAAGCCAACATTTATTTATTTATTTATTTATTTATTTATTTATTTATTTATTTATTTATTTATTCAATTTATTCCCCGCCCATCTCCCGTGCAAGGGACTCTGGGCGGGTTACAACAACTGAAAGTTTAAAAACTATACAAATGCAATATCTAAAAATACATCCAATAATAAATTACATGAAATCCAAGATGGATTGGGGACCGTAGGATAGATCGTATTACTACGGGGCCAGCCAACCCCAGGAGGCACTACCGCCTCTGTCTTCCCAGGCCCAGCGGCAGAGCCAGGTCTTAAGGGCCTTCCGAAAGGCCAGGAGCGAGGGTGCCAGTCTCACCTCCGGGGGCAAGATATTCCATAGGGCGGGCGCTATTGCAGAGAAGGCACGTCTCCTGGACCCCACTAGATGGAATTCCCTTGTTGAGGGGGTCCGAAGCATGCCCTCTCTGCATGCACGGGTGGGGCGGGGCCGATGTTATTGGGACGAGATGGTCCCTCAGGTACCCTGGTCCTATGCCATATAGGGCTTTAAAGGTAATCACCAACACCTTGAATTGGACCCAGAAGCAAACTGGTAGCCAATGCAGCTCGCGTAGCAGAGGTGTTACATGGGCCGATCTCCTGGCCCCCATAACTGCTCGCGCCGCGGCATTCTGCACCAGCTGAAGCTTCCGGATACTCTTCAGGGGTAGCCCCATGTAGAGCGCATTACGGTAATCTATACGGGAGATGACAAGAGCGTGAGTGACTGTTCGGAGGGCCTCCCGATCCAGGAAAGGGCATAACTGGCACACAACACGAAGCTGTGCAAAGGCCCTCCTGGCCGCGACTGCCACCTGCTCTTCGAGCAGGAGTCGCGAGTCCAGGAGGACCCCCAGATTCCGCACTGGATCCGAGCGAGGTAGTGCCACCCCACCCAGAACCAAAGATGACAACTTCCCGGATCCAGGGGGGCCGTCAATCCACAGCCACTCCGTCTTACCAGGGTTCAGTTGAAGCCTGTTGTTCCCCATCCAGGCCCCCACAGCCTCCAAGCACTGAGATAAGGCATCGACCGCATCACCTACTTCACCCGGGATGGAGATGTATAACATGCCCCTAATTATGATCTTGAAGGCTTTTTCCTGCAGACATTTGACAGTGGATTTGGCAGGGAAATGACATCATCTGAGTGACATTGACAGAGGAGAGATCCAGACTGGAGAGTGATGACAAGGGGGTCAAACTTGCTTGAATCTGTTGCAAAGTACATATTGTGGATATGTTTCAGTGTTGCATGGAGAAATTATTTTAATTTAAAAAAAGGATTGATTGATTCTTTGCTTTTCTTTGCTGCAGGGCTGTCTTTTTGCTAACACTGGGATTATAAAATACAGAAGAAGCACATCAGAAAAATAATTTTAAAAAAATACATAGAGAGAGGAAGACGGGCAGATATTTTAACCAAGTGAGGCGGGGAGGGGTGTCCATTTTTTACAAATGCCTGTTAATTTGGAGCGCCCATCACTGCAACAATTTACATGATAACATGATCACGCGGGCATGTCAATTGTGCAATGGCTCAATGTAAGTGGGTGCAAATAATATTTGCATCATGAGATCATGATGCAAATGGCATAACGCTCTGTGGAAATTTGGTCCATCCCACGCAAAGTCCACTGCATTGCGATCCACCGTGGTCCAGTAAAACGTGGTGGCTCTCTTTGTGTATATGTAGGTTCATACGTAAACACAGGATTTGTGAGAGTCATTGAAGTTTAGCAAAGACCAAGTAAAATAACTTGAGGAGGTTCTTGACATGGAGTCAGGACATTTTTGTGGGGTTGACAGGCTGCCAAAGTGGGGAACCTAGGAAGAAAAGTGTGTGGGGCAGAGAGAACAAGAGAATAATTTAGAAATCCTACTCAACAAGATCTTTGGCTCAATAGTATGGAGAGGAAGGAATTCTGAAGCTTTCTCAACAGGAGAGATGTTGTTCCAGATTTTGGGGCAGAGGAAATTAATTCTTAGAAATTTATGAAGTCCTAGATGGTTTTGAATCAGAGCTGTGGTTCGGCTGAAGTTGGGCTTCTAAATCAATGGAGTCTTGATCCAGTTTAGGTTCTTGGTTCTTTTTCCTGGTGGGACATCTTATAACAAGGCACGTACGTTTTCTTCTGATCTGGTCTTCAGCTAAGGACCATCATTGTCTCTAATCATGGGGTCCTAGAAGCAAAAGTGGTAGTTTTAAAGCTTGCAGAGAATGTCAACGTACCCACCAACTTGGTGTCTTTGACTGGCCACCTCTGTTTCCCCAGTTAAGTCACCAATAAGCCTTCCCTCCTTTTATCTTAACTTCATAGTTCTGGTCCCAGAAGAGAAAGAGCGGTGTGATTTTTAAGGTGTTGGTCAATGACTAGGGAATTCCAAGTCTATCTTCCATCAAGCTATGGAAGGTCCCAGGATGACTTTCAGCTAGTCACTCTCTCCCAGCAAACCTCCCCACCCAATTACCGTTATGACAGTAAAATAAAGGGGGTTCCCAACAGAAGATACTTTGAGATCCTGGGAAGAAAGGCAGTATACAAGTTGAACAAGTCTACTATAAATAATAAAATATTCTTGAAAGCTGCTCTGCATGTTTAATGGGCTGCCTTTGATCCTGTGTCAGAGTTTTTGACATCTTATCTTCTGCTTTTACTTACGATGAATAATTCCAGTAATCCTTATTGATATAAATTTTATAAATAAAATAAATACCCCTGTTCAATCATGACAGATCAAAATGCCTATCTTTTGAGTACATTCCTCCTTGTGAAGTAGGTTGGACTGATGGGGAGGGACTGGGATCAATACCACCCAAGGAATTTCCATGGCTAAAGGCACATCAAGCCCGTAGCAGCTACTTACAACTAAAAAGCAAGAATTCCACAGAGTCATCTTTAACCAGATTTATTGAAGGGGAAGAAAGAACTGGGTTACAGAAATTTTAGCATCTGGACATATTTAGGCATTTAGCATCTTTAGGGCAGATATTTCTTGATCTTCTTGCTAACCATCTGTTGATGCACTAAGCAAGGGTCAACCTGTTTTCTGATAAAGAAAACATGTGCAAATAAAGTAAAGTTACAGAAATCTTGGCAACCGAATACGTTTAGTTCTGCACCCAATTTGTCTCCAACTTTGTTAGGGTGGAGGATCTTTGATCCTCCTGCTAACCATCCATTGTTACACCCTGCTCTCCTGATAAAGAATGCTCTCCTTTTTCTGTGCTTGTAATATTTTGCAAGCCACCATTATTTTTCCCAGGCTGCAAGACCCATTGCAGGATGGGCTAGAGCCTGGGTCCCCGTTCCTAATCCAACACTTTAACTATTACAGCATCTTGGCTCTGTAGATTAGTTTAAACTCATGTTTTTGAGTTTTTGCTTCCTGGATTTCAACGTTTAATGGCCAGCTACCTTGAGTGCCCAGACTGCCCAGGGTATTAATGAATCAAATAGATAAATCTTTTAGCTTGCAGTTAAAAATGCCCTCCCCAAGAGAGGATATCCTTCCTATCAACCTTGAAATGCAAGAGGAAAAAATACAACAATGGATCTCTTCCAGGAGACACTTTCAGGATCACATGGTTTGGAAGGTGATGATGATAATTTCATGTCCAGATCAAACTTTACAGCCACCGTCACAGCTTTGTCTTGCTGTAGGTCGTCAGGTCTTCCGCTTAGCTGTGGTTTGATCTGGTGTTAGAAGGATTAGCTGGTGCAATTCACCGTTTCCAGGGTATGCCCGATTGTTCTACAATCTTCAGGGAGGCTCCTTCTGTGTACCCCAGGGGTACTGGTAACTGGTGATCTTGACCTTTTGGGAAATCCCATCCATTGGACTTTTCAGGGATGTGGGGTTTCTACAGGTAGTCCTCACTCAATGACCATTCATTTAGTGACAGTTCAGACTTACGACAGTGCTGAAAAAACTTACAACCGATGCTCACACTTACGACGGTTGCAGCGTCCCCGCGGTCACGTGATCATGATTTGGGTGCTTGGCAACCGGTTCGCGTTTATGACTGTCGCAGCATCCTATGGTCACATGATTGCCATTTTTGACCTTCCCAGCCAGCTTCTGGCAAGCAAAATCAATGGGGAACCGCGTGATTCGCTAAACAACCACGTGGCTCGCTTAATGACCGCCGCAAAAAAAGGTCATAAAAGTGGGTCGGATTCGCTTAGCAACCGAAATTCCGGTCTCAATTGTGGTCGTTAAGCGAGGTCTACCTGTAGAAACTTTGCAAGGTGACAGATAGGAAAGAAAAAAATTGTGGAATTGGTTTGGTGAGCAACGCCTACCGAAAGCAATAGATAGACCATAAGAAATATGTCAGCCTTGTGAGCAGGACTTTGGTCCCGAGATGTTAGATGGTCCAAAGGCAGAGAGACTTTCAAAAGTCTCATTCAGGGTTACTCAGGAGATACTTCCAGATGGACCAATAGAAGCCAGTGTTTGACTGGTTTCAGCTGCATCCTTGCTTCATTGAAAAACCACTGGAGCTTTGCTCTGAACTGGAGGAGGAACAGGCTTGTTCCGCTCATGTTTAAGTTGTGTATTTTCAGGTTTGGCTTCCCACATTAATATAGCTTTGCTTTCTGTGAACTCTTGTGAACCATCCCCACCAAGAAAATACATAAGGGAACTTGTACATTAGAGAAGGATGGAGATCCAAAATACGGAAGACTGAATTCCATAAGTGTATTGCAAAATATTGTCTCTCTCTAAGTGTTTTTCAAACGTGACCACTTTAAGATGTGCAGACTTCAACTCCCAGAATTCCCCAGCCAGCCATGCTGGCTGGGGAATTCTGGGAGTTGAAGTCCGCACATCTTAAAATGGCCGAGTTTGAAAAACACTGATCTAAAACTACTTGTAGGGGAAACTCAGCAGAATCATTTGCAACTGATGATGGCAACACACAATTACTGAGTTCATGGGAAGCTTCATTCCCCAGTGATGGAATACAAGCTGAAGGAATCTTTCACCTTTGGAGCAGTTACATTTTCTTCCATTTCATTTTCATCTCACTTCCATCTCATTTTGCAAACGTCTTTTTAAAAAGTCTGCATGACTTCAGCGTGTGTGTTGGGCTCATTTTTTTAAAGCCATAATTTTGTCTTACGTATGCATATTTTTTTTTGCAGGGACTCTTCCCTAGTATGTGCTGTTGTGCACATTTCTGTCGTGCACATCTTTTCCATGCTGTTTTCCCTGGACCTCAGGGTTTGAATGTAAAACCACATCACAAAATGCAGAAAAGTCCAAAAGATAATTGTGTTCTGCATTGCAGATGAATTTGGAATGGAGCACGAGCCCAGTTCACATTCAAATGAGATGCTAATGAACTTTGCCTCATTCATTCTTTCTACGCATAAGTGTTATCGCCCCAATTCTGGATGCCTCTGTTTGAAGCAAACATTCTCAGCCTTGGATTTCCTGCTACTCATGGACTACAACTCTCATCATTCCCAACCAGTGGTCGGGGATAATGGAAAGTTGTAGTCCAGCTATATCTGGGGTTTCCTGATAGCAAAATCAGGAAAACAGCTGGTTTAAAGTATGGGAGGGGGCAAGGAAACAGTACCACCACTGAGGGCAAATGAGATGGGTCCAAGCTGGATCCATGGGGGTTGATTCTATACAGGTAGTCCTCACTTAACAACCAATCATTTAGTGATGGTTCAGACTTAAGACTGTGCTGAAAAAACTGATTTACAACCGGTTCTCACACTTATGACCATTGCAGCGTCCCCGCGGTCACATGATCATGATTTGGGTGCTTGGCAACTGGTTCACATTTATGACCGTTGCAGCATCCCATGGTCACATGATTGCCATTTTTTACATTCCCAGCTGGCTTCTAGCAAGCAAAATCAACGGGGAAACACGTGATTGCTTAACAACTAAGTGGTTCGCTTAATGCCCGTGGTGATTCACTTAACAACCACCCCAAAAAGGTCATAAAATCGGGTCAGATTCGCTTAATGACTGCTTTGCTTAACAACCAAAATTCTGGACTCAATTGTGGTCGTTAAGCAAGGACTACCTGTACAAGGGCTGGTCCTCTGCAAAGACATGCGGTGGGCCCAAAAGTTGGTTATCATTATGGGGCGCTGGAGATGAAATGGAAAACCTAAGCTAATTCTTCCCAGCATTTGATGACAGGAGACTAGAAGTAGCACACAATGAGGACATCTAACTTCACAGAAGCTGTTTGGTTTATCTCAACAGGAGGTTGGCCCGATCCACCTTGCTACTCATCCCTCTCTTTGGGATTCACTACACAGTGTTTGCCTTTTATCCAGAGAACGTCAGCAAAAGAGAGCGCCTGGTGTTCGAACTGGGGCTGGGCTCCTTCCAGGTGAGCTATGTAGTGACAAAGAGCTCCTTTCTCTTCGCCCATTCGTGCATCCCGTGGAAGAACAGGTTATGGGGCGCGGTAGCTCAGTGGGTTAAACCACTGATGCTGTAGGTCTGCTGATCAGTAGATTGGCAGTTCGAATCTCCGCGTGGCGAGGTGGGCTCTCACCACTTGCCCCAGCTCCTGTCAACCCAACAGTTCGAAAGCTAATGCAAGTAGATACATGGGTACCACCTTACGTGGGAAAAATGTGCGGGCGTCCTGTTGGGAATCGTTCCACCGGAGGAAAAAGAGCGGAGGAAGATTGAATTGTGCCGGTGAGGACAGATCCGGATGTGACATCAACAGGACGTCAGCAGCCGGCTCAAGGCATCCTGGGAATTGTAGTCCAGAGCCTTAGAAGAGCCGGTTCCCTTACCCCCTCTCCTGGTGCGCGGGTGAATTACACACTTGGTGATATTGTATAATGTATAATGTATAATGTTAAAAATGTATATATAGATATGCATGTAAGCCGCCTAGAGTCCTCCGTTAGGGAGGGGATAGGCGGGGTATAAATAACACAATTAAAAAAAATAAAAAAAGAACAGGTGGGGGATGTCCCACTGGAGCCTCCGACGATGGTCTAAGCCAGTGTTTCTCAACCGCAGCAACTGTAAGATGTGTGGACTTCAACTCCCAGAATTCCCCACCCGGCATACTGGCCAGAGAGTTCTGGGAGTTGAAGCGCACACATCTTAAAGCATGCTGGCTGGAAAATTTTGAGAATTGAAGTCCATGCATCTTAAAGCATGATGTCTGGGGAGATCTGGGAGTTGATGTCCACACACCTTAAAGTTGCTGAGGTTGAGAAACACTGATCTAAGCCACCTGGTTTACTTTTCAATTACCCAGTAGATTCCCCCATTCTTCACTGGTAGTATTCTATCTATCTATCTATCTATCTATCTATCTATCTATCTATCTATCATCTATCATCTATCTCTATCTCTCTATCATCTATCTATCTATCTATCTATCTATCTATCTATCTATCTATCTATCTATCTATCTATCATCTATCTCTATCTCTCTATCATCTATCATCTATCATCTATCATCTATCTATCTATCTTCTATCATCTATCTATCTATCAGATTTATCACCACCCATCTCCCCCGAGGGGGACTCAATGCCATCATTCTGCCCATATCCTCGGAAACATCTCATTGATCTCCTTCGAGCTCACCTTTTAGGAAACCCTTGGTCCCTTGGATGCCTACATTATAAATCTAGGTCCCCCCCCCCCGCCCCAGACAGCTTCCTCAATGGATAATATTACTGTAGATGAGGAAAACAACCGGCTGATTCTTGAAGAAAGCATTCCAAGTCTCTCCAGGGCCAAATGCAGACCATGGTTGCTGAAAATGAAACCGAGAATATTCCTGCCACATCCGTGTTGACTGTAGAGTTGACGTCAACTAATTATTGCTGGCAGTTTTCGCTCTCCCTGAAAAGTGTTTTTTTCCTTTCTCTTTCAGGGTTTTGTTGTCGCTGTACTCTACTGCTTCTTGAATGGGGAGGTAAGTTTTTTTTAAATGTTGCGGGGTTGAAATGTTAGGTTGCCAACTATGTCTTTTCACCTTCATTCTACTTTTCTATTTTTTGTTGTTCAGTCGTTTAGTTGGGTCCGACTCTTTGTGACCTCATGGACCGTAGCACGCCAGGCCTTCCTGTCCTCCACTGTCACCCGGAGTTTACTTAAGTTCATCTTCATTACATCGGTGATGCTATCTAACCATCTCATCCGCTGCCGTCCCCTTCTCCTTTTGCCTTCAGTCTTTCCCAGCATCAGGGTCTTTTCCAGGGAGTCCTCTCTTCGCATTAGGTGGCCAAAGTATTTGAGCTTCCGCTTCAGTATCTGTCCTTCCAATGAGCAATCAGGGTTGATTTCCTTTAGGATTGACTGGTTTGACCTCCTTGCAGTCCAAGGGACTCTCAAGAGTCTTCTCCAGCACCACAGTTCGAAAGCATCAATTCTTCGGTGCTTTACATTACTACTGTACATTACTACTGTACATTACTACTGGAAAAACCATAGCTTTAACTATACAGACCTGTGTCGGCAAGGTGATGTCTCCGCTTTTTAATATGCTGTCTAGGTTTGCCATAGCTTTCCTCCCAAGGAGCGTCTTTTAATTTCGTGGCTGCAGTCACCGTCTGCGGTGATCTTGGAGCCCAAGAAAATAAAATCTGTCACTGCTTCCATTTCTTCCCCTTCTATTTGCCAGGAAGTGATGGGACCAGATGCCATGATCTGGGTTTTTTTAATGTTGAGTTTCAAGCCAGCTTTTGCACTCTCCTCTTTCACCCTCATCAAGAGGCTCTTTAGTTCCTCTTCACTTTCTGCCATTAGGGTGGTATCGTTTGCATATCTGAGGTTGTTGATATTTCTCCCGGCAATCTTAACTCCGGCTTGTGATTCATCCAGCCCGGCATTTCTCATGATGTATTCTGCGTATAAGTTAAATAAGCATGGTGATAATATACAGCCTTGTCGTACTCCTTTCCCAATTTTGAACCAGTCGGTTGTTCCATGTCCGGTTCTAACTGTTGCTTCTTGACCCGCATACAGGTTTCTCAGGAGACAGGTAAGGTGGTCTGGTACTCCCATCTCTTTAAGACTTTGCCACAGTTTTTTGTGATCCACACAATCAAAGGCTTTAGCGTAGTCAATGAAGCAGAAGTAGATGTTTTTCTGGAACTCTCTTGCTTTTTCCATGATCCAGCAAATGTTGGCAATCTGATCTCTAGTTCCTCTGCCTCTTCGAAACCCAGCTTGCACTTCTGGTAGTTCTCGGTTCACATACTGTTGAAGCCTAGCTTGTAGGATTTTGAGCATAACCTTGCTAGCATGTGAAATGAGCGCAATTGTACGGTAGTTTGAACATTCTTTGTCATTGCCTTTCTTTGGAATTGGAACGTAAACTGACCTTTTCCAATCCTGTGGCCACTGCTGAGTTTTCCAAATTTGTTGGCATATTGAGTGCAGCACTTTAACAGCATCATCTTTTAGGATTTTAAATAGCTCAGCTGGGATACTATCTTCTCCACTAGCTTTGTTGTTAGTAATGCTTCCTAAGGCCCACTTGACTTCACTCTCTAGGATGTCCGGCTCAAGGTCAGTGACCACACCATCGTATTTATCAGGGATATTAACATCTTTCTTGTATAGTTCTTCTGTGTATTCTTGCCACTTCTTCTTAATCTCTTCTGCTTCTGTTAGGTCCCTGCCTTTTTTGTCCTTTATCATGCCCATCTTTGCACAAAACGTTCCCTTGATATCTCCAATTTTCTTGAAGAGATCTCTAGTCTTCCCCATTCTATTGTTTTCCTTGATTTCTTTGCATTGTTCATTTAAGAAGGCCTTCTTATCTCTCCTTGCTATTCTCTGGAAATCTGCATTCAGTTGGTTATATCTTTCCCTTTCTCCCTTGCCTTTGGCTTCCCTTCTTTCCTCAGCTATTTGTAAAGCTTCATCAGTCAGCTACTTTGCTTTCTTGCATTTCTTTTTCTTTGGGATGGTTTTAGTTGCTGCCTCCTGTACAATGTTACGAACCTCCATCCATAGTTCTTCAGGCACTCTGTCTACCAGATCTAATCCTTTAAATCTATTCCTCACCTCCACTGTATATTCATAAGGGATATGATTTAGGTCATACCTGAGTGGTCTAGTGGTTTTCTCTATGTTCTTCAATTTAAGCCTAAATTTTGCGATAAGAAGCTCATGATCTGAGCCACAGTCAGCTCCAGGTCTTATTTTTGCTAATTGTATAGAGCTTCTCCATCTTTGGCTGCAAAGTATATAATCAATCTGATTTCGGTATTGACCATCTGGTGATGTCCATGTGTAGTGTCGTCTCTTGTGTTGTTGGAAAAGAGTGTTTGCTATGACCAGCGTGTTCTCTTGACAAAACTCTATTAGCCTTTGCCCTGCTTCATTTTGTACTCCGAGGCCGAACTTGCCTGTTATTCTGGTTATTTTTTGACTTCCTTCTTTAGCATTCCAGTCCCCTGTGATGAAAAGGACATCTTTTTTTTGGTGTTCATTCTAGAAGGTGTTGTAGGTCTTCATAGAACCGGTCAACTTCAGCTTCTTCGGCATCAGTGGTTGGGGCATAGACTTGGATCACTGTGATGTTGAATGGTTTGCCTTGGATTCAAACTGAAAGCATTCTGTCGTTTTTGAGGTTGTACCCCAGTACTGCCTTTCCCACTCTTTTATTGACTATGAGAGCTACTCCATTTCTTCTAAGGGATTCTTGCCCACAGTAGTATATATAATGGTCTCCTGAATTAAATTTGCCAATTCCTGTCCATTTTAGTTCGCTGATTCCCAAGATCGTGTCATCTCATGTTTGACCACATCCAGCTTACCTTGATTCATAGATCTTACATTCCAGGTTCCTATGCAATATTGTTCTTTACAGCATCGGACTTTCCTTCCACTTCCAGACACATCCACAACTGAGCGTCCTTTCGGCTTTGGCCCAGCCGTTTCACTCTTTCTGGAGCTACTCGGAATTGCCCTCCGCTCTTCCCCAGTAGCATTTTGGACACCTTCCGACCTGAGGGGCTCATCTTCCGGCGTCATATCTTTTAGCCTTTTGATACTGTCCATGGGTTTTCTTGGCAAGGATACTGGAGTGGTTTGCCATTCCCTCCTCCAGTTTTGGACCACGTTTTGTCAGAACTCTCCGTCATGACCTGTCCGTCTTGACCTGGCTTCGTTGAGTTGCGCAAGCCCCTTCGCCACGACAAGGCTTTTCTATTTACACCTTACCTAACCCAGGGCCAAAGGTTTCTCCCCTTGCAAAAGAAGCTTCTGTTTTTTTTCCACCATTATCTCAGGATGCTTGAGAATTTCTTTCAAATTTCTCTTGACAATTTAAAATGGACTTCATGGTTGGAGGGCTACCAATAGCAAGGGTGAGGTCTTTCCTTCACTGGAGATAGCTCCCTGGCTGTCCACACTTCCCCTGGGAAAATTCCTCCTGCTGTCAATCTCCTTTGAATTTAATGGAAGCGTGGGAGGCTGCAGACAGCTGGAGAGATGATTGTATGATAGAAAACAGAACACTTACACCAGTGTTTCTCAATCTTGACAACTGTAAGATGTTTGGACTACAACTCCCAGAATTCCTCAGCCAGCAAGCTGGCTGGGGAATTCTGGGAGTTGAAGTCCACACGTCTTAAAGTTGCCAAGTTTAAAAAACACTGACTTAAACAATCCGCTTGGGTTCCTTATGCAGAAACAACATATTGCTCCCAAGAGATTTTATAGAAACGTTCTTCTTTGCAAGAAATATCGAAAGCTAATTCTCTTTCCCCACGTGGAATAATAACTAGCAATAAAACTTCAAGGGAAATTTTTGCATAGTCTTAGCCTGATCTGTTTCGGACCGGCTGGTACCCCTCTCTCTTAGAACCAGAACGTTTCATGAAGAATAAAAGTCTATTGCGTCCACAAGGCGATGGCTTTACTTCTACTTCCAATCAAAGAGTGGTGCATTTCTTTTGCATAACCAGGCCCTGGTGCCTCCCTTGAAGGCCAAGGAGAATTTGCAAGCATCCTTCCTTCTACTGTACGTCTGACTTACCTATTATGGAATGGAAAGGAAGTTCTTTCTGCATCTCAATGTTTGGAATTGCTCTGGAAACAAAAGACGGGGCAGGGGGTCATTTGGGTCATAACACAGGGCAAATTTTTGTCCCCACCCCAGTGTAGCCCCCTCCCCATCTATGCTTTCCTTTTTCACACAGGAATAAAGAGGAATTAAGGACTAGTTGGGTTCCCCTCCATTTTCCAGACTTCCCTCCATGAACGTTAGCCCACACCCACGTCAGTTTGCAGATTTTCAAAGCACACACCAACATTCGTAAAACAGCGTGCATAATGACATTTTGGTACGCACGTCTCCCCAAGACGTTGGTACTTTCTTAGAGTTGCAAATTGTGGATCTTGGGATAGGAGTTGTTTCAGTTTTATGGATTCATTCAGAATGTAGAGATTGGCTGGGTTCACATGGAAATGCCAACCCAATTTGTCCCTGATTCCCATCCTCAACTGCTGGCATCTAAATGTTCCTCTCTGCATTGCCCCAGCCTTTCCTCTCCATCTCATCATTGTGAGATTTGTTTCTTGTCTGATTGAATTTGAGTGTTGGGGAATGATGGGAGACTATTGTGAAATGTTGGGTAGGGGAGTCCTTCGCACAAGAATTGTGGATGTGTGGAATCCACAGGAAAGAGGCTGCATTGTTGAGTCCCACTCCAGATTCATGGTCACAGTCCAAGATCTCTTGAACTATTTTCACGCATCCAGGATTCACCAGACAGCTACAACGTATGTGTGAAAAGAGAATGGCAGAGCAGGTTAAGAAATCTCCCCCAAAGGAAATGATTGTGAATTTATATAATAATTTTTTTAAAAAAATCATAGACCCTCCCATTTTAGGGAGAAATCCTTAGAGGAAAACTACATCTTCCTTTCCGGGGAGTGCAGTAGGCCTTCTCCATTTAATTCTCTGCTTTGTGGAGCAGGAGTCTGATCTTGCAGCCTTTCATGCCAATTTTTAAAATGAAAATCCATATAAAAATCTGCCAGATCAGATTAGAAGTGGATAGTAAATGCGAGCCGGTTACCATGCACCCGAATTGCAATCACGTGACCATGGGGGTGGTACGACAGTCATAAATGCGTGTACAGGTCATAAAGCACTTTTTCCGAGGCCATCATAACTTTGAACCATCGTTAAACAAATGGCCGTAAGTTGAGGACTAGCTGTAGTTGGCCTGAGAAGTACTTTGGATTCGAAGGCAAAAAAAAAAAAGTGCGTTGGCACATGCAGGGGCATGAGTGCAACGCTGGTTTGCAAGACCATAACCAAATGCTTTCCCCAGAATTGCGCTGCCGTGTTGGACGGTGAAGATGCGGCTGCTTTAAGGAGTTGCAGTCAGGAGTTCTGGGAATGTCCTTGTGCTCTTTGAAGTACCTTGTTGCCTTCAAATTCTAAGTCTTGCATAGCCCCACTAAAAAGTAACTTCTCTTGGTCCTCTTCCTTGCTAGAAACTTACAGCATCTGGACAGCATCCCCCAGCCATCGCTGAAGGGATATAATGCATTGGTGTTTGGGTGAATCTATGAAGACACCATAAATTGGTAGTGTGGAGATGACTTCAGGTTTGCAGAAGGATCCAGGGCTGGTAGACTTCATGAGGTGGAGGGTCTGGGAGGAGATAAGCTCCTTCTTGCCCTCCACTTGGCAAAACAATGGGAAGGAGAACCCCCACATTCTAGACAAGTTAAAGTAGTGCATGTGTTTCTTCACATGCAAGCGTGTCTTCTGGGGCATTGCTTAGATTAGTGCACACGTCTAGGGGTGTCCACAAGGGGCACCAAATCTGCAAGATGGCTGGTGTGCATCGCAATCCAAACCCCACCCTTCTTCTACATGTACCAATCGGGCAGGTTGGGATCACTTAATTGTGCCCTCCATCTTGCAGATTTTGACCCACACCCCTGTGGACACTGCTGCATGTGTGTGGAGACTCTTTAACCATCCCTTCCCCAATCCACTCCAGTTTGGGGGTATTCAACAAGCCTAAGGAGCTACTATAAGAGATGCTCCCCACCCAGATCCTCCTGCGAATCTGTCTTGGGTCAACCTCAGCTCCTCTTCCACTTCTTCTTCTTGCTTGTGCATAGTTGTGTTTTTAAAGATAGTGTGATCAGCATGTTCCCAAATGGCTGAGTACATTAAAAAAATGACCTTTTAAAGTTTCTCCCTAAAGGTGCAATCAGAAATAAAGAGAAAATGGAGGAGCTGGAAAGTCAACCGTTATTTTGCTGTGGATTTCAAACACCGTCATCCCTCCCTAGCAAGCAGCGGAGTGAATGGGGGGACACAGCTGTCGATTCTGAGCAAAAGCAGCTCACAGATTCGAATGTCGAGCATAAATGCGGAGAACCTGCCAACATGAGTGCGTAAGACATGCTCTTCTCCCACCACGCCCTTCCAAAGAGAGAGAGAGAGAGAGAGAGAAAGAAAGAAATCTACTTTGAAAACAAAAAAAAGTCCTAAGTATGTGGCGTGGGTTGTTACGTCCATCTGCCTTTTTTTAAATCCACCTCCCTTTTATGAAAAGGTTCTGGAATTCTGAAACCTCTAACCTCCGATAGGTGGAATCAAAGGTGTCAGAGGGCCTTCTAACTAGAGGAACAAGATCATCCAGACCAAAACAAATTCAACCCACCAATTGCCCCAAGAGCTAAAATCACCCCCTTGCTTGCATTTCTGATTTCTGCTGTACCATTTGGGAATTTTGGTTGCCACGATGAGGTCTACGAGTTAACATCTCATGGAGTTGTGTTTTCCATTTCTCATTCCAAATGCTCTTGACCTTCCACCTTAGACTATCCGTGTCCTCTTTCATGACATAGAACATAACGCAAAGACTGAGCCACGTGCAACCCCAACGGTGTTGGGCGTTGCAGGCGCTGAGATGGATCCCACCAGAAGCAGTTGAACATGTTAGACCAGCATAACCACATCATTCCTCAGATGGAGAACCCGCAACCATAGAAGTAGAATCTCTCATTTTCCTTATTCTGGGGATGTCTCTGAAATTTTTCTGTTAAGCTGTGAATATTCTAAACTGGCCATCTCAGTACAATAGAGCTATATTTTTGAGACAGATGGTTTTTCTTTCATTCTTTTTTTAAAAAAAACAACAACAGAACTAATATGGAGATATACCTATATTCCCCCACATTAAGTGCCAATTAATTCCAGAGATATCTTTTCTTGAAACTTCAAACACAACCCCTTTCATTTCTACAGATCCACAGAAAATACAGTATCGCTGACGGGAGGGACTTCAAATGGCTGTTCTTGGTTGACTATCAGAAGGTGTGTGGTGCTGTTGTCATGGCAAGTGCACCCCAAAAGGACAGGGTGGATTACGTAGCTGAAGGAAGGGATCCATTTTGGTGGCTCTCAAAAGATCCACCTGCCATTACCATCCTTCAATGAGCCTATTTTATGCCGCTGGGCATTTTGTATGATTAGCTATTACGATCGGGGGGGGGGGGGGGGAGAGGAAAAAAATATCATTCGTATTGAGGTTTGGAGGAAGGAAGGAAGGAAGGAAGGAAGGAAGGAAGGAAGGAAGGAAGGAAGGAAGGAAGGAAGGAAGGAAGGAAGGAAGGAAGGAAGGAAGGAACTTTTCTGACCCTCACCTTATTTTGAGAGCCACAACTAATATGTAGCTGCTTCAGCTGAATTAAAACAATGACGTCAATTTTTTTGTGAGACTTTGTGCAATGCATGACGTCTCCAAAGGACTTTTGTGGTGTCTTGTGGGTTGTGTGAGTCTCTCCTCAATGTTTCGCAATCCTCTCTAATCAATGTGACTGTGTGCGTGCGTGTGTCTGTACCTTAAAGAGGATATATAATATTTCGTTAAATACTAAGGAATAAATGCTAGCTCACCACAGCTAAGAAAGTTGCAAAGAAACGGCTAGTTCTTTCTTCTTGATTTAAATGAAAGTTATTCTGTTTACTAAAAGGGTCGGGGAAGGGAAGAGGTAGAGCTTAAGATGGAGGAATTGGTCCATACGTGTTGAATAGCGTGAGCTTCTTTACATCTACTCTTTCCACCATACAGTTTTGGAATTCTTTCTGCTCTACAGAAGGAAGGGATCAAGCTGCATATAAAGATCCTCACATAGCATCTCACATGTGAACCTGAAGCTTTCTCTTGCTTCTCTGTCGGAAGCGGCTTGCCTCTCCCATCTCTAAGCCACAGCCTAGGGTCCTTGCCCTCCAGCTCACTTGTACATATAGAACCTCCAGCAAAAGCGGATTTGAATAATGGGCAGGCTGGGTTCCAAATAACTCAAGCAATCCTTGGCAAAGCGATCAATACCAGTGCATCAGTACGGCCTCCTCCCTCCCTCTCTCCCTCCCTCCCTCTCATATCCCCTCCCCTCCATTACTCCTTCCTCTATTTCTCTTTCCTTCCTTACTCTGTCTCCTTCCTTCCCTCCTTCCCTCCCTCCCTCCCTCCCTCCCCACTTCTGCATCCTCTCCCTCCCTCCCTTCTCATATCCCCTTCCCTTCCCTCCCCTCCATTACTCCTTCCTGCCTTCCTCTCTTCCTCTCTCTCTTCCTCTTTCTCTTTCCTTCCTTACTCTGTCTCCTTCCCTCCCTCCCTCTCTCCTTCCTCACTTCTGCATCCCCTCCCTCCCTCCCTTCTCATATCCCCTTCCCTCCCCTCCATTACTCCTTCCTTCCTTCCTCTCTCTCTTCCTCTCTCTCTTCCTCTCTCTCTCCTTCCTTACTCTGTCTCCTTCCCTCCCTCCCTCTCTCCTCCCTCCCTTCTCATATCCCCTCCCCTCCATTACTCCTTCCTTCCTGCCTTCCTTCCTCTCTTTCCTTCCTTACTGTCTCCTTCCCTCCCTCCCTGCGGTTCATTCTCTGGATTAAGCAACTGTGCAAGCCAGACTGATCTGTCAGAAGGACCATTGTTGGTCCTATCAGCACCAGGAGATCTGTTCCTGCCATTCCCCAGGGGTGAGCATGGTCTTTTCCTGATGAAGTTACAGGAGCGCCTCTGGAAGTGGCACTGAGACTCCTGGGGCTTCAGCAAGGACCGCGATTACTTCACCGAAGTTGCCATATGGCCATGTGGTCTCATGGAGGGAGAGATCGTAGCGGCCAGTTGGTTCCCAGTTTGCCAATGCTCATTGGCCTCGAACTCTCACGGGGGAGGATAGTTAGGTAGCGCCTGAGCGCGTGGGAAACGCAGCCGTTGCCTCTTGGAGTGGCCACTGGGTGTGCGTGTCTGGGACAGTCCACTGAGGATCCACAAGATGGTGGTCAGACATTGCCACCGTGAGAAGAAAGCAAAGAAGTCCTTTTTCTTTCAACCAGGCCATTGTGTACAAATGCTCTCTGCTTTTTCTAGTTGATTGTGATCTGTTCTGTTCTTCTGTTTAAAATGTAGGGTTGTTTTTAATGGGAAGAATCACAGCCAAGTGACCAGTGGCTGCTGCTGGAGTAGTTCTTCCCCCTGATCTGACTATCCCTGCTTTCTTTTTCATTGGGATGGAGATACTCCATGCATAGATGGACCAGGGCTGAACTGAGGTGGGAGTCCAGTAGAATTTTTCCACAAACCCATGGTAGAATGTACATGATGTGCGCATTGCACACCAGCTCCAATCCTTGGACTCTTCAGCTCAAAGGTTCTTAGATAGATCTGGAAAAGAAATCTTACGGTTCTGCGGACTGTCACTAGGTTGTATCCTATTTTAATCAGACTCTGCAGATGCTTGCTGAAATCCATGGGAATCTAAGCTCGTCGTGAAGAGCAGAGTCTTCAGGGAGAGATCAACACTGGCAATATGGCAGATGGAGAAATGGAATGGAAGCTCCACCCCTTTTGAGCCTGCAGGGGATGTTGACACGTGTGCAAAAGGGGTGGGCCTTGCATTGCAAAGCTCCATCTGCCATTTTGCCAATTTGGATCCAGCCCATTGACACCTCTGGTGAACTGAAATACCGCTAAGTTTAGGAGCCTCCTTGGCGTATGACTAAGTCTGCGTACAACTCCGGGTGAGAAGTGCTTTGTTAGATGGCTGTTGTTGTCGAACTCCGGCCGTGAAAGCCTTCGACAATACATTGCTTTGTTAGACTTAAAAGCTAACGATGTGTAGCAAAGTTCATCTGAACCAAGGGATCAACCAAATTGGTTGTTTAGATCTGGTACCACCTATCGTGCTAAAAATCCAGCAAATCCGATCAATCGTTCCTTCTTTTCAGAAGGATTTCTCTCCTTTTTTTATTCTGTCTGAGTTGGCAACAGGACAGGAATAAGTACATGTTTTATATCAAAAGTCACTCTAGTGCATGCATAGACTTTTCAGAGAAAGGATTCTGCAAGTACACATCTTTGCAGAAATGGCATCTCCCCCCCCCCCCCATTAAAGCAAAGTCTATGCAAGCAAAGTCGGCTTGATGGGCCATAATGTGAATTTAGATTTCTTGTTTTGGCGCATTGGCAAGCTACCCTGCCTTACAATGGAGTAATGATTGCCAAATTTTCTGAGTGCCAAAAGACGCAAATTGCCAGAACCACATCACTGCAAACAGGCAGTTTTCTACAGTACCTTTGAACCCCCAAGATTCTAGGGGTCTCCATCTGGAGATGTGCCTGGGTGCTCCTGCTTAAGAGTGCACAACTCAAGTTGCAGTGGGGTTGAGGGGGGAAAACAACATTTTGTGTTCATGGAGTGTGTGTGTGTGTGTGTGTGTGTGTCAGTGCCACATTTTGCCTTGAGAACAATGGAGGAAAACAGGCAACATTCTGCAGCTGTCTGCAGAAACAGTAAGCCAAGTGCTGAAAGAAAACAAGGCCAGGATTGAATCACGATCTGGAGCAGAGATGGTGATTCAGTGCTGTTCTTGGAGGCGATGTAGAATGTGGTTCCAATGTTTTGCTTAAGAGGCTGGTTAGTCCTTATCAGTGAGAAACACTTGGTTCTGCCTGACCACTTCCCAACCTGATTCCTTTAACTGTCCCTCCAAGGAAGGATTGGTGAACCTTTCACCCACAGCCTCATCTTTCTGGCCCTCCTCCCATTCCCTAGGAATCAGGCTTGGATTTCTGTTCTGCTGTTAATTCAACTGCTCATACTTCCTTGCAGGGTGTTGGGGGATGAAAAAATTGGCAAAGTGTTAACACTAGGATGTGACCTCATCTCAGGAGTGACTGTGCAGGAGAAGAGCAACCTTTTTTGGGTCCGAAGACCCACTAGCCTTTAGTGAGATTCTAGAAGCCATCACCCCACCCCACCGTGTTAGACCAAGCTAAGGGAATACGTGGGGGCAAAGAAAAAATTAACAGAGTGAATTACATCCCAGGTATCACTAAATCAGGGGCGTGGTGGCTCAGCGGGTAAGACGCCAGGCTTGTCGATCGGAAGATCGCAAGTTCGGAGGTTCGAATCCCTAGCCCCGCGTGACGGAGTGAGCTCCTGCACTTGCCCCAGCTCTTGCCAACCTAGCAATTTGAAAGCATGCAAATGCAGGTAGATGAATAGGTACCACTTCGGTGGGAAGGTAACAGCATTCCACATGCGTCATGCCAGCCACTTGACTGTGGAATCGTCTTCGGACAACGCTGGCTCTTCGGCTAACAAACGGAGATGAGCACCGGCCCCTAGAGTTGGACATGACTGCACGACTGTGCGGGGGGAACCTTTACCTTTATCACTAAATCATTTCCTCCTTCCCTAGCATTTAACAATATTATTTGCTGGAGTTGCAACTCGGCTTCCAAGATCAGAGCCCCTGATCTGACTTCTCCTGTCCCCTTCTGTTTACTTCCAAAGGAATCAAGAATCCTCAAATGCCAGTTGGCCTTAGTTTTCATTTTATGCACCCCACATAAGTAGGTGACACATCAAGTTGGGCTCTGAACCGCCAAGCTGAGCTTAGCAAGGAAATATGTTTGCTTGGGTGGCCTTGGGGGAAAAAAACTGGATTCTCTAAGTCAGTGTTTCTCAACCTCAGCAACTTTAAGATGTGTGGACTTCAATTCCCAGAATTCCCCAGCCAGCCATGCTCGCTGGGGAATTCTGGGAGTTGAAGTCCACACATCTTCAAGTTGCTGAGGTTGAGAAACACTGCTCTAAGTGACCAATCAAGGGTACCAATGACCTTTTCTAAATGTTTTGTCCTCCAGGTGGAAGAGATCTGCTAACAGACGCAGGATTGGGGCCATGGGTCACCTAATTACTTAAGAACCATGGGCATCAATCCTTAAATTAAAACAGTTGGGTGGGACAGCAAGAAGCTGATGACAAGATCTGGGATAGGATGCTTTCTGTGTGAAACCAAGTCCTTCCCAATTTTGTGGTACTATCCTCAGCTAAAATGTCTGCACAAAATTGTACATGTTTAGCAAGAAATGTATACAGAAATCATACCTTAGGGGAAATGCATACATTTTAATACGTGTCTTACAAATTAAAGGAAAATGGGCCAAACAGACCAACGGATACATCTAAAACTCATATTGGACCAGAAGTAGACACACCTGGCTTGATCCACCCGTTAAAAAGTCAACGGATGGAACAATTTATATGTTGCTGGAAAGACAGGAATTAACTTCTCTTTCCTAAAACATCCATCTTATGCCTATTGCCAAATGCCCTTTCAGGAAGTGTGTGTATTCAATTGCTCTTCGTAAGATCCCTTGGAAAGCTGAATTAGTGCACACTCCAAACTACTGTATATTTACTCACAAGTGAAGTCCATTGAAGGTCTTACTGGTAGACAATCGATACAGGTCTTCAGGCCGTTGATCATCCTGTGCCAAATGGCTTCAGAGTAAGGCCCATTGACAGTGGAGCACTTACTTTGGAGTCAGCAGGCTTAAGACCCTATGGACTGATGTCTTTGAATCACAGTTTTAGAATCTTTTGTGGTTGTGGAAGAAGAAGGCCATTCCTGATTGCTCTCCTGCACAAGATTATTTTGTTATGATCGTTTTCTCTGATCGTCAAACAGAAGGAATGCATATGGTGAATGAATGGGTAAAGCAGCTTTTCCATTTGTCAGACAGTAGAAACCTAATGGCAGAGTTTTGCTTCTAAAGGTGATGTAAATATCTCTTTTGCGTTTAAACCGTGCTATGTTTCTTCTTTTTTCACTGTGAAATATATTTTGGAGTTTGAGGATCTATGTTATTAAAAAACAAAGTGTAATTATAACAATGATGGTAAGAATAAAACATTTGTTGTGACACATTCTTTGGATGATTTTTTCAAATTGTTCTTAAAACACATTTGAGAGAAGAGGTTCTTTTATACATGTTGATTATATTTATAACCCACTTTGTTCAGAAATTTAGATACACCTTACTTATACAAAACAGCCTGACCAGCCACCTTCTCGTGACTTTGCAGATTGAAAATAATTACTTGACAATGTGGTTCCTTTAAAAAAAAGATTATCTTATCCTGCTTTATGTGATAATGATAACAAAAATTTAGTGCTCTTCCCTAACCTGATATTTTCCAGATGTGTGGGCCACAGCCAAGCACAATTGCTGAGAATTCTGGGAGCTAAAATATCCACATCTGCATTTAGACAAGAGATGGTTTTTCTAAGGTGCCCTGTAAGTTGTGATGGAGAAGATAAAACCATTGAGTCAAACAGAATTCATGGTGTCCGCATGGAAACAATCATTTTTTTATTTTATTTTTTTTCAATTTACAGTCTGGTTTACAATCCTGGGACTTCCTGGTGGTCTCTCAACCAATGACTAACCATGTTTCATCTTGCTTGGCTTCTGATCTGAGTCAAATGCTAGTGGTTGCCCCATCTAATTTCTAACGTCAGCCAATATCCAGATATCCAGAACTTGAATTCTAACCCTTTAAGCTGACTAAACTCAACCAGTGAGCTTGTTCTGATGTGAGAACCTGCTCAAATAAAACAATGTGGCCAACCCTGTGACTTTATATATCCGTGTTTCTCAACCTTGGCAACTTTAAGATGCGTGGACTTCAACTCCCAGAATTCCTCAGCCAGAATGGCTGGCTGGGGAATTCTGGGAGTTGAAGTCCAGACATCTTAAAGTTGCCAAGATTGAGAAACACTGATATATAGAATCATCTGAACCAATCAGAAGCCAGCTCTAGGTCACCTGACCTAGACTTAGCTTCACCGCTAGAAGGCTTCTTGTTCTCCTGTTTTTGAGGTTGGCTAATAGGTTGTCATGGCACTGGAACAAGATGGCCAATAGCTTCCCAGGAACCCCCATGTCGGATGGCACCAGGGGTGTCCACAGGGCATGGTCAAAAGAGTCAAGATGGTAGCCATGGTGGTGTGGTCGAAGCTCCACCTGTTTTATACAACACCCATCAAAAACAGGCAGAACTTTAATCACACCATCATAGGAGCCATCTTGATTTTTTTTTACCACACCATGTGGACCCCCCTGGATGGCACTGCGCAATTTCAAATGGAAGAGAGGCCATTTTGCAAGTTGCTTCTTTGGGGGCTGATTCTGTCTGACAGAGAGAATTGTGTGACATGGTTGGTTGGGCTGTTATCTCTGGAGAAACATGGGTGCTTCTGGGCAAAGCTGAGGTAACGTTGGAAGTACCACTTGTGGAGTTGTTTCTTGAACTCGGCCTGAACCTAAGAAGAAGAAAGGAAAGTGAGGAAAGAAGCAGAGGAAGAGGAAAGCCCTGATTCTGCAGTTTCATGCATAGCTCGAAAAACAAATGAGAACCACCTCATTCATCGGTTCTCCCCCCTCCCCTCCCTTCTTAGAAGAGAGAAGGAAGATCGTTGATGTCTTCTCTGGGCAATGTGCTGCCATGTTTGGGAGGAAGAGGAGGAGGGAGGGAAGGAGAAGGGGAGGGAAGGAGAAGGGGAGGGAGGGAGGGAGGGAAGGGAAGGGGGAAGGAAGGGGAGGGAGGGAGGGAGGGAGGACAGCAGGGAAGGGAGGGAGGGAGGGAGGGAGGGAGGGAGGGAGGAAGGAAGGAAGGAAGGAAGGAAGGAAGGAAGGAAGGAAGGAAGGAAGGAAGGACAGCAGAGAAGGGAGGGAGGAAGGAAGGACGGCAGGGAAAGAAAAGGAAGGAAGGAAGGAAGGAAGGAAGGAAGGAAGGAAGGAAGGAAGGAAGGAAGGAAGGAAGGAAGATGAAGGGAAGGGAAGGAGAAGGATGCTATGAAAGAAGGCATAAAGCAGGACACATACAAATGGGCAGTCAGGACCTGACTTAGAAAACTGAGGTAGCTTCTGTGACCAGACCAATAGCAAGCCATGCAAAACAGAAAGGGCTGCCTTGCTTTTCTGAAGTAGACCAAAGGTCTCCAATCTCTCCAAGATGGAATCCCAGTAGAAACCCTTACCTTGCAGAGGCTGGGAAGCTTCTCATGTCCACCTACCTCTCCATTTAAGAAACAGTAGAGGAGAGCAACCATAAAACCCTTGGAAAAGAAGGGAATCATGAGAGAGAGAGGCAGACACGGACAAGCATTCACACACCCACACAAAAACACATCAAACACCATCGCCAGAAATTGGAATCTTAAGTTCAAAGAATTGGTAGGAGCCTTCAACAGCCATCTAGTTCTCCCTTCATCAACATCTCTTGAGCATCCAATCCAGGGCTTTCCAAAGTTTTTCCCGCGGCGACACACCAACCGGCATTGGTGTGTCACCGCGGGAAAACCCGGAAGTGCGGCAGCGCGCAAAAACCCAGAAGCGCTGCTGCCGCTTCCGGGTTTTTCGTGCTGTAATTGGTGTGTCGCCCCGGGAAAACCCGGGAATACCCGGGTTGTGTGGCGACACACCAGACTGTGTGTGGCGACACACTTTTGTGTTGCGACACACCGTTTGGAAAGCTCTGATCTAATCGAAAACCACCCATGGTTACTGATCTTTATAAGCAAGTCTGGGAGTGTCTTTGTTAGTAGAGCAAAGTATAAAATGCTTTAAATAACAGTTGCTACAATTATTACACAGGATGATGAAGATGACAAGCATCATTCCAACAAGACGAGATATCTGCTGCCCCAACCCTTTTATCAGGATTGCACTCCTTTCTTTGGGACAGGATTCACACCTGGTCCGTAGGAGTATCTATACAGGGGGATGAAAAAGTCAAGATGGTGGCCACACCTGCATGTGCACATAAAAAAAAGAGCAATCTGTAATGGTATGTGGGAAAGACCTTGGGAGACGGGGCGAAGAGATGCTGCCTAGGGAATGGTCAGATAAGAGAGGACATAGCCCACAGCTGTGTAACGAGTGGAGAAAGAGGCTCAGAAGGGACCCTCCTTATCTTATCCGGCTGTAAAGGAGACGGGAGGAGATTTGAACTTTCAGACTTGCAAGATTCTGTTAATATAGCCTTACAACAAAGTCGAATTAGCTCATCTGGTCGTGTTTCCTGTCTGGTCTACTTGGTAAGGCTGACACAATCACAGCCACCATCTTGATTTTTTCGACCCTCCCCTGCAGATGCCCTGGATGTGCCTAAATATGGGCATGGGATTAAGGAAAGGTGGAGCCACAATCAAAAACAAGGTCTATAAACCCCTCTAGAATTAAATCCAATGAATTAAAGGAAGTTACATGCCATATATTTAATAACGTTCCACCTCTGGTGGCAATGTCTGGAGGACTTTGAGGAAGGTCAGCTCTCCCTCACCTGGAAAGAGCCCAAGCCCAGCTCGATGTACAATCTAGCGACTGTCCCGGTGCTTTCTGGGAAAAAGGCAAAGACACTGTAGTGAGCTCCAAAGAGTGGAATGAGGAGTAAGGTAGATTTTGCCAGTCTCCTGGAAGAGAGAAATGGTTGATGGCAGCTCTCTTAGAGCCTGGAACAGCCAGACATGCTTCTACAGGTAGTCCTCACTTAACAACCATTTGTTTAGGGATGGTTCGGACTTATGACGGTGCTGGAAAAACCAACTTACAACTTGTCCTCGCACTTATGACTGGTGCAGCATCCCTGTGGTCACATGATCACGGTTTGGGCGCTTGGCAACTGGTTCGCATTTATGACTGTTGCAGCCTCCCGTCACATGATTGCCATTTTCGACCTTCCAGGCTGGCTTCTGGCAAGCAAAATCAATGGGGAACCGCGGATTTGCTTAATGACCGTCGCAAAAAAGTCATCAAATCAGATCGGATTCACTTAATGACCGCTTTGCTTAGCAACCAAAATTCTGGTCCCAATTGTGGTTGTTAAGCGAGGACTACCTGCACCAGCTGGCTTCCATTCTTTAGGATTTTTGCACACCACTGGAAGGAGTTGTGAAGGACAGGAGTCATCACAGACACACGGAACAGCACATCCATACAGCTAAAGAAGGGGTTGAGAGCACCCACACGGTTAACTAATCGAGAGTAAGGATAGGTTCTCCTCCTCCTACAAGCCTAAACCAGCGTCTTCTAGGTTCTAGATAGGTTCTCCTCCTCCTACAAGCCTAAAGATCCTTCAAACAGAAGTCCAATTGGAATCATCCATTGCCACGGAGACATAGTTGCTAGTCTCTTCCCCTTCTTCTTCCCCAAGGTCACCTCCCCTTCCTTACCCTAGAGAGGAACAAAGAGGGAAGAAGGAAAAGGAAACGGCAGCTGGGTCAGGAAACTGGTGTTTCATCTAGCCCAGTGTTTCTCAACCTTGGCCGCTTTAAGCTGTGTGGACTTCAACACCCAGAATTCCCCAGCCAGCTTAAAGCGACCAAGGTTGAGAAACACTGATCTAGCCCAAAATCACTCTCACTGACTAGCAACAGCTCTCCAGACTTTTAGGTGGCAAGGTGCTTGCTTTTCTCCCAATATATAGATTGAGAAAGTTGTGAATCAGAGATTTCATGCTAGCAACCCAGATTTCCCACAGAAAGCTCATCTGACAGGCTCTTGGGTAGTTGCCTGAAACAGCAAAAGATTATGAATCTCGCCACGTTCTCTTCCCAGGGTCTACTGAGACGAAAGCGATGGTGTTACAAGAATTCCAACAACTGAATTGTTCCCCAGTTAGAACCAATATAGCACCATCGGCCTTAGGGCATAGATCGATGAAGGTTCTCAGTCATCCAGGTGGAACAGTCTGTGGCTTGAATCATGTCAACTGGATTTCTATTTTCTCAGTAGAAACGTTTCACTCCTTATCCAAGGAGCTTCTTCAGTCTGAGTAAAGTTAGTAAGGGAATCCTTAAATATGTTTCTAGGGTGGCTGTGTGACCTTGCACCTGGGGCTAGGTCATGGTTATTTTGTACCAAACAACCTTTGTACAGGAGGATGGCCCAACACAGGAGGAGCAACACCACAGGACACTCATTTGAGGACATTAATGTTCACATTTTAGACAGGGAAGATAAGTGGTTTGAAAGAGGAGTCAAGGAATCCATTTATGCCAACTTGGAAAATCCTTCCTTGAATAGAGGTGGGGGCCTCAGGCACAATCTTTCCCCCATCTTCCTCCCTGCTTTGTCTTCTGTGCCCAGGAAGATTAAGACCATTTCGCAAGCTCAACAGCAGCAGGGTAATCTTAACGATCCTCCTTTAGATGATAAAGGGACTTAGAAATAAACATCTCAAAATAACCATGACCAAGCCCCAGGAGCAAGGTCACACAGCCACCCTAGAAACATATTTAAGGATTTGTATTGTCGAAGGCTTTCACGGCCGGAGTTCAATGGCTGTTGTGGGTCTTCCGGGCTGTGTGGCCGTGTTCTGGAAGTTGTGGTTCCTAACGTTTCGCCAGCATCTGTGGCCAGCATCTTCAGAGGGCAGGAGCCTGCCCTCTGAAGATGCTGGCCACAGATGCTGGCGAAACGTTAGGAACCACAACTTCCAGAACACGGCCACACAGCCCGGAAGACCCACAACAGCCATATTTAAGGATTCCCTTACCAACTTTGCTCAGACTGAAGAAGCTCCTTGGATAAGGAGCGAAACGTTTCCACTGAGAAAATAGAAATCCAGTTGACATGATTCAAGCCACAGACTTAGGGCATAGACTTTCTCCTTTCTTTCTAATAGCCTTCCTTTGATCCAGCAAGGAGGCAGCCCCCTTCACCCGCCATAGAGAAGTTTGATGAGCATCTCCAGAGCTTTGGTCAATTTGGAAACCGTGACATGGTCCCTGCTTCTCCTGTGTTGCTAAAACAATACGAAGAGGACTAATTCATGATGCCAGCAACTCACTTCAAATTCTCCATCACCAGCATCCTCACCCCTCAATAGGATCCTCCTCGAGGATCCCTTTTGATAGGATCCTCAAGCACCACCACTAGTGGTGGTGAAGATCTTTGCCACTGGTATCTTGGCCACCTTCCCCATGTGCAGCTACTCAATAGCAAAAGGTTCCCATTTGCCCAGCAGTGGGCGCAGAATTTTTTTTCAGGGTGTACAAAGGCACAAACACATCAACAACACTGAAGAATGGGAAGCCAACAGCTCCTGTTTGTTAGGATGAGAGATTGGGCCACTTACACAAATTGCCTCGAATGCCTTCCGCCAGTCTCGGACGATGTTAATTTTTGCACCAAAATTCGGATCACATTGAGAAAGATAACAAAATTCATCTGGAGACCCAAGACAGAGAATGGTAGCAGTCAACATGTCTCTCCCAAACACACTGAATGGACTTCTGCATCACCATGTTTTAAAAGAAGTAAGCATTTCTTGTATAAAATGTGAAAAAACCCATAATATGCTTGAGTCTGGTTGCTGGGAAATTCTACATGCATTCATTTTCTGATTGATTTTCTGCAGGGCAGTGGTCTGTGTCAAAACATCTGTCTGTCTGTCTGTCTGTCTGTCTGTCTGTCTGTCTGTCTGTCTGTCTGTCTGTCTGCCTACCTACCAATCAATCAATCAATCAATCAATCAATCAAGCCAACCATTTGTCATTTCTACTTTCTGAAAATTAAGTTTTTCCAAACCATCAAGGATCCTTGTGGCTTTTCAACTATATCGAAAGGAACTAGGGAGATTCCAGAACCTTATTAAACAAAAGCTCACTTAGCTTCTGTGGTTGAGTCTTAGATGTTTCTGCCCTGACTTCTACTGCACATCAGTAGCCCTTTAATATCTCCCTGTCTTGGTTGATTATTCCAGGGACATGCGAGCTCAAATTTAGGAACACACCTATTATTCCAAAGAGTTCACAGATGAGAAGTGGTTCCCTGTGATGGAACGCGATTGCTGGACTTTCCGTTCTTCAAAGCAAATCAGATCAAAGGAAAACTCACCAAGACTGTGAACAGAATGGGGCCTTTGATGATCCACAGCATCACAGAGTTCTCTTCATCATCATCCCAACATCTGAGAGACAATAAATAAATAAACAAATAAACAAATAAATAAATAAATAAACAAACAAATAAATAGGAATGCATTTACCTTAATTTCCTCCTCCATCTTTGCTCAGATGAGTATAATGCACTTCACTGGTTAATACTGAAATTTTCCAGAATTCAGCTCTTCTAAATATTTCTGACTTGTCTGACTCAAGAACCCTTACAGGGCAGTCTGATAAGAACGCTAAGCTGGAAAACATCCAGTTCCAAGCCTCACTTCACCAATAGCATTTACTGTAGAAGTGAGCAAACTCATCCTGGCTAAAAGTTTGTTTTATTTCCTTGCTTTACTGTATTTAAATCCTTCTTAACCATCCACTACCCCGGATCTGTGACCAGTTTACAACCCATCAAAGCAAGATAAAATGATGAATGTAAGTCATTGTCTAAAACAGACACTGTTGAAACAATAATAGACAGGGAATGTGTGTATGTGTGTGTGTATGTGTGTGCGTGTGTATAATTTTTATTGAAACTTTTTTAAAAAAAGAAGATAAAAACAAATACAAACTAATATAAAGTAAGGGGGAAAAAGAAAAAGAAAGCAAAAAGTGCAAGAGAAGAAAAAAACTGAAGAAAAATAGAAAAGAAAAAAGATACAAAGACGTGGCTTCTGATCTTCTTCACAGCAGTTTTAAGTATAATTATAATTTAACCTCTCTCTCTAACATTACATCATGACTCATTCATTCATTGAATATAATAAAACAAATTAAGGAAAACAGCAGAAGAGTCAGAATAATGCCAAATTTGTCTGTCTATCTGTCTATTTATCTATCATCTATCTATCTTTTAAAAGTTTTAAGAGCATTAATAAGAACTAGAACAAACTAAATAGAACAGAGAAAATGAAAAGGAGAAAGAGAAATAACAGAAAAAGCTAAAAGTGCAATAAGAAAAGAAAATGTAAGAAGTAGGAAAAAAAGAAAAAAGATATAAAGAAAGATATAAACGTATGAAGAAGTGGCTTCTGATATTCTTCACAGCAGTTATAAGTACAATCATATTTTAACCTCTCTCTCTTATGTTACATCATGACTCTCTTCTCTCTATAATCTATCCTGACTAATCATCAAAGCCATAAATCAAAAGTTCATTTTTTTTTCATTTTTACACAAAATGTCCATAAAAGGTTTCCAGTGACCAATAATAATAGACCGGGAACATTAACAGAGATGGCCTTAAGAAATAAAAGCAATATTTCAGAACAGATAGCATGGCAATTTGGGAAGTAGAAAAAAAATTATAATAACTTTATTAAATTTTAAAACAAAGAGATAAAATCTAACAGAGAGTAATAAAGAAAGAGAAAGAGAACAGAAGTGCAGAAAAAAAGAGAGAAAAAGAACAGAAATAGAAAAAGGAATAACTCCCAACTCCTTTTACAAGAGATATAAGTAAAACTTACATTAAACTCTTACTCTAAGGTTACAACATAACATCCATTTTTCTAGTCTCAACTAATATTATTAATCATCAAATCATAATTTCATTCTTTTCTGTTTCATGCAAAAAGTCCAGAAGACGTTTCCAATTGGCATTAAACTTAATCAGTGTCTTTTTCTCTAATCAAAGCTGTCAATTTAGCCATCTCAGCAATATTTTTTAATGGGAGGGGGGGTGGAGTTGCGAGGATAGGTTTTCTAAAATTCAAAAGATGTGTGTTAAGCCTCCTGCACATCCATAGCGCAGTGTCATGACTAAGGGGCATTCTTTGGACTCGGGGATTCTAGCCTCACTCAAATGTATTGGATAACTCTGGGCTGGTCACTCTCTCCCAGCCCAATCTACCTCATAGGGTTGTTGTGGGGATAATTCAGGAAAATCCTGTGTAAGGCACTTGACCTCAGGGCAAGGCAAGGGAGAAATATAGGAATAAATCTTATAAAACCGCAATGAAAAATCACCCTGTTGAAAAAACAGGGATATGTTGTCAAATTTTAGCAGCTTGATTCTGTGGGTTCCAAGAAGCATACAGATTACCAGATCATCACTGCTTTCCTCCCTGACCTTAGACAATCCACTACTTTTCAGCCTGTTACAAAACTGTCAGAACACACAAACACACACAGACCCACAAATGGGAAGGCACCACAAATCCATCCATTCCCATCAATTCCTGATAGAAGTCTTCCAAATGTTGCTATTCTGTAAGATCCTCACAAATGATTTCCATGCATGAAAAGTCCAGGTTGCACATAGACATTTGCGTGGGATAGGCAAGGGAGTCAAGTTTCCTTCATAAGGTCATGATACAGTCTCTGCCCCTTTTGTATACATGTCAAGATGTCACAGAGAAAGGCTTGAGGAGTGGAGCTGGTGCTGTGATATCACAACACACAATTCTGTCTTTCTGACAACATCCTGGCTCTCTCCAAATTCCTCTGAAGAAGCAGCTCCTTGATTTTCCAAATGCAAGAGATTAAATCAGCTACTCAAAGAGGAATAGATGCAATCAAAATGTTGCCAAAAGGGATAAAGAGTTAATATATTGGATTAGAAATCATGTATGCGCTGAGTGCAACTAATGAAGTTTTGCCCTACCTCTTGAAGCAAGGACCTGGAAGAGTCTTACTTTGCCCAGAACCAGCATTCAAAATTTGTGAAGGTGCTTGAAAATGGGGAACCTCTTGCCAAATCCGTACGTAATTCTACTAGTAGTACTTACCCAGTATTCTGTCTGTAGATTCTGGTCAGAATCCATACCAATGTTATAGTTATGGGTGCTCCTAAAGAGAGAAGATAGAAGAAAGATGTATTCGTGTCACCATCAACATCTTGGGGAGGGGTTTGTGTAATTCCCTTCAGGTCCATCTTTAAAGGTCTTGCTTCTTTTGTTCTTTTCTGGCCCTTCTTTGTCCAAGAGGAAACTGCTTATACACTGTCAGCCTTGCGAGGTAGTCCAGACAAGAAGCACACCCAGAAGAACTAGCTCTACTTTGTTGTAAGGTGACATTAACAGAATCTTGCAAGTCTGAAAGTACAGCTCTCCCCCCTCGCCTTTACAGTCCCAGAAACCAGGGAGGGTCCCTTCTGAGACGCTTTCCACACCCCCATTCCTTCTGTGGGCTCAGCTGCCTGTTATCTGACCCTTCCCTAGTCTGTAGCTCTTCCCCCTGTCTCCCAAGGTCATTACACACACAAGATCCAGAGAAACCAGAGCTGCCCCAGCAAAGAGCAATGAGGGGGATCAAGGGACCAAGAGCCAAGTCCTGTGAAAGAGATGAGCTTGACCAGCCTTGAGGAAGAACATGATAGGACCTGAACAGAGGTCACATAAAAGAAGGTCAAGATCTCTGTTTCTCTCATTCGAGAAGAATGGGTTCAAGTTAGAGGAAAGCAGACTCCAAATGAATTTTAGTAAAAACGTCTTAGCAGTAAACAGCAGTTCAACAGTGGACCCAAAGAAATAGAGCAGTGTTCCTCAACCTCAGCCACTTTAAGCTGTGTGGACTTCAACTCCCAGAATTCCCCAGCCATCAAGTGTGGACTTCAACTCCCAGAATTCCCCAGCCAACATGCATGGACGTCAACTCCAAGGGCTGAATCCAATGAAGAATGGTTAGAGCAGTGTTCCTCAACATACAGCTATTAAAAAGCTGTGTGGACTTCAACTCCCAGAATTCCCCAGCCAGCATGGGAGTTCCGTTGCATTCTGGGAGTTGAGGTCCACATAGCATAAAGTGGCTAAGGTTGAGGAACACTGACCTAGAAAGTGGTGGGCTTCCTTTTGCTGGACCTCTTCAAGCAGAAGCTGGACAGAATTTGGATCCCTGCCCTGAACAGGAGTTGGATTTCATGTCTGCCTTTATGAGCAGAGGAAATCGAAAAAGGGTTCCCTTACCCCAACCAATCAGGATGAACCTCCTGGCATACAGTTTGTCCGGTATGAAGGCCAATAGTAACAAGGTTTGCAGATGTAGTGCTTCCACTAAGAGCCAGAAGAAGTTAGCCAGGATGCTGAACTGGAAAAATGCCAAAGCTGCTTTGCAGGTCACCTAAGGAATGAGCACGAAATGAGACGATTATTTTCAAGCTAGGAGGAGGCCTTCCTTCATCAAGAGGGCTCAATACAATTTTTTACAGATCAAACGATAGGCCACAGCTTTCCAAACTGTGTGTTGTGACACAAAAGTGTCGCCTGCGGGGCCCAGGTGTGTTGCGTCAAAACCCGGAAGCGCTGATGGCAGGAAGTGGCGGCGCTTCTGGGTTTTCTCGCGCGCCACCGTTGGTGTGTCGCCGCGGGAAAAGTTTGGAAAGCCCTGCGATAGGCATTTAAAATGCAAGCGGCTTTGACAGTACCCGCAATGGAAGAGTGGATGATGAAGATGGAGCTTGCTGAGATGGCTAAATAAATAGCTTTGATTAGAGAAAAGACACTGATTCAGTTTAATGCCGATTGGAAACCTCTCCTGGACTTTTTGTGTGAAACAGGGGGAAAAATGGAATTATGATATATGGGTTTGATGATTAGGAAAAATACTAGGTGATAGAAAAAATGAAAGCTATGTTGTAACCTTAGAGCAGGGCTTTCCAAAGTACCGCCGCTGGCGACACACCCGGCGGTGGCGGCGGCGACACGCGCACACACGGCGGCGGTGCGGGGGGTGCGTGCGGCGGCGCACACGCACAGCGGCGACACGGGGGGCGTGCGGTGGCACGCGCACGCACGGCAGCGGCCCGGGGGGACGTGCGGCGGCGCACGCGCGCACGGCGGCAGCGCAGGAGGGGCGTGCAGCGGCGCGGGGGGCGCGCGCCGCCGCTTCCGGGTGGTGTGGCGACACACCACGCTGTGTGTGGCGACACACTTTTGTGTCGCGACACACAGTTTGGAAAGCTCTGCCTTAGAGTAAGAGTTCAATTTAAATTTATATCTATAACTGTTGTAAAAGAAAATAGGAAGTCATTTCTTCATATTTCTCTTTTCTTTTTTTTCCTGTACTTTTGGCTTCCTTCCTTCCTTCCTTCCTTCCTTCCTTCCTTCCTTCCTTCCTTCCTTCCTTCCTTCCTTCCTTCCTTCCTTCCTTCCATCTTAAACATTAGTTTCTGTTGGTTTTTATCTTTCTTGTTTAAAAATTTAATAAAGTTATTATAAAAAAAAGGTAGATATTTGCAAGCTGCCACCATTACATAAACATCCTCTACCATTTGGAAACTAAACCATCACAGCAAAATGAAAAGAAAAAAACTCACATTCTGCACTTAAAAAAGATTTTAAAAATGTTAGCCTACATCCCAAATACACCTTAGTTACCACTGGGAAACCTGTTTCTAGAGCTGCAATAAATACATATACATATACAAATGTATAGACATAGAATAACAATTATATAAAGAAAGATGCAGACTGTTGACATCAGGCAGTGATCCAGGCTGTCGTCCGAGAACAAAATGGCATCTTTTGTGAACACCGCAGCCGCCCGCAGGATGAAGGAGGTGAATAAATGCATGTGGATGTAATTCCTGGTGCAGTGAAATTTCCTGAAATGGAGCAAGAAAACAAAAACAAGTCGTTCTGCAAATGAAAGCCACTATGTGCAACTGAGTTTTGCTTTTGGCAAATGAAGCCCTGAAATCCGCCATGCGTTTTCCCCCAAGTTTTCTTCCTCTAGGAAAGAGGCTTGGGGTTTTCTGCCTTATACTCAGGTGTCTCGAGACGGGCTTTGGGGTTTCTCTGGGTGGCGGAAGGTGGATTGTGGATGGTTTTGGGTTCTGGACCACATCCTCCCCTGCCTCTGAAGCCTCCTTGGCTGACCACACGTCTCAGTCTGAATAGCCCCCTGGAGGGAAGGGGAGCCAAGGGGGGGGGTGCAGAGCCCTAGAGAAAAGATGACACCAGGAACTCTGAATTTGGGGTGCTCACCTGAGATTTTATGGTCCTTCAACACTCTCACCTGAAATCTCTGGAGATCTGTTGTGAAATCAAATCTCACAAGATTGGGCATTATGTTACATTTATTGGTGACTGGAAACCCTTTATGGACTTTTTGCGTAAAAATGAAAAAAAATGAACTTGTGATTTATGGTTTTGATGACTAGACAGGATAGGTTATAGAAAGAAGAGAGTCATGATGTACATAAGGGAGAGAGGTTAAAATATGATTGTACTTATAACTGCTGTGAAGAATATCAGAAGCCACTTCTTCATACGTTTACAGTATATCTTTCTTTATATCTTTTTTCTTTTTTTCCTACTTCTTACACTTTCTTTCCTTCTTATTGCACTTTTAGCCTTTTCTGTTATTTTTCTTTTTCATTTTCTCTGTTCTAGTTTAGTTTACACTAGTTCTTATTATTGCTCTTAAAACTTTTAAAAGATAGATAGATGATAGATAAATAGACAGACAGACAGAGAGACAGACAAATTTGGCATTATTCTGGCCCTTCCGCTGTTTTCCTTGATTTGTTTTATTTAATTTTGTGGATTAATCAATACGAAAGGTGCTGTAACTTCTGTCTTCCTCAAAAGCTTGGCAAGTTTCATGTGCTCTAAAATGTCTAGAATTGTCCCCCCTCTGCCTCTTTTGAACGCTAGGGCCATCCTTTCTCTTGTATCCAAATGAGCTTCTCCAATCTCAGGACGTCTTATGACCATTTTACACAGGGGTTCCCTGAACATGAACCCCCCCAAAGCAACTCGGGAGCCACGGACCTGAGAAACACCCACAGAACAAACGAGGGTGAAAGAGATCAAGAGAATTTCAAAAATCATTGGGCAGATGAATGTTGAAATACGAGGATGGAGAAGAACCTCAAGACGCAGGTACCATCACCCAGAGTCATCCTGGTATTTACCTGAAGAAAGCAAAGATGAGAAGTGCAGTAATGAGAGACACTAAAGAGATTGCGTAGCCGGCGGTGTAGATATACCAGAATGCCAAGTAGTATGATTTCTGTGCAGAAGAGGAAAGAAAATTCAGATGTTGAAGCTTATGGGGAGAACATCCCCATAAGAACGTCAGAGTCTTAAGTTGGCTTGCATTGAATACCATTAATATGAAGAGGAGGAACTGTGTGGGAGCAGTGTTGCACCTCATATTATTTTATTAGTTTGATATCCCATTATGATTATGATTATTATTTTGAATTTGTTAGCCACCCAACTCCAGTGGACTATCGGAACTCAAGACCGCATACACAAAACTGCTACCTCCCTACAGCAACGACCCCATGAGTAGGTTGGGCTGAGAGAGTGGATTGTCCTACTGTCACCCCATGTAATGGAATGTGAGAATGACCTTGGAAGACCGAGGGAAGAGAGGCTGCCTAGGGAACCATCAGATAAAAGGGGGAGGAGCCCGCAACTGAGTGATGAGCCGAGAAAGAAATTTAGAAAGGATCCGGCCTAACTTGGCAGGCGGTAAAAAGGGACAGTGGAGATTTTTGCTTTCAGACTTGCAAGATTGATGTCAGTGCTCCCAGGTAAACCAGACAGGAAACGTGACCAGATGAGCTACTTCTACTTTACTGTAAGGCTACATTAACAGAATCTTGCAAGTCTGAAAGTACAAATCTCCTGCCGTCTTTTTTTACCGCCTTATCAGTTAGGCTGGATCCTTCCTAAGTTTCTTTCTCTTCCCCTTATTCAGTTGCGGGCTCCTCTCCCTTTTATCTGATCATTCCCTAGGCAGCATCTCTTGTTGTTGTTTTGTGTCAGAAGCTTTTGCTTCTGTAGTGAAAGGATTTGCCGGTGACATCACCGTTGCCCAGGGGACACCCAAGGAGGCTCCTTTCATGTCCCTGTGATTTTTCCCACCAAAGTGGTACCTAATTTATCTACTGGCATTTGCATGCTTTTGAACTGCTAGGTTGACAGAAGCTGGGACTGATTTTACTAATTGCTGGGAGCTTACTCCAGCATGAGGCTCGAACTGCCGAGTTTTCAGCCTTAATGGCTTCTGACTCAGCGTCTTAACCACTGAGCCACCATGGTCCCTGGTAGCATCTCTTCCCCCCATCTTCCAAGGTACAAATCTCCACTGTCCCTTTTTACCGCCTTATCAGTTAGGCCGGATCCTTCCTAAGTTTCTTTCTCTGCCCGTTACTCAGTTGCAGGCTCCTCCCCCTTTTATCTGATCGTTCCCTAGGCAGCCTCTCTCCCCCCCCCCCATCTTCCAAGGTCATTCTCACATTCCATTACACCCCATAAGCTTCTGTGGCTGGGGCTGGATTTGAACCCAGGCTCCTAGTCCAACACCTTAACGATTACACCACACTGGTACAGTTAGACATAATGGAAACATACTGGTTGGTTGTTTTAAAGGACTGAAGATTGCCACTTAGGGATTCTTAAATTGCTGCCCCCTTTTTCGGAATCCACAGCTGAGGCAGTATCCCATGCATTTTCCTCGCTTCAAATTGGAAAATGAAGTTCTGCACCCCACAAAGCAGTGCAAATCTCTCTCTTCCTTAATTGCACTGTCTGGAACACACCGTGCATTGAAAGGCTTCACCATCAACCCTTATCCCTACTTCACTTCATTTGTCCCTCGAGAAATACTCCTCATATAAAATTTGTCAGAGCACGCAACGCTGGGGCGGCCAGTGCTTCTCTGCGACTTCAGAGTAATACGTTCTAAGCAGTAAATAGTAAATAGACACTCAAACAGAGATTAGATAAAATAGCCTATTTACTTTATATACATACGCAGTTCAAAATACAGTCCAGTAACGTCCAACACAGATACAGATGAGATGAAGTAACAAGAAGAGAAAGAACACCAGATCTCCTCTGCTTATATACATAAACTGACCAATCACATTATAGGTCATACAAATTATCTGCCACACCCAACTAACCTACAGCACCTGTAATATGAGTCACATCATACCTTCTACCATGGCTGCTAATTGGATGACTTGCAGAATATATCAACTCTCACCTATATACCTCTAGCCTCTCCTGTATAATTAATCTACATGTAAATTCTGGGTATTTTATAAACCCCAACAAAATTTGATTGGAATGACATTGCAAGGCTACTGTGCGATCCCTGATGGGCTGGGATTTCCCCCATTAAATTCATCCAGGAAGCACGAAAGCAGCAGCTGGAGGAACAATGCTGCTCATCAGTGCATGTGGGGGAAGAACTTTTGCTTCGTCCAAATGCGATGGAGTCCTGACCTGATCTTCTGGTCCCCTTGTTAAACCTTCTTCAAAGCCACAGGCAACTGAGTAAGATGGAAATGGTTCTGACCAGTAAACACCCGGGGTACAATTTCGGTGCAGGAACCCTATAAAGCATGAAAGAGCATGAAACACTGTGTTGGCCTCCAAACCATAACCATTAATGCAGAAGGTTGATGCAATGAAGGGGGGGGGGAGTTGTTTGACATTGGCATGTTGAGAACCATGGAATTGGCACAGTTGCAGGAGGAGAGATTGGTTAGCCTGGAGTTGGCTTCTCAACTTTGACCTCTAATAGAGAAGATAGAGAATCGAGTTAGACAATCAAGAAGGTTTCAGATGATCTGGGAAGCTTGCATAAGAACTTTGCTAGGTAGATTCAGTAATCTACTGTACATGTAAGAGAAGATCCCTGTTATTCCCTCCCTTGTCTTCCCATTCCAAAATCTGTCCATCACCTTGTTCACCAAGTCATCTATCTCAATGTCTTTGCATTCTTTTTCTCCTGCTCCAGCAATTCACCACTAGCCTGTCTGGACACCATGTTTATTTATTTGTTTGTTTGTTTATTTATTATTTAAATTTATCCCTGCCCATCTCCCGGAATAGGGGACTCTTTCCCTCTGAGTCCCTGTCAAAAGTGATGTAAAGGGAGATGCTATTAAAAAGAGAGAGAGGAAGAGAGATTTCTTGCCATGAGTGTTGGTGATTTGTTCCAAAAATCCTGGGCATGGTTGGGTTACTGTTTCTCCAAAGTCAGCTTCGGGCCAGCAGCTCAGTCCATCCCAATCTCCCACACAACCTGAAAGAAAACAAGCAGGTAAAATTCAAAGCTTCATCGGAAGTCATGAAATAAAGGTGGAGGGGGTACAGCAGAAGGAATTTGGGGTCTGGGTTCCACGGTTTATCTCCACGTTCCTTGAGCTAATACCCTTAGATGGGTTGGACTACAGCATCCCAAATTCCCATCCAGCCTGTCTGGAGGGCATGCTATTAGGGAAGGCTCATGCCAATGGACTAAATGTGGGGTGGGCATTTGCTCCAGAGCAAACCCCTTGAGGTCTGGAGCTGAGGAACAGACTGGCCATCTTCAGAGAGCAGGAGAAGTCTTCTGTGACTAGTTCTACATTCCCCAAAAGGAATATAGAGAGCCATAGAGATGACCTTAGAGACACTATGCGGTGACGGCTATAAAACATGCTTTAAGCCCAGGAAACGAGGAAAGGATTAAAAAGAAACTCAAACTGGCGACGCCCTAATTTCTTGAGCTATAAGAGGGAAGGAAGGGAAAATGCAGTCAGGCTTTCAAGATTCTGTTACTACAGCCCAGGGTTTCTCAACTATGGCAACTTTCAGATGTGTGGACTTCAAATCTCAGGCTGTAAAGGGGATGGGAGGAGGCTTGTACTTTCAGACTTGCAAGATTCTGTTAATGTAGCTTTACAGTAAAATAGAATTAGCTCATCTGGTTGTGATTCTTTTCTGGTTTACCCCACTTACCCCGCAAGTCTGAAGGTACAATCCTCCCCTCCCCCCCCCCCCCCCCGTCTTCTTTACAGCCCAAGAAACTAGGGAAGGTCCCTTCTGAGCCTCTTGCCCCTCCCACTCTCCAGCTTCTGGCTATGCTCTCTCTTATCTGATCGTTCCCTTGGCAGTGTCTCTTTGCTCCGTCTCCCAAGGTCTTTCCCACATACCAGCACACTTTGGGCCAGTCCCTCTCTCTCAGCCCAACTCACCTCACAGGGTGGTTGTTGTGTGGAAATTAGGAGGAAGGAGCATTAGATATATACCGTACCTTGCCTTAAAGTCAACAAAAGTCAAGGCTGGATTAAAAAAAAATAGTAATGAATAAATAATTCTAGCAATAAAATAAGTCCATGTCCATCACCTTTAAAATCTAACCGTAGGGATTGGTTTCGGTCCAAACATTGAGCCTTATCTTTCACCACCTGTTGAAATATTGTGCATTCCGGATGGATGGAAGCAGCCTAGTGAAAGTGGAAAGGAAAGGAAAGGAAATGTTATTATAGAATCTAGCCATTTTCATCCACGTTTCTTCTGTGTTGTTCAATCTGCAATGGAACGTTTGGACAAGTGGAACTTCTCCGTGGAGAATTCTGGTTTACACACTGCTTTGGCAAGGACTATTTCCATGAATTCCCATCTAAGGGAACCCTAAAACATTTTCTTCCCCACCCACCATTCCCTCCAAAATGCCAATTGTTTATTTGGAAGTGACAAGGTGTGAAAGTCTTGTGTACTGCGGTGATGTAACTAGGATAGACGAATCACAGACTGCTTGAGGTCAGGATCAGCATCCAGAGAAGGCTTTGGGACAGATGTCCAGGTTAAATAAATAACAATTCAACCCAAACTGCCCCCTTTAAGGTTTGTAAACCAACCACACCAATAGAATAATGTCCTCAATTTTATTATAGCAATAGGTAAATTTGTTCTGCATATCATTTTTTATTCTAAAATGGGAAACCTCCTTTCTATAGCCATTGGAAGATTTCCAACGGAATCTTTTAAAAAAGAAAGAACAGATGGAGGAAACTGAATTTTGCCCAGGATCGGACCAAAATAACTCCTGACTAACAAGAGAAGAAACAATGTGATTACTCCAAAAAGTAATCATTACTCTGAGAAATAATCTGATTTGCATTTCAAAAGATCCCCATCAGGGCTTGGCTAGCAGCTAATTGTCCCCCCTCCCCCGCACCTTCTTTGGCAATCTGAAGCACATTTCAGTAGTAATTTTATGAAATTGTTGTGCTTTGGGGATAATTGCAGGTTAATTTTTTCAAAAGAGCCAGAGGCAGAATTAACACACGTGTTTATTTTTGTATTTTTAACCTGGAATCTATTGTCTGAAATAGTGCGGTTTCTATGCCAGGGGCTGAATGGCAGTCTCAAAAGTGAAGCAAAAGGAAACTAGATTATCGGATCTCTAGCTTAATTTAGGCTCCATGTGGTTTGCTAGCAAATGCCAGGAGAATGAAGGGTGGTGGGGAAGATCTGGGCACCACTTCTGATTTGGAAGGGTGGAAGCTACCAGAATAAGTAAGGATTAGGCTGACCATATTTCCTTGAGACAAAAACAGGACATTGGGATGGCAAAACGGGACGGGGTCTTATGTAATATTCCATATTCATGAAAAAGACAGGGGTCCCCGCCCCCGGTCCGTGTGATTGGCTCCCGCCTGCAAACCCCGCCCCCGGTCCGCGCGATTGGCTCCCACCTGCAAACCCCAACCCCTGGTCCACACGATTGGCGCCCGCCTGCAAACCCCGCCCCACAGTCTGTGCGATTGGCTCCTGCCTGCAAACCCCGCCCCCCAGTCCCTCCTTTGCAGCGCTGATAGGTGGGAGGGCTTCCTCTTCCAGGCTGCCTCAAATCGGCAGCTCCGGCTCGGATCCTCCTCCGCACCATTCCCGCTGGGTTTAAAAAACGGGACAAAATTGAGATTTTTTTCAAAACAACGGGACGGTTGAAAAATGCTAAAAAAACAGGACTATCCCATTCAAAATGGGACGTGTGGTCAGCCTAGTAAGAATGTTTACACCAGATTTTGAATTCTGAGATGCCTTTTATTTCTTTCAGGCAACTATGCAGCATTTCTTTTCCCCTCCCTCCCTCCTGGATTGGTTCTGGCTTCTACACTCACATTGTATTCTATCATTCTGGCTCACCAAGGAAATTCCCATATGGAAGTCGGCTGTTTCAGACCTGTTCTTGCTGCTGCTAGGCCTGTGTCCACTTTGCTAGATCAAACAGACTGTTTTGATAAAGTTGTCGTATACATACTCAGTATTTATCACTTTGATCTTCCATAATTATGCCTGGCAAATCAGATTTAAATAATCTCAAATTCAAAATGAATAATACCATTGCCTAAAACAGGGCTCTCCAAAGTTTTCCCACGGCGACACACCAACCGCCGTTGGTGTGTCACCGCGGGAAAACCCGGAAGTGCCGCCATTGCGGCAGTGCTCAAAAAAACGGAAGCGCTGCTGCCGCTTTCGGGTTTTGCGCGCCGCCGTTGGTGTGTCACCGCAGGAAAACCCGGAAGCGCTGATGATGATCAGCGCTTCCAGGTTGTGTGGCGACACACCAGACTGTGTGTGGCGACACACTTTTGTGTCGCCACACACAGTTTGGAAAGCTCTGGCCTAAAATATCATCCATCCTGGAAGATCAATGAGAGTTGCCATCCTGGAGATCAAAGCCTTACCACTAAATAAATACCATCTTTATAAATCCAAAGGTTAATAATAGCCAAGTCATATCAAAAATAAATGCAGTACTGTAGGAATGAAGTGGTGGTTTTTCCTTTTTAAACAGATGTTGCCGTCATGCAACATCAAATGAATTGCAAGGAAAGATAAAGCAGTGGAAAAAGAGCTGTTGAAATTTACTGAAGCACATGCATTTTACACTTGCTGCATTTTGCACCTGCACACATCCCAATAATCTAAATGGGAAGCGATTAAGGCATAATTTGCCATGACACATGATAGAAACGAGTTTTCCCATCTTTACATTTCCAAATCGGATTTATTTATTTATTTATTTATTTATTTATTATTCAAATTTATTCCCCGCCCATCTCCCATACAAGGGACTCTGGGCGGGTTACAATAAATTATTATCTTGCTCTTATCAAGAATCCAGTTTGATTGCGGTGACTTAATGTTCATATAAGACTGGTGTCTGAGAAAGAGCGAGCCAACAATCTGAACAAGGAGAGTTACGTCTTCCAGCTTTGAACAAATGCATGTTGGAGAAGGCAGAATGCGAGTGTCAATCTCCATACGCCAAGGCAATTTGACAGGCAGTTTCCTGCGATTCTAATCTAGTGTGCAATTATGATATGGCTGGTTGGTGTACGCAGGTCTTCTTGGAAATGGCTAGGAGATTACAAACCAACCACCAGAATCTTTCAGCAAGGTGGTTTCCTCCAGAAATTCTACTGGAAACGTTGACTTGGGGAGGGAAGGGGGTACTCTAAAATGTGGGGGCTTCTGAGGATATCAAATCTTGCCAAGCTTTATATTCGAGTAGATCAGCCTTTGAGGAGAGCGAGAGAGGCACACGTGGTTTTTGAGAAGTGTGCCTTGGGTCCTAAACCAAAATGCAGTACAGGGGCCAGGTTCAGAACAAAACATGATTTGTTTACATTTATTTAAAATTAAAGATAGTTAACTGGGCTCCTCTCTAGTCACATTAAAAATTGCAATTTGGTTATGGCTTCTCTGGGGCGGAATCCAAGATTTTTCTGAGCCAGCATGGTCCCTAAAAGGTAAAGGTCCCCCCCGCACATTTGTGCAGTCCTGTCCGACTCTAGGGGCCGGTGCTCATCTCCATTTGTTAGCCGAAGAGCCAGCGTTGTCCGAAGACGCTTCCACGGTCATGTGGCCTCAGCTTATGTCCTTCTGATTTAGGAGATCAAGAACAAGGCACTCTTCAGATGCGTTGGGATTACAACTACCAGCATTCCTGACACCCACAACCGATCCTCAGCTGCCCCCACCTCTAAGGCCCATTGAGTATCTCCTGCATCATTCGCCTTGCCTAGAACCCAATGAGGTCAGTCTTTAAAACTGGCCTTGGAATTGATGAGCTTGGAAGAAAAAAAAAATTAGATGACAAGAAGAGGTGACACCACAGAGATGTTCAAAGTAGGAGTTCCAGTGCCAAGGGGGTTAAATCCTTTTGGGGTGACCAGTTTCTAGTGTTGGGGTCCATAACATGTATCTTCACAGCTATAAGGGACACGGTGGCTCAGCGGGTTAAACCGCTGAAGCTGTAGACTGCCGGTCGGAAGGTCGGCAGTTCAAATCCCCGCGCAATGAGGTGAGCTCTCGTTGCTAGTCCCGGCTCCTGTCGACCCAACAGTTCGAAAGCTTGCAAGTAGATAAACTGGGTACCACCTTAAGTGGGAAAATTTGCTGATGTCCTGTCGGGGAGTCGGCTTCCACCGAAACTGAAGATCCTTTGAATGGCGGCGGTCATGACGGATCCCGAAGTAATAACATCTACAGGATGTCAGCAGCCGGCTCCGAAGCAAGGCATCGTGGGACATGTAGTCCAGAAGCCAGAGAAGAGTTGGTTCCCTTACACCCTTCCTTGAAGCGCAGTTTAAAGAAATTGTATAACGATGTATATGTATAACGATGTATGTAAGCCGCCTAGAGTCCTCCGTTAGGGAGGGGATAGGCGGGGTATAAATACAATAATAAATAAATAAATAAATAAATAAATAATCACTCTTCTGTCATGGCTTCCCAAGTTTCTTTGCTCCCATATCCCTCCTGCTGGCCATGTTGCCAAGTAATGTACTTTCTCCTTGATAATCCCAGTCATGGTGCCCTTTTTATTCTCCTCCCTCACTCCCAGGGAAAACTTCACTTCTGTGCTGTCTGCATGATATTTTGACATATTCTATGACTCTTTTTGTCATCCCAATTAAAAGTTAATAGCTGTCAAAAGTACTCCCCGCACTTCAGTTGAAGAGTAATTATGGTGATCAAACCTACTTGTCAGAACTTCAAAAGCATCCAGCCATGGCAAGAGAACTTTTTCAGGAAGACAGAGAAAAAGAAAAAATAACCTCCAATAGACTGTAAGGTAAAGGTAAAGGTTTCCCCTGCACAGTCGGGTCCGACTCTAGGGGCCGGTGCTCATCGTTTCTTAGCCGAAGAACCAGCGTTGTCTGAAGATGCTTCTGCGGTCATGTGGCTGGCATGATGCGCGTGGAACGCTGTTACCATCCCACCAAAGTGGTACCTATTCATCTACTTGCATTTGCATGCTTTCGAATTGCTAGGTTGGCAAGAGCTGGGGCGAGTGCGGGAGCTCACTCTGTCACGCGGGGCTAGGGATTCGAACCTCCGAACTTGCAATCTTCCGATCGACAAGCCTGGTGTCTTACCCGCTGAGCCACCATGCCCCGTAATAGAATGTACGGATGGATAATTTTGCAGGGAGGCAGGGACCACTCATAACCTCAGGGTGAAGCCAAGAGTGGGCAGGATATTAATGCAAAAAGGAACCTATTGCATCACAATGAAGATGGACCTATATTTTTTTTCCCATGTTTCTTGCTTCATTTTTCTTAGTTTATCTAAAGCCAATATGATGGTTTATGCTGCTTTATGCTGTTTTCAGGTGTTTCCTATCTCAAAATACTAGGAAACTACTTTGCTGATTTATACCCCCAAAGATCAGAATAGTACAAGCCATGGTCTTCCCTGTGACATGCTATGGAAGTGGAAGTTGGACTTTGAAGAAGCAGGATAGGAAGAGTATTGACGCCTTTGAACGTTGGTGTTGGAGAAGACTCCTGAGAATGCTATGGATAGCCAAGAAAAACAAACAAATGGATCAATGAACAGATCAACCCAGAGTTCTCACTCCAGGCACAAATGACCAGGCTCAAATTATCCCACTTTGGACACATAATGCAAGGACCCAGCTCTCTGGAGAAGGCTCGGATGCTGGGAAAGGCAGAAGGAAAGAAAAGAAGAGGATGACCAGCAGCAAGGTGGAAGGACTCATTTACAGTGGTGATGAGTGTACTGTTGGAAGACCTGAAGAACCAGGCTGGGGACAGATTGTCATGGAGAAATCTATGTGGTCGCTAGCAGTCAGAAATGACTTGATGGCATGTCATCATCAACCAATCAACTATTGCACTCCTGAATTTTAAAGAACTTCTCACAAAATAGTTAGAAATTGTTGTCTATTCTTGTTATATTTCAGTTCTTAAACTGGGCAAACCTAAGCATGGGAAGGCAAAAGGACACAAAACCCACCAACATCTTTTCATTGCCAATCTCTCCGTCTTGTTGGTGAACAAGTTAGAGGAAACCTATATCAGCTATTGTTTGCTTGTGACTTCAGAACTTCATGTGACTAGGATATAGCTGTCCCCCTAAGATCTTTCCAGATATTTGAAATTTGTATATCAAGCAGGGATGTCTTTGAGGGTAGGTCAATAAAGTAAAAATGATGGCTGTGACTGTGTAATCCATTCTTTTTTTACTTGTGTTGCATGCCTGATGCACATAAAAAGGGGTATGTGGCCTCAATTGCACAGTTGTGGCTACTGTCTTGACTTCTTTGACCCCTCCTGTGGACATCCCTGCAGTCAATATTTAGTATTTTAGTATTTCTGAATACATGTAGATGAGGTTAGGTTAATACTGGGAGGGGGAAGGAAGATGCTCACTTGCAGGTCATCAGAAAACTGGCACTGAATTTTAACACACACGCACGCACACACACACACACACACACACACACACCCCTCTCAAGCATGATTCCCCGAATGCATCCTATCAGGACTCTGAAGCAAAGTCGGGCTGTCATCAACACTGCCAAAGATCTCCCACAGAATGCAACGTTTACCGAGACAGATGCTAATGTGATGTTCACCATTATTGAGACATACTTAAACAAATAATTGATGTATCTGGCCTTGGGCTTCCCATTTGAAAAAGCTCCAAAAGAATGTAGAACTTGCCTTAATCTGAAATCTGCTTCACCCCTAAAGTCTTTTGAGTTCACTAACTCAATCCCAAGAGTCAGAGATGTTCCCCAAAGAAAGAGAGAGAAGACCGTGAGATAGCAGAGGAACAGGTTATCCCAAGGGAAAGTGAGGGACAGGTGGAGATGCAGCGCAGCTTTGGGGAGAAGGGCAGATTTTGCTCAGCAAGGATTTGACAGGTCACTCTTGTTTGGGGATACACGTCTCACCTCAACTGGATACATGACCTACATTTCAGTATTTTCCCCAGTGATGATGATGAGAGAGAGAGAGAGAGAGAGAGAGAGAGAGAGAGAGAGAGAGAGAGAGAGAGAGAGGGGTAGATAGGTAGATAGGTAGGTAGAGATAGATAGATAGAGATAGAGATAGAGATAGAGATAGAGATAGAGATAGAGATAGAGATAGAGATAGAGATAGAGATAGAGATGATAAATAGGATTAATAGATGGATAATTAATAGATAGGTAAGAGGTAGATTAATAGAGAGTGGATGGATGGATGGATGGATGGATGGATGGATGGATGGATTAATAGATGGACAATTAATATATAGATAAGGGGTAGATTATTAGAGGATAGATAGATAGATAGATAGATAGATAGATAGATAGATAGATGATAGATAGATAGATAGATAGATCAATAACATGATAGATTATAGAGGAGATTAGATAGAGAGATAGAGAGAATAGATAGATCAATGACAGATGATAGATTATAGAAATAGATAGATAGATAGATAGATAGATAGATAGATATGATAGATAGGATTAATAGATGTACAATTAATAGATAGGTAAGGGGTAGATTAATAGAGAGTAGATAGATAGAGATGATAGATGATAGATACAATAGAAAGGATTAATAGATGGGTGATTGATAAATTTATTTATTTATATTTCAGACTTAGTCACCACCCATCTCCCTCAAAGAGCAACTCTGGGCGGTTTGCAATAAAAAAAAATACTAATTAAAATACAATAAAACAATGCTCCTAAAGAAGTCATATATTCCAAGGCGTAGAGGGTAAATAAGAACTTCTTGATCTACGGGAGCATCTTCAGGGTGCTAAACACCCCCAGGGTTGGTTCCCCCTCCTCGCGCCCCACGCTCTACAATCTGGAGGTTAGATTAATAGACAGTAAATAATCCGAAGTAAAAGAAAGAAGCAACGAACTGGGGAAGCTCGGCGGCTTGCAGCCCACGCCAAAACGCGCATCCTCCCACCCACCCCTTCCACTCTGCCAGGGAATTTGCCCAGGATCCTTAAAAACTTCACATTCCACGCTCATTCCGGGGTCTTTGCGACCCTGCCTTTGCCCTCCTCGTTAACCCTCCAGCCGGGGGTCCTTCCTGCCGCACTGAGAAAAGTGCAGTAAAAAAAGGGCCCAGAGCAAGCTATTGAATCACCCCGAGTAACACAAATTGAGCGCAGGCATTATGAACTGTTTGCCGTACGGGGTTGTAAGCGCCCCGCTCTGCTTTCTCCTAGAAGGAGCCGCGCGTTCCTATCCGAAAAGAAGCCTAATTTTTGCAGGAGGGTCGGGATAGAGGCAGCGCTTACCAGGGCGAAGAGGGACCAGCTGAAAGTTAGCAACATCTTCGGCGGCAGCGAGAGAGGGTCGCCTCCTCCCTCGCTTCTTGCCTCCTGGCGCATCCCTCCGGGCCGCCTCTTGGCCGCAGTTCAGCCCCGCTCAGGAAGCTTTTCTCGCCACAAACTCCAGTCCGCGCCAGGCGGGGAGAAGCCCCGGGTTCCCGTTCCAAAGGCTGAACCTGCTGTTCTGGTGGAAAAGACTGGGATGTGGTAGAAGCCCCCCACTCCCCCCGGAAAGGCGTGAACATTGGAGGGAGGAGAGGAAGAAGCGGGGAGGGGGAAGAGAAGAGGGGAGGGAGGGAGGGAGGGAGGAAAAAGGGAAGGGGAAATAAGGGAAGGAAGTTGGGCAAGGAGAAGGAAGGAAGGAAAAGGGGAAGGGGAAGGGAGGGAGAGAGGAAGAGGGGAAGGGGGAGGGGGAAGGGGGAGGAAAAAGGGAAGGAAGGAAGGAAGGAAGGAAGGAAGGAAGGAAGGAAGGAAGGAAGGAAGGAAGGAAGGAAGGAAGGAAGGAGAGGGAGAGGGAGAGGGAGAGGGAGAGGAAGGGAAAGGAAAGGAAAGGAAAGGAAAGGAAAGGAAAGGAAAGGAAAGGAAAGGAAAGGAAAGGAAAGGAAAGGAAAGGAAAATAAATTCAAATACAAGAAAAATCAGCCAACAATGCAGAAGTCAGAACAAGTTCAGTTAGCCAACCTCCATGAAAGTTCTTCCAACGTCCTCAGGTTGACCAAGAGAACCAAAAGGGCTTTGTCAGGAGAAGTTTCCCTTGCAAAGCATTCCAGGGAACATCAGAGCAGGAGAAGAGCTTTGGGAAGAACAAATTCCCCATGGCAGGAATCAACCACGAATTCACACATTGATATCCCTACTCACCATTCTGTCAAGCAGGGATGGGCGATCTTCTAGTGATCAAAGGTCACACTGCAGATGATTGAGGAGCCCAAAATCTGCTGTGTGCTTGGGGGGTGGGCAGCAAAAAATGTCTGGGGACATAGCCAGGATTCTTCTGTTTTTCTTTGGTTTTAAGGGTATTTGTTGTTGTTGTTGTTGTTGTTGTTTGACAGTGTTATGTCCAGAAAGAGCAACTGGCCCAAAGTCACCCATAGAGTTTCTGTAGCTGAAGGTGGATTTGCGCTGACAGCCACTTCATATTTAGCTGTGTTCCAGCGCATGTCCCCATATTGCCTCAAAACTCTCATCCTTTGTCCCATCCTATCACACCAAGATAGGAAAATAGAGGTGAATTAGCAAATCAAACTCCCCATCAGTACTGGACATCTTCCTTGATAACAGTCCTTCAGCTCTTCTGGTGCCATGGTTAAAAATGGTAGATTTGGATCAGAGATACCCAGGTTCAAGTTTATCCTCAATCACAGAAGCTTCCAGGGTGATCTTGATCCAGTCACTTCCTTTCATCTCACCTACCTTGCAGGCATTCCACCTTGAACCCTAAGAAGAAAGGTAGTATGGAAGTCCAATGATTAAATAAATAATAAAGAACAATCTCAGGAACTTCCCAGCTATGTTTCGACCAGCTTGTAACACCAGGAAATCATTGCACAATTGAGTCAAGACCCTCTCCTATAAAAAGGTAAAGGTACCCCCCGCACATTTGTGCAGTCGTGTCCGACTCTAGGGGCCGGTGCTCATCTCCGTTTGTTAGCCGAAGAGCCAGCGCTGTCCAAAGACGCTTCCACGGTCATGTGGCCGGCATGACGCGCGCGGAACGCTGTTACCTTCCCACAGAAGTGGTACCTATTTATCTACTTGCATTTGCATGCTTTCGAATTGCTAGGTTGGCAAAAGCTCACTCCGTCACGTGGGACTAGGGATTCGAACCTCCGAACTTGCGATCGACAAGCCTGGCGTCTTACCCGCTGAGCCACCACGCCCCTTACCCTCTCCTATACGGTAATATAAATGTCACTTCTGTCCTTGTCTTTTTGAATGACAGTAAACAAATTCACTCCATCCTTTAAATGACAGCCTTTCAACTCTTTGAAGGTTGCAATCATATGGCCTCATCTTTACTGCATCTTTTCCGACTATACAGAAAAAGAGGATTTAGACTCAATCTTCTAATAACCTAATATTCCTAAAAGTTACAGTTCTGATTTTCTTGAAGGTTTGTAACCTGTTGTAGAGGAATATGGAGATGGACCTGAAGAAAATATGGGGCTGCCATTGGAAGATATGAACTTTGCCCAGGAAAACAGGAAGGGATGAGAAAGAATCTCAAGGTTGCCCCATCTTGATTCTCATTGGTATAAGAGGGAGGGAAGGAGAAACGCTGTCTGGCTTTCAAGATTCTTCTATGATACCCTGTAACAATAATGTAGAGTTCTAGGGTTTCTTGTGGGTCTGTTTCCTGAACTGGCCTACCTCAAAGGGCTGACACCCACTAACCCATACAAAGTTGTTCCCTAAATTGGCATCAACCAATCCATCAATGAGACCAACTAATTTGTGCTTGGCAAGAAAAATAAGGCAGTCCTTTTCCCATAAATTTTGACCTACAGGCCACTGCAACCATTCCTGTTTCTAAAGTCCTCTAAAAGAACATCTGAGGGTTCTCAGGTAGTTCACAAACCATCCCAGGAAACTTACTGCAGTCCTTTTCCCATAAATTTTGACCTACAGGCCACTGCAACCATTCCTGTTTCTAAAGTCCTCTAAAAGAACATCTGAGGGTTCTCAGGTAGTTCACAAACCATCCCAGGAAACTTACTGCAGTCCTTTTTCCATAAATTTTGACCTACAGGCCACTGCAACCATTCCTGTTTCTAAAGTCCTCTAAAAGAACATCTGAGGGGTCTCAGGTAGTTCACAAACCATCCCAGGAAACTTACTACCTTGAAATTAAGAGGTGACAAGTTTCAGCCTGATGTTTACTGGAATTGAGAGCCAGCTGCCATGGAATTGGTTGAAAATCTGTAAAAGAACCACCAAGGGCCACATTCAGACATGGCCTGGGAAGTTGATCCTTCACAGATAATCATCTTGGAATCTGGAACCACTGAATTACAATTGGACTGTGAAAATGGTGCTATTTCCCCCACCCCAATCCATTTATCCATCTCTCATTCTCCTCCCCCTCTTTTCAAAACCAGGCAACTGGCTATTTATATCCAACAACGGCTTTGCTCTTTCCTGCCTGAAAAGCAGAGCATCCAGGAGAAAACAATAACTTGAATCAAAGTGGTATAATTGTGACTCTGATGAGGCTGAAATTAAGAAATGGGATTTGAAAAGCTGGCATTAGAAAGCATACACACACAACAACAAAATTCTTCTTAAAGGCAGGAACCAAAATCTATCCTGCGATTTATTGCAGCTTCTCATTTAAAAAGTGTCTTGTGTACTTGCTGGTGGATAGAGACAAGAGAATTAAAACTGAATACAGCAAAGTTCCTTGTACTTTGAAGAGACTATGACCTAGCAGAGAGAGAAGCATTGTAGAGTTGATGGAAACTTATTTTGCATTCAAACAATTGATTACAAGAGACCCGCCTAAGCAGGGCAATAGCTTCATCAATTTGCAGGCAGCCAAAAGAGCAACTCCCCCCCCCCCCCCCCCGCTCTTGACCAGCAATCCAGACTAACAGTATCTCCAGGATGTCTATGACGGTTCTCAGTCATCCAGGTTCAACAGCAGCATGGTGATCTTAACGATCCTCCTTTAGATGATAAAAGGACTTAAAATAACATCTCAATATAACCATGACCTAGCCCCAGGTGTAAGGTCACACAGCTACCTAGAAACATATTTAGGATTCCCTTACTAACTTTGCTCAGACTGAAGAAGCTCCTTGGATAAGGAGCGAAACGTTTCCACTGAGAAAATAGAAATCCAGTTGACATGATTCAAGCTACAGACAATTCCACCTGGATGACTGAGAACCTTCATCGACATATCTCCCCCCAGCCACTGAAGGAAGATACAAAAACCCAACCTGCTGTTCAAGTTCAAGAAATCCAGTTGACATGATTCAAGCTACAGAGTATCTCCAGGAGTTTGGCTTGTGGCATCAAATCAGCTCAGGGGCCATGAAGGATCTGAATGGAGAATGTCAACGTTGGAAACTGGGATCTTACTTGCACTCCTCCATCAACTCAAAGTCTTATAATTGCTTTGTCGCAGCTTGATAACAACATGTCCGAGAGGAGTTGGTGGCATCATAGAATGGTCAACTCTTGAAAGTCAAAACTAGGAATCACTGGTTGGACCTCGAGATATGGTTAAATAATACAGGAGCAGAGGCACCACCTTATACTTCCAGTTTCATCTTGATACCAAACTCATTTGGCCAAATCCAGCTAGAATTGCTTACAGAAACATAAAAACAGAGTTATTTATGCAATAATATTTTACTTTATTACTTATATACAGTATATACAATAATTGGTGCCCATACTGATCCTTCCTTCCTTCCTTCCTTCCTTCCTTCCTTCCTTCCTTCCTTCCTTCTTTCTTTTTCTTTCTTTCTTTCTTTCTTTCTTTCTTTCTTTCTTTCTTTCTTTCTTTCTTTCTTTCTTTCTTTCTTTTTCTCTATGTTCACACTGGTCTGTTATTTTATAAGTCTGGCATATTTATAATAAATAAATAAATAAATAAATAAATAAATCCGCCCAGGGTCCCTCCTTGTGGGGGAGATGGGCGGGATATAAATGTAATAAATAATAATAATAATAATAATAATAATAATAATAATATATTTCTAACTTATATCACCGCCCATCTCCCCCCATTTCCAGAGGGGACTCTGGGTGGTAATAATATAATAATATATGCTATATTCCATGACACTTTGTTTTCAGTATATTTTTACAACACTTATGAAGGTTCCCTCAAAATCTGATTTACCTTCCTCCTTCCTCCTTCCCTCTTACATTTTCCTCTGCATCTGCTGCAAAAAACAAAGATCTCTTTAAACTTTATAGGTTTAAAGTCTTACCTGTCTCTTAATCTTCCAGTTTCCAGCCACCTGCCTTTCTCCCAATTTCCTTTCAACTCCAAGACATCCAAATCCTCTTATAAAGGCCCCTGCAAGTTAACAAGGCTTGGATTTATGAGATAGGCCAAAGTTGCTGAGATAGCAATTCTGCTGGAGTAGGGTGTTTTTATCAGGACTGATGAGAAATGGCTTGGCCAGCGAGAATGCAGTGTAAACCCATTCCTGCAGGTCCCCTGGACTGAGGATTTTTTATAGAGTTGGTATTGGAAGAGTCCCCCTGAGCAATTAGAATTTTATGAAGGTGCAATAGCTCCGCCAAAGCATCTCTGCAGTGGTTAACCTGCATGAAAAAGGAAGAATAATTATGTCTGCAAACTTCATCTCAGAGATGCCAAATCTGAGCATTTATCCTGTTGGGACTGCAACTCCAAGTGGCCATGCTGGTTGGGAATTTGGGGAATTGTCTTCCCAAGCCCTCTGGAAGGAAGCAGATTGGGGACGTCTATCCTACTGGAAAAAATCTGTTTTTTCACCATTCCCACTTTATACTTGCTTTTTTTTTTTTGCATTGACAATGAAACCACAACTTCAAGGACAATGCTTGCACTCCCTCCTGAATTTAGCTTTCTTGATGTCCTTTGTGGGGAGGAAGAAAGTCAACACTTTGCTGATGAAGATTTTCTTTCGTCTTCAACGCTAAAAGTTGGCGCTTCCAAAAAGTCTGGCCTTAATTTGAACCCACAAGGTTTTTATTATCCTTTTATACATCAGGTTCCAACCTCTTCTCTCCTCCCCTCATCCTTTCTCATGCACATGCTCTCTCCTTTAATTGTTCAACGTGCCACTGCAGAAGACAATATGCTGTCAAGATAAAAATTACTATAATTAAAAAGGGCCATTTGGCAGTTCTGCAACAGGAAGCTGTTCCTGGATATGGATGAGACAGAAAACAATTGGGCAGCCTGTAGAGGGGGGAAAGGGGGCTGGTGGCTGAATTATGGGTTTCAGGAATGCTTCTGGCTAGGATAATAATAATGATAATAATAATAACTATACAATAAACGAAAAATAATTGTAGCGCGTGATCTTTAAGTTGATGGTGTCAGATATGAGTCAAGTCAAAATGAAAACAAAAGGTTTTTATTTTTAAGCGTTTGCAAAAGCTGGTGGACTCCACTGTGCTAGAAAACAAGTTGCACTAGGGAGGAGCCACACCCAGCAACAATTAGAGCTCATCTTTTATAGCCCTTTGCCCGGACGCTTTAGCCCTCCTCCTTTTACCCATAGGCTGGGTAGTCAGGAGTGAACAGCCTATACCGTCCGCCTCAATTGTCCCGCCTCTGTTTACATCTCCCACTACCCACTTCTTAAATCCCCTTCCCCTTTATTTATTTATTTCCTTGTACGGAAGGCTTCCTACCTTAAGCATTGCTCATTAGTTTCATCTCTAACTGCAAAGCTTCCTATAGCAAGTAGTTAGAATCAGCTCACTAAACATTTCCTGTATGTGGTTATGGTAGACGTTCTGCTCATTAATTTGATCTCTAACCTCGAAGCTGAGGTGTCACATTCAGCTTGCTTATGAACTTTGCTAGGTAGCATTAGAAAGTCCCCAAAACCCTGTCTCTGGTCCACCATCACTCTTGCAAGACCATCATTTATGGTGCATTGGGTGCCAGTTTGCTTCCGGGTCCAATTCAAGGTGTTGGTTATCACCTTTAAAGCCCTACATGGCATGGGCCAGGTTACCTGAGGGACCGCCTCGTCCCCAATATATCCACCCGTCCCACCCGATCATGCAGAGAGGGCATGCTACAGACCCCATCTATAAAACAGTTTCATCTGGCGGGGTCCAGGAGGCGTGCCTTCTCTGCACTAGCTCCCGCCCTGTGGAACAACTTGCCCCCGGAGGTGAGATTAGCTCCTTCGCTCCTGACCTTCCGGAAGAACCTGAAAACCTGGCTCTGCCGCCTTGCGTGGGACCAAGGAAGGAATAGCCCTTCTTGGGGATGGCTAATACCCTAAAGAGCTCCTCTCCTAGACTGGATTAAGTAAGATCACTTCACCACCTTGCCTCTTGGATTTTAATCTTGTTTTATAATTTTGTATTTTATATTTCTGTTTTTACTATTTTGTTGTAAACCACCCAGAGTCCCTCTGGCGGAGGGAGATGGGCGGTGATATAAATTTTATAAATAAATAAATAAATAAATAAATAAATAAATAAATAAATTTATGACCTCAAGAGGTCTTCTTCTGCTCTCTTTTCATCGCTATAGGTTCTATGCTGCATTCTGCAGTAGACAGATGAGCCCAGACTCCATGTGAAAGAAGACATGGATGCAACTCAGACCTCACCACGGGAGATATTCAGAAACCAAGAGGAGAACGTTCCAATCTTCAGGACAATCTGCGGTTGATGTTACACTCAGGGCTGTCGAGACCTGTAGGTGGACGAGGGAAAGAAAGAAACAGATTGTTTACAAGGTCACGTTACACGAAAGTTTAAATGACTACTCTTGTGAAAATAGTGCAATTTTTTTTTAAGATACTCAAAAAGCCGGACAATATTTGATTTGGAAGGGGGATAATACCACCTGTTCAACTTTCTTGACATCTGTGACAAAAATTGCAGCAAAAAACTGCAAAACAACCACAACCACAAAGTACTTAGGCCTACATGTATATAAAATTACTTTTTTTAGCATCAGAAAGGCTGGTGTTTCAATTGCAATCTTTTTCCAACAAATCTTTATTTTTCACGAACAGTTGCTAGTGATAATATAGAATCAACGATGATGTGCTTTCCAAAGTTCACCCTAGAAATGTAGGATGAGTCATGGGATCTCCAGACTACAGAGATCATAGTTTTGAAGTGGCTGGATGGAAGCCCATGGCTGAAATTGGGAAATAAACTAAATAACGTAAATCTAGGCTGTCGAGTCTGTAGGTGGACGAGGGAAAGAAAGAAACAGACCGTTTACACGGTCACGTTACATGAAAGTTTAAATGACTACTGTTGTGAAAATAGTGCAATTTCTTTTTTTTAAGATACTCAAAAATCCGGACAATATTTGATTTTAAGGCTATGCCTGATGGACAGAGGACATGAGGACAAAACGGAGGACATGTCCTCCTTTTGCCAGACACCTGGTAATCCTAGGTGTACAGAGCCATGAAGATGGTCTTGAAAGGAATATGCAGGACCAGAAACAAGACCAGAAGCATTCCTTAAGTCCTGGAAAGGGAAATAGTATTATGCTGGCTGGGGGATTCTGGGAGTTGAAGTCCATACCTCTTAAAGTTGCAGAGGTTTAGAAACACTAAGTTAAAGCATGTATCTTTTTTTCAGATTCTCACACAGGCTGAAAAACCAGGATGCTTCCAGTGTCTCATTAAAAACACACTGCTTTAATTATCCAATTTATTAAAGCCACAGCATCTTTCCTCGGGTTCACACAGAAGCTTGAAAAAAATATGTGTACTTAATAAATAGCATGGATCTGTTATGCCAGGGCTTTCCAAACTTTTGCCGTTGGCGACACACCAACGGCCGGCCCACAAAAACCCGGAAGCGCTGCCGCGCAAAAACCGGAAGTGCCGGTGGCAGTGCTTCCGGGTTGCTGCGGCAGCGGCTGCCCCTTCGAAAGGGCAGGCTCCAGGGACCCCGAAAATGCCCTCGGTTCCAGCAGGGAGGCGAAAAGCCTCGCCGCATGCACACGCTGCCGGGATTCCCGTCACAGCTTATCCAGGGCCGGGGTGGAAATTCTCCCCGCCTATCAGCTGAGCGCCGGAACCCGGCAGCGTGTGTGTGCGTGGCGAGGCTTTTTGCCTCCCTGCCGGAAGTGAGGGCATTTTCGGGGTCCCCGAGCCTGCTCTTTCGAAGGGGCAGCCACTGCCACCGCGCGGCAACCCGGAAGCACCGCCGGCGCTTCCGGGTTGTCACGCGACACACTTGGGGCCCCCAGGCGACACAGTATTGTGTTGCGACACACAGTTTGGAAAGCCCTGTGTTATGCATTCTCTTGCTGGAAGTTGTAAGCACTTCTTAACTTTCCTTCAAAATTAAATATAATGAGTATATAATAAAAGGGACTGTTTGCAATTCTTATCTCCAGTAGCTGGATTCCAGATTGGTCTGGTGGTTTCCTTATTTTCAACCTTCTCTGCTTGTCTGATTTTTTTCCCCTTTCATCTATTTCTCCCAATATTTTATTTCTTGTCATTCATTCATTCATTGGCGATCACTCATAGCCAAGTAAGATTGTCTTCCAAAGGTAAAATTTTAACGGTGGATCCGTAAGTGGCTATAAAGGCCAATTCTGGATCCGCACAACCTCCCACAATGAGGGCATAGGTTTCCGGGTGGGAGACGGTCATGATGAGGGTTTGCCTGACGTGCCTTCCTTTTAGCTCTTTTCTCCCTTTCGCCCTGTACTCGTGCTTCTTCAAAGTCCATAGCGCCATTAATAAAGGCTGACCTCCAATTGAAACGCTCATGAGTTAGGGCTTCCCAGTTCTCAATGCTGATATTACATTTTTTTAAATTAGCTTTGAGAGTATCTTTGAATCTCTTTTGCTATCCACCAATATTCCGTTTTCCATTCTTAAGTTGGGAGTAAAGTAGCTGCTTTGGAAGACGATGGTCAGGCATTCGAACAACATGACCGGTCCTATCTACCTCTATCAGAACTGTGTGAAGGTTTAATTTGAAGATTTGTCTCAGCAGTGTTATGATGAGTCAAACTGAATCAACTCTGAACTGAGCTGGAAAACTCGAATCAAACTGACTCGTCAAAACGCATATTCCGAATGGATTTGGTTTGACAATATGGACCCAAAGTCATCTGATGACCCTGCCTTTTTGAATCAAAACTTTTGAAGCAAGTTCCAGATTCCTGGATGCATCAAGCCAAATGGGACATCTTTGAATGGATTTGAAAATTTGATGGATTTTTGGGCATGCATCCCCTTGCTTTCACGAATCGGAATGTTCAAATTGATTCTGTCCGATGATTTGAACAGAATATTCAAAGCAACGCTCTGAACCAAATTGGAAATTCAGGTTGGATTGTGGCTGATTCACACCCCTTTCATTACCTCTGGGAGAACAGGAGGAGAAATGAGAGGAAAAATGGATGTCAACGAAAGACCACATTTGTGGCCAACTTCCTTTGGATTCTGAATCCACCCTAGAGATTACTTTCAGGTAAACACAGCCCTCCACAGAAAAATGGAAATCCACTTGTGCCCTATGACTTTTATTGTGAATACAGTTTTCTGTTTGGGTTGGTGTGTGTACACACACACGCTATAACATGGATTAATTAGTTACTTTCCAGCTTCATTCTGTCTTTGCTAGCCACACTATTTATAGAATGGTCACTGCAAAGATTTTACGTGCCACTGAACACCGACAAACGGATTATTGTTTTTATTCCCTGTATTTCTTTTCCCTCTAACCTCTTTGCTAATTTTTTTTTCTTCCTGCCATTATGCACACACAATTCTGGATGAGGTTCCAGGCATTTAAGGAAGTAGTGAGTTCTGATACAAGAAGTCTCATGCTGTAACCATCTGGTTCCTCCATAAGGACCTGTGAGAATCCTTCAGTACATTGAAGGCATCCTGTTCTCTATTTCTGTTTGCCACTAGAGAGAGCTGCACCACCACCAAAACTGACACCATTGCTGACTTCCAGCAGAGGGTAGAAGCAGCCTTGGAAAGAGAAGGAAGAGGATAAGATGTGAAGAAGATGTTTTCTAGGCTTGTCTGAGATGCTTTCTCAGGTTACATTCTTGGCCTGGGCTCAGGCCCCTCTTATGTAACTCTTGGTGGTGGCTGTTCCTCCTGTCTTTCAAGGCCATTCCCTATGCCCTCTGCATCTCACCTTTGTGGGACTAGCAAGATAAAGGTAAAGGTTCCCCCCGCACATTTGTGCAGTCGTGTCCGACTCTAGGGGGCGGTGCTCATCTCCGTTTCTTAGCCGAAGAGCCAGCGCTGTCCGAAGACGCTTCCACGGTCATGTGGCCGGCATGACGCATGCGGAACGCTGTTACCTACCCACCGAAGTGGTACCTATTCATCTACTTGCATTTGCATGCTTTCGAATTGCTAGGTTGGCAAGAGCTGGAGCTAGTGCAGGAGCTCACTCCGTCACGCAGGGCTAGGGATTCGAACCTCCAAACTTGCGATCTTCCGATTGACAAGCCTGGCATCTTACCCACTGAGCCACCATGCCCCCTAGCAAGATAGGAATCCATGAATAAGTAATGGGAGACTACCTACATGGTCACAAGAAAAATTATTTAAAAATGAGCTAACAGTAAAGTGAGGGCCAGTTTGGTGTAGTGGTTAAGGCATCAGGCTAGAAACCAGAAGATGGTGAGTTCTAGTCCCGTCTTAGGCACAAAGCCAGCTGGGTGACCTTGAGCCAGTCCCTCTCTCTCAGCCTTAGGAAGGAGGCAATGGCAAACCACTTCCAAAAAACCTTGCCAAGAAAACTGCAGGGACTTGTCCAGGTAGTCGCCAGGAGTCGACGCTGACTTGAAGGCGCACACACACACACACACAAAACTAAAGTTGGTTAGGCCATAGGCATCCAGTACAAGCCAGGACGATGTTACATGCACCATGATGTCATTTCTACCATGACGTCATAATGAATATGATGCCACGTGCCCCCAGAAACCCCTCACTGAGGCACACTGAACCATCACATCAACCAGTGTGGAATCACGGGAACTCCATTTACATGCACATACAAACTCTCAAATATAGCCACTTCAAGGAATGGTTTCCCCCCACACAAAGATGTAGCACACACATAGTAGATTTGTGCCCTCTCATGTAGTATGGGGAATAGAAATCACTAAAATAGCTCAATAACCATTCAAGTCCTAGACTGATTTTAAAAAAAATTACAAATGAGGGAAGTGTGTGTATGTGTGTGTGTATGCACGTGTACCCTTCTTAATATAGAGAACGGAAGAAAGATAGAAAAGTTAATGTTTGCCTGATAAGATGGAGTAAAAAAAAAAAAGGTAAAGGTTCCCCCTGCACATTTGTTCAGTCGTGTCCGACTCTAGGGGCCGGTGCTCATCTCCGTTTCTTAGCCGAAGAGCCAGCGTTGTCCGAAGACGCTTCCGCGGTCATGTGGCCGGCATGACGCACGCGGAACGCTGTTACCTTCCCACTGAAGTGGCACCTATTTATCTACTTGCATTTGCATGCTTTTGAATTGCTAGGTTGGCAAGAGCTGGGGGGAGTGTGGGAGCTCACTCCGTCACGCGGGGCTAGGGATTCGAACCTCAGAACTTGCGATCTTCCGATCGACAAGCCTGGCGTCTTACCCGCTGAGCCACCACTCCCCTTAAGATGGAGTAGTAGCATAATAAAATTGGCCAGACTATTAGGGAAGCTTAAGGACAGATGAAAATGCAGTGTCAGGAGGGGCCCTGTATGCTACACCAGCACATCATGACAGTGAGAAGTTCTTATTTGCATGCAGTAAATTATCTCCAGGTTTCTGCAGAATCTACCATCTTTAAAGATACAAGACCTGATCAAACTCATTCATTCATTCATTCATTCATTCATTCATTCATTCATTCATTCATTCATTCCATTGATATATCACTGATCCACCAAGGATTTCTGACAGTTCACAACATCCACAGCACAAGTAAAAGTGCTCAATTAAAATGCCCACAACAACCATTAAAATTAAACCCTAATCTAGCCAGGATCATCATCCACTCCAGCAAAAATGAAATGAATAAGAAAAATAGAAATGGATCGAAAGCCATTGACTACCAAAGCTTAGCTTAGCTGAAGTCTTTGGTCGTTACCATCTGCTAGAACAGGGGTGGGGAACCTTTTTTCTGCCAAGGGCCATTTGGATATTTATAACATCATTTGCGGACCAGGGGCGGGGTTTGCGGGTGGGAGCCAATCACAAGCACCGGGGGCGGGGTTTGCGGGCGGGAGCCAATCCCGCGGAAGGGGGCAGGGTTTGCGGGCGGGAGCTCCTAGATTTATTGAATTTCGAGTCCCACCTGCTGTTGCCTTGGCAGCGCCAGACCAAATGACGTTCCCCACCCCTGTGCTAGAACATCCTTAAAGAAGCAACAAATCTAAAGCTTGTGGGGAGACCATTCCCTGCCCAGAGTTCCCCCTTTGGGGGAAGATGGGCGGTGATAGAAATTTAATAAATAAATAAATTCCAAAGGACTGGGGCCATGATCCAAAACCATCACCTCCTGGTGTTATCTTCCCTCACCTCTCAGAAGTGGGAATGGTCAACAACGTCTCCCAGTCAATGGTAGGAGATGGGTTGATTCTGGTTTGAGAAGGTGGTCCTGTAAGGACCTAGGTGCCAAGCCACATTTATAGAATAAATCCAGCACTTGAATTGCAGCCAGAAACACACTTTCAGCCTGTGCAGGGCCCACAGCACAGATGTCGGTGCTCTTGGCAGCTATGAACCGCCAACAACAATTTGGCAGCAATTAGAGTTTCAGAGTGGCCTTCGAGAACAGCTGCATGTAGAGAGCATTGCACTAATCCAGATGCGCAGTAGCGAGGGCAGTTTTCCAAGATCCTTTGTGTCCAGCAGCCTTTGTTGAGAGGAGGAGGTCAAAACAGTAAGGAGGGCCTCTGTGACTGCACAATTGAAGCCCCGCCTCTTTTTATGTCCGTTGCATTCACAACACATGTAAAAAGTGTTACGGTTTTATGATTTAATAAGAATTTGGTTCAGAAGATATTCTGCTAGCTTGGATCACAAGAGATCATTGGTGCCAGCAAGTCTGGGTTTTCTGTTTGCACTCCCAAGGCATTCTTTTGTTTTCCTTAAGTGTCGGCCGGGTTCAGACTTCAACCTTGTGGGTTACCATGGTGAATAATTGTTCTAACCGATATGTAAAAAGGTATACATTAACATGTTCTTTGTGTTGTAAAGTCTGCCCTGCTTTGCCTTTTGTTCTTTTATTCTCTGTCTTGTAACTGAAGCTCTCTCTCTGTGAGTATGTCAGAAGAGAGAAAATTTTTTGTAGTTCTGTTTTATTAATATATACTGTATGTAAAAGGTAAAGTTTCCCCCCGCACATTTGTGCAGTCGTGTCCGACTCTAGGGGCCGGTGCTCATCTCTGTTTGTTAGCCGAAGAGCCAGCGCTGTCCGAAGACGCTTTCACGGTCATGTGGCCGCATGATGCGCACGGAACGCTGTTACCTACCCACCGAAGTGGTACCTATTAATCTACTTGCATTTGCATGCTTTTGAATTGCTAGGTTGGCAAGAGCTGGAGCTAGTGCGGGAGCTCACTCCGCACGCAGGGCTAGGGATTCGAACCTCCAAATTTGCAATCTTCCGATTGACAAGCCTGGCTTCTTATCCGCTGAGCCACCATGCCCCTATATATTAATATACTGTATATAATGTTTGCTTAAAAAAAAGTTTTTTGTGTCTTTATTGATCTCTCAATTGCTAAGTGTTTCTGGAATATTTAAAACACCAATAAAAAGGGACAGGGCTTCGAACGCACGGTCATTGCTGCCATTTTGACTTTTTTGACACCCTCCCCATGGCCAGCCCTGCTTGGGTCTGGAAAATCCTATAAGAAAATAGGGGCTGCAGGGACATACACAAAGCTGCCAGACAACTCTACAAATTCCCTTTTTTTACAGCTGACAGTCAGGCAAAGAAGTCAATGAACTCCTATGCTTGATGTTCCTTTATCACTGAAAACAGAGAATATTTGTCTGCTGTCTTCTTCATATACTGTAGTCTCTTCCCCCCCTACCCCCCCCCAGCCACTTTGCCCCATTTTCAGGCAGCACTTTGCCTAATTAAGAGATGACATCAGCGTGAGTGAAAATAATTGGCTCTTTCTGCAAATATATACCTTTGCTTTTAAACATATTGGCTTTCATCAGCCTAGGAGGATTAATATGCTGCTGTATTTGCATAACTTGGTAACTGAACCATCTTTTGCTGAATTAACCCAATTGCCTGGATTTGTACAACACAATAAGCCGTAATTTTATCACACTGGCTGAATTCATGCAGTCCAATGAGTTGCACGCCAGCCAACCCCACTTAACATTAGTTATGGTGGTTTGTCGTACGTTTAAGCATCGGATTGTTCAGAAGCAGTAGCAATGAATAAAAGATGTATTCTGTTGGTCTCTTGCTAAAAGCCTATAAAATGCACACGTGTTTATATAATCAGGATGAAAATAATCTTTTTAAAATGTGAACAATGGGGCAGGAGAAAGAATTAATGCTTTGACGAAACAGGGTTTATGATTTCTCAATTGTTTGCTCTGCTGGGAAAGAGGCTTCTGTTTTTCTACTTTATCCTCAGGAAGTCTATGAAGGTTCTCAGTCATCCAGGTGGAATTGTCTGTAGCTTGAATCATGTCAACTGGATTTCTATTTTCTTAATGGAAACGTTTCGCTCCTTATCCAAGGGGCTTCTTCAGTCTGAGCAAAGTTGGTAAGGGAATCCTAAATATGTTCCTAGGTAGCTGTGTGACCTTACACCTGGGGCTAGGTCATGGTTATATTGAGATGTAATTTTTAAGTCCTTTTATCATCTAATGGAGGGTCGTTAAAAACACCATGCTGCTGTTGAGCTTCTGAAATGGTCTTAATCTTCCTAGGCACAGAAGACAACACGGGGAGGAAGATGGGGGAGAGTTTGTGCCTGAGGCCCCCACCTCTATTCAAGGAAGGATTTTCCAAGTTGGCATAAATGGATTCCTTGACCCCTCTCTCAAACCACCTATCTTCTCTGTCTAAAATGTGAACATTAATGTCCTCAAATGAGTGTCCTTTTTCTTTTAGATGAAGATAAACTGCTGACTCTGGTCCTGTGGTGTTATTTCTCCTGTGTTGTGCCATCCTCCTGTACATAGGTTGTTTGGTTTCTCCAATGTAGAGTTCAGAGCACTCCTCACTGCACTGGATTGCATAAACTACATTGCTTTTCTTATGTTTTGGAGTTTGATCTTTGGGGTGTACAAGCCTCTGTCTCAGTGTGTTGGTGGGTTTGAAATATACAGGTATGTGGTGTTTGCCAAATATCCGTTTTATCTTTTCAGACACGCCAGCCATGTAGGGAATGACCAGGTTCTTTCGTTTACTCTGAGTCTCAGCCCTATCTGTCGCTGTTTTAGGTCTGGTAGATTTAGATTTGGTGAAGGCCCAATTTGGATATCCACAGGCCTTCAGGGCTGTTCTCAGGTGCTGATTTTCATTCTTTTTGGAATCCATGGAGGTGGGGATGGTTTCTGCTCTGTGTGACAATGTCCTGATGACTCCTAGTTTGTGCTGCAGTGGATGGTGGGAGTCAAACATCAGATATTGATCTGTGTGTGTGGGTTTCCTGTAGATCCCTATTTCTAGCTTGCCACCGGTCCCAATGAGGACTTCACAGTCTAGGAATGCCAGTCTGTTGTCCTTGGTGTCTTCTCTGGTGAAGCTAATGTTGGCATCTATAGTGTTTATATGGTCCGTGAAGGCCTGTACTTCCTGGGCCTTGATTTTGACCCAGGTGTCATCCACATACCTAAACCAGTGGGTGGGCACCGTTCCCTGGAATGTGTTGAGTGCTTTCTTCTCCACTTCTTCCATGTATAAATTGGCCACAATGGGTGACACAGGAGAACCCATGGCACAGCCGTGTTTTTGTCTGTAAAAGTCACCTCTGTATGTGAAATAAGTGGTGTTAAGACACAGGTCCAGAAGATGGCAGATCTGGTTTGGGTTGAGATGGCTTCTCCTTTCCAGGGTGCTGTCCTCTTCTAGTCTCTTCCTGACAGCAGATAGAGCATGAGTGGTGGGGATGCTGGTGAAAAGGGAGGACACATCAAAGGAGACCATAGTTTCATCTGTAACTATTCAATCCTTCCTTGAATAGAGGTGGGGGCCTCAGGCACAAACTCTCCCCCATCTTCCTCCCCGTGTTGTCTTCTGTGCCTAGGAAGATTAAGACCATTTCAGAAGCTCAACAGCAGCATGGTGTTTTTAACGACCCTCCATTAGATGATAAAAGGACTTAAAAATTACATCTCAATATAACCATGACCTAGCCCCAGGTGTAAGGTCACACAGCTACCTAGGAACATATTTAGGATTCCCTTACCAACTTTGCTCAGACTGAAGAAGCCCCTTGGATAAGGAGCGAAACGTTTCCATTAAGAAAATAGAAATCCAGTTGACATGATTCAAGCTACAGATTATCCTCAGGAAGTTTGAGAATTTCTTTGAATTTCTCTTGGTGGCCTTTTGGACTTTATTACTGTAAAGTAGAGGGAGAGTGTGCCCTTGTTGGTGTCTTTATTTTAATGTTACACGTCTTTCCATCCTTCTGGAGTCGCCCTAAAAATCGAAATTTCCCAAGGTCCATGGAATACTTTCCCTTGACATCTTCTGCTAGTAGAAACATGAGGAGCCAAGAAAATTTGCAGGCCATTGGAGACAGGAGAGTTGCTGTGAGCTTCTTTTCACACTGATTTGAATTAGTGTTATTAAAATAGGGAAGTAATGTAAAGTGCCCTCCATTCCCAAAACAGACAATCTTCTAACACCTACAAAGAAATGGTGGAAAGAAATAATTGCCTATATCGGTGTCTTGTTTGAAAATAAGACACTTGCTTATCTTAATCTGTGCTGTTTAATTCAGGCGCTGAGATTCTCATTCTTTGGATACACCTTTTCCAGTCCTCGCAGCCTGAGGGTTGTTGGATACGTGCATAATGAAAGAAGGACATTCGCATAGACTTGATCACTAAATGCACCAACCCCATGCTACCCCCAGGAGAATTTCCCTGGGGTTCAATTTTCCTGGGGAAAAAACTTCAAAAGCCACTTCTGTTTAAGTGTATGGAATGTTTAAGTGCATGGAAGCTCATATGGACAAGCCAGCGGATGCTTCTGCACATGAGGGGAGAAAAACACCAAGCCATCCCATTCATCTGGGCAGATGTATTGAGTAGGCCTGTCCATGCATAGAAAAGGATTCAGAAGCAGTGCCTGGGAGTTCAAGTGAATGGAAACCCATCAGCTCCCTTCCACCCAGCCTGATGTCTTTCAGGCTTCTCCATGAGCATGATATCTTACAACTTGGCTTAAACTGTGTTATTTACACCAGACTTTAGACCAGCCACTAACCATTCTTCCTAAGTTTCTCCTTCCAGGATCCTTATATCAATGTTTCTCTGCCTAAGCAAATTTAATATGTGTGGACTTCAACTCCCAGAATTCCCCAGACAGCATGCTGGCTGGGGGATTCTGGGAGTTGAAGTCCACTCATGCTGGCTGGAGGATTCTGGGAGTTGAAGTCCACATGCTGGCTGGGGGATTCTGGGAGTTGAAGTCCACGCATGCTGACTGGAGGATTCTGGGAGTTGAAGTCCACACATCTTAAAGTTGCCAAGTCTGAGAAACACTGCCTTACACTTTTGGTTGCTCTCCTCTGAACATCTTCCAGTTTATCAATGCCCTTCCAAGAATGTATTTTTCCTTCTTTCCCTCACTATTCAATCCACCATTTGAATATTACAGCATGCTAATCTTCTATGTGCATTTTACATTTTAATTATTGAGTGTAAGCTACCAGTAAACCAATGTATTAAATCAGGGCTTTCCAAAGTTTTCCCATGGCGACACACCAACCGCCGTTGAACACCTTGAACGAGGCCTTGTTTCAGCAGTGAGGCCTTCAGAGAGAATCTGGTTCTCTGTAAAATAAGCCAGGTTTGGATGTGGAAGTCATTCTCTCAGCTTTTTCCTGCTACCAACAGTCACCTTGGTTTTATTTGTTTATTTAATACAGAGCTTTCCAAACTGTGTGTCGCGACCCAAAAGTGTGTCACCACACACAGTCCGGTGTGTCGCCACACAACCCGTAAGCGCTGATCATCATCAGCACTTCTGGGTTTTCCCGCGGCGACACACCAACGGCGGCGCGCAAAAACCCGAAAGCGGCAGCAGCGCTTCCGGATTTTTGCGCGCTGCCGCAACGACGGCACCGGAAGTTTTTTTCTTTTTTGCAACAGCACCAACTGTTTTCTTGAAGGAGAGGTAGATCTACTCCAACTTGGACTAGCTCAGGGTTTCTCAGCCAGGGTTCTGCGGCACCCTAGGGTTCCGCGGGAGGTCACTAGGGGTTCCCTGGGAGATCACGATTTATTAAAAAAATTATTTCAATTCGGGCAACTTCACATTAAAGAGATAAGCTTCATTCTTTATTTTTAGTTTAAAAACACTGCTAATGCATATAGACAGGCCTACCCAGCAAACGAATAGAATGATTTTGTGGCTTCTGGCCTATATTTGAGCCTGAATGTGTGGGGGTTCCCCGAGGCCTGAAAAATATTTCAAGGATTCTTCCAAGGTCAAAAGGTTGAGAAAGGCTGATCTAGCTAGTTCCCATTAAGATTACCTCAATTGACCAGACTGTCGCCGGACAGAGTCCTGCTGGTCGCAACTTGCTTTCCATTCGTCTTGATTCCTGGCTTTTCTTCTCCAGGTTTGGCCAAAGTTCTTGACTGTTGGGTCTTCCCATCTCTTTGGAGGTCGGCCAAGGGGTCTTTTTACTTCTCTTGGATACCGTTCGGCAACTGCTGTTGTCCAACGGCCATCCGACATGCGCGTGACGTGTCCTGCCCAGTGTAGCTTCCGTTTGCGATATTCGATGACGACATCATTTATTCCACTTCTTGCTCTAATCTGACTACTTGGGATGTGGTCTTGGAGAGAAACTTTCAGCATGGATCTTTCCCTAGCCCTTACTGCTCTTGAAAGCTCTTCCTCTTCTGCCTTTGTTAGCGACTGTGTTTCACTTCCATATAGCACCGCCGGTAAGACAGTCGAATTAAAAAGGTTAGCACGCAGTTTTCCGTCGATCTTCTCATTTTGTAAGACTTCTCTAATGGAGTTGTATCTAGCCCATCCAGCTTTCTTTCTTCTGACCAGTTCTTCTCCTTGATCGTTGTTCATTCTGATTAGCCATCCCAGGTAGACATAGTGGTCAACCTCTTCGATGAGTTCGTTCTGAAGCCTCATTTGGAATTTTGGAAGGTTCCCTGTCTGCATATAATTTGTTTTGGTGCGATTCATCTTTAGACCCACCTTTCCCATTAAGATACAAACGTGAATTAGCGTATTTAAAAGCTGTGCTGCCTGCTCATGTCTGGGGATGTGAAGGGTTAAAATATTAAGGGACACTCTTTTTTTTTCAAGCAATTGATCCATTTGGCTTCTTTTCTGTTCGGATGCTGCCTAAAAAGCAACATTCAGGGTGGGCAACATATCTGTCCATTGGTTGCCTCAAATGCTAAAATAGCCACAACTTTTCAAGGACAGCAGCTTATCAAAAGGTTAAGTTAGAAATTGGTGCTTTAAATGGAATCTCTAAGTCACTTATGCAAAAGAGTTTCAGGAAAGTGTTGGAATCAATTCTCGTTTCCTTGGCGACCAACTGAAATAAGCGCTGAACCATATTTTCTGACCAAATCACTGATTTCTATTCATGGGGTCATTTCCATTCAGGACATATTTCAAATTGTGACCTTAACTTCAGAAGCAACCTCAGACAGAGCCCAGGAAGAATGCCAAGTTTCTCAAATGATACGTTTGGTGGGAAGAATTTCTGATTTGATGGAACAAGGCTAAGCAGGGCTATAAAATTCCTCAGCAACGTTGGGGAAACAGAGATCTTCCATCATCAACTTCCCACCATCGATGACGAGACATTTGCCTGCTCAGGGACTGAATTTTCCCACCACACAAAGTGCCACCTTTTTGAAGTTCAGAAGATAACAGAATATGGAGTTGGCTTGCTAAAAGATAGCGTGGATCTTGGAGGTCAGAGATTGTTGGCATAAACTGAGATGGAGCAAACCCGTGTCAACATGTAAGCCATGAAGGGTGACATACCAGAGTAACAAAATATCTGAGGATTTTGGGCCTACATGGACTCTAAGACTAGGGAGAAAAGTCAGATGAATTAGCTAATAGAAGGTATTTCTGTGCTTCATGGCTCAGGCCAAGAATTTGGGACAATTGTATCTTGGGTTAATCTCCCCAACAAAGAAAATAGTTCATGGAGAACATCTTGAAGGTCAGGCAGGGTCGTCTAGTGGTGGAGGTATTAAACTAGGACAACAGAGACCCATGTTCACCCTCAACCATGGAAGGTTCCTGGTGAATTAGGGGCCAGTCCCTCTGCCTCTCAGTCTAGCCTACCTCACAGGGGTGTTGTGGGTACTGAAAAAAATAAAGGGTGCTCTTCTTTCTGAAGAAAAAGCAGGATATAAATCTAAGAACAAAAACAATGTGGCATAGTGTTTGAGGTGTTGGACTAGGAGTGGTGAAACCCAAGTTCAAGTCACCTTCAACCATGGAAGCTTCCATGCCGATTTTAGGTGAGGCTCTCTCAGCCCAGCCCCTCCCAAAGCATTTCCCCCAAAATGATGGGGGGAAGAGAGGGATGTCTGCCATCTGGAGCTCCAGAGGAAAGGAGGCATATACACCTAGGGCATAGCTTTCCAAAGTGTGTGTTGCGACAACTACTGTGTTGCCTGCGGTGTCCTGGTGTGTCGCGTGAAAACCCGGAAGCGCTGATGGGGGGAACCGGAAGAAGCGCCCCCCCCCCCGCCAATCAGTGCTGCCGCTGGCAGCAGGGCGGCAGCAGCAGCAGCGCTGATTGGCGGGGGTGCCGCTTCTTCCGGTTCCCCCCATCAGCACTTCCGGGTTTTCACATGACACACCAGGACACTGCAGGCCGCGCCGCCGCCGCTGTTGGTGTGTGTCACCAGCATGAAAAGTTTGGAAAGCTCTGACCTAGGGAATCATTCATAAACAAATGTAAACTGGGAATTATGAGACAGCCAAATCAGTTTATAACATTGGTAAGTAGAGATTTCCAGTAGCAATGTATGGCTGTGAGAGTTGGACCATAAGGAAGGCTGAGCGCCGAAGAATTGATGCTTTTGAGCTGTGGTGCTGGAGAAGACTCTTGAGAGTCCCTTGGACTGCAAGGAGGTCAAACCAGTCAATCCTAAAGGAAATCAACCCTGACTGCTCATTGGAAGGACAGATGCTGAAGCTGAAGCTCAAATACTTTGGCCACCTAATGAGAAGAGAGGACTCACTGGAAAAGACCCTGATGCTGGGAAAGACTGAAGGCAAAAGGAGAAGGGGACGGCAGAGGATGAGATGGTTAGATAGCATCACCGATGTAATGAACATGAATTTGAGTAAACTCCGAGAGACAGTGGAGGACAGGAAGGCCTGGCGTGCTATGGTCCATGAGGTCACGAAGAGTCGGACACGACTGAACGACTGAACAACAACAAAGTAGAGATCTCCACCCCAGACAATCTGCAACCCAACTGGTGCCCAAACCATCACTATCTAAACCAGTTTTTCTCAACCTTGGCAACTTTAAGCTGTGTGGACTTCAACTCCCAGAATCCCCCAGCCAGCATGATCTAAACTGTGCTCTCCAGATGTCAGATCTGCATGTGGCAGTTGACCAATCTTGGCTGTACTCTGAAGCTAAAGAAGGTCAGGAAACTGGTTAAAACTTGGTTGGAAGACTAAACTGAGAAGTTTAAGAAGCTTCTTAGAAGAAGGCAGTGGCAAATATTTCCATGCTGCTGCCAAGAAAACTGTAGGTCCATGACTATGAAGGTTCTCAGTCATCCAGGTGGAATTGTCTGTAGCTTGAATCATGTCAACTGGATTTCTATTTTCTCAGTGGAAACGTTTCGCTCCCTATCCAAGGAGCTTCTTCAGTCTGAGCAAAGTTGGTAAGGGAATCCTAAATATGTTTCTAGGTAGCTGTGTGACCTTACACCTGGGGCTAGGTCATGGTTATATTGAGATGTTATTTTAACCTAGCCCCAGGTGTAAGGTCACACAGCTACCTAGAAACATATTTAGGATTCCGAGTCGGCTGCTGACGTCCTGGATGTTGTCAATCAGGATCCGTCGTCCTCTGCCGCCATTCACGGTATTCATGAGGTCTTTCCTCGTTCCGAGGGCGACCCCCTGACAGGACGCCAGCAAATTGACCCACTTTAACGTGGTACCCATTTATCTACTCGCATTAGCTTTTGAACTGTTGGGTTGACAGAAGCTAGGGTGAATGGCGAGAGCTCACTTCGCCACGCGGGGATTCGAACTGCCGACCATTAGACCGGCAGTCTTTTACAGCTCAGCGGTTTAACCCGCTGAGCTGTAATATCCCAGAAGAGGTGAAAGCAAATCTCTTTTGAACTACAGACAAGAAAACCATCTGGATATTTCCATGTAGTCATCATGGGTTGAGCTTCCTTAAGTCACGTAAAGGGAGGTGGGCCTGATCCTGCCCACTTCAGTCCAATTTTTACCTCCTTTTACAGGTAGACTGTGCTGATCGATGGTGGTCTTCTCCTCTCCATGGATGGTCCCTGGGCAGTCCAGAATCCGGATGGGTAGAAAATTGTTTCCCATCCAAGCGGTAGAGAATGTGTATCCATTGCTTCTTAAAAATTGGCAATAGTCCTCTGGCTTATTTTATTTGGAACTGCTGAAAGATTATAAAAGATTGGAAATCCATTTGGTATCTTATTAAAGACTGGGCAGAAAGTCTTGACTCTGAGGGATATTTGAAAAGCTCTAGTAGATTAGGACCAAGTAGAGATGATTGTATTTTAGCCACAGCATTTGACTCCAAATTATTCTTCTATAATAGAAAGGTTATTAGGAATTCAGCTGACAAATTGAATATGGATTACAGAAGGCACGGGACTATGGGAGTTATTTTTAACATGAAGATATAAGAACAGTCTTAATCAAATAATTTTCTATGGTATTGAGATCTGGGAACATCCCAAAATTCTCAGCTGTATGAATTGGCAGGTTTTTCTCAGAAATTTTAAAAAAAGATCTCTCTTCTTATATATATTTTCCCTTTTCATACTCCTCAGTCTTGTTTCTGTTTTAATTCTTCTTTGGAATGGCCCTGACAAAGGATTAATTTAGTTCCGAAGACATTCAGCCACAGAAGAAAAAACATATTTCTTCCACAACAATTGCATTATTATTATTATTTTTCCTCATGGCGCTCTCCCCTCTTGACCAGGTTAATTCTTGGGCAGATCATCAAAATTACATTTCTAAAAAAATAGGTAAGCTGTTTGAAAAGCATGTGAAGTTCAGATTTCACCAGGCTAAATTTCTGGGGCAGCCAGTTGAATGCTTTCTTATCTCAGGGTTGGGTAAACCTATATTCTTGATCCCCAAAACTGGGTCAAACCATGCTCCATGACAAAACAGCTTTGCTCCCTATAAATGCCAAAAAGTGCCAAAAAGTTATCCAGGTAGGCGGTTGAGTTTTTTCATTCAACTCAACTCTTTAACATACTGCAGGTAAAAAGGGGTAGAGAGAGCCAGTTTGGTATAGTGGTTAAGGCATCAGACTAGAAACCGGGAGACCGTGAGTTCTAGTCCCGTCTTAGGCATGAAAGCCGGCTGGGGGACCTTGGGCCAGTCCCTGTCTCTCAGCCTTGGGAAGGAGCCAATGGCTAAACAGGAGACTGAGAGTTCTAGTCCCGCCTTAGGCATGAAAGCCGGCTGGGGGACCTTGGGCCAGTCCCTGTCTCTCAGCCCTAGGAAGGAGCCAATGGCAAACCGGGAGACTGAGAGTTCTAGTCCCGCCTCAGGCATGAAAGCCAGCTGGGTGACCTTGGGCCAGTCCCTGTCTCTCAGCCTTAGGATGGAGCCAATGGCAAACCAGGAGACTGAGAGTTCTCATCCCATCATAGGCACAAAGCCAGCTGGGTGACCTTGGGCCAGTCCTTGTCTCTCAGCCCTAGAAAGGAGCCAATGACAAACCGGGAGACTGAGAGTTCTCATCCCATCATAGGCACAAAGCCAGCTGGGTGACCTTGGGCCAGTCCCTGTCTCTCAGCCCTAGGATGGAGCCAATGGCAAACCGGGAGACTGAGAGTTCTCATCCCATCATAGGCACAAAGCCAGCAGGGTGACCTTGGGTCAGGTGCTCTCTATCAGCCCTAGGAAGGAGGCAATGGCAAGCCACTTCTGAAAAACCTTGCCAAGAAAACTGCAGGGACTTGTCCAGGTAGTCTCTGAGAATTGGACCCGATTGAACGGATATACAATGTGTGTGTGTGTGTGTGTGTGTGCGTGTGTGTGTGTGTGTGTGTGTATGGGGGTAGTGGCATAAAAAAGGGGTGGAACCTTGATTCCACGATTGTGCCCACCATCTTGACTTTTTTGCCCCCTCCCCTGTAGTCACCTCTATTTGCATGGCTTCTTTTCTCAAACATTCTGTTGCTTGGGTCTAAACTAATATGCCTTGGTCTGCATTTACTCACACCGAAATTATATTTCCATGAGTCACTTGGGCACCACATACCAGTCACTTGGGGGAAAAGGTCTTCTGGTTCAACATTCTTGAACAGTGATGGATAACACTGAAAGTTATCCTTCAGTTATGAGAAAATACGTATGAAAAAAAAATCCAGGGGGGAGAAGGCTGAAACCATGACTTCTTCCCCTCAACAGAGACAACAATAAACACAGAGATGAAAATTTCTATTTCTCTATTTCTGGGTCATGAATGTGGAACTGAACCATACCAGCGCTTAGAGTGGTAATTGTTGCTGATGATGTTTTTAATAGACTGGTTGGGTTTATACAAACCATCGTTTGTGACAGAAGTCCTGCCTTCATGCATAATTCATTGAATCTTAAGCAACCCAAGGACGATTTCATCCAACCCTTGGCAGTGTGCAAGGAAACCAGTTCAACTGTCCATGAAATGTAGCTGTCCAGCTTCTTAAAAATTTCCAGAGATGGAGAAACCACAGCCTCCATAGGTAGATCATTTGACTGTTCCACACTTCTTACTGGCAGGATGCTTTTCCTTACCTTGAAATGAAATCTTTGTTGTTGTTGTTCAGTTGTCTAGTCGTGTCCGACTCTTTGTGACCTCATGGACCATAGCACGCCAGGCCTTCCTGTCCTCCACTGTCTCCCAGAGTTTACTCAAATTCATGTTCGTTACATCGGTGATGCTATCTAACCATCTCATCCTCTGCCGTCCCCTTCTCCTTTTGCCTTCAGTCTTTCCCAGCATCAGGGTCTTTTCCAGGGAGTCCTCTCTTCGCATTAGGTGGCCAAAGTATTTGAGCTTCAGCTTCAGCATCTGTCCTTCCAATGAGCAGTCAGGGTTGATTTCCTTTAGGATTGACTGGTTTGACCTCCTTGCAGTCCAAGGGACTCTCAAGAGTCTTCTCCAGCACCACAGTTTGAAAGCATCAATTCTTCGGCGCTCAGCCTTCCTTATGGTCCAACTCTCACAGCCGTACATTACTACTGGAAAAACCATAGCTTTAACTATACGGACCTTTGTCGGCAAGGTGATGTCTCTGCTTTTTAATATGCTGTCTAGGTTTGCCATAGCTTTCCTCCCAAGGAGCAAGCGTCTTTTAATTTCATGGCTGCAGTCACCGTCTGTGGTGATCTTGGAGCCCAAGAAAATAAAATCTGTCACTGCTTCCATTTCTTCCCCTTCTATTTGCCAGGAGGTGATGGGACCAGATACCATGATCTGGGTTTTTTTAATGTTGAGTTTCAAGCCAGCTTTTGCACTCTCCTCTTTCACCCTCATCAAGAGGCTCTTTAGTTCCTCTTCACTTTCTGCCATTAGGGTGGTATCGTCTGCATATCTGAGGTTGTTGATATTTCTCCCGGCAATTTTAACTCCGGCTTGTGATTCATCCAGCCCGGCATTTCTCATGATGTACTCTGCATATAAGTTAAATAAGCAGGGTGATAATATACAGCCTTGTCGTACTCCTTTCCCAATTTTGAACCAATCGGTTGTTCCATGTCCGGTTCTAACTGTTGCTTCTTGACCCGCATACAGGTTTCTCAGGAGACAGGTAAGGTGGTCTGGTACTCCCATCTCTTTAAAACTTTGCCACAGTTTGTTGTGATCCACACAATCAAAGGCTTTAGCGTAGTCAATGAAGCAGAAGTAGATGTTTTTCTGGAACTCTCTTACTTTTTCCATGATCCAGCAAATGTTGGCAATCTGATCTCTAGTTCCTCTGCCTCTTCGAAACCCAGCTTGCACTTCTGGTAGTTCTCGGTTCATATACTGCTGAAGCCTAGCTTGTAGGAGTTTGAGCATAACCTTGCTAGCATGTGAAATGAGCGCAATTGTACGGTAGTTTGAACATTCTTTGGCATTGCCTTTCTTTGGAATTGGAACGTAAACTGACCTTTTCCAATCCTGTGGCCACTGCTGAGTTTTCCAAATTTGTTGGCATATTGAGTGCAGCACTTTAACAGCATCATCTTTTAGGATTTTAAATAGCTCAGCTGGGATACTGTCTTCTTCGCTAGCTTTGTTGTTAGTAATGCTTCCTAAGGCCCACTTGACTTCACTCTCTAGGATGTCCGGCTCAAGGTCAGCGACCACACCATCGTATTGATCAGGGATATTAAGATCTTTCTTGTATAGTTCTTCTGTGTATTCTTGCCACCTCTTCTTAATCTCTTCTGCTTCTGTTAGGTCCCTGCCTTTTTTGTCCTTTATCATGCCCATCTTTGCACAAAACGTTCCCTTGATATCTCCGATTTTCTTGAAGAGATCTCTAGTCTTCCCCATTCTATTGTTTTCCTCGATTTCTTTGCATTGTTCATTTAAGAAGGCCTTCTTATCTCTCCTTGCTATTCTCTGGAATTCTGCATTCAATTGTTTATATCTTTCCCTTTCTCCCTTGCCTTTTGCTTCCCTTCTTTCCTCAGCTATTTGTAAAGCCTCATCAGTCAGCCACTTTGCTTTCTTGCATTTCTTTTTCTTTGGGATGGTTTTAGTTGCTGCCTCCTGTACAATGTTACGAACCTCCATCCATAGTTCTTCAGGCACTCTGTCTACCAGATCCCTGAATGAATGATATCTATGAAATGAAATCTAGGTAGCTGTAATTTTTCCAGTGATTTTTGGTGTTAATAATTGTTGTTGAGTTGTTCCTGACCTTTCATGACTGGATGGACATCATTTTGTCAAGGCTGGCTGTCAGTAATGGCTTCTTTCAGCTGTTGTATGTTCACACATGACCATCAATGATAGGATCTAACAATGTCGTCTTTTTGGATGGGCTTTGATTTTTCCAAGGATCAGGGCTTTTTTTGGCCTCACATTATGTCTGAAAGAGTTAAGCTTGGAAAAATCAGAGCCCATCCAAAAAGACGACATTATTATTACTGTAGTTCAACCTGGTTTTATTTCATCTAGCATTGAAGGATTTGTTCTTCTTGTGGTCCAGGGTCTTCTCAATCACTTTCTCCAGCACCATAATTCAAAGGCACCAGTTTGTTTTTTGTTCAGCCTTTCACAACCCTACACTACAAAGTGGAACACACAGCCTTCACATTATGCATCTTTGCTGGCAACGGCTTGTCACACATCATTCATCATTGGCGATCACTCGTAGCCGAGTAAGATTGTCTTCCAAAGGTAAAATTTTAACGGTGAATCCGTAAGTGGCTATAAAGGCCAATTCTGGATCCGCACAACCTCCCACAATGAGGGCATAGGTTTCCGGGTGGGAGACGGTCATGATGAGGGTTTGCCTGACGTGCCTTCCTTTTAGCTCTTTTCTCCTTTTCGCCCTGTACTCGTGCTTCTTCAAAGTCCATAGCACCATTAATAAAGGCTGACCTCCAATTGAAACGCTCATGAGTTAGGGCTTCCCAGTTCTCAATGCTGATATTACATTTTTTTAAATTAGCTTTGAGAGTATCTTTGAATCTCTTTTGCTGTCCACCAATATTCCGTTTTCCATTCCTGGGGCCTGAAAGTCTAAACACATCTGCAGCCAGCAAGCTGAAGAAGCCGAGGAACAAAGATGTGGATCTTTTCCTTCTTGTTTGTTCTCTGGCTTTTAAAAGTGCCCGGCTCTTTAAATTAGCCTGATTAGTGGCAAGATTCTACCCTGGAAGAACAGATGGAGGCAGATCATGAAATAAGCACAAGGATGGACAGGCCACATTCCTACCCATCTTCAAGAGATGTTGCCAGGGTCTTCCAATTGACACAATAGTCATTAACCAGCATATGTTCCTTTGCTTAAATCAAGAAAGCTTTAAGTGTTGCCTCAGAGTGTTTGAAAAGATGCTTTTTAAGAGAACAACTCTACTTTACATCCGATTTACTGAGCTCAACAATCCTCTCCTGTAACTTTTGTTTTTTCCTTTTTTTGGGGGGGGGGAACATTATTTAAAATTTATTTTAAATCATTTAAGGAGTGTGTACTTTTTCCACTTCCTTCTTTTTTCTCTTTTAAGTAGTCATTTATTTTGTTCCTGTAATTTTTCCAGTGCCCAGGAAATGCCCAGCATCAGCTTCCTTGTGCTGTGCCCACGCATGAGTGTGCAAATGTTGGAGAGCGTGTTTTCCTGCACACGCAGAGTATCAGAAAGTGATCAGCACCAGAGACCAATTAATGATGCCAGTCATTTTAGTAACTTAGTTGCAGTTATATTTGTTACTCATATAAACAGATATTTACAGTTATCTTCCAGATCCCTGGAAGTATTACAATTCCACATACACATAGTAAAAACAAACAGAAGTAGAAACAAGCAGGCGGGGCGGGCAGGCAGGTTCTTTTCTACTCTTCAGCCTGGATCACGTGCTGCCTGACCTTTTAAAGTTTGTAGGTGATGACCTAATAAGGTTATATTGCTGTGACTAACTCCTCAAAAGAATAATACACCAACAACAAATGGCAAAGAATATGCAGTCACAAGCATTCCCAGATTGCAACCCAGAACACACATTCATCCGAGTACTTCCCTTGGCAATATGTTTATCAAGGAACCAGGATGAAAAAGAAAGGGAGGAAGAGAGGAAGAGAGGAAGAGAGGAAGGAAGGAAGGAAGGAAGGAAGGAAGGAAGGAAGGAAGGAAGGAAGGAGAGTGAGAGGAAGGAAGGAAGGAAGGAAGGAAGGAAGGAAGGAAGGAAGGAAGGAAGGAAGGAAGGAGAGTGAGAGGAAGGAAGGAAGGAAGGAAGGAAGGAAGGAAGGAAGGAAGGAAGGAAGGGAGGGAGGGAGGGAGGGAGGGAGGGAGGGAGGGAGGAAAAAGAAAGAAGAAAGAAGAAAGAAGAAAGAAGGAAGGAAGGAAGAAAGAGAGGAAGAAAGAAAGAAAGAAAGAAAGAAAGAAAGAAAGAAAGAAAGAAAGAAAGAAAGAAAGAAAGAAAGAAAGAAAGAAAGAGAGAGAGAGAGAGAACCAGAAACAGGTGGGGGGGGGAGATTTAGGCCCTATGCCCTCCATGTCAGAGTTTCATGCACATCTAGTGTTTTTTTTTTTTTGAAGTAGGTGATGTGGGAGGAACAATAAAGCAACTTAAAGCAAAAGAATCTTTTTGGGGATGAACAATGGGGCTTGCAAGAAAATGTTGCAGCTTGGAGCATTCTGGGTTAGGGATGGCAACCAGCCAACTCAGCTCCCTTCCAGAATTCCCCATCCCATCCCATCCTTCCCACCATTCTCACAGCTCCTCGGGATTCTGAGTGATTCAGCTGGGCTGCGGGGGTGGGGGGTGGATAGAGTGGGAGGGGGGAGGGGAGAAGGCAGGGTCCCCTGTCTTTCTTCCCTGCAGATTTGTTTGTGCTCAGAGCATCACTCCCCCCCCCAGCATAGTGAGCGCCTTTGGAAATGAAGTACCATTTCTTAATTAGTTCTAACAGAAAGAAAAACGAGCTCATTAAGTAAATGAAAACCAGAACTGGCGTGAAATGTACGTTCCCCGGTGCCTGCCAGCTCTGCATCCGTCGTAGGTAGCTGTTTCCATCCTTCCCACCTCCGTACACTTTTTCTTTCTTCCTTTAAAAAATACTCTGCCTGATGAAGAATTCCTTGCCTACTCAAAAACCTGCAGGTAGTCCTCACTTAATGACCCTAATTGGGACTGGCAACTCCATCTCTAAGTGAAGCAGTTGTGAAGCGAAACATCATGCGTCCGCTCCACTTAGCGACGGCAGTTCCGGCAGTCCTGGTTGCTGTCGTTAAGGGAATCCCACGCGGTCATTAGGCGAGGACCCATCCCGACCCAAGCCATCCGAGATGAAGAGGCTGCTGTATGTAAAGATATGTGGGAACGATCTTGGGAGACGGGGCGAAGAGATGCTGCCTAGGGAAGCTACCCAGGTCTGGTGCCCTGACTTCGAGTGAAGGAAACACGCTGAGACTTGGTGTACAGGCTCTAGTGTTTTATTGTTCTACTCTGCTAGACAGAATCCAGCTATACTGAAATGAACTAGTAATGCTCAGAGAAAAGGCCCAGGAAACTAGGGCGGTGCCTTCTTCAGCCTCTTGGGAGGAAGGCAAAGCGATTCAGTACTGCGCATGCGTTTATCCCCCTGGAGGGAGCCCCCTCCTTCACCAGTTATCTCCCTGACATCTGGTCCCTCCTCAGTCATGGATGCTCCTTGGGGGATTTGGGGCCCCACCTTCCTCTCAGCCCTGCGAGGTAGTCCAGACAAGAAGCACAACCAGGAGTACTAGATCTATCTCTATTTTAAGGTTCCATTAACGGAATCTTGCGAGTCCAAAAGTATTTCTCCCCTCCTTTTCTTTTCTCTGGAAAACTAAGGAGGGTTCCTTCTGAGACGCTTCCTGTACCTCTTCTCCTTCTGTGGGCTGAGATATTTTTTACACGCTGGTTGTCCGGTCTGCAGCTCTTCCTCCTGTCTCCCAAGGTCATTCCCACATACCTTTACAGGGGGTCCAGCAGGGGGTCCAGTGGGGAAGGGGCTGGACCAGGATCTAGGAGAAACACATCTTCTGTCCATGGACACAGTTTAAGACACCTTTCAGTATTTACTTCAGTATTCTATGGACCCTTAAATTCTCATCTGCACATCAGTCTTGAAGTGTAGACCATGTCCATTCCTATCAACAATATCGGTACTCAAGTTATTTGTAGCAGAGAAACAGCGTGCAGGATCAGAAGACAGGCTACAAATTGAAATGGGTGGCAGCGCCCAGCCAACCTTGTTTAGGATCTTAACGCTTGGAAATCCCAGCATTGTAAACTGGGCAAACCGTTTCCTTATTGTGGCCTGCGTCATCAAAAATTGGGCTTGATCACCTTTTGTTCCATAATCCGAGTAATGAATGTAGAGAAGCACAACCCGAAGCCTTGGGAAGTTCCTCCACGAGGAATAAACTGTTAGTCTGACTCAGAGAGATTTGTGTACCATTTGCTTTGCAATCTCAGCTCTGGGGTAGAGGTGGAAGCGTGCCAAAGCCCACGCGGCTGGGCGTGAGAGTCAGCGCAGTGTGGAACAAATCATTATGCTGGAATCTGACGGCAGAAGCATCGCAAAAGGAATGGCACAGTGCTACCTTTTCCCCATCAGACCAACTTGCCTTTTAATCACAAAGATTTATAGCACAATCACCATGGAGCAGGCTGTTTGTTTTGTTCATTTGGGACAAAAACAGTGGCTTGTTTTAATGCTTAATTCATGAATTCCCTTTGCTGGGAAAAAAGTAAACGAAAGAAGGGAAGGGAAGGGAAGGGAAGGGAAGGGAAGGGAAGGGAAGGGAAGGGAAGGGAAGGGAAAAAGAAGGGAGGGGGAAGGGAGGGGGAAGGGAGGGGGAAGGGAAGGGAAGGGAAGGGAAGGGAAGGGAAGGGAAGGGAAGGGAAGGGAAGGGAAGGAAAGGAAAGGAAAGGAAAGGAAAGGAAAGGAAAGGAAAGGAAAGGAAAGGAAAGGAAAGGAAAGGAAAAAAGAAGGGAGGGGGAAGGGAAGAGAAGGGGGAGGGGAGAAGGGAAGGGAAGGGAAGGGAAGGGAGAGAAGGGGAGAGAAGGGGAGAGAAGAGAAGAGATATACTATATATTTTCTTCCATATACAGTATATGTATATAGAGTTTTACATAAAAGTTGCAGTAAAGGATAACCATATCTCATTAAAATCATCCACATCCAGTTTAAATCTGTAAGCAACTTGTTCGTAAGTCAAAAGTTACACCAGGTCTTCTGCTGATGAAGTAATTTGGGCCATAAATTTATCATTCCCAAGCTGAAGGACTGACCTCTCAACCATAAGAAGGTAACGGAGCCTCCATTTCAGTTGTCCGGTTGCAATTTCCATAAATGGGCCAATGGAAATTGTCTCTGAGACAACTGAGTTATTGGCGGAAGAGAAGATTTAGAGATTTAAGGATGTATATTTGTTTAAGAGATTTACAGGCCCTGCTTTCAAATCGCATTATCTTCTGTGGGCATAGATATAATAAGAGTCCATTTAAAACCCATTTCGGTATTAAAATATACTAAACAACAACGATCAAGGAAGGGGAATGCCACGGAATAAAATCATATATCGTGAGAGATGCTTTGACTAAGGTGGAAAGGAAAAGATCCTGTTTTATTTATTTATTTATCCAACTTATATCACCGCCCATCTCCCCCCGCCCCGCAGAGGGGACTCTGACACTGTAGCGCCAGTGGGATAGAGATGGTGAACCCCCCTCCCCTTCCCCAATTAGGAGAGCAAGGAGGGGAATCAAAGCTCATTGCAGAATAGTTACTTTGCCCGCAGGATGCCCCATTTGATTTGCTTCTGTCACGGAGAAGAATCAGCTCACAAGTACTGTGGAAAAGGCCCCTCCATGTCAGAGAGCCTGGAGAACAGCTGCCAGTTTGTGGGCACTACCAACAGTAGACTGGGTTCCCACATCAGGCTACTGAAGCCAATGAAAAATATCTGGAAATAAGTGTTTCATAGAAAGAAGTGTTTCCTTTAAAATCAAGGATACATCTGCATCCCTGCAGGGAGTTACTGGGCTTGTTTTGCTGGGCATTTGATCGATTTCTGCAATTTCACGGAGCAAAGGACAGAGGATGAAAACTTTGGCACCCTGAGCAAACGCCAGGGACCGTCAGCTGTCCAGATGAGCCAGGTGACCTGAGCCACTGAGTTTAGCCCACTTGGATCGCCTCTGCCTGATCGCTCAGCCCCGTTGTGCATCTGGCTGGAGCTGTTTTCATTCCTCATACCTCCCTTCATTCCGCAGGGTTTCACTCTTCTTCAGCGTCAGATTCTCCCTCCTCACACCTGCCAAGACAGATGCTCCTTTGCTCACCTTCAGTAGCCCAGGCCCGCTTCAGGGGCACCATGCGTGGCGCCGTATCACTGCCCTGTACATTGCTCCATTCTCACTTCGTCTCCTTGCTTACCAGGAGTAGTAGGAACCCACACCCATCGTATCACACCACAGTTCGGCCGTATTTGCAAAAGATGCTTTGCTGGGTTAAGGGAAAGCTTTGGGCTCATGTGGCACGTAGCTGGGTGGGGGGTCAGGGGGACTTAAGGCTTATCCACACTGGCAACCAGTTGCCCCGTTGCCAGAACAGGCCAGCCACCACTTTTGGAGGTCAGAAACGGATGGCTCTGTGCTCACCCCTCTCTCATTGCAGATACAACTTTGGAGCAACGTTTTCCTGCTGGAGCTGTCCGGCTTATGTGACCTTGTGTGCTTCTGTCCGTTCTGGCTGGTGCACCTGATTTCATCACAGGCAGTTCCTAAGGCAGGCCGTCCCCAGGTTAAGAACGAGCTCCGTTCCAAGGTCTGTCCTTAAGTCGAAATTGTATGTAAACTGGAACAGTATTATTGTACAATACTGTATAAGTAGTACTGTGTAATTATTTATTTATTTATTTTATTTTATTTCTATCCCGCCTTTATTATTTTTTATAAATAACTCAAGGCGGCGAACATACCTAATGCTCCTTCCTCCTCCTATTTTCCCCACAACAACAACCCTGTGAGGTGGGTTGGGCTGAGAGTCAGGGACTGGCCCAAGGTCACCCCGCCGGCTTTCGTGCCTAAGGTGGGACTAGAACTCTCAGTCTCCTGGCTTGCCATTGGCTCCTTCCTAGGGCTGAGAGACAGGGACTGGCCCAAGGTCACCCCGCCGGCTTTCGTGCCTAAGGTGGGACTAGAACTCAGTCTCCTGGCTTGCCATTGGCTCCTTCCTAGGGCTGAGAGACAGGGACTGCCCCAAGGTCACCCAGCGGGTTTTCATGCCTCAGGTGGGACTAGAACTCTCAGTCTCCTGGCTTGCCATTGGCTCCTTCCTAGGGCTGAGAGACAGGGACTGCCCCAAGGTCACCCAGCGGGTTTTCATGCCTCAGGTGGGACTAGAACTCTCAGTCTCCTGGCTTGCCATTGGCTCCTTCCTAGGGCCGAGAGACAGGGACTGGCCCAAGGTGTCCCAGCTGGCTTTCATGCCTGAGGCGGGACTAGAACTCTCAGTCTCCTGCTTTGCCATTGGCTCCTTCCTAGGGCTGAGAGTCAGGGACTGGCCCAAGGTCACCCCGCCGGCTTTCGTGCCTAAGGCGGGACTAGAACTCTCAGTCTCCTGGTTTGCCATTGGCTCCTTCCTAGGGCTGAGAGAGAGTGACTGGCCCAAGGTCACCCAGCCGGCTTTCATGCCTGAGGCGGGACTAGAACTCTCAGACTCCTGGTTTCCCATTGGCTCCTTCCTAGGGCTGAGAGACAGGGACTGGCCCAAGGTCACCCAGCCGGCTTTCATGCCTCAGGCAGGACTAGAACTCTCAGTCTCCCGGTTTGCCATTGGCTCCTTCCTAGGGCTGAGAGAGAGGGACTGGCCCAAGGTCACCCAGCCGGCTTTCATGCCTAAGGCGGGACTAGAACTCTCTGTCTCCTGGTTTCTAGCCTGTTGCCTTAACCACTAGACCAAACTGGCTCTCAATTATCTTGAACCATTGTGTATTTAACTTGAATGTAGTTGCCATGGTGTCTAATAACTTCTAGAACAGTGCTTTCCAAAGTGCCGCTGTTGGCGACACACCAATGGCGGCAGCGGCGGCGCAGTGGTGGCGCGGCGGCGTGCATGGCGGCGGCGTGGGGGTGTGTGGCGGCGGCGGTGTGCACGGTGGCGGCAGCCTCGCTAAAACGCAGAAGCGCTGATGGCGCGCCGCTGCCATCGTCGCTGCCACCGCCGCCATGCACACCACCACCGCCGCGCACGCCCCCGCGCTGCCCCTTCGCAACACACTAAACTGTGTGTTGCGACACACTAAAGTGTCATGACACACAGTTTGGAAAGCTATGTTCTAGAACTATATTTATCAGTAGTGCTCTAATAGCGTAATGTTTATAACATTTTCTTCATAAATAGAAGGTTGCTGGTGTGAAACCTGATTGAATTATTTATCAGTAGTGCTGTAATAGCATAATGTTTATAACATTTTCTTCATCAATAGAAGGTTGCTGTTGTGAAACCTGACTGAATTTTTTAATTACTATTTTTCTTTCTCTGAGCTACTTAATTTTCCCTGGACTTTTTAAAATAAGTCCAGCGGTGCACTGTTTCATCATTTCTCCAGTCACTCACTTGAGATAAAAAGCTTTTACACACAGAGAGAGAGAGAGAGAGAGAGAGAGAGAGAGAGAGAGAGAGTGTATATATATGGTTTTTTTATAAAAAAGCAAGCATTTAGTCCTTAAGGATGAAAAGTTAGCCTTGAAATTCCTGGTGGGTCTTGGATGTTACTGCTAAAGCTGTTCAACAGAAATTTAAATAGTAAGGGTGGAAGGAAGGTTTGAAGAACTTTTTGGAAAATGACCTAAATAAATGGGTAAATAAATTCAGAGTCCAGGGCTATTCTCCTGAAAGTAAATTGTATTTAGGTTAGGATCCAAGTAAGTGATTATGATGCAAGCTCACAATTCTGGAAATGATACCCTTACAATTTCCACACTTATGTCAGTGAATAAAAGTCCTGAGCTGGCAGTTTTATTTATAGTATAGATCTTAAAACCACCTAATAGCCTTGCTGATATCAAGGTGGAATCCAAGAAGCATGACCAGAATATATTCCCAGAATGAACACTGACAATATAACTTCCCAGAAGTCTTGACTTAACGTCTTCATAACTGCTTTGCCAAGTTTGGCATCTGATGTTTTCTTTCATCACATGCTTATGACTCAGCCATAAAGAGGCTTTTATTATCCACCAATGGAGCGTCATATCCCTGCCTGTAACTTTAGTGATTATTTCCTTGCGCAAACACTTCATACCTGCTGTTAAACTGTCATCTTCAGAGGTACAAGAGGTACAAATCTCTTTGGATTTCCCGCAGTTTTATTTACTTTAATTCACAAACTGCCCTATTGAATAATCCTTTTGAGAATTATTTGGTTCCAGCCCAAATTACTTTATTTTCGCTCAGGTTCAGGAAGATCAAAGAAAAAAAGTTCCTTCACATTTGTCTGATGCACACAGGAATCCAAAAGTTAGGAAAAATTCATGGTGGGGAGATCAGAAAGAATCTAATAGTAGCATCTCTTGGATAATAGTTCATAATTGTTCAAAATATAAGTTTCTGAAGTGTAGTCCTGGCAGTGATCTTGAATTTAAAAGCTAATGTCTTTTACAAGCTGAACAAAATTCCTGGTCACTTTGTAGAACAATAGAGAACTTGGTTGCTGAAATCGTCTTGAATTACTGCTCCATACAGTATTCATAAAACAGTTTGAAGTTTGGCCTGGTCCAGCTCTTTTCTGGTGAATGGGGACCCCTCCCCAAATAATCCTAGGGAAGAGCCTCAATGGGATAAAAATTTCATTTCACAGAATCGTGGAATCAAAGAATGGAAGAGGTACCAACTGAAAAGAATATTTGTAGCTCAGGGTTGAACTGTGGAGTCCTTGGTGCTCTCTGAGCCTTGTTGTTTTCTTGCAGACGTTTCATTGCCAGACTAGGCAACATCTTCAGTCTCACTGAAGATGTTGCCTAGTCTGTCAATGAAACATCTGCAAGACAACAACAAGGCTCAGAGAGCACCAAGGACTCCACAATGGAAGAGTCTTGGAGATCATCTTCTCCAACTCCCTGTCCAGTGCCAGAATCCACCCACGACAGATGGCCATCCAGCATTTGCTTAAACACTTCCAATTAGGAAGTTCACCACATCTTTCTCAAGGAAGCCAGTTCCACTGTTTATCAGCTTGTACCATTAGGAGATTTTTCCTGGTTTCTACCCAAAAACAACTTCCTTGTAATTTAAAGCCACTGTTTTATGTCCTGTCTTCTGGAACAACACGGAACAAGTCTATTCCATCTTCTGCATGACAGCTATTGTGTCCTCTGCAGTCTTCTCTTCTCCAGTTTTGTCTAGTGGTTAAAGCGCTGGGCTAGAAACCAGGAGTCTGTGAGTTCTAGTCTCGCCTTAGGCATGAAAGCAGCTGGGTGACCTTGGGCCAGTCCCTGTCTCTCAGCCCTAGGAAGGAGCCAATGGCAAATCAGGAGACTGAGAGTTCTAGTCCCGCCTTAGGCATGAAAGCGGCTGGGGGACCTTGGGCCAGTCCCTGTCTCTCAGCCCTAGGAAGGAGCCAATGGCAAACCTGGAGTCTGTGAGTTCTAGTCCCGCCTTAGGCATGAAAGCCGGCTGGGTGACCTTGGGCCAGTCACTCTCTCTCAGCCCTAGGAAGGAGCCAATGGCAAACCAGGAGACTGAGAGTTCTAGTCCCGCCTTAGGCCTGAAAGCTGGCTGGGTGACCTTGGGCCAGTCCCTCTCTCTCAGCCCAACTCACCTCACAGGGTTGTTGTGGGGAAAATAGGAGGAGGAAGGAGTATTAGGTATGTTCGCCGCCTTGAGTTATTTATAAAAATAATAAAGGCGGGATAAAAATAAAATAATAAAATAATAAAATAATAAAATAATAAAATAATAAAATAAAATAAAATAATAAAATAAAATAAAATAAAATAAAATAAAATAAAATAAAATAAAATAAAATAAAATAAAATAATAAAATAAAATAAAATAAAATAAAATAAAATAAAATAAAATAAAATAAAATAAAATAAAATAAAATAAAATAAAATAAAATAAAATAAAATAAAATAAAATAAAATAATAATAATAATATATCTAACACCTCCAACAATTCCTCACTAGCTTTTCCAGATTCTTCCTCTGGACATGCTTCAGTTTGTCCAGGGGTATGCTCAGGGTATGGTGAAAAACATCAAGGTGGAGGACATGTCAATGCAGATAAAGCTCCACCTGTATTTTTTTTTATGCAATGCACATAAAAAACAAGTGAAGCTTTGAACATACCATCCTGGCCACCACCTTGATTTTTGTTTTACCATACCCTGAGGATGCCCCTGAGTTTATCAACGTCCTCCTTAAAATTAGGTGCCCAAAACTGGATGTGGTATTCTATTTGTTGGAAATGTTCTCTTGATGAAGGAACTTTTTATCATCTTTGGTGGACTCAATCAATCAATCACTTTATTGTGGTCGTAGACCAGTACAATATTGGACTTATTTTGTGAGATAAACATACTCACAGCTAGAGCATTAACAACATACAATAAATATATACTGTATTAAAATCCAATTAAAACAATTAAAACACATTTACCATCTATCCATCTCCATGCATAAAATCCAAGGTGTGGCCCATCTTTGGTGGACTTGTGAAAAGGCCAAAAAATTTTGGGATCCAATATGTGCTAATATTCAAAAGATCCTTAAAGTGGACTTACAAAAACAACCAGAACTGTTTCTCTTGGGTCTGACGGAGAAGCAGCTCGAGAAGCAACATGGGACTTTGCTTTTATATATGATTACAGCAGCAAGACTGTTATATGCACAGAGATGGAAAGATCCACAAATACCTACAGCGGAAGACTGGATTATCAAACTGATGGAGCTGGCCCAAATGGCCAAGTTAACAGCGCTGATAAGAGAAAATACTGTTTCTGGATTTGTTTGTACATGGCAAACACTTTTAGACTACTTGCTTGTGTCAGAAAAAAATGAAGTTTTGATTTTCGATTTTAATGATTAAATGGTTTGATTTGATAGAAATAATGTTACTAAGGTTTAACCAATCATAAGATTATATTTTCAAATGTATTTATTTTTTATTTTATTTTATTAAATTTATATTACCGCCCATCTCCCCAATCGGGGACCCTGGGCGGTGTACAATAAAACAAGATTAAAATGAATATAAAATTACAACAATACATGATAATGCATCCAAGAATAAAATGTTAAAAATGGAGTACTGGGAGGCTTCATGGGACCAGCCATCCCCAGGAGGAACTATTGGCATTTCCCTCCCAGGCAAGACAGCAGAACCATGTCTTTAAGCCTTTCCGAAAGGCCGGGAGTGAGGAAACCAGCCTCAGCTCCAGGGGCAAGATATTCCAAAGGGCGGGCGCAACTGCAGAGAAGGCCCGCCTCCTGGACCCCGCTAGATGGAACTCTTTGGTCGATGGGGTCCGCAGCAAGCCCTCTCTGGCTGATCGGGCGGGACGGGTCGATGTTCTGGAGATGATACGGTTCCTCAGGTAACCTGGCCCTATGCCATGTAGGGCTTTAAAGGTGATAACCAACACCTTGAATTGTACCCGGAAGCAAACCGGTACCCAATGCAGCTCGCGCAACAACGGTGTCATATGGGCCGATCTTCTGGCTCCAATAATTGTCCACGCAGCTGCATTCTGGACCAGTTGAAGCTTCCGGATACTCCTCAAGGGTAGCCCCATGTAGAGCGCATTACAGTAGTCTATATGGGAGATGACAAGGGCATGAGTGACTGTTCGGAGGGCATCTCGGTTCAGGAATTTGTATTTTAACTATATTCTGAAAATTAAAAAAGTTCTTTATAAAAAAACAACCGGAGGTGGTATTCTAGACCATAGCTTTCCAAACTGTGTGTTGCGACACACAGTTTAGTGTGTCGCGAAGCGGCGGTGCGGGGGCGCACGTGGCGGGGGCGGTGTGCACAGCGGTGGCGGCAGCGGCACACCATCAGCACTTTCGCATTTTAGCGAGGCCGCCGCCACCGCCGTGCACGACGCCGCTGCCGCGCCCCCCGCACTGCTGCCATGCACACGCGCGCCCCCGCACACACCACCGCCGTCGCTACCGCCGTTGGTGTATCGCCAACGGCGGCAGTTTGGAAAGCACTGTTCTAGACAATGTCTGATGTATGCAGAATATAGAACTATTTTTCTTGATCCTGACACTACACTTCTGTTGATGCAATATAGGATCGCATTTGATTTTTTTACAGCTACATCATACTGTTGACTAATGTGCAGCTTGTGATCCACCAAAACACTCAGATTCTTTTCACATGTACTGCTGTCCAGTATGTCCCCCCCTCCACCTTTACTCATGCTTTTTTTTCCCTATCCAGTGGTAGTTCTTTGTATTTGTTCTTTGAGAAATTAATTAAAAGAAAACTTGCAATAAAAGTATTTTATTGCAAGTTTTTAAAAAAAAAATACAAAAGAATCCTGACTTACAAAGAATATAAGAACAAGTTATAAAATAAAAACAGAAGAATATAATAAATAACAAACAATAACAAAAAAGGGAAAAAAGGAAAAGTTATGAACCATCTGGGTATGTCACCTGCATATCAAGTATTATACAATATAAGCTGCTCAAAAAAATAAAGGGAACACTGAAATAAGACATCCTAGATCTGAATGAATGAAATATTCGTATTAATTACTTTGTTCATTACATAGTTGAATGTGCTGACAACAAAATCACACAAAAAGCAATGGAAATCAAATGTAAGCAACCCCTGGAGGTCTGGATGTGGAGTTACACTCAAAAATTAAAGTGGAAAAGAACACTACAGGCTGATCCAACGTTAATGTAATGTCCTTAAAACAAGTCAAAATGAGGCTCAGTAGTGTGTGTGGTCTCCACGTGCCTGTATGACCTCCCTACAATGCCTGGGCATGCTCCTGATGAGGTGGCAGATGGTCTCCTGAGGGATCTCCTCCCACACCTGGACTAAAGCATCCCCCAACTCCTGGACAGTCTGTGGTGCAACGTGGCGTTGGTGGATGGAGCGAGACATGATGTCCCAGATGTGCTCAATTGGATTCAGGTCTGGGGAACGGGCGGGCCAGTCCATAGCATCAATGCCTTCGTCTTGCAGGAACAGCTGGCACACTCCAGCCACATGAGGTCTAGCATTGTCTTGCATTAGGAGGAACCCAGGGCCAACCGCACCAGCATATGGTCTCACAAGGGGTCTGAGGATCTCATCTCGGTACCTAATGGCAGTCAGGCTACCTCTGGCGAGCACATGGAGGGCTGTGCGGCCCCCTAAAGAAATGCCACCCCACACCATTACTGACCCACTGCCAAACCAGTCATGCTGGAGGATGTTGCAGGCAGCAGAACGTTCTCCATGGCGTCTCCAGACCCTGTCACGTCTGTCACATGTGCTCAGTGTGAACCTGCTTTCATCTGTGAAGAGCACAGGGCGCCAGTGGCGAAGTTGCCAATCTTGTGTTCTCTGGCAAATGCCAAACGTCCTGCACGGTGTTGGGCTGTAAGCACAACCCCCACCTGTGGACGTCGGGCCCTCATACCACCCTCATGGAGTCTGTTTCTGACCGTTTGAGCAGCCACACGCACATTTGTGGCCCACTGGAGGTCATTTTGCAGGGCTCTGGCAGTGCTCCTCCTGTCCCTCCTTGCACAAAGGCGGAGGTAGCGGTCCTGCTGCTGGGTTGTTGCCCTCCTACGGCCTCCTCCACGTCTCCTGATGTACTGACCTGTCTCCTGGTCGCGCCTCCATGCTCTGGACACTACGCTGACAGACACAGCAAACCTTCTTGCCACAGCTCGCATTGATGTGCCATCCTGGATGAGCTGCACTACCTGAGCCACTTGTGTGGGTTGTAGACTCCGTCTCATGCTACCACTAGAGTGGAAGCACCGCCAGCATTCAAAAGTGACCAAACCATCAGCCAGAAAGCATAGGAACTGAGAAGTGGTCTGTGGTCACCACCTGCAGATCCACTCCTTTATTGGGGATGTCTTGCTAACTGCCTATGCTTTCCGCCTATTGTCTATTCCATGTGCACAACAGCATGTGAAATTGATTGTCAATCAGTGTTGCTACCTAAGTGGACAGTTTGATTTCACAGAAGTGTGATTGACTTGGACTTACATTGTGTTGTTTCAGTGTTCCCTTTATTTTTTTGAGCAGTGTATATTATACAATATATGAACATAAATTGAAATTATGAAAAAAGCTCTGTTCATGTAAAATACCATGAACTCTGTACCAAAGGGAAACATCTTGCACCATTTGCTGATTAGTGGAAAAAATGCCTTTTCCAGAAATGATAAACTACACCTATCCATTATATTAAAAAGGCCATTTTTCCACTAACCAAAAAAATGGCAGAGATTCATCTTGCTGATTTCTGCTCATTGTTGCAACTTTTCAAGTTCTTCCCAAAATTTAATTCGGTCCTCTGAAATGTTTGCTCTCCCCAGTATCTCTGCGTCATCTGCAATTTGATGATTGTATTTTCTAACCCCTCATTCAAGTTATTTAGAAATATGATGAAGAGCACAGGGTCTAGAATGGAGAGCTGCAGTATACTACTTGACGGCTTCCTACAGTATGATATAGTACATGGGTTTAATTGTCCAACCTTCTCTTAATTCATTGCATAGCCCAGCCCACATTTTGTGAACTCTCTACTAGGATCTCAAGGGAAACTTTGTTGAATGCTTTGCTAAAGGTAAACTATGTCTAGCACATTCCCTTATTCAACTAAACTGGTTAGGCTATGAAAAGGATTGATTGATTGGTTGGTTGGTTGGTTAATTGACTGGTTGATTGATTATGTGCCATTGAGTCAATGTCAACTCTTTGCCACCATATAAATAGAACTTCTCCAGGGTAATTTGTCCTCAACCTGGTCTTTCAGGTCTTCCAACGGTGCACCCATCACCGCTGTAATTGAGTCCCTCTTCCTTGCTACTAGTTGTCTTCTTCTCTTTCCTTCTACTTTTCTCAGCATCAGAGCCTTCTCCAGAGAGCTGGGTCTTCACATAAAGTGTCCAAAACATGATTTGGGCTTGGTCATTTGCGTCTTGATTGGGAACTCTGGGTTGGTTTGTTCGATAATCCATTTCTTTTCTTGGCTGTCCATGGTATTCTCAGGAATCTTTCCCAACACCAAGGTCCAAAAGCATCAATACTCTTTCGATCCTGCTTCTTCAAATATAACAAAAGAGAGGAAAAGGTAAATTTGGCATTAATTGTTCTTGCACAATTTCACATCTAACCCTCTGGGAGCAGATTTAGGGGCTTTACCCCCAGTGGCATCTCCTGTGGAATGAACCCTAACCTAAAGTCAGGCTAGAAACTCACCTTTCCTGAATTAAAAGGTGGAGGGGGGGAGTACTTACAGGTAGTCCTCACGTAATGACTACAATTGGGATCAGAATTTCAGTTGCTAAGCAAAGCGGTCATTTAGCAAATCCAACCTGATTTTATGACCTTTTCTGTGGTGGTCATTAAGTGAATCACTGTGGGTGTTAAGCGAACCATGTGGTTGTTAAGTGAATCACACGGTTCCCCATTGATTTTGCTTGCCAGAAGCAGGCCGGGAAGGTTGAAAATGGCAATCACGTGACCACAGGATGCTGCAACGGTCATAAATGCGAACCAGTTGCCAAGCGCCTGAATTGTGATCACATGATTGGGGGGACGCAGCGACGGCTGTAACTGTGAGGACGGTTGTAAATTAGTTTTCTCAGCACCATCGTAAGTCCGAACCATCACTAAACAAATGGTTGTTAAGTGAGGACTACCTGTATTGGATTATCAGTGTGATGAAATGATGTCATGTAACACAAGGACATTCCAGGAAACATGAAAAAAAAAAGAAAATCCTCTGTTAAACAAAGTGACATCAAGTTGGAAGATATCCCTTGATAACTTTGTAATTTTTTTTCAAGTTAGATGAATGCAAACTAAGGATATTTTTTCTTTTGCATTTTTTAAAGTCCTCACGGAAAAAGCTGAACCCAAACATGACTGATAGAATAAAGTGGATTTTTTTTGAAGAGCAGCATATTGTATTGAAATATTTCTAGCACATGGTAAAAATAAAGGCCGTGTTATAAAGGATGGGTTCCCCCCTCCCTTTGGGCCCTGAAGGCTTTTGCAGCTAAAAATCTGACTTGGCGAATGTTCGGATCACTGCACATTGACACATCAGTGGCAAAGTGAAACAAGACATTTTGAAAAGACAATTGAAATATCTTAAGCCAGAAAGTCTATGAGCATCGCTCCAAAATCCATCCAAACAATTTAGTATTTGAATTTTATTTTAACCTACTTCTATCTTAGAATTTTAGCTCTGTGTCTTACTTTTAGACAAATAACATTCTGATTCCTAGTTCTGAAGACGTAGCTTACACTGGTAATAACAGTGACAATAATATTCTGTATTATTCCTTTAGCTTGTATTTTATATATGGTCCTTCTCCTCCTTTACTTTTAAACTGTTTATTAATTGTTTCATTCTATACTGGTCCTTGACCGAAATAAACTTTGACTTGACTGGTATTTGAATCTGTCCTAAAAAGAAGCAATGTCATTGATGCAATTTTGCCCTGCTAGAAAGTCCGCTCCATGATGCTCTTAATTCCAGAGTTGTTGGTTGTGGTTGTTGTTTTTAAGTATATCTAAGCCTTAAGTTTCCTCTCTTTAGATCAGGGCTTTCCAAAGTGCCGCCGCTGGCGACACACCAGCGGCGGTGCGGCGGCGGCGCAGCGGTGGCGGGCGTGCACACGGCGGCGGCGCGCGCGTGCACGGCGGCGGCGTGGGGGGGCGTGCAGCGGCATTGGGGGCGTGCAGCGGCACGGGGGGCGTGCGGCGGTGCGAGCGTGCACGGCGGCGGCGCGGGGATGTGTGCGGCGGCGGCAGCTTCCGGGTGGTGTGGCGACACACCACGCTGTGTGTGGCGACACACTTTTGTGTCGCGACACAGTTTGGAAAGCTCTGCTTTAGATGAATTATCTTGCAATTAGGAACCATCAGCTAGAGCAAGTGTTTATGCAACTTTAAGATGCATGGGCGTCAACTCCCAGAATTCCCCAGCCAGCATGTTTTATGATGTATGGACTTCAACTCTTAGCATTGCTGGCTGGGGAATTCTGGGAGTTAAAGTCCACACATCTTAAAGTTGTTGAGCTTGAGAAACCCTGGGCTAGAGAAACATAACAACCCTTCAGGATCCTGCTTGCAATCACAAGTGGAAATTGAATCTAATTTTGATACATGAACAAACAAGCAGAACATGTAGTAGCTACTTCAGGGAGCACATTAGCTATATAAGCATGTACATATTGTTAGTGTTAGTGTTAGTGTTAGTGTTAGCGTTATTAGGTTTTTTTCTTGTACTTTCTTGCCAGAGGAACTAAAGCAAGAATCAAACGATTCATTATGAGGTCAGGTGTTCAAGATGGAAATAATTTAAAATGTATTAGGCCTGTGCAATTCTTCAGTTCTGATGTTTCTTTAATTAAAAAATTTGCACAGGGACACAAATATAGTAGCTCACTCCTCTCTCCATACGCCCCAAAGCCTCTTTTTGAAACTGAATCTGAATTGAAATGATCTCTAACTCTTAATGACGCACTCTTGTGATAAAGATTTTCTTGAGTCAAGGTCAGTTCCTGCTAATTCTGTGGATATGTCCAGTAGCTTTCTTAGCAAAGGGCAGAACCTGGCTAATCTTGGTTAGGACCTTATCGTTGCTCATATGGGAAACCACCGAGTAACCCCAGGGCTGCGGCATAGATTGCAAGGTTGAAATTTCCCTATTTCTGCCAGTGAAACTGTATCAGTGACTTTGTGTATTTCCTAGAGCTCAGCTTGGAATCCTTATTTTGCATGGTCTTATTATATGAATTTTGGTGTAGTTAAGGCACCAGGCTAGAAACCAGGAGACCGTGAGTTCTAGTCCCGCCTCAGGCATGAAAGCCGGCTGGGTGACCTTGGGCCAGTCACTCTCTCTCAGCCCTAGGGAGGAGCCAATGGCAAACCAGGAGCCTGAGAGTTCTAGTCCCGCCTTTGGCACGAAAGCCGGCTGGGTGACCTTGGGCCAGTCACTCTCTCTCAGCCCTAGGAAGGAGACAATGGCAAACCAGGAGATGGAGAGTTCTAGTCCCGCCTTAGGCATGAAAGCCAGCTGGGTGACCTTGGGCCAGTCCCTTTCTCTCAGCCCTAGGAAGGAGGCAATGGCAAATCACTTCTGAAATCTTGCCAAGAAAACTGCAGGGACTAGTCCAGGCAGTCTCCGAGAATCGGACACGATTGAACGGATTAAAAATAAAACAATAATTATATGAAGACAGAGAAATTTAGAACTAGTCTTGAGAAGGTTGAAGTGGTTACCGAGCCCTGGAAAAGTGGAAAGCATAAGGCACTCAGAACAGCCCCACCTGGACTGTGTTGTCCTTAAAAAGGGACAATACCCCACAATGATAAAGTAGCGTTTCTGGAATCCCTGCAGTATCTGTTTCTTGACTTTGAAGGGCTAAGTAGCTCACATTGCCTGCATGCCTAAAGAACAGATGATCAAAATACAATTGATCAATTGAGGCATCCTGGTCCTCACCCTTTGAAGCCAAGGGTAAAGGGTATTAGTTGTTAGTTAGCTGTTAGTTAGTTAGTTAGTTAGTTAGTTGTTAGTTAGTTAGCTGTTAGTTAGCCCTTCAAGAAGAAAACAAAGATCAGTGCTCAAAGAAGGAGAGGGTGCCTTGAAGAGGATAGCAACATTTGTAAAAGAAATATGTCTCTAGCCAGTTGAATAAGGATTAAAAACATTTCAAAGAATTCAGCTGGAAGCTCAACGTTGCTCATGCTTCAAAGAAAAAAGAAAATTAGCAAACATTTTAACAAGGAACCATTTTGCCTCTAAATGCCTTTGCAATAAATGCTGTTCCTCTTAATCCTGCTGTGAATAACCCCTCGGAGCGACCTGGATAACGTTCCTAAATTGGATTTACAAAGAAGACCAGTTAAAGTTTTGAAGGATTTTTGTGAGAAGGGACAAAGAAAAAATGAAAAGAAATCACGTTCTAGGACAGTATTTGAAGGGATTAAAGATCAAGATTGTTAAAAGTAAAAGGAAGGAATATAAAGATGGTTTATTTGATCACGGTTAAAACAGATAACCCTTAATGATCTTTTGCTGATCAGAACTGAAATGACGAGGCTTTAAGGGTTTGTTTATGGATAAAAGAAGAAGAGGTCATTCATTGTATTTTAAGAGAAGCTGATAAGTTACTAAAATAATTTATACTTGTTGTGATTAAGGAGGAAGTCATTTCTTTATATATTTCTTTTTTTTCTTTACTATATTCTCATTTTTTTCTTTCTTTTCTATTTTTCTTTCTATTTTTTCCTTTTCTTTTTTCTTTTAGTTTGTATTAGTTCTTATCTTTTTAATTGTAATGTTTAATATAATTACAATTTAAAAAAAAAAGAAGTGATGACCTTAGGGGTGTTGGAATCACCAGGGGTCAACTCAGCATTGTCTCATAAGCATAACGGGGGTCTTTTCTAGTAAAACGCATCTCTATTGTGCTTGTGGGATGTCACATGGGTCACCTGATTTTCACCTCCTTCTTCTTCTTGAGTTTGAGGGATTAACAATCTCCATTACTCCTTGGGCACACCTGCAAGCAGGAGGGCTGCACCATGCAGCTCTCGTCCATTACATCTCGCTTGCACGCAGATCTACTATGAATCTACTTGTATCCAGATCTACTAAATAAATGTAAGCTATCTCTATTTTTCTTCATCTAACTAATGTGTGAAGACTGAATTTATTTCTGAACGTAATTAAGCTTAAAGTGCAAGTTCCCTGCTGGTTCACGCTTCTACTCTGCAAGATTGTTGTTAGCTGCTTGGAGTTCTTTTATTAACCTTCAAGACTCCATCAAGGGGGAGGAGCCTCCTTCCTTATGGCTCCACCCGCTGATGACAACCAGCCATACCTAGCTTGCAGCCACTGAATCCTGCCCCCAGCTGGCTCCAGTGCCCAACATCTGCTCTACAATCCTGTTGCTGAGTGGACAACCGCAAAACCAAGCAGCAAATTTAGATCTTATTAAATGGCACATTTAATTCCTTGGGAGGAAAGCTATGGCAAACCTAGTTGTTGTTTATTCATTCAGTTGTTTCCAACTCTTCGTGACTTCATGGACCAGCCCACGCCAGAGCTTTCTGTCGGCCGTCACCATCCCCAGCTCCCCAATGGTTGAGTCCGTCGCCTCCAGAATACCATCCATCCATCTTGCCCTTGGTCGGCCCCTCTTCCTTTTGCCTTCCACTTTTCCTAGCATCAGCTTCTTCTCCAGGGTATCCTGTCTTCTCATTATGTGGCCAAAGTACTTCAGTTTTGCCTTTAATATCATTAAAAAGCAGAGACATCACCTTGCCGACAAAGGTCCGTATAGTAAAACTATGGTTTTTCCAGTAGTAATGTATGGCTGTGAGAGTTGGACCATAAGGAAGGCTGAGCGCCGAAGAATTGACGCTTTCGAACTGTGGTGCTGGAGAAGACTCTTAAGAGTCCCTTGGACTGCAAGGAGGTCAAATCAGTCAATCCTAAAGGAAATCAGCCCTAACTCCTCATTGGAAGGACAGATACTGAAGCTGAAGGTCAAATACTTTGGCCACCTAATGCGAAGAGAGGACTCCCTGGAAAAGACCCTGATGATGGGAAAGACTGAAGGCAAAAGGAGAAGGGGACGGCAGAGGATGAGATGATTAGGTAGCATCACCAATGTAACGAACATGAATTTGAGTAAACTCCGGGAGGCAGTGGAGGACAGGAATGCCTGGCGTGCTATGGTCCATGAGGTCACGAAGAGTCGGACACGACTAAACGACTGAACAACAACAAAAAAATGGCACATAATTTTTTCTTTCTCTCTCTCTCTTTCTCTTCCCCAAACCCTCTCTTAACCCACCAAACTGGTTTCAGTTTTCACAACTGGGGACACAAGAAACTGTCACTAGCCAGTCATGAGGTCATTGTGCAAAAGATGCAAATTGCATAAATCATATCTTTTGCGTGATGACATGCTGAGACCCTGCCTGTGGATCTCTATTTACTGAGATCCACTGGATCTCAGAAAAACAGAGATCCACAGGCAGGGTCTCAGCATGTCATCATGCAAAACTGGATCTCAGATAGTCCAGATTCACAGCTAATATTACCTTCCCCAACCAGATGCCCTCTAAATGGATTATGCTTCATCTCTTCTATTTTCTAGCCAACATGAACAAAGGTCTAATTAATGTGTGGAATCAGCTCCATAACTTTGGATCCTACTGTATTTGTTTTTGAAAAGCATGCAGTGCCATGACAGATGTCATAGTTAAAAAAATGTTATAATCAATCTAAATTCTTGAAACATGATCATGAATAAAATTTGAAAGCTGGACTTGATCGGGAGAAAAGTGCTGGGTCAGAACAGGAATTGCAATTTTAGGGGATGGATGTTGTTTCACTGTGAAATTTCTGCAGTGTTTCCAACCTAAGATACACGAAATTGCATTGGAGTTGCTGAAAGAAATAGACAATAGGGAATCATTGAATTCTGGAGCCGCAGAAATACAGCTGTTCACTAGCAAGAGATTGCGGGCCTGTCTCTGCTGTGGGTTTGTGACACATACTTCACATTGGGAAACCATCTGGAGAAGAGAAGAAGAGCCCTGCTAGGTTAGATTCAAAGCCCATATGGTCAACCAGATGTCCACTCATCCTTAAGGTTGTCTGGATCTCCATCCCTGCCAGTGTCTCTGATGCTTCTTCAAAAGAATTTGTCCTTTCAACTCAGTGGTTCAATTCTATGGAGATGGGCCTCTCCACCTCTGGAGGCTTTGAAGACCAGGGTAGACTGCCACCTCTCATGGATGGTTGAACTGGTTTTCCTATCCGTTGCAGAGGGCCAGACTAGATTATCCTTCCAACTGTATAATTCTATGACGCTGTGATTTTTGAACAAACTGCTCCAACAACATATTGCAGTTCAGGAAAATTCATGGTCCTTTCCCCCAGGATACTTCATTCCCCCTTGGACTCATTTTTTTGGCCTTTTTTTGTTTTGCTTTCCTTCCAACTCAGGGGTCTCCACAGGGTATGGTAAATATGGTATATATTTCTAACTTATATCACCGCCCAGAGTCCCCTCCGGAATGGGGGGAGATGGGCGGTGATATAAGTTAGAAATATAAATAAATAAATAAATAAATAAATAAATAAATAAATAAATAAATGAAGTCAAGATGTTCTCACTAACAGTCAAGCATGGCAACTTAGCATGTTTAATGGGTTCCTTCACCCATCTTGGGTTCACTAGATTGGGACTACAACTCCCATCACCCCCAGTCAGCAGAATTAAGAGCCCTACTCCCACACATCTGGAGGCCACCAGGTTGGGAAAGGAAAGGGGAAAGGGTCACCATTCCTCTCCTTCTTGCTCAGGGTCACCACTGGAGATCTCAGCATGGATGATCCCAGCTGCTGCAGTCATACCCTTGGGCCATTTCCGGATGGGTGGAATTCCACTCCCAGAATTCTCAGCAGTGGCCATGCTAATGGCTGGGGAATTCTGGGAGATGAAGTCCACACATCAGGAGGGGGCCCAGCAGAGGCTTCTGCAGAATCTGATGATTTCATCAAAATATTCAAAGGAGCGACACAATGGTGAAATGCCAGCCCCGCCTTTTTTTGGACACGCATGCAATGTCACAATGTACATCACAGCAGCACAATAATCTTTCCATCATGTGCCCCCTCTTGCACTCCCCTGCAGAGACTCCTGGTGCCCAAATTGGAACGAGCCAGGGCTGCTCTCAGGAGTTGGGAAGCCCCACCCCTTTTTCCCAGGGATCAGCTGGCAGGCAGACAATAGACTTCTAGCTCTTGATTGACTGATTGATTGATTATATGCCAACAAGTTGGTGTTGACGCTTAGCAGCCACATAGATTTTCTCCATAACAATCTGTCCCCAACTTGGTCCTTCAGCTCTTCCAATGGCACCCACATCACCACTGTAACCGAGTCCATCCGCCTTGCAGCTGGTTGTCCTCTTCTTCTTTTTGCTTCCACCTTTCCAAGCATTATGGATTGTTCAGAGAACCTGGGTCTTTCAATTGATGAATTGATTATGTTCTATCAAGTCAGTTTCGACTCTTAAAGACCATATAGGTGGACCTTTTCCAGGATGATCTGTGCTCAGCCTGATCTTTCAGGTCTTCCAATGGTGCCCCCATCGCTGCTGTAGCTGAGTCCATCCCCCTTGCTGCTGGTCATCCTCTTCTTCTCTTTCCTTCCACCTTTCCCAGCATCAGAGCCTTCTCCAGAGAGCTGGGTCTTTGCATAATGTGTCCGAAGTAGGATAATTTCAGCCTGGTCCTTTGTGCCTCTAGTGAGAACTTTGGGCTGATTTGTTCTATGATCCATTGGTTTGTTTTCTTGGCTGTCCACGGTATTCTCAGGAGTCTTCTCCAACCCCAAAGTTCAAAAGCGTCAGTACTCTTCCTCTCCTACTTCTTCAAAGTCCAACTTTGAAGTCCTTGCATAGAGTGTCACAGGGAATGCCATGGCTAACTAAACTGATGGGTCTGTGCTTTTGCTGGTCCCCCGATCAGCTGAATGGCAGGGACCACAACCCTGTTCTGCTCATTGTTGAAGGAAATGGAGTATCTTCAGTGTAGTTGAGGGAGGGAGGGAGGGAGAGAGGGAGATGGAAAGACATGGTGCAAGTAGAAAGTGAAGGCCATTAGTGGCCTGCTAGAACCACTGAATGGAGCAGAGCTTAACGTAGTGTAAGCACGTGTACAGAAAAAGAATATTATTTAAAAACAGAGCCAGTGAGCATGTTAGAGAGATACAGGTTATACACTTTTAGCCCACCCAAGCATAAAGAATCACATGCTTAGACAATGTACTTCTCGGCTGGAGAGATGAGAGAGGAAGTGGGAGGAGCAACAAAACAACTTCCTCAAAGACACAGAGAATTGCATCATGGGATGAACTCATCTACATGCAAATGAGGCATGTTGATTTGCTGAATTTCCAACAGAAAGGACCCCAGTGCATTAAAAAGTCCCCCTTTGTGGGGGAGATGGGCGGTGATAGAAATATGAACAATAAATTAAATAAATAAATAAAAAGGGATGCACCTGCAGGCATGACCCTGAAGTAGCCATCTGCACGGGCCATGGAGCTGGAAAAGCTGGTCTCCACCCACAAGCTGCAAAGCTAAGGAACGTTCCAGCTTTGCTTGAGGCCCAAAGATGCCTCAGTTCATTTATCATAAACTCTGCGCCGAGGGTAGAATTAATATCTGGTAATTAGATTCAGTATGAAGTTTGATGGGCAGAAAGAAAAGGAAGGCTTCATGGCTTTAATTAAGACTTGTCAGGGCCTTCAGATTAATTAAGGCCAGCCACATTTCATTATTTTTCTATTTACTCCAACTTTCTGCTCTGCGTCTCCAGTCTGGCTCCGGGTGAAACATTCAGGAGCTGCCTGGAACTCCCCGTGGATTACAAAACTGTAGTTGGATCTCTTGGCAGATCATCCAAAACTAAGCTATGGCTCCTGGCTTGGATGGGATTGCGAGGAGACCACAAAGAGCTACATGATAAAGACCGTGCGGTGTAGTGCTTAGAGCCTTAGAATAAGATTTTGCAGAGACATCCGGGGAGGGGGCAAAATCTGCAAGACAGCATCGTGATCCAAGCCCCACCTCTTTTCTATGTGCGCTACATGCGTGTGCAAAGGGGCAATGCTTGGGTCATGATTCCACCCCTTGGCATCTTGCAACCGTTAACGCACAGGGGGAAGACCACACAGATAAGCTAGATCTTCAACTGGCAAAGTTTATAGGTGAGCAATACTTTTCACATGCAAACAAATAGACTAGCTCAGCCTTCAAACACCAAGTTTATCCGCAGGTTAAATGGGGGTCATGATGCGTGGCCCTGTGACACAGACCTGCCTCATTGTTTTGTTGTTGCTGTTCAGAAGCATGCGGGTAGGAATAGCTTGCAAAAGCACCTCTCTTTCGATGAGGTCTTTTTCTCCCTGCTCATCAATTTCGTCTCGGCAGATCAGGCAGCTGAAATTCAATGGAGTGGCAGGGCCCGCAGTCCTCGACCTCCCGTTGCAAAATCATTATATGCCACCATGGCACTCACTCAAGAGCAGAAAATGGGAGGATGCGGCACAGCTGCTCTTCCAGAAGAAGCTCAAAGGAACTCAATTGAAGTTTGGCCATGAGAGACCCTGGAAGGCATTATACACACAGGCACAACTCTTTCCTTTCTGCTCAACTTTGTCAGTTTCTAATCCTCTGTAATTGCCTTCGTTGTAAAAAGTATAATTGGCTTTCTGTTCGGGAAACCAAGCCGGAAAAAAATGTGGCAAATTGACCAAGAACTCTTCTAAACATTCATAAATGTGTTAACATGGCATGAAATATCAGCAGGTATGATCTATTTTCAAAAGTGTGCAATCACTTCATTGGCCTTCTATTCTCTGACTACCAGCATGCATTGGGATTTACAGAGACCAGACCTGAGTATAGGCAGCCGGGCCTGAGTTCAAGAGCTGCCTCTCCACACAGAGATTTTCCAGGCCAAATTTCTTCCAGCTCTTATATAATTTATTCTTATCAAGCCTGGTGCCAAACTGCCCACCAGCAGGGGGAGCTCTAAGGGGCATTCAAGAAGAAGAAGAACCTTCCATCTGGGAGGAGGGGCCAGGATGATGGCCACGCCTATCTGACCAAAGCCCCGCCCCTTTTAAACATGCTCAGTTGCCATCTTAACTTCTGACTCCTTTTGTTGACCCCTGCTCTTGATTGTGAGCAACATTTCCACATATCATTAGAAAGCGCATACATGAACAGTAGACCAACTGGTGCAAGAAGAACTGAAATTCTGCTAAACTATTGAATGAACAGTCCAGTAACCAAACAGCCCAATATAGCTCCCTCCAATTCTCTCTAGTGCTTTGGTGGCTTCTCAGCTTCAGGTCTTTGGTCTGCTTTTGTCCTCCCCGTTTCCTCCAAGCATCTCTCTATCTCAGTGTTTCTCAACCTTGGCAATTTTAAGATGTGTGGACTTCAACTCCCAGAATATCCCAGCCAGCATGGCTGGCTAGGGAATTCTGGGAGTTGAAGTCCACACACCTTAAAATTGCCACGGTTGAGAAACATTGCTCTATCTGCTTGAGCTATAGCTCTTCGACTATACATTGCTCCATCTGCTTGAGCTATAGCTCTTCCACCACATTGACTCAGCTGTCCACATTGCCCAAAGCCTGGTGCCTTATCTCCTTTACCTCTTGCTCACAAGTAGTCCTTTTGCCAGCAGAAGACTTCTCCACCCTGCCAGTTTCCAGTGTTCTTCCTTTTTTCTGTCTCTTTCTTCTCCTTGCAAGCCACACCCAACATGGAGGTCTTCAATCTGTCTATCTCTCTATATCTGCTCCTGCCCAAAATAGCTTCCTTTCCTCCATACTGTCCAGCACCCCTTGGAAGATCTCTAAGGCTGGAGCTAGTTAAACTGTAACCTGGGGTCATCAAGATCCTTTCACCTATTCTCCTAAGATGTACCTCCTTTAACCTTCCCTGCTGCATCCTGCAACCTAATTGTTCAACTTACAACTTCAACCTTTCCTGCCTATCTTCTAACTTCCCTCAACCTCCATATTTCATATATTAACAGGATCACCCATTTCATTCATTTTCTTTTTCTTAAAACCATCAGGTTCTGGAAACACCTCCTGGAAATGTCCATGGAACTCATCTGTTGAAAAATTAAAACAATAATCGACCTATCAGGGTTCAGATGGGTCTCTCTTTATATGGAGGGTGAACTCATAATTAAATTCTTCTGGGGGGGAAATCGGGGATAGAAGTGTAAGAGTAGCTTCATAGGCACGCTGAACTCACACACAAAAATCTGTTTGTTGTTGTTTATTCGTTCAGTCGCTTCCGACTCTTCGTGACTTCATGGACCAGCCCACGCCAGAGCTTCCTGTTGGCCGTCGCCATCCCCAGCTCCCCCACGGGCGAGTCCGTCACCTCCAGAATATCATCCATCCATCTTTCCCTTGGTCGGCCCCTCTTCCTTTGGCCTTCCACTTTCCCCAGCATCAGCATCTTCTCCAGGGTATCCTGGCTTCTCATTATGTGGCCAAAGTACTTCAGTTTTGCCTTTAATATCATTCCCTCAAGTGAGCAGTCTGGCTTGATTTCCTGGAGTATGGACTGGTTTGATCTTCTTGCAGTCCAAGGCACTCTCAGAATTTTCCTCCAACACCACAGTTCAAAAGCATCTATCTTCCTTCGCTCAGCCTTCCTTATGGTCCAGCTCTCGCAGCCATAGGTTACTACAGGGAATACCATTGCTTTAACTATGCGGACCTCGGAGGGCCCCGAGATGCTAGTTTTTATCCATTTTCCTTGCTTTCTTGTTACTGCTTTCTCTTACCTGCCTGATACAGATGGCATTTGAGAAAAACAGGATATTGCAAAATCTTAAAATGTCATGATAAACAGGCTGATTACTATTTTCCCTACCAAGAAGCCTTTGATCTACAGTTCCACTCAGATTGCATGCTATAAACTGGCCCATTCATAAAAAACTCAAAAGCAGATTCTCACTCAAATGGAATGTCCCAGATTGATGCATTGGCCTTTTCTCTCCTATAAACAAACAAGGACAGTAATGTTTTCTTTCTGATTATCGTTATAGAATTATTACTTTTCCAACAGGATATTTGTAAGAACTGGCTGTTGGCTGAGAACCCTTACCCAAACAGCAGTGGGTTGTTTATCCAGGACCTTTATTTTAACATTCTCCAGATTTTTGCCATTTCCTTTGATAGCAAATGCTGCTTTCTAAATCCGAAATTCATCTTCCTCCTGGTTATATAAATCTTGAGTTGTTCTTTTTTTTTAAAAAAATGTTTTATTATATTGTTATAAGACATACGTAAGACATTATATTATTTTTTTACAGTGGTATTTGTACAGTGTTGACTAGAGATTATTAACACTCTACTGGAATGCTTAGATAACTTAGACCAATGTTTTTCAAACTTGGCAACTTTAAGATGGGTGGACTTCAACGCCCAGAATTCCCCAGCCAGCCATGCTGGCTGGGGAATTCTGGGAGTTGAGGTCCACCCATCTTAAAGTTGCCAAGTTTGAAAAACACTCACTTAGACCATTAAAGATATCTTGGGTTGTTCTTTTCCTACTCTTGCATTATGAAAGTTAAGGTGGTTATTGGATCTGGAATCATGATCACATTGATGGAAAATTTTGGGGGCGCCAAGGTAAGGAGAGGACCAAAATTGGAGAAAAGGAAGGGATCACTGGGCAAATCAAATTTATTCTAAGGACAGAGCTTCAAGATTTATCTTTCTTCCAACTTATCCTGACTTCCTTTTCCTTTTTCCTGTTTTTGGTGGTTCCTCTTCTTCTTTTTATGCCTGGGAAAGAACTGTGAGAGGCGGGGAGGGGGGTAGTGATGAAAAAAGTCAACGTGGTAGGCGTGAATGTGCAATCAAAGACCCACTTCTCTTTTACCTGCAGCGTAGGAGTATCTGTGGGGCTTAAATTGTGCAGTCACAACCAACCTCTCGACTTTTGATCCACCCCCACCCCCCAGAAACCCCTACTAGCTATGCAACTGTTTTTATGGTGAGAAGCGAGGGATCCTTCAAAGATGTTTAGAAGACTACATTCCAGGCCAGTTATTTTAAACAGTCTTTGTCTTTTGCAGGTTACATAAACAGAGTCTTGCTGTCTCATCGCGCCGTGTTCCTTGAGAGGAAAACACTACAAGTCCCATACTTCCTGAGGCTTGTAGGCAGAGCCAGATTTTGGCAGGAGCTAAACAAGCCCCAGCTTAGAGCCTCACAGTCTGAAGCTGCCTCTCAAAATGTCAGGGCTTCTTTTTTTTTTTTACTTTATTACAGTTTGATTATAACTTCATGTATGAATGTTTCCACGACTCACATTATGTTCATTAATGGATTAAGACACACTTTGTTTCTGCATGCATTCACCATTTCTGTTCAAAGAGGGCCCTTCCTGCCATATCCCAGGCTGTTTTTGCAACTTGGCACTTGTTTGCATTTGTCAAATAGAGGGAAGGAAGGAAGGAAGGAAGGAAGGAAGGAAGGAAGGAAGGAAGGAAGGAAGGAAGGAAGGGAGGGAGGGAGGGAGGGAGGGAGGGGGGGGAGGGGGGAGGGGGGAGGGGGTGGGGGGAGGGAGGGAGGGAGGGAAGGGAGGGTCTGATCTACCTGGGAAGGCTGACAACAATCTTGCAAGTCTGAAAGTACATTTCTGAAAGACTTGATAGCACATAATCGATCAGTCAATCATGCTGGAAAAGGTGAAAGGAAGGAAACAGAAGAAGACAACCAGCAGAAGGTGGACAGACTCAGTTACTAAAAGTTGACTCTGACTTGAAGGCACATAATCCATCTGTCAGGTAGTGTCCAATTACCATATCTGGGCACACAGCATCACCCCAAAATGGTCCCCTCCAAAAAGTGGATTTATGGAAAAATGCTCTTGAAACAATCCCATCATAGAAAGATCCTGAAAAATCTTGTCAGGAGGCATGAGCCTTGATAAGAAGCCTCAATAACGTCATGTGCATTGTGACCTCATCACACCACAGATGTACTCCATTCACCTCACTTGTGGGATGATGTCATAGTTCATATGACGTCACTGCCTCTTGACCCCAGGAGGGAAGGCAAAAGAAAAAGCTGGAATTGGTCCCCCAAGTAGTAAACCATAATGTCTACAATGGAACCCTTTGGTGACCCATAGAAGAGACAGGCAATTTAACATCCAGTAAAATTGCGATTAGGTTTCCATTGTTTATACAATTCAGAAGTGAGCTATGTGGCAATTAAGATATTATACTAATGACTAGTGCTCAGTGATTGCAGGCGGGTAGATATTTGCTTAACGGTTGCACAATAATGGAGTTTGGCAGCTTCAGAAGAGCTTTATTGTTCTGGGATTCTGCAACACCCAGGGCTGAAAAATGGCAATGCAGCCTAAGCTGCAGAAAATCAGCTCTTTTTTTTTTTGCTTTGTTTTGTTTCTTGACTAAAGTAACATCACATAAATACTGCCACTGCATTCATATTTTCCCTGTATCTATACTTGCTAGTTCTTCCTAGCAGGTATTCTGATAGCTGTATTTATTTATTTAATTAATTTTTATCCCGCCTTTATTATTTTTAGAAATAACTCAAGGCGGTGAACATACCTAATACTCCTTCCTCCTATTTTCCCCACATCAGCAACCCTGTGAGGTGAGTTGGGCTGAGAGAGAGTGACTGGCCCAAGGTCACCCAGCCGGCTTTCATGCCTAAGGCGGGACTAGAACTCTCAGTCTCCTGGTTTGCCATTGGCTCCTTCCTAGGGCTGAGAGAGAGTGACTGGCCCAAGGTCACCCAGCCGGCTTTCATGCCTAAGGCGGGACTAGAACTCTCAGGCTCCTGATTTGCCATTGGCTCCCTCCTAGGGCTGAGAGAGAGGGACTGGCCCAAGGTCCCCCAGCCAGCTTTCATGCCTAAGGCAGGACTAGAACTCTCAGTCTCCTGGTTTGCCATTGGATCCTTCCTAGGGCTGAGAGACAGGGACTGGCCCAAGGTCACCCAGCCGGCTTTCCTGCCTAAGGCGGGACTAGAACTCTCAGGCTCCTGGTTTGCCATTGGCTCCTTCCTAGGGCTGAGAGACAGGGACTGTCCCAAGGTCCCCCAGCCGGCTTTCATGCCTAAGGCGGGACTAGAACTCTCAGTCTCCTGGCCGAAGCTCACCCAGCATTCCGTGGACTGGGCCATTTTAGGCCAGGGGTATCCAACCTTTTTGGCACCAGGGACCGGTCGTGGAAGACAATGTTTGGTGGGGGCGGAGTTTGCAGGCGGGAGCCAATTGCGCAGACCACCACCGCTCCCCTGCTGTGCGGCCCACTTCCTAACAGCCCACAGCCCACTAGACCCTGTTCCTCAGGGTCATTCCTTCTACCCATCACACACTAATGCTGTGGGCTCTCTTACCAACAGATTTTGAGGTCAAACCCAACCTCCTGCTTCTAAAATACAAGCCCTACTTTGGCTTGGCACCCTTGTACCTACAGGACCACCACCTTCATGTAGATCGTATTCTTGCAGCGTATGCACGTTGAAGATGCTTGGGTTATCTTCCCCCAGAAGGCAGGAAAACTCCTGTTTTTCATCAATGGCTCCCACCTTATGGAACAACCTCCCATCAGAATTCCATATAGCTTCTTCACTACCAACCTTTAGACCAGAGCTTTCCAAACTGTGTGTCGGGACATATTAGTGTGTCGGCTGCAGTGTCTGGGTGTGTCGCGGTTGCTGCTGCCTCCAAGCCCTGCCAGGATTCCATGCAGGTCCTAGCACTTGCCTTGTGCCTGGCTGCCTCCAAACCTGCCCTGCCAGGATTTCGTGCAGTTCCTAGTGCCTGCCTTGTGCCCTGCTGCCTCCAAACCTGCCCTGCCAGGATTCTGCGCAGGTCCTAGTGCCTGCCTGTGCCTTGCTGCCTCCAAACCTGCTGTGATTCCGCACAGGTCCTAGTGCCTGCCTAGCACCCTGCTGTAAGAGTGTGTTGCAAAATGATGCATGTCTAAAAAGTGTGTCACCAACCTGAAAAGTTTGGAAAGCTCTGCTTTAGAAAAACCTTAAAAGCAGAGCTGTTCAAAACAGCATTTATTTAAGACCTGCCATTAAAGCACACGGCTTAGGTGTCACGGCAATTTATAACACAGTATGACAGTTTTAAAGACAGTTTTATTTTGTTCTACGGGTATATTACTGTTATCTCTCTCTTGAATTATTGTGCACTGACATGAGTCCATTTGGACATTAGCAGTATATATTTTTAAAAAAGTAAGTAAATAACTATGTGTATACCTTGTATTAGTCTATATCAGGGTTTCTCAACCAGGGTTCCCTGAGACCTGGAACAAGGATTCCTCCAGGGTCAAAAAGTTGAGAAAGACTGGTCTATTTCAACTATGTGCAACCACAGTAATTAATGATCCATGCCTCAGTATATTTGTGCCATTATGTTGTGACTGACATATAATCTCAATCAGTACATCATCTTATGATATAGTGAGATACAGTTTGATACCTTGTATTTCTATGTGGACAGATATGAAAACGATGGCATATGTGAGAGCTTCTCAACAGAGGATCTGGAATCAGAAAACGTTTGTTCAGATTTCAACTTTTGTAGCATGCAAAAAAGCCCTTGAGGAATACATAAGCTTTGGTTCTCACCACAAAATATGGTTCCCAAAACAAGAGAGAGTTTGCATGTGAACAGAGGATGGAACAGAGAATGGAAACATCTCAGGAGGGTTGAGGTGGTAGGTCTGGCCAAGATTTGATGGAGTGGCCAAGTATCGTTGGGAGGTATAAAAGTAGATGAGAACCACAGTCCTTCGGAACCATCACACCATCAACGTGGTATTAAACATCACAGATTTCCTTCTTCATTTCTTCTGATTGTGTAACGGAATATAGAGCTGATCTTGGGGAAGGTATGAAAGAGCTATTAAGAGAGGAAGAAAGGAACAAGCTGTTGTGGGGTCTTGCAGAAGAAAATAGTCTTGTGAAAGAGGGAAGCATGAGAAAGAAACTCGAAGTAACTCTGCCTTGATTTTGTTTAGGGTCAAATATGAAGCCCTTTCAGCAGTCTGTTAGAACTACTGAAATGGAGCAGAGCTGCAAAACTCGTGTACAGAAAAAGAATATTGTTTAAAAACAGAGCCCATGAGCATATTAGAGAGATCCAGGTTAATCTTACACCTTTACCCACCCAAGCATAAACACGTGCTTAGACATGGCAGATATGAAAAGTAAGTACAAAAGAGTCCTTACATTTATTCATTGCAGGTACAGCATTTTTGGTAGATAAATGATGTTCCATTTCTTCCTTCTGTTCCCTAAACGTAATACCTCTTGCCCTGCTTGCTGCAAGAGATGCGTGTAGAAAGGGGGAAAAATCTCGTAGGCCCATCCATGGCCTAGAATGGAGCAGCACACAGCCCTGTGCTTGCTCCCGGTCCAAGGAGAGAGAGAGATGAGAGAGGAAATGGGAGTGGCCACAGCCAGCTTCCTCAAAAGCATGGAGAGCTTGCATCCTAGAGCAGCCATCCATATGCTGATGATGCATGCTGGATTTGCCAGAATCTCCAACAAAATGGATGGCGAGATGCTTTCACAATTCTAATAAAGAATATTTGGGATCCTTCCTGGACCTGTTTCTTGGTGTGACCTACCTCAAAGACTGACAGCAACTCAGATCCAGTTCTTACATTGAGTTGAGTAAGTATGCCTGGGTGTGTGTGCCTGAGTAAACAAAGTTATTTCTATATCTCCTAAGTCTCTGAATAAATAAAGAACAAGGAGCAGTAATTAAGGTCCTGTTTACAAGCCTCTGCCATGTAACTCCACATGCAATCTCTGCCTTGGCTCTTTGCTTCAATTCGCATTTCATTGCAGGGCACAGATATTTCTGGAACTATTTTTTCTGCTGTGTGTGGTGCTCCCATTGGGGAGAAGTTAGAAAGGGTTCAAATTGTGGGCAGAGAGGGCAGGGGCAGGGTGACGATGCCCACATAATCTTAGCCGTACCCGTTTCTTACCTGCAAAACACATAAAAATGGAGGAAGGCTTTGATCACAAGGGTGTAGCTGCCATCTTGCCTTGTTTGACCCCATGCGGATGAATTCTGGTGGTCAAGGACCATGCAGAACATCTGTAGCTGAGGAGACAAGAAGAGGGGAACCCAGTAGATATGTGGACAGGACTTTGGCAGAGGGCTTTGACTTTTCAGCGTTTGACCCAATTTTAGCGGTTATGCTACACTTGACATGGGTCCCCACCTGAAATTGATGGGAAATTTTGCAAGCATGGGGAGAGCAGCCACCAAACGATGCAGGAAGGGCCTCGGGGATGAAGCTTTAGGGTCTCTCCCCTCCCCAACTAAGAGATGGAGAACATCCTTGCAGCTGGAGGACCACCTGGAATTGGCTATTAACTGCGGCAAGATTACTGTCTGCAAGAAGTTGGAAAAGAAATGAAATACCCACAGTGGAAGATTGGATTATAAAATTAACTGAACTTGCAGAAGTGGTGAAGCTGACCAACCTGGTCCAGAGAAAAAAGGAGAAAGTTTTTTTTTTGAAAGACTGGAAACCTTACATGGACTTCCTGTTGAAAGAAAAGATTGAATTGATGATTTCTGGATTTGGGGGTTTAAAAGGGCTAAAGAGGGTGGGGAAAAGAATAAGATAATTATGTGATAGGAAGGAGGGCAGAGGTGTTCTTTTACATAACATAAAAGAAAATTCATCACGGTTGGTAGCTATTCATGAAGACAGCTATCAATAACTGTGTTTTTTCTCTTTTCATTCCCTTTCTTTCTTTCTTTCTTTCTTTCTTTCTTTCTTTCTTTCTTTCTTTCTTCTTTTTTTTCTTTTCTTTTCTTTTCTTTTTCTTTCTTTTTCTACCTCTCTCTTTTTTTCATTTTGTATACTTTTACTGTGTATGTATATGTGTATGTGTATATATTTTTATTATTTATTTATTTATTTTTATCCCGTTATTATTTTTTATAAATAACTCAAGGCGGCGAACATACCTAATACTCCTTCCTCCTCCTATTTTCCCCACAACAGCAACCCTGTGAGGTGAGTTGGGCTGAGAGAGAGTGACTGGCCCAAGGTCACCCAGCCGGCTTTCATGCCTAAGGCGGGACTAGAACTCTCAGGCTCCTGGTTTCCCATTGGCTCCTTCCTAGGGCTGAGAGAATGTGATTGGCTCAGGGTCACCCAGCTGGCTTTCGTGCCTCAGGCGGGACTAGAACTCTCAGGCTCCTGGTTTCCCATTGGCTCCTTCCTAGGGCTGAGAGAATGTGATTGGCTCAGGGTCACCCAGCCGGCTTTCATGCCTAAGGCGTGAAATGTGTGTGTGTGTGTATGTGTGCGTGTGTATATATTTGTGTGTGTGTTTGTATATATATATATATATAGTGTGTGTGTGTATGTGTGATATATATATATATATATATATATATATATATATATATGGTAAAGGTTCCCACTGCACAGTTGTGCAATCGTATCCAACTCTAGGGGCCAGTGCTCATCTCTGTTTGTTAGCCGAAGAGCCAGCGTTGTCACACACACACACACACACACACACACACACACACGTGTGTGTATATATATATAGTATTAAGTTGGAATTTCCTCCTTTCTTACCCTTTCCTCACCTTTTTTCATCCTTTTATTGACATTCAGTCAGCCAGGGACCCCCATTTATTTGATCTCTCCCCCCCAAGCCTGTGCTGTCAAACTGGACAATCCTGTATCAGCTGTGCCCAATTCATACAAGCAGTTTCTATGTCAGAATTCAAATATCAAGATCCCGGCTCCAATTCTTGACAACCGGTTGCAAACTTCGACCTTTCCGCTCTCTCTCTCTCTTTCAAACATTTCTGACCTTTTAAAGAAGGTGCTACAGTAAAATACACACCTCTCTGCTCCTCTTCCTTCTGGCATTGTCCCCACCTTGAAATGTCACCCATTGACTGGAAGTGTCAAAAGAACCTTTCTCTAAAGCTTTCTTCTCCCTGTGGTCTAAGTGTGCTTTTCGGAAGGAGGGGAGAAGAGGGATGGCATTTCTTCCATTTCTTTCCCCTTTTTTTGCAAAACCCCTTGTTTACTTTGTGCAGAACTTGTACGGCAATTAGTGCTCTCGATGTTAAAAATAAAAATCACAAATGGTTACCAGGTCACTGAACTTGACTCTTTGTTAGGCATGGGAGAGGCAGTTCCAGCACAAGGGGTGTGTGTGTGCGTGTGCGTGTGCGTGTGCGTGTGTGTGTGTGTGTGTGAGAGAGAGAGAGAGAGAGAGAGAGAGAGAGAGAGAGAGAGAGAGAGAAATAGGCCATAAAGAGTGCATTTGAGCAGCTCTGGGTGGTGAATTTCAAAGGAGGGAGATGTTTGAGAAGAAGACGATAAGATAAGATGATAAGATGATAAGATAAGATAAGATGAGATGAGATGAGATGATAGGAGATAAGAGGAGAAACCAGGGTGTCCTATAATGGGGCATGCTGCAATCTTTTTTCTGATCTAAACACTTGCTTTGAAAAAAAATAGGTGAGTTAGCTTGAATGGCATGGCACCATCGAGGTAAATCTCGTGCCCCACTCCACTCCACTTAAAGCAAACTTCATGTCTTAGCCAATTTGGTTTGATCTTGAAAAAGCTAAGCAGGGTTGGACCTGGTTACCGTTTGGATGGGAGGCCTCCAGGAGTGGAGAGAGCTGTAGGGTAGACTCGGAAGTTGAAAAACCATCTCGCAAGAAGTCCGTGGCAAACTACTTCTGTGCCCTTGAAGTCACTAGGAGTTGAGCTCCACTTGAAGACTTGATCCTTGAACACATTGTTTGTACTGAGTTGACTTCGGTTTATCTCAAGAAGCTAAGTCAAATCAGGCCCGGTTAGTAACTGATATATAAAATAAATAATAATAATAAAATTATTATAAAAATAATAAAAATTGATCATTTTACTGTAAACCACCCAGAGTCCCTCTTAAGGGGGGAGATGGGTGGTGACAAAATTGGATAAATAAATAATAAATAAATAAACTGGATGGGAGGCCACTAGGCAATCCCAGGACTAGGGTAGACTAGGACATTGGAAAACGTCTGTACTGTTGCCAAGAAAAAAAACATGGGTGTTTCCATGAAATCACCAGAACAGTGTTTTTCAACCTTGGCAACTTTAAGATGGGTGGACTTCAACTCCCAGAATTCTCCAGCCACCATTCTGGCTGGAGAATTCTGGGAGTTGAAGTCCACTCATATTAAAGTTGCCAAGGTTGAGAAACACTGCACCAGAAGATGACTGGTGTATCTTCTGTCTGAGCCCAAGTACATAGGTGATCTTGGCTGAACTCAACAAGTAAGCAGGGATGGATCTGGGTAGTAGTTAGATAGGAGACCCCCAGGAATTCACACAATGGTAGACTAGACGGGGAAGTCAAAGAACATAAAGAAGAAGACAATAGCAAAACACATTAGACTGTTCACAAATTAGGATAATCTTACATTGTTATAAGATTGATATCAGCCTTCCAAGGTAGTCCAGACATTAAGCACACCCAGATGAACTAAGTCTACTTTATTGTAAGGTTCCATTAACAGAATCTTGCAAGTCTGAAAGTACATTTCTCCCCCGTTGGCTTTAAAGCCCAAGAAACTGGGGAGGGTCCCTTCTGAGATGTTTGCCACACCCACATTCCTTCTGCGGGCTCAACTACCTGTTATCTGACCGTTGTCTAGTCTGTGGCTCTTCCTCCTGTCTCCCAAGGTCACTCCCACAGACCATTACATATTGTAACAGGGGCCATCTCTGTTACCTAGCCCCTTGGACCCTCAAAAGTCAGTCTACCCAAGATGTAGGGAAGAAGGACCAAAAACATTTATCAGGTCTTCCATAATTAATTCCTCATCTTTATATAGATGCTATATTGGTTTTATATTGGTTAGGTTCTACTTGGTTTTGCTTTTAATCGATGTATGCCACCCAGAGGCATAAATTATGAGTTAAGTGGCCTTAACTCATAATTTGTGTTCAGTTATAAATTGAATTAAATCAAATTATAAGTTCAGTTTATTTAAAGAAGTATGACTTGGCCCAGCCTCAGAGAGCGCCAGAATTCTGAAATTGTCTTTCACCAAACTAAATGAGAGGTCACTTGGAAAAAAAAGACAGGGAAAATCTTTGGCAACGTATTATTTGGGATGAGCCTTGCCATTGGCAGCTTGGGTGATCTCAGGGTCTGGTTAGGGTTTGGATGGGAGGCCACTAGGAAAGGCCACCGCTCTTTGCTAGACCAGGAAGTAAAAACAAATCTTGGAAGAGTGGCAAACGATTTCTGTAATATTTCCAAAAAAAACATAGGGATGTGTAGTCACCAGGGACTAAGTTTAGACTCTGTTTATCCAATCTTGGCTAATCTTGAAAACGTTCAGCAGAAGCTGTCCTAGTTGTTAGATGGGAGACCACAAGGAAATATTAGGGCTGGAAGCTAGCCTGGAAGTCAAAAGCCAACTACTTCCATTTAGTTGCCAACCAAACTATATCAATGTGTCCATGAAGTTGCCAGAACTTCAGTTCAACTCAACTGGGATTTTATATATTACTTATCCAGAGAACTCTGGTTCATATTTAATATTGTAAATGTATAATTAAAAATAAACATTCACATGTGACAACACCACAGATGTTCCCACTTCTCTGTCTGCAAATCGCATTTCTGCGGTCTAAAAATCTCAGGGGACTGAGCAATTAAGACTGTTATAAACTACATTTTTCTCTCCCTCCCCTTTGAGACTTAGTCTATTGATTTGTTTTCCAATAGATGCCTGCTTCAGCCTACAAACTTTATTGTGGCAGATTAAATTTCATTGACCAGTTATATGTCAGAGTTCAATTTTCTGGAGTTTCCCCCCTCCTTTATTCAAATGTTTGCGCTGTAAATTGAGCCTAAGGAGAGAACCCATTGTTTAAAGCTGGATCTAAACCTGTTGTAATTAATGCACACGTTCTAATTGTATCATTTAAATTAGCTTAGGGGGAAAAAAGAACCAATAATTCCCCTTCCCACTGAAATTCCAATGAAGGAGATGGTCTTCAGCATGGTTCCAGCTGGGCTACTGAACCAATTATAGCAGCCCTTAATAATGGGTGGTTATACCTGGTAATTAAATACTAATTAAATTGACTGAATGGTGTTTACTTCTGGGCATTTTTATGAATATTGATTCCTGCGGCTGAGAGAAATTAAAACGCTCGGAGGAATTGCAAATATTTTAACATTCATTTTCTCTTCAAAGCAATCATCGCTCAAAACCAGGAGGAAATTTTACCAATTAAAAGTAAAGCAAGACAAAATGAAATACACACGCGCCCATGCAAAATGCCAAGCTCCTTCCAGGCATAACGTCAAAATATTTCTTTTGCGTTGTAAAGATTGCAGGAAAAAGAAAGGATGGCATTATTTGGAAATGCGGTTTGGATTGCTCCTTTGGGTTGAGAGAGGACAAAATGGAGTCTGTGAGACTGAGAATGGGGGTCTTTATTCTTGCCTGCCATACTTTGGACTACCCCAGGTCTGGTTTCGGCCACCACTTCTCCAATGTCCCAAAATAGGAGCAGTAACCTAGAAAGCTGAGTGAGCTTGCCTTTACTGGATGCATTCTTAAAGGTAAAGGTTCCCCCTGCACATTTGTGCAGTCGTGTCCGACTCTAGGGGCCGGTGCTCATCTCCGTTTGTTAGCCGAAGAGCCAGCGCTGTCCGAAGACGCTTCCACGGTCATGTGGCCGGCATGACGCGCACGGAACGCTGTTACCGTCCCACCGAAGTGGTACCTATTTATCTACTTGCATTTGCATGCTTTCGAATTTCTAGGTTGGCAAGAGCTGGAGCTAGTTCGGGAGCTCACTCCGTCACGCGGGGCTAGGGATTCGAACCTCCGAACTTGCGATCTTCTGATCGACAAGCCTGCCGTCTTACCCACTGAGCCACCGCGCCCCCAATTACGCTTTATTGAGGTGCCACAATGTGCTCCATGTTGCTGATGGGTCCACCTTAATCATCCATCTCGCCTCAATAAATGGGATTTCTGTACATAGCCTGAGCTCTAAACGCCAACACAAACCGGTCAGAAACTTCCTTCCTAGATTGGAAAAAAGAAAGAAAAACGCGTTGGCTTCCAAGTCATCTCAAATCATACTCCAAGATGATTTAGAAGAGGTTTCAGAGAAATAAAGAAGAATGAACCCTTCTCTCTCTCGATGAAGGCCCAGGGCCTACAATTAAGCTTGCCAAAAATGCTCTCTATTGTTTACAATGGAAGGGTTTTTTCCCAAGCTTAATTAGTGGAAGGAGAGAGATGAATCAAAGTGGAAGGCCTCTGCATAGTATCTTTGCCACCACCGGAGTTCATCTTTTACAGTTCAAGCATGAGTCTTCTGCACGGCGGCGTTTGCAGAATCCAGTGATGTAGTTAAAATTAAAGTGGAGTGTTGGAACGGTGCAGTGCAAACTCCCCTTTCCACTCAAGTGTGCAATGCCACAACCCACACATCAAAGGGGCAGAGCTTGCCATGCAATGGTGTGACCCTCATCATGACATTTGTCCCCCTTTCCCCTCCTTCCCCACAGATGCCCCTCTGCATGTTAGGTGTAGGACAATATAGGGTTGAGACCAAAGGAGATTCTAAACCCTTTACAGGTAGTCCTCACTTAACGACCATTCGTTTAGTGATGGTTCAGACTTATGACGGTGCTGGAAAAACTGACTTACAACCGGTGCTCACACTTATGACCGTCACAGTGTCCCCGAAATCATGTGATCACAATTTCGGCACTTGGCAACCGGTTTGCATTTATGACCATCACAGCATCTTGTGGTCACGCCATTTTTGACCTTCCCAGCCAGCTTCTGTAAGTAAAATCAATGGGGGACTGCATGATTTGCTTAACAACCATGTGGTTCACTTACTGACCATGGTGATTCACTTAATGACCGCTGCAAAAACGGTTGTAAAATCAGGTCAGATTCGCTTAATGACCACTTCGCTTAGCAACTGAAATTCGGGTCTCAATTGTGGTCGTTAAGTGAGGACTACCTGTATATATATCCATCATTCCTGTTCCGCTGTGGTCCTTTATTTATAGGTGAGCATCACCCTCAAATGGCTGTCTGCTGAGACACTGGAAGTAGCCCAAGAAAGAAGGAAAGCAAAAGGCAACAGTGATAGGGGGAGATATGCCCAATTAAATGCAAAATTCTAGAGGTTAGCCAGAAGAGACAAGGAATTATTTTTAAACAAACAATGCACAGAAGTGGAAGAAGACAATAGAATAGGAAGGACAAGAGACCTCTTCCAGAAAATTAGAAACATTGGAGGTAAATTCCAGGCAAAAATGGGTATGATCAAAAACAAAGATGGTAAGGACCTAACAGAAGCAGAAGAGATCAATAAAAGGTGGCAAGAATATACGGAAGATCTGTATAGGAAGGATAATAATATTGGAGATAGCTTTGACGGTGTGGTCAGTGAGTTAGAGCCAGACATCCTGAAGAGTGAGGTTGAATAGGCCTTAAGAAGCATTGCTAATAACAAGGCAGCAGGAGACGATGGTATCCCAGCTGAACTGTTTAAAATCTTGCAAGATGATGCTGTCAAGGTGATGCATGCCATATGCCAGCAAATTTGGAAAACACAAGAATGGCCATCAGATTGGAAAAAATCAACTTATATCCCCATACCAAAAAAGGGAAGCACTAAAGAATGTTCAAACTATCAAACAGTGGCACTTATTTCACATGCCAGTAAGGCAGGGCTTTCCAAACTGTGTGTCGCGACACAGTACTGTGTTGCCTGGGGGCCCCAAGTGTGTCGCACGACAACCCGGAAGTGCTGACGGCGCACTGCTGCCGCCGCACGCAGCAACACATGCAGCAGCGGCGGTGGCAGCGGCAATCCATCAGTGCTTCTGGGTTCCAGAATGCTGCCGCTGCCGCCGCTGCCACTGCGCTTTCAGGTTTTTGCATGCTGGCAAACCATCTCCATGGAACCCCAGAAGTAGTTAAAAATGTAAAAGGCATACCAAATATACTCCAAAAATAATGGAATTTGACATATATGAAGATTTCTAGCTCTAGTGAGCTTGGGGTTCAGCTAAGAGAATCATTCAACAGAGTCAGAAAGAATATAGTATTCCAGAGAGCCCGAAGTACATTCTAGAGCAGTGTTTCTCAACCTTAGCAACTTGAAGATGCGTGGACTTCAACTCCCAGAATTCCCCATGCTAGCTGGGGAATTCTGGGAGTTGAAGTCCACACATCTTAAAGTTGCCAAGGTTGAGAAACACTGTTCTAGAGACATATTCTTTGTCGATTTTTTATTTGTGTTTGTATTCTAGAAATGAGAAGATGAAGAAATAAGTTTCTATATGGTCTAAACTTCATAACATGGTAAAGAACGGATCTAGTTGTATGTTAATAATACTGTATATGGATCTTTTTCTCCTTTTTTAAAAGTTTCAGTTCATTTTGACAAGATAGAGACACAGGATGATTGCCATTGTGTCATTTTTTATCTTTTAAAAAATTTCACTAATAAAATAAAATGACTCCAATAAATAACCAGAGAGCTGTATAAGAAAGAGAGAGATCAATATCTTGGACTGCACATTAGACGAACGGTCTATTGGGATCCTTACATTAAAACAACATATTTCATGTATGGTCAGAACCCAAAAATTACATATAATACTTTATCTGAACAAAACAGTACCATTGAGAATGGTATATGTTCATCTGATTGGGGTAAATTGAAGGGGTGACATAGAAATATGACTTGCATTTTCTTTTAAATATGCCTTTTAGTCTATTTTGGAACACATAGTCTTTTTTTGTTCTGTATTTTATATTTTGTATTCTGATATGTAAAGGTAAAGGTTCCCCCCGCACATTTGTGCAGTCATGTCCGACTCTAGGGGCCGGTGCTCATCTCCGTTTGTTAGCCGAAGAGCCAGCGCTGTCCGAAGACACTTCCATGGTCATGTGGCTGGCATGATGCGCGCGGAACGCTGTTACCTATCCACCGAAGTGGTACCTATTCATCTACTTGCATTTGCATGCTTTCGAATTGCTAGAATTCTGATATGGACTAATGGCTAATCAATAAATTATCATCATCCAGAGAGGAAATCCCAGGGAAGTTGAAGAAATCAACTTGACTTTTTAAGTTACTCCTGTGAGTTTTGAAGTGGGGCCAGACTCTTCACCACAAACACGCAAAAGGTGTCTGGATGCATCCAATCCTGTGTATCTTACCTGGGTGGGGAACTTCATCTCCGCTTAGCAGAGCTTTTCCTCTCCGACAAGCCCAGTGGATTTATCATATGCTGATTAGAGATGACAGGAACATGCATCAGGATGACGAGAAACAGTTCCAATTGCAAACGTCAAAGATAAATTCCAACACTTCCTGGGATTTAATCACTTCAGATACGACACCAGCTCAAATCAGGAGGCCAAGGAATTGTGACACAAATTTTTAGCATTGCTGTAGGGACTGTAAAATGATATTTCAAGGCTGTTGGCTGTCAGCAATGGTTTTATATTCCAAACTTCTTGTGCAGGTCTCTGTTCTACTTATGACTTTGGCTTAACAATTTCCTGGACATACATAGAGTCCAATTTTCTTGGGACCAATTCTCTGGAGGAAAGATGCACAGTGTTTTTCTTTCAATCATTCTCGCAAGCCCAAAGCGCCTTCTCCCCCTTGATTAAAACACAACTTTATTAAAGGTTAGAGCAAACAACACAACATCAAAACCAACCCATTTTTCCACTAAGGCTCATAAAATACTCGCTTAAGAAGTTTAGCTGAACCAAAGCAAGCCTCCCCTGATGGCAGGTTACTTTGCAGGACCAATTGTGGAATTGGTCTAATGAAACTAGGAAGATGAGAGGAACGGATGAGCTGCTTTCTTGAAAAGCAAGGTAGCAACATGGTGTCACATACTGTATGTGTGAGTGTGCAAAAACCTTGGCTGTTCTTGGTAACTTGGCAGCATTCCCTTTATAATTTGGACTGTGAAAAGGAAACCTGAAAGAAGACAGTGAAAGATCATTTCTGTACTTGTGCCAAGATATTGCAGAGATGTATGTAGTATGTAGTCCACGAAGGGGCGTGGTGGCTTAGCGGGTAAGATGCCAGGCTTGTTGATCGGAAGATTGCAAGTTCGGAGGTTCGAATCCCTAGCCCTGCGTGCGGAGTGAGCTCCCGCACTCGCCCCAACTCTTGCTAACCTAGCAATTCGAAAGCATGCAAATGCAAGTAGATGAATAGGTACCACTTCGGTGGGTAGGTAACAGCGTTCCGCATGCGTCATGCCGGCCACATGACCGTGGAAGCGTCTTCGGACAGCGCTGGCTCTTCGGCTAAGAAACGGAGATGAGCACCGGCCCCTAGAGTCGGACACGACTGCACCACTGTGCGGGGGGAACCTTTACCTTTACCTATGTAGTCACCAGGAATCGAGACTTCATTTAGCCAGTCTTAGCTGATCTTGCAAACGTTCAGCAGGATGGGTTCCTGGCTAGTTCTCAGATGGGATTCAGGGCTGGAGGCTAGCCTGGGACGTCCAAAGCCAACCACTTCCATTTAGTTGCCAACCCAACTATATGAATGTGTCCATGAGGTCACTACGAATTCAGTTCAACTCAAGAAGGACTTTATCTACCTAGAGAATTGCAGCTAATACTTTGGAATTTGCTACCATGAGATGTGCTGCTGGCCAGCAGCTTGGCTGGCTTCAAAAAAAGGGTTGGACCAATTCATGGAAGTCCTGGGGATCGATGGCTCTTAGCCTCGATGGCAGTGGGGCTGCTCCTAAATGCTATAAACTAAGACAGATAATTATAAAAGGACATAAGTAATACTAGAATATATAAAATACTATGAGAATGTAAGGCTATGCTTGTTGTTGTTGTTGTTCAGTCGTTTAGTCGTGTCCGACTCTTCGTGACCCCATGGACCATAGCACGCCAGGCCTTCCTGTCCTCCACTGCCTCCCGGAGTTTACTCAAATTCATGTTCATTGCATCGGTGATGCTATCTAACCATCTCATCCTCTGCCGTCCCCTTCTCCTTTTGCCTTCAGTCTTTCCCAGCATCAGGGTTTTTATATTAAGTCTGATAGAAGAAGAAACTTTATTACGGTCATTGACCAATAAAATACATGAAACAAACAGAGCTATCCCCTAGTTTCAGTAGTATCAACTGGACGAGACGGGCCAGGGGTCCGATCTAGCAGGGCGCTGCCTATGTTCTTACACAGCATTTCATATTTTAAACAGATCATAAAATATACTTTTTTTTAATACCCCACCCAAACTGTCGTGCTATATCATCATATCCAGTGGCATCCTTGAGATAGAAAAGTTGCTTCTTTTGGGGAGGGGGGGTAATCTGTTCCTCCCTGTTCAAAAAGAAAAGGAAAAAGGAAAAAAGTGTCCATCTGTACTTTACTTGAACTTTTTAAACCATTCCTGGAGGACAACCCTGCTAAATGGATACAAAATACTTCAGCCTGATGCTACCGTCAACATAACTTCTCCAGGTGTTTTCCCAGAACATCTTCATTAATGTTACAGTTCTTGATTTTTAGAAAATGGCAAAAAAAAAAAAAAAAACCAACCAGGAGAGGCTTCAAATCAGAACTGGTGTCATTTTAAGGAAAGGACTGTTAAAGTCCAAGTAGCTCACAAAATAATGAGAGAGGAAGATCATGATAGAGAAAATCCACCAAAGCAGTTTTGGCTTCTATTTAATTAGATCAGGGGGGGTGGGGGGCAATTAAGCGTTCTAACAGATTGAAGAGCATCAAAAAGCAAACCCAAAGTATTTATTTACAGTCCCAGACCTACATTGAAGAGCTAGTTTCTACTAGAGGAATACTTCAAGAGTGATTAGTAGCCAAAAGGGAGGTAAAATTTTAACTAGACATTATGTGACGTCTGCCATTCACAGCAGAAGGAGTGGTTAATAAATTGAGGAAGAGTGGGAAGTTTTCCCAGATCGAGTCAGAAAATATAGGCCTTTGGACTTTGAAGAAGCAGGAGAGGAAGAGCATTGATGCTTTTGAACTCTGGTGTTGGAGAAGACTCCTGAGAATACCATGGACAGCCAAGAAAACAAACCAATGGATCATTGAAGAAATCAACCCAGAGTTCTCACTCGAGGCACAAAGGACCAGACCCAAATTATCCTACTTATGACACATTATGCAAAGACCCAGCTCTCTGGAGAAGGCTCCGATGCTGGGAAAGGTGGAAGGAAAGAGAAGAAGAGGACGACCAGCAGCAAGGCGGATGGACTTAGTTATGGTGGCAATGGATGCGCCATTGGAAGATCTCAAGGACCAGGTTGGTGACAGATCGTCATGGAGAAGGTCTATCTACGTGGTTGCTAGAAGTCGAAAATGACGTAATAGCACATATGTAATCAGTCAATCAATGAAAAGACCCAGCTCCCTTTGAGATGTCTATAATACTGGGAAAGGTGGAAGGAGAGAGAAGAGGATGATCAGCTGCAAGTTGGATGGACTGAGTTACAGTGGCGATGGGGGCACCATTGGGAGACCTGAAGGACCAGGTTAGGACAGATTGTCATGGAGAAGGTCTATCTAAGTGGTCACCAAGAGCCATCCCCAACTTGATGGTACATAATCATTCAACCAATCAGCTTAGTTGCATGCCCTTGATAACAACAGGGAGCTAGAAGTCTATTGCCTGCCTGCCAGCTGATCTCTGGGGAGCGTGGGTGGGGCTTCCCAAATCCTGAGAGCAGCCCTGGCTTGTTCCAATCTGGGCACCAGGAGTCTCTGCAGGGGAGTGCAAGAGGGGGCACATGATGGAACGATGACTGTGCTGTTGTGATGCATGTAGATTGTGACACTGCATGCGAGTCCAAAAGAGGCGGGGCTTCCATTGCACCACTGTGCCGCTTGTTTCCGTAACATGGAGACTTCAAGATTCATAGCCTTTGATAGACCTGTCCTCGATGAATGTATCTACTCCCTTTTAAATCCACCCAAGTTAATGGCCATCGCCACGTCTTGTCAGAGCACGTTGAAATCAGAGCATTGGCCTTTCTTGCTTAGGAAAACTGGCCACAAGGTTGGAAAACTGGTGGTCTTCCAGATCTTGCTGAATTACAATTTCTAGATGTCCCAGCCTGGATGGTGACTAACATCTTTCTCTGCTCGACCATCTCCACTGACTACCAGGGGCAATCCAGAGTTTCAGAAAACCATCTCTACCAGTTTATGCTGGGGGTGCTAGAGATTGACTTTGGGGGCTTTCCACAGGAGAAGCCAATGTTCTCCTGTTGTGCTCTAGTCCCTCTCTCTCTTCATTTAGTGGCATGGAAAGATGGAGTGTAGCTGGAAGAGGGATTTTACCATAAGAACTTTGAAAGTAGGGACGGACTTAGAACTGACATCCTACAAACGCGCGCACACACACACACAAACCATAAAGGTATGTAGACTAAGTAAAGTTCATTGTTGTAACCACAGGTCATAACATAAGAATGCAATAAAATATAATAACAATAAAACGATAAAATAATGAAATTATAAAATAAAACAATAAAAGAAGCATTAGATATAAAAAGGTTACAACAAAATAGAGCCAAATCTACAACTAAGAACTTAAATATTTCTTCCTGAGTTTAAATGAGAGCAGAGCAAAGGTAGCAACTTGGTGGTTGGAAACACATCTGCAAGAAGAGAAATCCGTTTTTCAAGGTCAGGGCCCTTGAGTTCATCTGCCATTAATAATTTGGCCCTGGTCTCATTGTAAATGGGGCAGTGGAGGACATAATGGATAACGCCCTCCACTTGACCAACACCACAAGGACAGAGGCGTTGTTGGACGGGGAGCTTACAAAATCTCCCTTCGAGATATGCAGAGGGCATGGTCTGCAGGCGAAGGGATGTTAAAGCTGAGGGCCATTAGTGGCCTGCTAGAACGACTGAATGGAGCAGAGCTTAACGTAGTGTAAGCACGTGTACAGAAAAAGAATATTATTTAAAAACAGAGCCAGTGAGCATGTTAGAGAGATACGGGTTATACACTTTTAGCCCATCCAAGCATAAAGAATCACATGCTTAGACAATGTAGTTTCGAAAGTAAGTAAAAAAGGCTTACTGATTTTATTCTTGGTCGTTACATTTTCGTTCAGAAAGATGACTCCTTGTTCTTCTTCTGTCCCTAAACTTTGTGGACCCCTGGCCCTAATTTGCTGCCAGGGCTGCGTGGAGAGAGGGGGGGAAATCTCCTAGGCCCATCCATGGCCTAAGAGGGAGAGAGAGAGGGCGCAAGAGCATGCTTGCTTCTTGGCTGGAGAGATGAGAGAGGAAGAGAACTGAAGGAGGAGGAGGAAGTGGGAGGGGCTTCCCCCATAGGCATATAGAGAATCTGCATTCTAGAGCGAACTCATCCACATGCTAATGAGGCACGCTGATTTGCTGGATCTCCAACAAAAGCCCTTCTCAGTGAAGTACTGGTTATGTTACCCAGGTACTGGGAGAGGCATCCAGGATAGGCTGGGTCCATCACCTTAGGATTGTACTGATTCTATTTAACACAACACGGAAGTACCCCCAGATCCTTCCACCATGGCCTCCTGAACTTTCATCCTGACTCCCAGCGTAGTCCTGTCTGAAGTTCAGCAAACCTGCTTTGTTTAGGGCAAAAAGCTGGCTTAGCAGGGTAAGTGCTGAGCTAGCAGCCCGTTTGAGTAAAGGTTATCTGTAACCTGAGCACTCCACTTTAACGAGAGTTGGCCAAGCAGCTGCTTATGACAAGTTGGAGGGATTCAATTAGCAAGGCTCAAGGGAGAAAGCCCCTGGCATTAGCCAAGCGTATTGATTTTTCTAAGCTGATGCACACAGACATACGGCTTCCGCTGCAAGGTGATTAAATAAACACCCCCTGGGGTGGCTATTAGTAAGTGTGTCCTGAGTAAAATATTTAGAAGGACAATCTAGCTGTCAGAAAGCATTCGGTAGGAAAGATCCTGGCTGGGGAACTCCTGGACAGAGGATGAAAATATTTTCCTGCTCTTCGGCAGTCCAAGTCCGCTCCCCAAAATTTGGTTCGGCAGCCCCATAACAAAAGATTTCGTTACTGACCAAGCTTCGTTGGGTGGAAGGCAGAAAGAACAGCCTCTTTAAGTGGTCTTCCCCCACCTGGTGCCCCTCCAGATGGGTGGACTTCAACTCCCAGAATTCTCCAGGGTGGAGAAAACCAGTCTAAAGCAGGGATAGCAAACTGCAGCACCCCCAATTTTGTGCATCCCGCCAGCTTCCATTGTCTGTGCTTCCTAGAGATGTTGGGAATTGTAATTTAGAAACATGAAATGTTGCCTGTCTCAAAGCAAGAAAAGAGCCCATGGGGTCCACCCAGAAACTATGCAGCTGACGTTTGGCTGCTAAAGACTCAATGAAAGGGGCCCGACTCTCCAAAAAGATAGGTTTGACACCAAAATAAATAGTTGAACACTACAGCTGTTCCACAGACATTGCGTTCCCAATCTCCTTTAACATCACTGCATTACCTGGTTACTTATAAACCTGCCTATCCTTAACCTAAAACAGAGCTTTCCAAACTTTTCATCTTGGTGACACACTTTTTAGACATGCATCATTTCGTGACACACTCTTACAGCAGGGCACAAGGCAGGCACTAGGACCTGCGCGGAATCACAGCAGGTTTGGAGGCAGCAAGGCACAAGGCAGGCACCAGGACCTGCATGGAATCACAGCAGCTTTGGAGGCAGCAGGGCACAAGGCAGGCACTGGGATCTGCGCGGAATCACAGCAGGTTTGGAGGCAGCAAGGCACAAGGCAGGCACTAGGACCTGTGCAGAATCCTGGCAGGGCAGGTTTGGAGGCAGCAGGGCACAAGGCAGGCACTGGGACCTGCGCGGAATCCTGGCAGGGCAGGTTTGGAGGCAGCCAGGCACAAGGCAGGCACTAGGACCTGCACGGAATCATAGCAGGTTTGCAGGCAGCAAGGCCCAAGGCAGGCACTAGGACCTGCGCGGAATCCTGGCAGGGCAGGTTTGGAGGCAGCAAGGCACAAGGCAGGCACTAGGACCTGCGCGGAATCCTGGCAGGGCAGGTTTGGAGGCAGCCAGGCACAAGGCAGGCACTAGGACCTGCGCGGAATCCTGGCAGGGCAGGTTTGGAGGCAGCAAGGCACAAGGTAAGCACTGGGACCTGCACGGAATCACAGCAGGTTTGGAGGCAGCAAGGCACAAGGCAGGCACTGGGACCTGCGCGGAATCCTGGCAGGGCAGGTTTGGAGGCAGCAGGGCACAAGGCAGGCACTGGGAACTGCGCGGAATCCTGGCAGGGCAGGTTTGGAGGCAGCAAGGCACAAGGCAGGCACTGGGAACTGCGCGGAATCCTGGCAGGGCAGGTTTGGAGGCAGCAGGGCACAAGGCAGGCACTGGGACCTGCGCGGAATCCTGGCAGGGCAGGTTTGGAGGCAGCAGAGCACAAGGCAGGCACTGGGACCTGCGCGGAATCCTGGCAGGGCAGGTTTGGAGGCAGCAGGGCACAAGGCAGGCACTGGGACCTGCGCAGAATCCTGGTAGGGCAGGTTTACAGGCAGCAGGGCACAAAGCAGGCACTAGGACCTGCGTGGAATCACAGCAGGTTTGGAGTCAGCAGGGCACAAGGCAGGCACTAGGACCTGCGTGGAATCCTGGCAGGGCTCGGAGGCAGCAGCCGCCGCGACACACCCAGACACTGCAGCCGACACACTAACGTTTCCCGACACACAGTTTGGAAAGCTCTGACCTAAAAGATGATTCTGCTCACTCTTGCCACAAAATGCCAGCTGGGATGTCTGGTTCCAGGTGCATCCTGACCAAATTTGCTATCTTCTTCTTGACTGTCTTGAAACTGACTCTTCTAGATCCTTGCTGTGGCTAGAACAGCTTGGCAGGACCACCTCGAGCATGGACTCCAGATCTAGTGGCCTCTGGCATCCTTTCCCCAGTGTGGTTGGCTAACTGAAAGCAAAGATTGGATCAGGAAGCACCAGGGATACAACTGTTGTCCGTGATGTTTAGGTTGGATGCAGGAGTCCTGAGTTCAGATTTGAACCTACCCTTCCAGTTCAGGAAGTGATGTCATTATCATCATCATTATTTATTTATTTAAATTTGTATTACCGCCCATCTCCCCCAACCCATTCATATCATGAGTGGGGAGAAACAACTAAATCTGAAGTTCTGTAGGCACAAGAGTTCAACAAGAGCAGAGGTGTGAAGAAGAACTTCAGAAAAGGCAACTTGGAGAAGGAAAGGCTGTGGGACCAAACACGGTGAGAATGGCACTATTCTGTCTACACCAGGGTTTCTCAACCAGAGAAGAACCCTAGGGTTCCATGAGAGGTCACTAGGGGTTCCCTGGGAGATCACGATTTATTTGAAAAATTATTTCAACTTCACATTAAAGAAGAAAGTTTCATTCTTTATTTTTAGTTTAAGAACACTGTTCATGCATATACATAGGCCTATGCATGAAACAAAGATAATAATTTTGGGGGATGGCTGATTTCCTAGAGCCGCCTCAAATATTTTAAATACGTTTAGCTTCACTGTAAGAACCACCTGCCACTTGGATTTTATTGTATTTATATTTTTATTGTTGTTTTTATTGTATTTTAATGATGTTGTTGTGGTTGTGAACTGCCCAGAGTCCCTCCTTGAGGGGGAGATGGGCGGTCATAGAAATTTAATTAATTAATTAATTAATTAATTAATTAATAATTTTGTACCTTCTGGCCTACATTTGAGCCTGAATGTGCAGGGGTTCCCCGAGGCCTGAAAAATATTTCAAGGGTTCCTCCAGGGTGAAAGGTCGAGAAAGGCTGGTCTACACACTCAGCTGAGTCAGTTGCGACCTTTGTCAAACATGTTTATTGGATTATTATTGACCTTGATGAAGGTTATTCCGTGGCCAACCAGTTCATTCCCTTTCCTTGTGGCAAACTAGCTCATTGGCTTAGTTTATAATTTAATGCATTGTGGGTTAACTTGGTCACCAGGTTACGTTGAGAGAACCCAGCCATGGGTTCTACAGGGTTCCCTGGTTCTGCAGGGAAGCCGAGAGTGTCACAATGTTACTGGGCCTTGTACTCATCACCTATGAACAAGCCAGCATACCAACATGATCTTTGCCACTTCTGCTGCAAATGTTAATCCCATTGAAGAACTAACTCTTTCTCTCTTGCCACAAGATTTAAGCAAGGACCTAGTTCTATACAGAAAGAACGCCAAGCGGGTTGAGGGGATGGATGTGTTAAAGTATGCTGAAAGTTGGAGCTTCCAGCTTCAGCTTGTGCTATCAAGGGGCTCCTAATCAGATGTGGACGGCCTTGATGAAAGTCACCAGACGCTGATGAGCTCAACAGGAGATTGATTGAGGGTTGCTTTTGCTGTTTATTTTATTTTATTTTATTATTAAATTTATATTACCGCCCATCTCCCCTATCAGGGACCCTTTCTGTTTTCTGAGATTCCTACTGCTGCAGGTCGACTCTGCCTTCTCCATGGCAGTGGAGTGCCTGCCCTATGCCCAGCATTCCGCCCCCACCCCGAATTCAGATGGCCTCAATGTTGTTGGCCTTTCGTAAGGTGCTAAAGACCTGGTCCTTCCCCCAGGTGTTCGGCCTGAGACCTTGGGAGTTCCGTGAGCCCGTGCGGTCTGGCGATGGTTTGCTTGTTGGGCTTTGCTCTGTGCATGAAATGTGGTGTTCAATTGGGTTTTTTTTCCATCATTGTGGTGCTTGTTTTATTGATTGTCAGCTGCCCAGAGTCATGTGTACATTGGGCAGCCATATGAATCCATATGACTGATGATAGAGAGATGGAGATGGAGATGGAGATGGAGATGGAGATGATGGAGATGGAGATGGAGATGGAGATGATGGAGATGGAGATGGAGATGGAGATGGAGAGAGATCAGTGGCCCTTAAACTGTTTGACCAAATTACCCTTTTTCCTTATCTTGAATGATGTCATTTCCCCCACAAAAAACCCCAAATTCTGTTGTTTTTACAGAAGTGTCTTGGATGTGGCAGTCCCAAACTGGATTCTCAATTCAAGAAATTACAGATTGCTCCATTACCCCCAGAATATGCACAGGAACAACAGACGATAGATAGATAGATAGATAGATAGATAGATAGATAGATAGATAGATAGATGATAGATAGATAGTTGATAGATAGATGATAGATAGATAGATAGATAGATAGATAGATAGATAGATAGATAGATAATTGATATATCAATAACAATCAATAGATAGAAGATAATCAATAGATAATAGATAGATAGAGATAGATGATAAAAGATAGATAGATGATAGGTAATGGGTAATAGATCAAAAAGACATGATAGAAGATAGATAATTAATAAATGATAGAGATAGAGATAGAGATAGAGATAGAGATAGAGATAGAGATAGAGATAGAGAGATAGAAGGGTAGTCCTGCCAAAGGATGTGCAAATTGGTCAAAATCTGAACCATTTTAGTTTCTGCTTTTCACGACAATTTCCACTTGAACACCCCTCTGCCTGGATTTTTAATAAAGACGATTTAGGGAAAGAGGTAGGTTGCTCTTACTGTACTTTTGAAAATGTGAGAGGTGGTTGAAGCTTTTAGATACATACAGTATGTGTGTGCATCTCTGTCTCTGTCTCTGTCTCTGTCTCTGTCTCTGTCTCTGTCTCTGTCTCTGTCTCTGTCTCTGTGTCTCTATCTCACAGCAAACATGACCACTACCACCCTCAAAAATGGAAACACTCGTGAAGGATTTTTTGCAGAGATTTCTGCTTCTTTGGAGTACTTCCTGAACTGACCTGGCATGATGAGAGAATGCTGCATGGTGTCCTGGTCATTCCAGGAAATGCAAAGAGCCTCCCACTCACCCAGCCTCCCACTGAGCATTGGCGGGGGGGGGGGCAGAAAAAGGAAGAACCAACCAACCAACCAACCAACCAACCCAGGTCTCTCGCCAGCACACACCTTTTCAAAAGCCTGTGCCATGTTTTCTAGGGAAGGAAACCTACAACCCTCATCCCATCACAGGACTGAGCAAAACCAAACCTGTTCAAAAGAAGACATCTTTCATCCAGCCATCTTCCCTTCCACGAACACAGATGGCTAAATTCGTGGAATTCAGTATTGCCAAAAGCGGATGAACTCAGACGGTTCGAAAAGAGGAAAACAACATATGTGCGGCTAAGATTAGATACATTGCCCTCGCTGCAGCTAAGCCAAAGGAAGAGAAGCGGTCAACCCGGTTTCCTCTCTCCAGATAACCCTAATTAGCGTGGCTTTTAAAAACCGCACAACGCCATTATCTCAGAAGAAGATACAGGCAGGACAGAATTCTTTCGTGCTTTCTGCCCGCTGAGAAGCTGCATTTATTTGGTAACAAGTTAAATCCCCGTCACGAGAGAAGCCGGAAGGGCATTTATAAAATGTTCAGACTGGAAATAAAATAGGTTACTTGCGTGTTATCTCTTCCATTGGGTTGGAAAGAGCCACAGAGGTCATCACATCCAATCCCTGGTCAGGACAGGCATCCGCATTCAAACATCCGAGACAGGGAGCTGTCTGGTCTGTGCTTGAAGATATCCAGCGAAAAGGAGCCCATCCGCTCTCTAGGCCAGTGCTTCTCAACCTCAACAACTTTAAGCTGTGTGGACTTCATCTCCCAGAATTCCCCAGCCAGCATGGGGAAAATTATTATAAAAATAATAAAAATTGATCATTTTACTGTAAACCACCCAGAGTCCCTCTTGAGGGGGGAGATGGGTGGTGACAAAATTTGATAAATAAATAATAAATAAATAAATAAACTGGATGGGAGGCCACTAGGCAATCCCAGGACTAGGGTAGACTAGGACATTGGAAAACGTCTGTACTTTTGCCAAGAAAAAAAAACATGGGTGTTTCCATGAAATCACCAGAACAGTGTTTTTCAACCTTGGCAACTTTAAGATGGGTGGACTTCAACTCCCAGAATTCTCCAGCCAGCATTCTGGCTGGAGAATTCTGGGAGTTGAAGTCCACACAGCTTAAAGTTGCTGAGGTTGAGAAACACTGACCTATGTCTTTGGTTCAACTGTTGAACTGTTCTTACTGCTAGGAAGTATTGGAAACCAGCAAGAATCTCGTACCTGTGGTGGATGATGATGATGATAATGATGATGATATGATGATGATGATGATGATGATGATATGATGATGATGATGATGATGATGATGATGAAGATGATGATGATAGTTTGGTATAGTGTAACCACTATACCAAACTGGCATCATCATCATCATCATCATCATGGTGCTGGCTTAAAAACCAGGAGACTGTGTATTCTAGTCCTGCTTTAGATCAGAAGCCAGCTGGGTGACTTTCGGCCACACGCGCTCTCTCAGCCCAACCCCCCTCACAGGGTTGTTGTTGTGGGGAAAATAGGGGGCAAGAGTATTAGGTAAGTTCGCCGCCTTCAATTATATATATAAAAAGGGGGGATAAAAATCTAGGGAAGCATACTACATAAACAAACAATAAATCAAAAAGAATGGGGAAAAAACAAAGAAAGCCATCTACAACAAAAGATAATATATAAATACAACATATAAAATGGCGGCCAAGCACTGAACAAAACAACCATAGGGTTGCCCGGTCGTGGCCACCATCTGACTTTTTTGACCTCCACAGCCCCGGCCATCAACTATTAATGCAAGATCTTTTTTCACCAATACCTTTACCAAGCAAAGCACTTGATTTTTTTTTTCTTGAGTGGGGCTCAAGCTAAATTTGCCCACTGGTTTCCGTGGAATCTAAGTGCAGTTCATTAGCTCCATGCCTTAAATAAAGTAATTTATCTAAGTCTGTGGCTTGAATCATGTCAACTGGATTTCTATTTTCTCAGTAGAAACGTTTTACTCCTTATCCAAGGAGCTTCTTCAGTCTGAAGAAGCTCCTTGGATAAGGAGTGAAACGTTTCTACTGAGAAAATAGAAATCCAGTTGACATGATTCAAGCCACAGACTGTTCCACCTGGATGACTGAGAACCTTCATCGACGTAATTTATCTAAAGTAAAAAAGAGTTTTCCTGCTATTTGGTGCACTGCTGTTATTCCCCAGATTACTCGCTGGTAAATCGCTCAATATTTACCAACAGCCTAAGTTTTGCAACAGAAAAGGGTTAATCACACAGAATGAGCAGATGAACAGAACCATGAAAAGTTCGTTTTGGCTGGGGAAAAACCATTTGGGGGAGATGGGCAGTGATATAATTTTTTTTTTTTTATTATTATTATTATTATTATTATTATTATTATTATTATTATTATTATTTTACCAATGGCTGGAAGCCAAGGAAGTGATGGGCTGAAAATTAACCAGCCAGCAGTTTTGCCTTACCTCTGTATTTTTAATGTCTTTCTGAAACTCTGCCCAACAGTAATAAAATATCTGAACACCTAAAGCCTACTTGAAACCTGGTGACATTTGAAAAGCACCAAGTTTCTATGTGTACTTATTAAACATTAGGTGGGTGGATTCGTTTTAAGAGTTTTTCTCACAAGTTGTCATCCAGTTTTTCCATTAAATGTGTTCGGAAGGCACACCATCCACAGATTTTCCAAGCTACCTTGTAAATCTGTTAAACAAACTTGTAATACGATCTGCCTGTTGCATAAAGCTTTATATTACTGTGGTTTTGCTCTGCTCTGAAGGATGACTTAATTTAGATGTAATTGAAATGGGGAAAATGCAGGGAAAATAGTGTAGGCCATTTCCCTGTGTGTGGGCTTCAGCGCCCAGAATTCCCCAGACATCATGGCTATTGCTGAGAATTCTGGGAGTTCCAGGATACCCTCCAGATGAGTGGGATTAAGCATCCTAGTTTCCCAGCCACCATGTCTTTGCTGAGAATTCTGGGAGTTGAAGTCCAGACCCCTAGAGGTTGCCCAGGTTAGGAGATAACAGCCTAGACGAGAGTACACAATTTAAATGTGTCTTTTGGTTGACTTGTTATGAATCTTTTTTAATATAATTTTTATTGAAGACTTTAATTACAATAGTAAAAGCAAATACAAATGAAACTCAAAGAGAGAAGGAGAAATAGAAAGAAAACAGAAAAAGTGCAATGAAAGAAAAAGAAAAAAGAAAAAGAAAGGAAATATATAAAGAAATGACTTCCCCCTTCATCACAACAAGTATAAACAATTTTAGTAACTTCTCACTTTATCTTAGAATACAACAAATGATCTCTTCTTCCCATATCTCATCTCTTATCTATAACCAAATCCTTAAAGTCTTGTCGTTTCAGTCCTGATCAGCAAAAGTCTATTAAGGGTTACCAGAGATAACAACATATCTATTTTAACCTTGATCAAATAAACCAACTTTATTCTCCCTTTTACTTTTAAGAATCCTGATCTTTAATCTCTTCAAATGATGTCCTAGAACTTGATTTTTTTTCATTTTTTCTTTGTCCTTTCTCACAAAATCCTTCAAAACTTTAACAGGTCTCTTTTGTAAATCTAATATAGGAAAATTATCCAGGTCACTCTTCTGATTTGTTATTTGTATATCCCTTTTAATTATTAAGACATCAGCTGGTTTCATTTGTATATCCAGTGTAGCTTCTTTTTCCATATTGTTCTTGTAGCCTATCATTTTTAAATCCATTTTGACATCATTCTCAGTCTTGTCCAGTAAAACTTGTTCTTCTTCCATAACATCTTTTAAACACAGTCTATCTGTGATGGCAGACATTCTCAAAATTAATGTCTGGGTCCATTGTTCACCAATATCCTTCAATACGTCCAGTGTTAAAGTATTTTGCTCCATTCTGTATAGTAAGCCAAATTTAAGAGTTCTTCTCCTTTAATTGTAATCTTTAGTTCCTTCTGGTTCCCTCTAGTGTCCAACTTCAAAGTCCCATCTTATCATTTTTTTAAAAAAAATTCAAAGCAACAGCATTTTCCCATGGGAAGGATTCTTATAATTAATTTCAAAATCTTACTTCAAATCCTTTTGGACCCTTAGTCTGTTTATAGCTTTCTAAAATCCACATTCTAATCACCCTTTTGCTGCTTATTCCAAAAAAAAAATCTTTTTAAGTCCTTAATCTTGTAGTTAAAACTTCTAATCTTGTAGTTAAAACTTTTTTCATTAAGGACTGAAGGAAACTCACCTGGTGAGTGCTATAAAACTTGTCAATCCAAAGGTTCCTAATAATTGAAAAGCAATTAAGAAGTAATTCCAAAAGTGATTAAGAAATGAGGTTTGGCAAACCATGTGTCCAGATAGGCTACATTACGGCTGTGAGCTTGATTGAAATCCCTCGACTTCCAGCTGCTCGACTCACAAGTTGACCACAAAACCCGCAGTTCCTGCAGTCTACTCATGAGGAGCAGCTGTCTGGAGTACATGTGGGCGATCTCACGATCTCTCCTTTATCTGGAGAGTCTGCGCCGGCCAGAATTCACCATCTGGCCACCAATCTCCACCGCAATGCCATCCCCGCTCCTCCAGGGATGTCTAGTTCTCCATGAATCCTCACCGGAAGTCCTGCTTGACTTGTTATGAATCTTGAGGCATTCTTTGTTGGACTACTTTAACTTTACAACCTTGTCTACTGCACTATTAACATTTGATTGATTGATTTAATTCAGCTTAATCTAGCATATGCAATGCCTAACAACACCCAATAGGTTTCACCATAATACATATTTTTAAACCTCACAAGCCCATAACTTCTGAGGAAAATTGAACTAAGAATTAGGCACTGCAATGTAAGAACTTAAAAAGTAGTTCAGGGTTCAATAAAACAAGGAAAAAGAACAAGGTCCCTGGAAAGCTGCAGAGAGAGAACAACACAACAACACAACACAACACAAAACAACACCAACTCAGTTCATCACAAGGCTATATGGCATAATTAATGCAGCATGATATAATGATTGATAATGTATGCCATTGCTCTGTTGAACTTTTAATTAATGTAGCATGAGAAAATTATGTATAATGTATGATAAGACATGACTGCTAAGATGTGACCGGTAATGCTCTGTTATATGTGAACATATGCTAGATAACAGATGCAGTATTATTGTCCCTTAATTCTCCCTTAAATATGAGTATGTGTTAGTTAAATAGCTGTAGTATTATTTTTTCTTTAATTTTTCTTTTCTTGATTGTATAATTTATTATTGTTCATTTTATTTTTTTTTTGATGTTAGGTAGGTTAGGAAGATCTCACCTTCTGTCAGTTGCTCACTGAATATATCTATGTTTGGAGGGAGGTGAACGAAGAGGATAATGGGGAGTCTTTGGTGCTCTCTGAGCCTTGTTGTTTTCATGCAGACGTTTCATTGCCAGGCTAGGCAACATCTTCAGTGCGAAAAGGGAGTGGAACTTGCTGTCTGTTTATATACCCTGGCTTGTCCTGCCTGTGTTGGTGGGGGTCTTGTACTCTCCTTGGTAGTTCCTTGATTGGGCTGTTGTGTGCTGTTTGGGTGATTGACTGAGTTAATAGTTCCTTGATTAAGGTCTATTGTGTTGTTTGATTGCTCCTCTGCTGCTAATCTTGCTGTTAATCTATGCATATCTTGTTGTTGATTGCTGGCCCAGGGGTGTTCTGGTCTTCTGGCTATTCTATTGTCTCCTATGAATGGTATGTAAATGTTGTTAACCTCTATGTGTCTGTTGGTGGCTGCTTTGTCTGAGTGCCAAGCTTCCAGGAATTCTCTAGCATTTTTGGATTTGGCCTGGTCTAATATGCTCACAGTTTCCCAGTTGAAAGTATGGTTAAGTCTGTCCATGTGTTGTGAGATTAAGGAGTTTTCATCATGTCTTCTGACTGCTAGTTGGTGTTCATGGATGCGTTCTGCTAGGATACTGTCAGCCTATTTTGAACGAATCCTTGCAGGTAGAGATCAAGGCCAGAAGAAGCAAGAGGAGGAAAATGGGGTGCCTAGTTGGATCCCCCCAAAGAATTGCTCCATATTGAAACATTGTTTTGCCTGTCCCCCTTGTTCCTTCTGATACCCAACTCAAAAGGGGAGTGATGATAGAAACTAAATCAAGAAAAGACCCAAAGAAAAAGGGGCATCCTTGGAGAGGCTGGGGTCAAAAAAATCAAGATGGCGTCTGCAACGACACAATCAAAACCCCACCTCTTTTTTACATGCATGACTTTTTTGACACACACAGTTCCACAGCAGTGGCCAAAACAACTGATTCGGTCTGAGAAATAAGATGAAGAAACAGAATCTCTCAAAGGGATGGCATTAAAAGAAATTACTACTGATTAAGGAGAAGGGGGATAAGGCAATGCACAAATAAGCAAAAGAAATTGATTTCCTGCTGCCTGGTTAGTCTTTTGGCAGTAAGTCAACAGAAAAGCTTTACAAATTCAGCCTTCCGGATTGCAGAGCAACAGCATATTGAAATGGAGGCGGGGAGAGAAATCTTGCACGGAATATCAATATTCAAACAAGGCTCCTATGGGAATTGCTTTTTAAGAGATAACATTATATGCACAACAGGCTGCATTATTGATAAAGCACCGGGTGAATGGAGAAGCATGCAACATTGTGAGTCCTGTCTAAGCAGGAATTTCCTGGAGAAAAGACAACTGGAGCCAAACTCAAGAATTTGTTGAAATTGCATGACTAATATCTTGTGCAATCTCCCCCGGTTGCCATCCAAGCCATGCCTTCTCCAAACTAGGGATGATTGAGAATTTCATCTGATCCCTATTTTTAAAACCAGCCAAATTCTCAGCCTCCAGATTGGTACCCTTCTTCTTCTGATCTGGTCCTTTTCCAGATATTGCAATGCAGATTTTGACTATAAATTGCCTATAGACATTTAGATAGTCAGAACGAGCGCAAACTGAATTGCACGCATTTGGGACAGTGGCAGAGGAAAGCATTTGGAAAGGTTTTGGTTTTAATGTGCAAAATGAGATGGTAATTGGGCACGATGCGCTTATCAGTCCACGTAAAACTGAAACGGACCAGATAGAGATGGATTCAGACGTCTCTGGCCAGATAAGGTCTTGAGAAGCTGCACAATCCTGAAAAATAATACGGCTACTTTAATGAGTTTTATTCCCGTGCATACCATAGATAAGAGCTGAAGCACTGCATAGTCCTGGAATTTTTCCATCAACAGAACAGAGAATCAAGGAACTGGGTCATACTGGAAGCCATGCATTGAAAAAGGAGAAATCTTGCATTCCATCTGTATCAGAAACCAAGTCTGTGAGTGGTTGAATCTTGTCTCTGCGAGGCAACACTTGGCTTTGAAAACACTTGGGCATTTGCTATTTCAGCACCTGTTTTAATGCATTGTCTGTAGCTAAGTAACTCTGTGCTTTGAAAAGACCTGTGGGGTGAGAAATGATTTTCTGAATATCCCATCCTTGTTAATAGGATTAAATACTTTGCATTACATTAGGTGACCATGCTAATGCCCACTTTGATGTTGTGGGGACTTCACCGATGCTAGTTCATAACGATTTGCACAGGCCGTTCCACCCGGAAGTGATTTGATGATTGATTCTATTTTTTGATTGCACTGTTCTATTTTTAATCTGCTCTACCGCCCAAATTCTCCGTGTAGATTTACATTGGAAGAGCAAAAGCAAGCAGGTTTGTAAATATTGTGCAGAACACTGAGATTAATGTTAGAATGGTTGTTGACTTGTGAGAAAAGTGCCTGGATATTTTGCTTTCATCAGATCTTGCAGCAGGAACAATGGGAACAGAAGACCTGAGTTCACATTTTCCCAGTTTTTTTTAAAAAAAATCCTGGGTGGGTAGAATGATTGAATGGGAGGTGGACCACCAATTCTACCACCACCACCACATTCCAGAAATAGTGGCCCAGTTTTTCAAATGGGGAAATGTTAGACTAGGACTAGGGGAACCCAGGTTCAACTTCACTCTCAGCCACAGAGGTTCCCTGGATTATTTTGAGTCAGTCACTCTTTCTCAGCCCAGCTTCCCTCACAGGGTTGTTGTGGGGAGGTGGGGGTGATATTTACATTACTTTGAGCTCCTGCAGGAAAGGTAGAATCTAAATCAATCACTCAAACCAACAATAATTATCCAGCCAACCTCCTCCTCCTCCATCTTCATCTTCATCTTTGTATTCTTCTCATATAAGTATCTTCTTCATCATCTTTGTCTTCTTCTCATATAAGTTTCTTCTTCTTCTTCTTCTTCTTCTTCTTCTTCTTCTTCTTCTTCTTCTTCTTCTTCTTCTTCTTCTTCTTCTTCTTCTTCTTCTTCTTCTTCTTCTTCTTCTTCCTTGTATGCTGCCCAACTCTCAACAACTCTGGGCGGCTCACAACAACAATCAAACAAAGAAATTATAACAAAATCAATGAAACATAAAAGATAAAGATAAAAGATGGTAAACACAATAAAGCGAGGGGTCTCACTCTCTCTCGCTAAAAGCCTGGGTAACTTTTAGATGGTTGTGATACAATTCACACAATAAAATGTAACCTCAGTTTAACAAACCTTGGTTTAGCAGAGTTTTGATACAACAGACAGATTTTCCATTGGCTGTTCTCAACGCTGTCTGTCAATTTCTGTAATTTTGTAATAACATAATTGTGTTGTCACTTGTGTAAGTCAAATGATGCACATTGACGCAAATTACATTACATCTTTCTCATAATTATACATCATCACACAAATGACTTAAATGGATGCAAATTACATGTTAGATTTAATGGAGATTGCAGATAGGATTAATGTTAGATAACCAAGGGTTAGGTTATGGACTTTTCCCCAAATGTTTCATGAAAACAAGGTAAAACTGTACTTTTAACTCTAAACCCAGGTCAAGATACTTGTTTGTATTTACACAACATGCTTAACCGCAAAAGCATGTTTTCACAAAAACCCACCATGCACATTCACACAATATGCTAAGCTCGATTAGCATTGATTGTAACCCACCTGATTCAATGTACTGCATGAATCCAGAAAATGAGATCATTCTGTAACCATGTTGTGTGAAGGCAGCCAGTTCCTGGGTTCATTTAGCAAACAGTGCCTAATCAATAGACCATATTGTGGCAAACTCTGTCCTTATATCTCAGCCTAAGATACCTTAGAGATTGGGTGTGAAGAGCAGGCTAGGAAAGGCTGAACTGGGTTTAGATATTGGCAGGAACCTATTGTAGCTTATCTTATGTCTTAGCCTGGTCTGTGGTCACCTCCAGATTGGATAACTGTAATGAGCTCTACGTGGGGCTGCTGTCCTGACTTCGAGTGAAGGAAAACACGCTGAGACTTGGTGTTGAGGCTCTGGTGCTTTATTGTCCTACTCTGGTAGACAGAATCCAGCTAAACTAAAATGAACTAGTAATGCTCAGAGAAAGCGCCCAAGAAATCGGGGCGGGGCCTTCTTTAGCTTCTTGGGAGGAAAGCAAAGCGATTCCGTACTATGCATGCGCTTCTCCCCCTGGAGGGAGCCCCCTCCTTCTTCACCAGTTATCTCCCTGACACCTGCCCTTGAAGAGTATCCGGAAGCTTCAGCTGGTGCAGAATGTGGCTGCACAGACAGTTGTGTGTGCCCCTAGGATGGCACATGTTACATCTCTGTTCCGTGAGCTGCATTGGCTGCCGGTCTGCTTCCGGGTGCAATTCAAGGTGCTGGTTTTGACCTTGAAAGCCCTACATGGCATGGGGCCAGGCTATTTGAGGGGCCACGTCTTCCCAATTACATCTATCCGTCTCACCAGGTCAGGCAGGAGAGGTGCTGTACGCTGCGGGCCCCATCTGCTAAAGAGTTCCATCTGATGGACCCAGGTGGTGTGCCTTTTCTGCGGTGGCTCCAGCCCTCTGGAACATCATCCCCCCCCCCCATCCAAGTTGAGGTGGGCCCCATCTCTGTTAGCCTTTCGGGAGGCCCTGAAAACGTGGCTTTTCCAACAACCTCGGGGATCCCATGGGGAGCCTGTGCGATGGTTACATTGTGTTTAGATGAATGTTCTTCTCCAGCAATCTTGCTTTTATTGATATTTTAAGGGTTTTTTTTAACAGCTGTGATAATTGTTTTAACTGTTGGTTGTATGCCGCCCAGAGTCACATTCAGTGAGATGGGCAGCCATATAAATTTATAAAATTAAATAATTAAATTAAATTAAATTAAATTATTAATCATTAATAAATTAATAAATAAATAGCTAGCTAGCCAGTTTGGTCCAGTGGTTAAGGTGCTGGGCTAGAAACCAGGAGGCTGTGAGTTCTAGTCCCACCAGGCATGAAAGCCGGCTGGGTGACCTTGGGCCAGTCACTCTCTCTCAGCCCTAGGAAGGAGCCAATGGCAAACCAGGAGGCTGTGAGTTCTAGTACCGCCTTAGGCACGAAAGCCGGCTGGGTGACCTTGGGCCAGTCCCTGTCTCTCAGCCCTAGGGAGGAGCCAATGGCAAACCAGGAGACTGAGAGTTCTAGTCCCGCCTTAGGCACGAAAGCCGGCTGGGTGACCTTGGGCCAGTCACTCTCTCTCAGCCCTAGGAAGGAGCCAATAGCAAACCAGGAGACTGAGTTATAGTCCTGCCTTAGGCATGAAAGCCGGCTGGGTGACCTTGGGCCAGTCCCTGTCTCTCAGCCCTAGGAAGGAGCCAATGGCAAACCAGGAGACTGAGAGTTCTAGTCCCGCCTTAGGCACGAAAGCCGGCTGGGTGACCTTGGGCCAGTCACTCTCTCTCAGCCCTAGGAAGGAGCCAATGGCAAACCAGGAGATTGAGAGTTCTAGTCCCGCCTTAGGCATGAAAGCCAGCTGGGTGACCTTGGGCCAGTCACTCTCTCTCAGCCCTAGGAAGGAGCCAATGGCAAACCAGGAGACTGAGAGTTCTAGTCCCGCCTTAGGCATGAAAGCCAGCTGGGTGACCTTGGGCCAGTCACTCTCTCTCAGCCCTAGGAAGGAGCCAATGGCAAACCAGGAGACTGAGTTATAGTCCTGCCTTAGGCATGAAAGCCGGCTGGGTGACCTTGGGCCAGTCCCTGTCTCTCAGCCCTAGGAAGGAGCCAATGGCAAACCAGGAGACTGAGTTCTAGTCCTGCACAGGCATGAAAGCCAGCTGGGTGACCTTGGGCCAGTCACTCTCTCTCAGCCCTAGGAAGGAGCCAAAGGCAAACCAGGAGACTGAGAGTTCTAGTCCCGCCTTAGGCATGAAAGCCAGCTGGGTGACCTTGGGCCAGTCACTCTCTCTCAGCCCTAGGAAGGAGCCAATGGCAAACCAGGAGACTGACAGTTCTAGTACTGCACAGGCATGAAAGCCAGCTGGGTGACCTTGGGCCAGTGACTCTCTCTCAGCCCTAGGAAGGAGCCAATGGGAAAGCAAGAGACTGAGAGTTCTAGTCCCGCCTTAGGCACGAAAGCCGGCTGGGTGACCTTGGGCCACTCGCTCTCTCTCAGCCCAACTCACCTCACAGGGTTGTTGTTGTGGGGAAAATAGAAGGAGGAAGGAGTATTAGGTATGTTTGCCGCCTTGAGTTATTTATGAAAATAATAAAGGTGGGATAAAAATTAAATAAATATTTAAATAAATAAATATTTAAAAGTCACAGTGTCTTTAAACCCTGGAAGAAACTGTCATTCAAGTTCTTAAGTTTTTTACCCAAGAATTGTACCTATCAGACCATGCTCTGATAAGAAGAGGCAGAAAAATAGGAAGCTTTAAATCTCTCCAATAATCCAACAGCTCATCTGCTCCCAAGTGACAGTCAAGATGTTCCCATCATTTCCTTATATCCTAGATGGATCAGATGAACCAATAACTCATCTGAGTTCCTGAGTTCCTGCCGGGTTCATCTCAGTCAACCTTTTTAGACCCAGGTGGACGGGTTAAGGGAAGCACAAATCTTCTTTGCTTTCCAATAGAGCTAATTTATACAAGGAGGCTCGATGCTAGCACACTGTTTCCAAATATGTTGCAACTAGCTCTGGGGGACGGTGGCAGGCCGGCCATCTGTCTTTCATTTAATTGCCCATTAATCCTGCTACAGATGCAAAACCCTCCAGGCTTGGCATGTTAGGACAAGGTGGGGGGGGGGAAGAGGGGGAAGAGAAAAATCTGAAGCTGAAATACGGGGTTAAACAAACAGCTTCTTTAAGCCAGACAGAAGGATGTGAATGATGAAGTCAGCATCGCTAACTTGGGTGGTGGGCTTGATCAGAAGGTGCTTGTGACAAAGTACTTCAGACTTGAGGTCCAAAACCACTGATGTAATACGCATAATTTGTATTCGGGAGAGTAATGCAGGTGGTTTCTCTTCTAGAACGATGTTGCATAACCCCTAGCCCATATGTGCAACTCGACATTTTTCTCTGCTCTTTTGCTGTTTCACGGCTACATCATCTTCCTCGTCAATGCCTAACTGGCTTTAGCTTGAAATTTATTCTTTTGGCACACATTGCTTGCCGTCTTGGACCTCCAAGCAGAAAGGGAGGTTACCCTATTTCCAGAAAGTATAGAAACCATGCATCTGAGATGGTCCTAAAGACGAAATGTTTTTCTCTTGCAACTGCTGGCTGTGATGTCCTTGAAACTGTAACAGAGTTAAAGACTAGGCAGTTTGTTCGATTTGTAGACAGCCTTTAAAAAAAAGAAAAGAAAAGAAAAGAAAACTCAGTTCTATTCTTAGAGGGTTGAGATTGACTTGGCAAAACAAGATAGGATTAAGGCTCTGTTTTATTTATCCATAACCAAGACACACAAATACTTCTCTTTTCTGCCTTGATTTTTCTTCTCATTGTTGGACTAAAACTGGAGGGAAATCATGCCGATGTGTACACAAGATGCCATCAACAAACCGTGAGAAAGGGAGTTATGCAGACAATGAGCCAAGAATAAGAGATTTGGACAAAGGCTGAAGAGGCCTGTTTATTCCATCCCTTCCTCCTTCTGCAAGTGGCAGAGGAGACTACAAAGCACAGTTGTGAAAAGACTTGTGTTGCCTCTGCTGCAATGCTGTTCCTTGAGGCAATTCTCAGCCATCTCACACAAGCCAATAATACAGGGAGTTGAGAATTCTTGCATTTGAAGCTCCTTATAGACAACACTAGTACCTTTCCATCTGTTGGAGGTTCCAGCAAATCAGCATGCCTCATTAGCATATGGGTGATTGCTCTAGGAGGCAGACTCTGTGCTTCCAGAGGAAGCTTCTTGTTGCCCCTCCCACTTCCTTTCTCTCTCTCTCTCTGCTTTCTTCCACTGGAGAAGAAGGACCATGCGGCTGCTGGTCCTTCCATGGAGAGGCCATGTGCTAGGCCTCAACTCCAGAATTTTCCCCTTTTCTCCATGCAGCCCTGGCAGCAACATAGGGCCAGGGGTCCACAAAGTTTAGGGAACCAAAGAAGAATCATTTCTACTGTAATGGATGTAACTGGACCAAATAAACGTAAGAATTCTTTTGTACTTGCTTTTTGTAACCTACATTGTCTAAGCATGTATTTATTTATTTATTATTTATTTATTATTTATTTATTTATTTATTATTTATTTCTTACTTAGATTTATATTACCGCTCATCTCCTCCAATGGAGGACTCTGGGCAGTTCACAATAAAAACTATGATAAAACATAATATGCTTGGGTGGGCTATGTGCTTAACATCAAAAACTTATATTTCTCTACTGTGCTCATTAATGCTATTAAGATAAAAAATTATGCATAAGAATTTCTTGGTTTAAAAGAAAAAAAAGAAGGCAATAGAACATTAACATTTCCATTGCTGCCCTAGGTGGGATTTGTCCTGTTCCTAGTTAAGAAATCATTGTCATTCCTTCATTTATTCCTCTACAAAATTAAGACAAACCCTTCAACTTGGTTCATGCTAATAAGATCCAGCGAAAGATACCGCTAATTAAGCAGCAAGGATTAAAAGAATGTTTTGTCTAATTAAAGCTACCTTATTTTCTTCCTGCCAAATGCTCTGTCTGTCTGGGCTGTTCAGTTAACAGCCTGATCTATAAACCAATCAAACCAAATTAACTCTTTTGGGTAGCTAATCCTCACAACCAGGATCACATGCTTCTGACAGTTGGTGCGGGGAAGCCGGTAGCCATAAGGAAAGGGGCTACAACTTTATTTTTTATATATATACAGTATTGTTGTTTATTTGTTTAGTCGCTTCCGACTCTTCGTGACTTCGTGGACCAGCCCACGCCAGAGCTTCCTGTCGGCCGTAGCCATCCCCAGCTCCCCCACGGTTGAGTCCGTCACCTCTAGAATATCATCCATCCATCTTGCCCTGGGTCGGCCCCTCTTCCTTTGGCCTTCCACTTTCCCTAGCATCAGCTATATACAGTGTGTGTGTGTGTGTGTGTGTGTGTGTGTGTGTGTGTAATGACTGCTCCCAACGATGTCTGTCAAATTCCCTTGTCTAAAGAAAGCCCGAACGCAGGCTTCTTAAAAGCAAAGAGATTTATTGAAGTACATAGGTACAGGAACAAAGACGTGAATGAACTGGCATGGCATGGTATATTACATTTAAACATTTCCAACCCCCCCTGTCCTTTTGAAGTTGATGTGTGAGGTACTCGGCTCCGGCTTCGCCAGACAGTCCTTCCTGAGTTGATGCATGCCTTACGCAGCTCGTTACGGTGGCTCCGGCTGCTTGTCAGTTGCGAGTCTATTTCCGCATGTCGGTTATCACGTACTTGTTTGAATGGCAGAGGTCTGCCGAACTCTGACAGTGTGTGTGTATATATATATATAAATTATTGAAGTTTTAATAAGCATAGTAAAAACTAATGCAAACTAAACTAGAAGAAAAAAGTTCAGAAGGTGCAGAAAAAAGAAAAAGGAAAGGAAAAGAGAAAGAGAAAGAGAGAAAAAGAAAAAGAAAAAAGCAACAAAACAATTGAAGACCTGGCTCTGCCACCTCGCTTGGGATGGGAGGAGTAATAGCTCCTCTTGGGGATGGCTTGGTCCGTAGAGTTCTTTTAAACTTAACATCAGAGCCTCTTGGGTTTTATATATTTAATTAATTTATATAGATATACATTTATGTACGGTATTTTATATGCTTTTATATGTTTTAATTGTCAACTTTGTGTAAACCGCCCAGAGTCCCCTCTGTGGGGGGAGATGGGCGGTGATATAAGTATGATAGATAAATAAATAAATAAATAAATAAATAAATAAATAAATAAATAAATAAACAAACAAGCAAACAAACAAACAAAGACAATAATAAAGAAATGGCTTCCAACCTGCATCACACCAAGCATAAGCTACTATAATAACTTTCCTCTTTTAAAATAAAACTCTTTCACCCTCTTTTAGTCACAAATAAAAAAACTCTTCTCCCCATAGCCTAATTTTTATCTATACGCAATCCAGAAATCATCATGTTTTCAGTCCTGGTTGAGCAAAAAAGCCCATTAGGAGTTGCCAGAAATATCAAACAAATTATTTATCACTGATCATATAGTCCAAAATTATATTCCTTCTTTTTGCCCTACACAGTCCTGACCTTTTAATCATTCCAATGGCATCGCAGGATATGTTCTTTCATCCATCTTTGGAATTCAAGAGGAGACTTCAAAGCTTTCACCAGCCTACTTTGTAAATCCCATAAACAGCATCGTCCAGGATTTCTTGCTGCAGCTGTTCCATGTCTAGATCCTTTCCTTGATTTGTCTTTGGTATTCCCATTTTGGTGATCGCAGTTTTGTTGTCTTCCATCCCTTCAAATTCTATAAAAGAGCTTTCCAAACTGTGTGTTGCAACATGTTAGTGTGTCGGCTGCAGTGTCTGGGTGTGTCCCGGCTGCTGCGGCCTCCAAGCCCTGCCAGGATTCCGCACGGGTTCTAGTGCCTGCCTTGTGCCTGGCTGCCTCCAAACCTGCCCTGCCAGGATTCCACACGGGTCCTAGTGCCTGCCTTGTGCCTGGCTGCCTCCAAACCTGCCCTGCCAGGATTCCACGCGGGTCCTAGTGCCTGCCTTGTGCCTGGCTGCCTCCAAACCTGCCCTGCCAGGATTCCACGCGGGTCCTAGTGCCTGCCTTGTGCCTGGCTGCCTCCAAACCTGCCCTGCCAGGATTCCACGCGGGTCCTAGTGCCTGCCTTGTGCCTGGCTGCCTCCAAACCTGCCCTGCCAGGATTCCGCGCGGGTCCTAGTGCCTGCCTTGTGCCTGGCTGCCTGCAAACCTGCCCTGCCAGGATTCCACGCGGGTCCTAGTGCCTGCCTTGTGCCTGGCTGCCTCCAAACCTGCCCTGCCAGGATTCCACGCGGGTCCTAGTGCCTGCCTTGTGCCTGGCTGCCTCCAAACCTGCCCTGCCAGGATTCCGCGCGGGTCCTAGTGCCTGCCTTGTGCCTGGCTGCCTCCAAACCTGCCCTGCCAGGATTCCGCGCAGGTCCTAGTGCCTGCCTTGTGCCCTGCTGTAAGAGTGTGTCGCGAAATGATGCATGTCTAAAAAGTGTGTCACCAACACGAAAAGTTTGGAAAGCTCTGCTCTATAATGTCTCTATCAGGTAAAGGTTTTCTAAATGTTTTCTCAACATCTTCTAAACATTTATCGATTGAAATCTGTATTGTTTCTGAAATTTTGGTTATTAATATCTCAGTCCAATTATCAAAAAACTTCCCTTCCTTCCAAGCTCTGCCCCCTCCCTGGCTTCTTATACCTCCAGGCTCTGCCCCCTCCTTGGCTCCCCTCCCCTCCATGCTCTGCACCCTCCCTGGTTTCCCCTCCCTTCAGAGCTCTATAGCACCATCTCATTCTCCCAGTAGCTGGCAACCTCACTCCCTTCCCATCTATCCAATAAACTTCAACCTCCTTACCTTCCCATCTCATCAAGGCTTTTTAGCCTCCCTGCCTTCCCATCCCTCTCCAGTGCCTTCCCATCCCCTGTCTCTCTCCAACAGTCTTCAACCTCCCTGCCTTCAGTCCCAAGGGAAGGCATCAGGATGAAAGGGCTTCTTCAGTGACAGTCCTCCTGTCACCGTAAGGCAGGGGTGGGGAACATCCGGCCCACGGGCCGTATAAGGCCCACGAAATCATTTGGTCTGGCCCTGCCAAGGCAACCGCAGGCAGGACTCGAAATTCAATAAATCTAGGAGCTCCCACCCACAAACCCCGCCCCCTTCCGTGCGATTGCCTCCTGCCCGCAAACCCCGCCCCCAGTGCTTGTGATTGGCTCCCGCCCGCAAACCCCGCCCCCTTCCACGCGATTGGCTCCCGCCCACAAACCCTGCCCCCCCGGTCTGCGAATGATGTTATAAATATCCAAATGGCCCTTGGCAGAAAAAAGGTTCCCCACCCCGGCCCTAAGGGGACATCCTGTCCTTGTGAAATTGTTGGAGAATTTCTCCTACCCTTGGAGAAGTTCTGAGAAATCATCCACCCCCTTCCTCTTTGTCCAAATTGGGTGAGGAATTTCAAAAGGTTGGCTGGGGCCACCTCTGTGTTGAAGTACTGAATTATTCAAGCATTATACATCATTGAAGCAACAAAGCCAGTGGATTTTGCTAGGGGCAAGACAGCGATGGGGGAAAGAGACATTTCCAAACACTTGTTTTGTCTTTAGAAGCACCAAATTCAATTATGACATTTCTTACTTTGATATGTGTACTTATCTTAAATAAAATAAGAATAAATCTAGATCCCAGAGAGGATTTTGGCAGGTTCTCCTTTCTTGTGTATCTGCACTCTGTTTTTTTGTTTGCTTTTTTTTTTCATTTGTGTAAAACAGGCAGGAGAAGGAGAAAGCCATATTTATTCCGGCTTCTTGTAAAGTAGGAAGAGTGTTTTTCTTGTCTTTGGGTGGGACTGGAAAATAAAAGAAAATCCATAAATGTAGGTATGTGTGCATTTGTTGGATTTCGAAGTTGCCCAACTCCTAAAAGACTTTGGGTGGCTTACAATGTTTAATAATATTTGATTGATTGATTGATTGATTGATTGATTGATTGAATTTATATGACCACCCAACTGGGTGGCGTGGAAAAAAAAGAAAATAGAAAATCCACCAATATCACCAACCAATAAATACAGAATCAAATCAACAAAGAAGAAGCAGAAAAAACAGCAGATATCATTAAAACCTACTAAGACTTATAAACGGGTGACCAGAACTGAAATATATTGTAATTCCTCCATTGGGAGCTTTGTTCCTCCTGACTCAAGGGGCTGGGGGAAATGCCAGGTTTTCATGCCCTTTCTAAAGGCCTGTGGGGTTGGGGCCACCATATGTCTGGGGAGAAGATAACTGCAGTTTGATCAGAGCCAGTTTGGTCTAGTGGTTAAGGTGCTGGGCTAGAAACCAGGAGACTGAGAGTTCTACTCCCGCTTTAGGCAGGAAAGCCGTCTGGGTGACCTTGGGCCAGTCCCTGTCTCTCAGTCTCGGGAAGGAGCCAATAGCAAACCATGAGACTGAGAGTTCTAGTACCGCCTTAGGCATGAAAGCCGGCTGGGTGACCTTGGGCCAGTCCCTGTCCCTCAGCCTTGGGAAGGAGCCAATAGCAAACCAGGAGACTGACAGTTCCAGTCCCGCCTTAGGCATGAAAGCCGGCTGGGTGACCTTGGGCCAGTCCCTGTCTCTCAGCCCTAGGAAGGAGCCAATGGCAAAGCAGGAGACTGACAGTTCTAGTCCCGCCTTAGGCATGAAAGCCGGCTGGGTGACCTTGGGCCAGTTCCTGTCTCTCAGCCCTAGAAAGGAGCCAATGGCTAACCAGGAGCCTGAGAGTTCTAGTCCCGCCTTAGGCGTGAAAGCCGGCTGGGTGACCTTGGGCCAGTCCCTGTCTCTCAGCCCTAGGAAGGAGCCAATGGCTAACCAGGAGCCTGAGAGTTCTAGTCCCGCCTTAGGCATGAAAGCCGGCTGGGTGACCTTGGGCCAGTCCCTCTCTCTCAGCCCTAGGAAGGAGCCAATGGCAAACCAGGAGCCTGAGAGTTCTAGTCCCGTCTTAGGCGTGAAAGCCGGCTGGGTGACCTTGGGCCAGTCCCTGTCTCTCAGCCCTAGGAAGGAGCCAATGGCTAACCAGGAGCCTGAGAGTTCTAGTCCCGCCTTAGGCATGAAAGCCGGCTGGGTGACCTTGGGCCAGTCCCTGTCTCTCAGCCCTAGGAAGGAGCCAATGGCTAACCAGGAGCCTGAGAGTTCTAGTCCCGTCTTAGGCGTGAAAGCCGGCTGGGTGACCTTGGGCCAGTCCCTGTCTCTCAGCCCTAGGAAGGAGCCAATGGCAAACCAGGAGACAGAGTTCTAGTCCCGCCTTAGGCATGAAAGCCGGCGGGGTGACCTTGGGCCAGTCCCTGTCTCTCAGCCCTAGGAAGGAGCCAATGGCTAACCAGGAGACAGAGTTCTAGTCCCGCCTTAGGCATGAAAGCCGGCTGGGTGACCTTGGGCCAGTCCCTGTCTCTCAGCCCTAGGAAGGAGCCAATGGCTAACCAGGAGCCTGAGAGTTCTAGTCCCGCCTTAGGCATGAAAGCCGGCTGGGTGACCTTGGGCCAGTCCCTGTCTCTCAGCCCTAGGAAGGAGCCAATGGCTAACCAGGAGCCTGAGAGTTCTAGTCCCGCCTTAGGCATGAAAGCCGGCGGGGTGACCTTGTGCCAGTCACTCTCTCTCAGCCCAACTCACCTCACAGGGGTGTTGTTGTGGGGAAAATAGGAGGAGGAAGGAGTATCAGGTATGTTCTCTGCCTTGAGTTATTTATAAAAATAATAAAGGTGGGATAAAAATAAATAAATAAATAAATAAATAAATAAATAATTCCAGAGGGCAGGGGCTGCCACCAAGAAGGAACCGCTCCTGGGTCCCATAAGATGACGATGTTTCAGTGAGGGCACTTGGAGTGGTGCCTTCCCTGTTGCAGAATGTGGGGTGGGCAGAGGCAACTGGAGACAGGGGGCCCAGCAAAGGACTCTGGTCCTATGCCATGCAGGATCATAGAACTGTAGAGTTGGGAGAGACCTGAGAAGCCATCAAGCCCAACGGGGTTCACTGATCGATTACCATCCAGCCTTCCTTTGAAAACTTCCAGTGAAGGGGAAGAAACCATTCCATGCGGCAACCTATTCCGCGGATTCACCTCTGTTACCGTCAAGACGTTCTTCCCCATGTCCAGTCTGCAACTGCATCCTTTAAGTTTCATCCCATTAGTTCTAGTCTTGTCTAGTCTAGTCCCATTAGTTTTAGTCTGTGAGAATAAGTCCCAACCCTCTACAGGTTGACGGCCCTTCAGGTATTTGAAGACAGCTACTGTATCATGTCCCCTCCGGACCTTCTCTCCTGCAAGCTAAACATACGTGGGTCTTTGAGCAGTTCCTTGTAGGACTTGGTTTCCAGTCCTTTCACCATCTTGGTAGCCCTTCTCTGGACCTGCTCCAGTTTATCAATGTCTTTTTTAAACTGGGTTAGGGCTTTATAGGTGATAAATAGCACCTGAATTGTCTATGAAGGTTCTCAGTCATCCAGGTGGAATTGTCTGTAGCTTGAACCATGTCAACTGGATTTCTATTTTCTCAGTGGAAACGTTTCGCTCCTTATCCAAGGAGCTTCTTCAGTCTGAGCAAAGTTAGTAAGGGAATCCTAAATATGTTTCTAGGTAGCTGTGTGACCTTACACCTGGGGCTAGGTCATGGTTATATTGAGATGTTATTTTAAGTCCTTTTATCATCTAAAGGAGGATCGTTAAGATCACCATGCTGCTGTTGAGCTTCCGAAATGGTCTTAATCTTTCTAGGCACAGAAGACAAAGCAGGAAGGAAAATAGGGGAAAGATTGTGCCTGAGGCCCCCACCTCTATTCAAGGAAGGATTTTCCAAGTTGGCATAAATGGATTCCTTGACCCCTCTCTCAAACCACCTATCTTCTCTGTCTAAAATGTGAACATTAATGTCCTCAAATGAGTGTCCATCCTACAAGAGGATGGCCCAACACAGGAGAAGTAACACCACAGGACCAGAGTCAGCAGTTTACCTTCATCTAAAGGAAAAAGGAATATGTTTCTAGGTAGCTAGAAACATATTTAGGATTCCCTTACTAACTTTGCTCAGACTGAAGAAGCTCCTTGGATAAGGAGCGAAACGTTTCCACTGAGAAAATAGAAATCCAGTTGACATGATTCAAGCTACAGACAATTCCACCTGGATGACTGAGAACCTTCATAGATATAATATATATACCACTTAAAATTATTACAAGGGTTAGGGTTTGTATGCTTTGGTTTCTGTTCTGTGAGCTGCCCAGGATTATTGTATGTCAGATGGGCAACTACATAAGTCTTTTAAATATAACTAAATAGATAAGGTGAAGCTTCTGGATAGTCTTCAAGGACCATCTGGAATATATCTCCAGCAGAGCTTAAATTGGCCCCATCTGAAAAAGTCCCCCAATTCCTGTCCTCCCCATCATCCTGAAATCAAGACAAGATATGTCAACCCAGCAGTTCGAAAGCTTGCAAGTAGATAAATTGGGTACCACCTTAAGTGGGAAAATTTGCTGGCGTCCTGTCGGGAAGCCGGTTCCACCAGATGGAAGATCTCTAGAATGTTGGCGATTCGACGGATCCCGGAAGTAACATCATCTAAAGGACGTCAGCAGCCGGCTCCGACGCAAGGCATCTTGGGACATGTAGTCCAGAAGCCAGGAAGAGTCAGTTCCCTTACCCCCTCCCCTTGCGCGTGGTTTGAAGATTGCTGTATAAAGAAATCTATAACTATATGTATGTAAGCCGCCTAGAGTCCTCCGTTAGGGAGGGGATAGACGGGGTATAAATACAATAAATAAATAAATAAATAAATAAGCAAGCAAGCAAGCAAGCAAGCAAGCAAGCAAGCAGAACCTCCCTTGATTCTCAGAAGTTTCATTTGATTACAGATGTTCCAGGTCTATTTTATTGTTAGACGATGTTTAAAGAGCTTTCCCAGTTTATTACAGCAGAGTCATCTGTTTAATGAAGCCCAACTTGTTTGCTTAATATACTGAGCTGTTAAGTAAACCCATCGTGTTCTTTAGAGTCATCAGATGTCGCATCTTGCAACAGAATCGGGCGTGCAGAAGTTGAAGAGGGGTAAGATGGGCACCGTCAGCTTCAATTCAATCCTCTTAAGCCCCACTGATTTCTGCAGGGATCATAAAACAGAGGTTTAAAACGTTCCCCCTGAAATTCAGAATAGTGTAGAGCTGAATAAAAATCAATCCAGGCCATTTCTATATCAAATCATTGTATCTCAAGGTAGCAACCAATAATTTGTCTATTGCTGGTATGTTTTGCAAGGGTTTCATCATAAGGTCATTCTGCTTTGTTTTCAACAGCTAAAAACACATCCAATTTCATGTGCTTTTCCTCTGTAATTTCCCAAGAAATAGCCAATTTTGTACCGTTTAGCCTTATGCATTCTAACATATTTCCGGAGAATTACAAAACCGAAAAGAACAACTAAATTAATCAAGTAGGCTGGAAAAATGTGTATTCTGTCACTTGATTTAAAAATGCAGAATAAATGAAAAATCCATCTCCCTTTGTCTCTAATGAAAGAGCTTAAGAAAATAACTCTTTTTAGAAACACTTTTCTAAACTCGGGAAGCATATTGGTAGGTTCTTTTTTATGTCCAAGAGATGGTAAATCTTCTCTGGACTGTTGAAATTCAGGCTCTGGTTAGGCATTTACAGTATATGTCAGGCTACTCCCCAACGAAACATAAAAATCTTGCTTGTGCATTAAATTAATATACAGTATATTAGATGATGAATTAGAGGTAAGGCTGGACCCATCTCTGTGAAGTGTGAATTTTTTATGTCCCTCCGGAATAAAGAGGTATTTAAAGAAGTCATTCCTTCTGGTCTATTAAACGTGTAAAGCAGGACCATCCATGGTGAGAGAGGGGGGGGGGGGGTCAAGTCAAGATGTTGACCATGCAATGGGCAATGCAACCCTTCACTGTAGTTTTACTGCCCTCCACTAAAGATGTAGGAGATATTTGCTGATCAGGCTACACAATAATTGCAAATCGAAACGGCACACAAGTTCCAAAAGTGTTCTTCATTCCCAGTGTGGGGTATTCATGCTGTTTCTTTTCTATCAAGCATGTAGGTGTCAGAACAAAGAACAATCAAATGATGCAGAACGAAACAGCACAGGCTAAGATGGGTCGGGTATTTGAAATATGAGCACCCTTTCATTTGGAAATAAATGTTGATCTTCAGCAAGATGATACTTTTCAGAGTTCAGGTTTTGAAGGTCAGATGTGGCCCTCTTCCCTCACGTACCATCTGGATTGCTCTTTTGGATAGACATGTTGTGCATCATGTGTCAGAAAGCATATTGTCCTATTTCCAGCAACCATTGTTAAATGTGATAGCAAGTTGGCCACTGAAGGCCAAACTGAGCTGCAATCTGTAACCCTAGATTTATTAGACCTGCTTGGGAATAATAGATATCTACTGAGCTTGGAAGCGTCTTCGGACAACGCTGGCTCTTCGGCTAACAAACGGGGATGAGCACCGACCCCTAGAGTCGGACACGACTGCACAAATGTGCGGGGGGGAACCTTTAAAAAAAACACTGAGCTTTAGATTTGTTAATGGATATTTGTCTAAATGATGTCTGTGGAAGAACTAGCTCATGACATATGATGTTTGGGCTGATGGCCAAGAAGATGCTACCACCCCTTGACACGTAAAGAGGTCCGTCAGACGAGCAAGATGCAGGAACATCAGTTATGATGCTGGAGCAGTGTCCACCATCATGTTTAGGGGGTGTAGCTCACTTATAAGGTCCAGGATAGGACATAGGGCACCCCCAGCTCTTTCCTCCAACACTTTACAGTTATTCCCTACTTCATTGAGCCCAGTGATAGGGACGATCCTGCTCCTAGGTCCACAGGATGAATTTCTCTACCATTATCTGGAAGCCTAAGAAGAAATGTTTGACATGGAAAGACCTCCTCACCCACCATTGAGTTTCCATCAAAAGTCAGTCAGTGCTTCTTGGAAGGTCACAAACAAAACATGATTGCCACACGTTCAATAATAAACAGCCATCCTCTACTATTTTGAAGCCAATAGTTCCTTTGGTATCCATGGTTTTCAGCCAGTTAGAGAACCAGGGAACTGTTTACTATTTTTTTCTCATTTCCACCTACCTGAAGGTTTGGAAATCTATCTCCAGCAAGAATAGACAAATGCCTAGGTAGAAATAGATAGAATAGTAGCCTGTGTTCTGGCTACTATTCTGAGAAGGAATATTCTGAGAAGGAAACAAACATTCTGAGAAGGAAACCACTTTTTTAATATATTTTTTTGAATTTTAAATATACATAGATAAAAGTTTGAAAAGGAAAAAGAAATAGAAATAGAAATCAAAGAAAGAAAAGAAAAAGTGTAGTAAAGTAAATAGAAAAAGAGAAAGATGAAACATAGAAATTAGTCAACTTCCGATTTATCTCTGGTCTTAGTAATTTAAATATTAATATCTTTCATGCTAGTACTATATATAACATTGTAAAACATTTCCTGTCTAATATATCAATTTATATATGTTTTAATCTTCAAACCCCCATATAAGCTTTGCCCCTCCTGCATTTTGCAAATAGTCTGTTAATGGTTTCCATTCTTTAAGAAAGTAATAATTTGTATTTTCTTTTAATAAACATGTCAATTTATCATTTTCTGCCATGTCCATTACTTTTAACATCCAGTCCTGTATCGTAGGTATAATCTGATTTTTCCAATTTTGTGCATATACAAGTCTTGCTGCTGTAACCATATATTGTATAATTCTTGTAAATTTCTTTCCTATTTGTTCTTCTAATATTCCCAATAGAAATCGTTCAGGTTTAAATGGAACTCGAATTTGTAAAATATTTTGCATCAATGAGTGTATTTGAGTCCAAAATTTCTTTGCAATCTCACATGTCCACCACATATGGTAAAATTGTTGTTGTTTATTCGTTCAGTCGTTTCCGACTCTTCGTGACTTCATGGACCAGTCCACGCCAGAGCTTCCTGTCGGCTGTCACCATCCCCAGCTCCCCCATGGTTGAGTCCGTCACCTCCAGAATACCATCCATCCATCTTGCCCTTGGTCAGCCCCTCTTCCTTTTGCCTTCCACTTTCCCTAGCATCAGCTTCTTCTCCAGGGTATCCTGTCTTCTCATTATGTGGCCAAAGTACTTCAGTTTTGCCTTTAATATCATTCCCTCAAGTGAGCAGTCTGGCTTTATTTCCTGGAGTATGGACTGGTTTGATCTTCTTGCAGTCCAAGGCACTCTCAGAATTTTCCTCCAACACCACAGTTCAAAAGCATCTATCTTCCTTCGCTCAGCCTTCCTTATGGTCCAGCTCTCACAGCCATAGGTTACTACAGGGAATACCATTGCTTTAACTATGCGGACCTTTGTTGTCAGTGTGATGTCTCTGCTCTTAACTATTTTATCAAGATTTGCCATTGCTCTCCTCCCAAGAAGTAGACGTCTTCTGATTTCCTGGCTGCAGTCAGCGTCTGCAATAATCTTTGCGCCTAGAAATACAAAGTCTGTCACTGCCTCCACTTTTTCTCCCTCTATTTGCCAGTCATCAATCAAGCTCGTAAAATTACCCCTCTTTTTTTTAACATTTCCAACACAAGTTGGAAACATTCCCATACATTTTAGCTAGTTTTTGTGGGGTCATATACCATCTGTACATCATGTAGAAATTTTCCTTCAAATTATAACACAAAGTAAATTTTAGTCCTTTAATCCACATGTCTTCCCATTGTTGCATTTGAATATTATGACCAATATTTTTTGCCCATTTGATCATGCAGTCTTTAACTTGTTCCTCTAAATTCTCCGTTGACAATTATTTTTGCAAATTGGGGAGTATATATTGATCTAATCCATTTAATAAAATTTCCTCCAAAGTTCATATTTTCTAATACTTTAAACATAAAAGGCCAATTTAAATTATCAAAAGCTTTTTCAGCATCTATAAATATCAAAGCAGCTTGTTTTTCATAATGTTGTTCCAGATATTCCAATATATCTAATATATTTCGGACATTGTCGCGGATCTGTCTCTTAGGCAGAAATCCTGCTTGATCTTGATGGATAAAGTTTTTAAGAATGTTTTTCATTCTTTCTGCCAATATAGTTGTAAAAATCTTATAGTCATTATTCAGTAAAGATATTGGTCTATAATTCTTAAAGTCAAGTCTTTTTGTTCTTTAGGGACCAATGTTATATGTGCTTCTTTCCAAGTCTCTGGCATTGTTCCTGTCTCCAAAATCGAATTCATAGTCATCTGTAAAGGTAAACATAATTCGTCTTCAAAACATTTATAATAAGCTGCTGACAGGCCATCCAGTCCTGGTGCTTTTCCACTACTAATTTTCTTAAAAGCCTTTGCCATTTCCTCTGTTGTTATAGGGTTGTTAAGCATTAATCTTTGTTGGTCATCAAGAACAGTTAATTTCTGTTTACTCAGATATTCTTCAATGTCCATCAAATTAACTTCTTGTTTTTTATATAGTTTTGAGTAATAATCATAAAAAGCTTCTTGTTTGTCTATATTATTCACCATAACTTTTCCTTCATGTTGTATTTTGGAAATTAAACTTTTTTGTCTTTGTTTCTGTAATTTATAAGCCAACCATCTACCTGGTTTATTAGCATGTTCAAAATATTTTTGCTTTGTAAATTTCATTTGAGTCTCTATCACTTGTGTCAATATCATCGATATCTGTTTTTGTAAAAATTTAATTTGAGTAGGTAAAATATCATCCATTGGCTTATCTCTTTATCTTTTATTTCATCTAAAATCAGTTGAATTCTCTCTTGTTTCTTTCTCCTCATTTGAGCATTATATTGAATAAAGTAACCCCTCATATTAAGAGCAGAGACATCACACTGACAACAAAGGTCCGCATAGTTAAAGCAATGGTATTTCCTGTAGTAACCTATGGCTCCGAGAGCTGGACCATAAGGAAAGCTGAGCGAAGGAAGATAGATGCTTTTGAACTGTGGTGTATTATAAAATACTCTGTGTATTATAAAAAATATTCGGTGCATAAAGTCCAACAACCAATGTTTTAGTTCCTTGTATGTTTATTTCAACTGCAACATAACGTCCTTCGTCATCCGTTAATATCAATTTTGGATTTAACTTTGGTTGTATATACAAAACTACCCCCTTCGTTTTTTTATTTCCAGCTGAAATAAATTCTTCTCCAAGTTGTTTTTGAATCAGGTATTTAGTGTCTTTTTTGCAAATGTGAGTTTCTTGTAAGCAAATTATATCCAATTTCAGTTTTTTCAAAAAATGAAAGATCTTCCTTCTTTTCTGTGGCGCATTTTTTCCATTTATATTCCATGTCAGATATTTATAATCCATAATTGTTTTGGTGGTTAAAGTCCCTTTTTCAAGTCCAGACCTGCAGCTCCTATCTCAGATAAATCTTCTTTCTTCTTCTTGTCTTTAGATGTCGCTCCTCCCTCTTCCAAGTCTTCAGTTGGCACACCCATTTCTGTCTTGTATTTTTCTAAAAATGCTTTTGCTTTTAAAATGGAAGTTATTCTGAACTTCTGCCCTTTGAACATAAAAGATACACCCTCTAATTTCTCCCATCTAAATGCAATATTATGTTGTTTTAATTTGTCTGTAAGGAAGCAGTAATCTCTTCTTTTCCTTAATATTCTCAAAGGTATTTCTTTTAATATAATTATTTCTTTCCCTTCTATATTTAATCTATTATTGTAATGTTTCTTCAAAACTTGTTCTTTTACCACTTTTCTCACAAAATATATTAATATATCTCTAGGTACTTTATTTTCTCTTGCATATTGTGAGTTCACTCTAAAAAATTTATCTATTTCCAAATCTAAATCTTGTTCTTTTATCTCTAAAAATTTAGCCAATTCAGTTATAATCCTTTCTCTTACATCTTCATTTGCTTGCTCAGGAACTGCTCTCAGTCTCAAAATATGTTCCTTCTCTCTCATTTCCGCTAATGCTGTGATGTCTGAATTGTGTTCAATTTCTTTGGTAACATATTCTGATTTAATCTCTAATTTTTGCATCTGACCTTGTGTATCTTTAAGTTCTCCTGACAGAGAGTTCACAACTTCCATAACAGTTTGTATTTCTCTTTTAAACTCATGCTTTATCTCCTGTGTAATTTCCTTTTTCATATCTTCCATCTTTTTGTCTATCTTCTTATCTAAGGATGCAATTTGTTCTTCCATCTGCTTATTTTGCTGGCCCAAATTGGCTGATGAATCTTCCACTTTCTTGTTTAATGCTGCAATTTGTTCTTCCATCTGTTTATTTTGCTGGCCCAAATTGGCTGATGAATCTTCCACTCTCTTGTTTAATGCTGCAATTGCTTCAAGGATATTTTTTGTTTCCGATAGTGGAGTTTCCGTTGTTGGAGCAGATGTTGCAGGTTCAGTAGATGCTCTCCCAGCCTCTTTCTATCTCTCCTCTTCAATACCACTGATGCCATGGTGTAGATAGTTTTCCTGTAAAAGAAAAAAAAAAGAGGAGAAGGGGAAAAAAAGGGAGGGGGCTGAGAGCGACTAAAAATAAAAAATACAAAAATAAAAAAGGCAATAGTTACAGCCAAAAGGTGACTTTTTTAAAAAAAAATCAAAAAAGTAAAAACAGTCCTTTAAAAATAATTGTCTTCAAAATTCATTTGTAATCCATTAGATAAATAAGGTAAATAAGTCTATATAATCTCAAAGCAAAAAGTAAAGCAACAGATAGTCAAAACAATCCTAGATAAAGTAAACAGTTCCAAGGTTTCTCACGCCCACTAGTACTCTTCAATCCAGCCAAAAGTAACTGAAGTAAAAAAAAGTTATAGTAGAATTATTTGCAATATATAAAAAGAAAAAAAGCAACAATAAGCCAAATCACTTCTTCTCCCAAATTACCTATTAAAAAGTCCAATTCTATATAATAAGTCCAAACAAAATATAAAAATTTTAAACAGGGCTTGTAAAAGAAAAAGAGATTTTTCCCCCCAGCAATATTCACCAAGGAAAAATAGAAGGCAGAGTATTAATTATTCCATATAAGAACAAAGTCCAAATAAAATGTTTCCAAAATAAAAATGTATATAGTAACCAAAAAATAGAAACTTTAAATCCAAATAAAAGTAAAAATAATAGGCAAATCACTTTCCTTCATGGCAAAGTCAATTAACTTTTCCTTCCCACCTTTTGACAGTCTTTGACAGGAAAGAAAAAACCACTACTAGCAATTATCTAACAAGTCCAGAGATAAATCTTAGAGCTTAATAAGGCAATTAAAGTTTAAAAGAAAACTAAAAAGTGCATCTAAAAGGTCGAGTGGGGAGCTACTTAACTTATTCAGCTTCACGGCTTCCAGAGAGCTTTTTGACGATCCCAGCCACCTTTTGCCGCTTCAATCTGCCTTCCCCCGTGGTGGAAATACGGGGGTCTGCAGAGAGCAGCAAATCCGGCAGCCCTTGTGGCAAATCTTCTGCTCACCCTCTCTCCGAGGGTGATTTTTCGGCGATTTTCTTCTTTTTAATCGCCGCTATTAGGAAGCCGTGGAAACGAAGCTCAGAGCTACGCTTCGCCGCTCCGCTCAGCCCGACACCCAGAAGTGAAAGCCCCAGAATTTTTTTTAAAAAAATATTATTTTTCCATTGTCTACCACAGTGTTTCTCAACCTTGGCAACTTTAAGATGTATGGACTTCAACTCCCAGAATTCCCCAGCCAGCCATGCTGGCTAGGGAATTCTGGGAGTTGAAGTCCACACATCTTAAAGTTGTCAAGGTTGAGAAACACTGGTCCATAGTAAAGGAGAATCAGTAATCTGGCTAAATATCCCTCATGTAAATTAGTTATCTTTTTCTCCAAATATCATCTAGATGGTAGCATCTCTTCAAACTAACAATCTGAAGCAGATTCTCACAGGCCACAAGAAACAGCAGGACAATGATGCTAATATGGAACCCAGACCTTAGAACAAAACAAGATGTCTACTTTGCTTCCACATTTACATTACTAGCACCATCTGCACAAATTCTCATGCAAGATTAGGGACATCTTCACACGTTCTTCTTCTAATGTGATCTGGGCCAATGTCTGACAGCAGTACCCCTCTGGATTCTACATAGGACAAACAGGCCCAATTTTGCCCCAAAGAATTAACAGACACTTGTTGGATGTTTCAGGACTCTATGCAAGGACAAATGATATCAGAACGTTTCAAACCCCACCTACAACACCAATATTCCAAATCTGGAAGTAGCCATTTTGGAAACAAAACACCAAACTTTAACAACACAGCTGGGTGAGAGATTGCTGAACTTCCATATATTTAAAGGTTTCAGGCTATCTCAGAAGGTCTCAACCAACACAATGTTTTTTTGTTAACACATTACAGTTGTTGATCAATGAAGTGTTTGTAATCTGTCTCACATGGAACCTGCATCTGTATAACCACCCTGTCTCCCTCTTTCAACCCCCCTCCCAATATCATCCCAATTTAAATCCTATATCCATCAAGCCACTGTATGCATCTGGTAAAAGGGGATGCAGCTCACAAAAGCCAATGCCTTTTAAATAAAATTTGTGAGCTGGAAAAGAAAAATTCCTGATTTTTAGCTACCATAGACTAACACAATTCTCCTTCTGCGGTATGTTTTTCTCCAGCACACTTGGTGTTTGTGTCTGTGTGTGTTTTTTTATGCAAGAGAGAGAGAGAGATCTTTACAATACCATCGTGCCAACGCATTCCTAATCTGAAAAGGTTCTCTGCCCACTCTGAGGAGGTTTCATATTTCCAGGGGCAATTTTTCAGATTTATTAATTAGAACAAATCAATAGAGCTTGGTGATTACGGCTAACTGAAGCCCTGTTAATTTTAACGGCTTTGCTCTATCTCAACCTGCATCCATCTCCATTTCAAGAGGGGGGGGGGGAGCAAAATATGCTGTTGTCATATTGCACACTTATTTTTTCTCCACTGCGTTGAAGAAGCATCCACCAACTTCTTTGAAGCAGGGAAGTCAGCAATGAACGTTGGCAGATTGAATGTGATCCGAGTGTAGGAAGGGCAAGATGGAAGAAAAGGTGTGGAAGCAGGCAAAGAGGATCCCCAACGTTGATTAATAAATGTATATGTTGCTAGCAATATATGATCTCTGGCTAGCTTGCAATATGCATATTGCATTCGGCCTATGCAAGATGGCCATGCCTTCTCCAAGGAGGCAACACCATTTGTCTTGTTCAAGTGCAGGGATGACGGGCTTCAATTTATCAAGGCTCTGGGCATCACTTAAATGAGCTTCTCTGATCCTCTGCAGAAGCAGAACTGCCACGGCATGAGCCTCTTCTGACTTTTGAGAGAGCATTAGAGGAGGCTGTTACAAAATGCAAAACAACACATCTCACATTGCACAATATCTGGTTGCAGAAACGCCAGAGCCCAGACAGTTCGGGAAAGTGCTGTAGAATCCTCGGCTGGAACAGAAATACCTGATTGTCTTGACAAACTTGTTTTCTTGCCTTCCTTTATCCCTTGCTGGCAGTAGAGGTTGCATAATTGCGTTATAACATCACCACGCTCAGAATTCCAAGCCGGGCGGCCCTGGATGACACTTGCTCTCTAAATATAGACGTTCGGAACAGAGCTCAGTAGTTGAGTGATGTGCCTTGCTGTGTCTCTCAGGAGCTAAGAGTGCAAGAATGGGTGCTCCAGCAATCAGGATGTGCGAGATTAGAATGATTTACCCTGAACCTGTGCAAGGGCCATAGATAACAGCCACCTCAGGATCAATGCACCATCAACAGGAAGTTGTTGATAACAAAAGATTGCCCATCTCTTCACTTGCTCTTGTTCCAATAAGTGTGGTGGTTGAATCCCAGACTGATAAAGATTTAAACCAACTGCAAGCTTCTCCATTATCAGTAGGAAAAAAAAAACTAATAAAATGAAATCATTTTTTTCTCATTTCCACCTACCTGAAGGTTTGGAAACATATCTCCAGCAAGAATGGACAAATACCTAGGTAGAAATAGATGGAATGGTAGCCTGGGTTCTGGCTACTATTCTGAGAAGGAAACAAATATTCTGAGAAGGAAATCACTAACTTCCCATTCCTCTCAGAATTTTTTTTAAAAAAATACTATAACAGTGTTTCTCAACCTTGGCAACTTTAAGATGTGTGAACTTCAACTCCCAGAATTCCCCAGCCAGAAAGTTGAGGGGGTATTACCCTGGAAAATACAGTTGGGCACCTTAAGCTAGTAACCAGGAAAGAAATGTTTCATGCTATTTCTGCAACTCCAGCTAATAAAAGCAATCACTTGGAGAAGCATAAATACTTCATTTGTTAATTAACCCCGCTGCTTTTCTATACTCTACTAATTCTAATTCCAATTGGCAGTAAAAGGGAAGGGGCTTGATCTATAGATTTCTTCAGGGGAAGGCATACTTACCATTACTGCTGCTCCACTTCGGTGCCTTGATTAATAACATGTTCAGCATAATTGAATAATTCCACCTTCCACACAAGCATAGATGGCTTTGATTTCATCCAAGAAATACTTGTTTCTCAGTGGTTTGCCAAAACCGTCCTAATTCTTCCTGGATTGCCATTATTCACAACTGATACCAGAAGATCCAAATCACAGTGTAAATAGACTTGAACCTCACTACCACAATACGTCACTATATGTTCCAATAGAAGAGAATCTCTGTAGCTCAGGGTTGAACTGTGGAGTTCTTGGTGCTCTCTGAGCTTGGGTGTTTGCTCGCAGATGTTTCATTACCCAATTAGATAACACCATCAGGGCATTGATGATGTTACCTAATTGGGAAATGAAACATCTGCAAACAAACAACCAGAGAGCACCAAGAACTCCATAACTATATGTGTTGGGATGACAGTTGTCCTTAGTTAAGCTATTGTTGTTTATTCGTTCAGTCGCTTCCGACTCTTCGTGACTTCACGGACCAGCCCACGCCAGAGCTTCCTGGCGGCCGTCGCCATCCCCAGCTCCCCCATGGTCGAGTCCGTCCCCTCCAGAATATCATCCGTCCATCTTTCCCTTGGTTGGCCCCTCTTCCTTTGGCCTTCCCCTTTCCCTAGCATCAGCATCTTCTCCAGGGTATCCTGTCTTCTCATTATGTGGCCAAAGTACTTCAGTTTTGCCTTTAATATCATTCCCTCAAGTGAGCAGTCTGGTTTTATTAAGTTAAGCTATGCGTTACAACAAAAGCATCCACCTGAGCTTGGGTCTCCAATGTGGTGAGCACCGGGCTTCCTCTGCTGCAGGATTTTATTTTATTCTGATTCTTTTCTCTTAAAAAATGGGAAAGCTTCAAGTTACAGAGGAAAGCCTAAGCCTTGTTGTCTGCCTTGAAAAAGCTAAGCAGGGTCAGACATGGTTGGAAATTGGATGGGAACCACCAGAAACTCCCAACCTTCCATGCTAAACTGGAAATACAGGGAAAATCCAGGAGAAGACAAAGGCAAACCACCTCCATATTGTTGCCAAGAAAACTACATAGATGTATCTCTGCAGCCATGAGGAGTTGAACCCAATTTAAGGGACAATTCACTTTGGACCACCAGCCCAGGAGAAAGAAAAGGCAGGAATAAGATGAGGTTGTAAATGGCATCCTGGGAGACTACAAGGAGTGTAGCAGTTTGCTTTTTGGCCAATGGGCCAGAATCACCATGGCAGGAATTTTGTGAGAGTGTCCACCACCATCAACGTCAACGTCAACGTCGTCATCGTCAACATCAACATCATCAACGTCAACGTCGTCATCATCATCATCATCATCATCATCATCAATCATCTCAAAAGTGTCCTCCCCTCGCACCACAAGAAGATATGGATCCAGGATAAGATGTGGTGCTAGAACAGCAGAAGGATGGAATGCAAATATGGTGCTAGTTTTTTTCTGCTAGGGTTAGGGGACAAATTTCATTGGTTCCCATGTTATGAAAATCTACTTAATTTCCTACTTACAACGTAGGAAGTGAACTAAAACACTACCAACCTTCCAAATTGGCACGTCTCCAATTATTACTATTTTTAAAAACAAAACTGTGTAAAAAAAAACCGGTGAAGCACATCAAAACATGTTTCTATGAATGAAAACAGTGTGCAGGACTGCATTATATTAATAGCAAAGTGCTTCCAGGCCTAACTATATTAGGCAAAACTGTGCAGACTTAGTTAGAGAAATTAAAATGACTATGAACATTTCAGAGAGATGTTTCCAAACAATCCAAAATTGAGGTGGAAATGTGACAGATGTAATTTAAGATGGGGAAAATGTGAAGGGAAACCGAAATCGACTCATTTGACTCTTTTGATTTCCAGCTGGCTATCTGTTCACTCCCAAAGCACATCCTGTTCAATCTGCTTTTCTCCCCATCTGAGGACAGATACCAGGATCTTGATGGCAAAGGTTTTGATTTATTACACCGATTCTCATAGATGCACTTGAAATTCAACCAAAGGGACGCTGCAGAACATGAATCAAAAGCAGCTTTTTAGCTATCCAAAACTGGGGTGGGGGAGGAAGAGAATGGATCATGAATATTCATGCTTGAGTCTGTGTGATGGATATCCAACAGGTTGGCATCATATCTGCAGAACTGTAATGCCAATATTGGGAGGGGGGGGAGAGATTTACAGTCTACACCAGTGCTTTCCAAACTGCTGCCGTTGGCGACACACCAACGGCAGCAGTGGCGGCGGCGCGGGGGTGCGCGCGGTGGCAGCGGCGTGCACGGCGGCAGCGGCGGCGGCCTCGTGTTTTCCGCTAAAACGCGGAAGTGCTGAAGGCACGCCGCTGCCATCGTCGCTGCCGCCGCTCCCATACACACTGCCGCCCCCGCACCGCCCCCGTGCACACCCCCGCTGCCGCTTCCGGGTTGTTTTGCGACACACTAAACTGTGTGTTGCGACATACTAAAGTGTCGTGACACACAGTTTGGAAAGCTATGGTCTACACAATTGAGCAGGATGTTTGCAGGGTAACAGGTCCAAAAAGTCAAGATGTGCAAAGCAGATAAAACAAATAGGAGGAGCTCCGATTGGTCGATGGCCACCATCTTGAAAATTTTGGACCATACACTTGAGTAGTGTTTCTCAACCTTGGCAACTTTAAGATGTATGGACTTCAACTTCCAGAATTCCCCAGCCAGCAATCCCATTTCTAAATTCCTGGGGCTTTGATCCATCCTTCCCAGCCCTCCAAACCACTGGTGCTTCTTAAATATTTTCAGAGTCTGGAGGGCTTTCATTGTCAGACTTCATCTCCGGCTGAGACTTTCCACTAATCGTAGCCCATGGACAACCGAAATCCCTAAACGAATGTCACTAAGGTTTCAACTGATTCCCATTCAAAAGAAGATAAATGCCAGGAATCAAATCAATGGAGTCAGGTCAGGATGTCCTCCAGGCACTGAACTTCAAGATGAATGCTCCTCCAGAGGCATGGATTGATCCATTAGATACCTAGCCTGCCTTTCCTCCAGGGCTCAGGGTCCAACGTTCAACGTTCAAAGATTGCAGTTCATCCTGCAACCTCTGTCCCAAAACAGCTTTGTGAGGTAGGTGAATGGACCAAAATCACCTGGAGAACTTCGGCCAGAACTCCATTGTCCCACCATCCCTCTCCTTTCCTAATCCAGGAACGGTTTCAGAAGTGGGCGGCGGGTGGGGGTGGCCTGTGAAGACAGTCGTGGATTTTATCTACTTGGTGATTAGACTTTTTGCTTGCTTTTCTGTTCAGGAGCAAAAAGGGGTGTACATAATGCTGCTTCCTCCTATTTTTTCCTCACGATAGCCCTGTGAGGTAGGTTGGGTTGAAGGAGAGGGTGTGGCCCAAAGTCACTCCGTGAGTTTCTGTAGCTGAAGGTAGACTTGGGTCTAGGTTCCCTGCTCCTAGTCCAATACCTTCTCCATTACCCCAACCTGGTTTTGGAGCTGAGAGAGGGAGATTGGCCCAGGGTCCCTCAGGGAGTTTCTGTCACTGAGGGGGGACAACCTGGGTCTCCCTATGTCTAGTCCAGCACCTTCCCCACTAGACCACCCTGGCTCTTGAGCTGAGAGGGAGGGAGTGCCCAAAATTGTCCACAGACCTTCCATGATTGAAGATGGATTAGATTCTGGATCACTCTCCTCATAGCCCAACACCTTCATTACTACCCTGCAGCGTCTCTCTTCCCAGTGTCTCCAAACTGGGCTGCGAGTTATCCAGTTCCTTCATGTTAGAATTATCAGGGGTCAACTCAGCATTGTCTCATAAGCATAAGGGGGGGTGTCCTTTCTAGTAAACGCATCTCTATTGTGCTTGTGGGATGTCACATGGGTCACCTGATATCCACTTCCTTCTTCTTCTTGAGTTTGGGGGATTAGCAACCTCCATTACTCTTTGGGCACACTTGCAAGCAGGAGGTGCTGCAGAATGCAGCTCTCGTCCTTTCATCTCGCTTGCACACAGATCTACTATGAATCTACTTTATCCAGATCTACTGAATAAATGTAAGATATCTATTTTTCTTCATCTAACTAATGTGTGAAGACTGAATTTATTTCTGAACGTAATTAAGCGTAATGTGCAAGTCCCTTCTGGTTCACGCTTCTACTTTGCAAGATTGTTGTTAGCTGCTTGGATTTCTTTTATTAACCTTCAAAACTCCATCACTTCAAAGGATTTCCTTGGCTGAGGAAGATATTCATGGGATGTTGAGGATTTTTATGTGTGTTGGAGGGGGAAAATATTTTATGGTTCTTTTGATGAGAGATACAGCCCTCTAGAAAAAATGTCCTTCACATACAGTACATCTGTTTCAGAAGGAAGTCCTTTACAGTCCAGAAGTGGAAAACAAATAGAAAGGACACAGATCACACAGGGAAGTCATCCAGGGAGACCTGATTCTTCTACAGCCTCTGGAATATGGGTCTGGGTCCAGAAGGATTAGGTTCCAAATTACTGTCAACTCAAACTTTGCTAAGCAGCTGTGGAGCTCATCCAAGAAAGTGGATTTAGAAAGTCTAAAAGATGGAATGCCACTGGATTGAGTTCTGTCTGGAAAAAAATAATGGTGAAGTATGAATAGGAAATTCTACTCTCCAAATAGAAATGATGCCTTCCCACCAGGCTGGTTATCAGTGCTGTCTGCAGGGGGCTAAAAAAATTCAAGATGGTGTTTGTGACCACACAATTGAGGCCCCACCCCTTTTTAAAAAGGGGTGGGGCTTCAATCAGTCCATCACAACCGACATCTTGGATTTTTTTTACCACTTCTTGTGGATACCTCTGCTGCTAACAAATCCCCCTCCACGGATGAAGCTTCATATTAACCCCTGACTTAAAAAGCTGAATGGAACCAAAAAACAAAAAATCACATGCCTCTCCCATCTATCCAACCCCATGCCTAGGCCTCAAGCCCCTTTTCTCCACACAGCCCTGGCAGCAACATTAGGGCCAGGGGTCCACAAAGTTTAGGGACAGAAGAAGAACAAGGAGTCACCTTTCTGAACGAAAATGTAACTGGACCAAGAATAAAATCAGTAAGTCTTTTGTACTTACCTTTTGAACCTACTATGTCTAAGCGTGTGATTCTTTATGCTTGGGAGGGCTAAGTGTGTAAGATCAATAACCTGTATCTCTCTAACATGCTCACTGGCTCTGTTTTTAAATAATATTCTTTTTCCGTACACGTGCTTACACTACGTTAAGCTCTGCTCCATTCAGTCATTCTAGCAGGCCACTAATGGCCTTCAGCTTCAAGAATTGACCCTCCTCCCAAATTTTCATGGCATTCGATCCCGTGTTCCTCACCACTAGAGAGGATGTGAAAAAAGCTGGGAGGTTTCATATCTGCCACCCAAGGGAACCATCTCACTTTACTCAAGACCAGCTTGAGAAGAGCGTGCACAGCCATCCCTTAGCTGGCTAAGATTTGGAGATTTCCACGGTTCTTGGCTTCTTGGATGAATGGGAGTCTTTTCCTTTCTCTCCACAGAAAGGGCAGCCTGCCACTAATGAGAGGAAGAAACAGTAATCCTCGCCTCTTGCTAACAACTGGGTTTTTGCTAATGGCAAAACTGGAGCCTGTCCTGGGAATCCTGCACAGAAGATTAAAAGGCAATTACATTGCATATTATGAGCACTCCTTGTTTAGCTGTCAATTGCAAACAAAGCTCACTCTCAGTGCATTTCTGAATTGTCTTTGGGGACAATAGATTATTTCCTTGGACAAGAGGAAAACTTTTAGGACCATGCGGTTGACCCCAATACCTATCAGCCCCTGTCGTCACGATGAGTCAGGGATGATGGGAATTGTAGTCTAACAACATTTGCAGCTGGAACTGCAGGTAAAATATATATATTCCTGTTCCAAGCAAAGCTGTTTGTTTTTGGTTTTTTTGTAAACTAAACATTGAGAGGTCAAATAATTCTAATTTTGTCAGCTGGTTTGACAATTCCATTATTATAGCTTCTCATGCTTCAATAATTATGGGGAAAACATTGCGGGTTTATTTCATAATTTCTGTATTTCAGTTGTTGAGTCCCAATATTTTACCATCTTAATAGGAAATTTATTTTAAGCTACTCTAGCTGCCCCCCTGCTCCTCCTCCTCCGCCTCCTCCTCCTCCTCCTCCCTGATACTATGTTTAGATAAGCTCTAATTACAAGAAATTAATGGGGTAAGTAGATCAGTGGATAAATTTAAGTACAGTAGCTGTATGATCTAATTTGATTGCATAATCAGGCCTGTCCATTGAATATACATACAAGACTATGATTGATAAAGATGCAGTGCTTTGATGCATTGAACAAAGTGGTTCGGGAGGCATTTGGCATAAAAGACGTCCCATTTATTGCTGGGAATAATGTACAGCTGCATTGTATATTCCTATCCATGCAAAAAAAAAAAAATTGCAGCGTTAAATACACACCTGGACTGCAGTTGTTTTCAGTGTTCTCCAATACTAGTTTACATTTGTGGTTTGCTGTGGTAAAAAGCCAGTTTGGTCTAGTGGTTAAGGCAATGGGCTAGAAACCAGGAGACTGAGAGTTCTAGTCCCGCCTTGGGCACAAAAGCTGGCTGGGTGACCTTGGGCCAGTCACTCTCTCAGCCCAACTCACCTCACAGAGTTGTTGTTGTGGGGAAAATAGGAGGAGGAAATAGTATTAGGTGTGTTCGCCACCTTGAGTTATTTATAAAAATAATAAAGATGGGATAATTTTTTTTTTAAAAAAGGGTATTGTCAAATCTTTCCACCTCAGAACAAAGTAGAAGTAAACAAGTGTAGGCTTAATGTGGCCCTATTAAGTGAATCCACAGTGTGGTATTAAGATGGCAGGAATGCTTCTCAAATTTGTAGGCAACATAACATTAGTGGGATAACTAATATCAGAAGACCGAAACAAGGTTCAGAATGATCTTGAAATTTGAAGTTGAAATAACAGGATGAAATTTAACAGAGAAAAAATGCAAAGTTATTCACTTAGGAAACAAATCAAATGCCTAAGGGATAGATGGAGGATGTCTGCTTTGGTAAGAGTAATAGTAGGTGTGCGAAGAATCTTGGAACTGTAGTTGATCACAAGCTTCACATGAGTCACTAAAGCAGGGCTTTCCAAAGTTTTCCCGCGGCGACACACCAACTGCCATTGGTGTGTGACCGCGGGAAAACCCGGAAGTGCTGCCGTTGCGGCAGCGCACAAAAACCTGGAAGCCGGTCAGGACGACTTTTATTGTACTAACAGAAGCTTGCAAATCTGAATGCACTTCCTCTCTCCCTCCCTTCATCTTCATGAGAACGAGGGAGGGTCTTGTCTGAGACGCTTTCTCAGGTTACAGCTCTGCCCCGGACTCAGGTTTCTTTTATCTGACTGTTGCCTTGGTTGCGGCTCTTCCTCCTGTTCCTCAAGGTTATGCCTTCTGCCCATTACGTTGGGTGATTTTGGGCCACCCCCTCCCCCCTCTCCTTTCAGCCTAGTCTACACTGCAGGGTAATTTATTTATTTATTTATTTATTTATTTATTTTATTTAATTTATATAACCGCCCATCTCCCCCAATGAGGAACTCTGGGCGGTTTACAATAAAATAGTTAAAATAAAATATAAAATATAAAACATCAATATACAATAAATGTAAAAATAATAAAAAAATTATGAATCCAGATGGACGATGGAATTAAAACGAAGGACATTATAAAATTAAGGAGTTAGCCACCCCCATGAGGAACTATCCCTCCCTCGATCCCATGCCAGGCGGCAAAACCAGGTCTTCAGCTCTTTCCTAAAGGTCGGGAGGGAGGAATAGAAGACAACTCTATGAATGCCATCCTAAGCGCCTGAACCAAAGGACGGATCAAAATCTGATAAATTAACTAATAGACATGAAGTCAGGCTGGTCAGCTGGCTCATGTGGTCCAGAATATCCGTTTCCAAGTAGACCATTCATACCAGAACAGGGAGAAGAAAGGGTTGTTGTTGTTTTTAACCAGATGTGGAAAGAGATGCTAAATTGAGTTGGGGAAGAAGTACTCTGGAGAATTATTGTCTCCCAGTGTCAAGTGGGGGATCCCTTTCAATGAGAGAGCGCCAGCTTCAATTCTCTGAACAGAGGGGTGTCTCTCTTAAGCAAGGTCATACCTCTTGGCGATGCAGCAATCTTTCAAAAGCAGCCTTAATATCCTTTCCTTTGATTAAAACTGCCTTGAATAATGAGAAGTTGCAACAACATGGCACTCTGATTATCTTCTCTCCTAGAGAAATAGAGTACTGGAAAGCAGGGAGATAACAGATCCAACTGAGAGATGGAAATGCAAACATGGACAAGAGTCTTATTCATCCTTCTTCGGTAACTGAAAAGTCCACTAGACTCAAAGTGAGGCTCATCAAAATGGTTTTGTCCATAAAAACCTCTCCCTTGCTAATGGCACCATCCCTAAGTTTATTAAAATATACAGATAGAAAACTCTCTTCATCTGAGAAGAGCCATTGCAAAGCTGTTGATTATTGCTCCTCCCTTTGAGTTAGGGAAGACTCACATGGACTCAAGAGCTGGTTTGATGTCATGGTTAAAGGCATCAGTCTAGAAACTGGAAGACCATGAATTCTAGTCCTCGCTGGCACAAAACCAGTTGGGTGACTTTGGGCCAGTCCCTCCCTCTCAGCTCAAGAGCCAGTGTGGGGTAGTGGGGAAGGTGCTCGATTAGAAGCCAGGAGACCATGAGTTCTAGCCCTGCCATGATCAAACAATCTTTTGTTTCCAACCACATCTCCTCCAATTGAGTTCCAATTGGAAATGTTTATGAACATTCCATAGTTGTACAAAGTAGAGTTGGATTTCAAGTAGAGTTGAAATACTCTAGTGTTTAATGCTGAAGAAGAAAGCCCTGACATTCTTTATCTGAAGTTTTGAGAAGTTCTTTTTAAATAGGCATTAACCTATGTCTAAAAATAGAAATCCAGTTGACATGATTCAAGCTATAGGCATTAACCTCTTTTCAGCCTATGACATGAATCCGTCTGGTTAAGCTGGGTTGTGCCATGTGATGGAAGAAGACCATGTAGACCCCAAAGCAAAGGAAGTTCAGCACAAAACAGCAACAAGGGCTGCCCCCTAACCAATAGAGTCTGTAGGGGAAGTCAAGGGCAGCACCTATGAAAAGAATGTCATGCTATCATGACACAAACCCCACCCCCTTTGTATGTGCATGGTACATCGCACACATGCCCCAAATAGGCAGAGTTTGTGGTGCAACAGCACCGGTCCTGCAGTGGGATAGAATAACAGCACAATCGCGTGGAGATTATGACACAGTAGTGTGATGGGAATCATCCCTGATGCTGGGAAAGACTGAAGGCCAAAGGAGAAGGGGACGGCAGGGGATGAGATGGTTAGATAGCATCACCGATGTAATGAACATGAATTTGAGTAAACTCCGGGAGACAGTGGAGGACAGGAAGGCCTGGCGTGCTGTGGTCCATGAGGTCACGAAGAGTCGGACACGACTAAACGACTGAACAACAACAACAACAAAGTGTGATGGGACAAGTTGCTTTCATCATTTTAACAGAAGAAGAAAGCTCCCACAGACACCTATGCACCCAACATTTCTGGGTTTGGGGAAATAAAAGAAGAGCTTAATGCTCTCACCAGGAGAACACGCAGGAAGAATGAAGAAATCATTGCCTTTGCTGATGTACCTCATCTGTCCTCTGGTTCTTGAACCACAGAAACCTGGTAGGTCTCTCCCTTCTTCATCCATTGCAGCATAGTTTGAATGTGACAAGGAATTTTCACCAACTTGTCTGCTTACAGGTGGAGACTATGACTCCTCCTTAACACCATGGAAGAAATAAAGTATCCCTTGTTTCAGTGATAATGTCCACCTACCATGATTCACAGATGGGCAGGCCCTGTCATTTGCTGACTTTAAGGAGATCCTGTGCACCACAACTCTGCAGCTGAACTTCTCCTCAAATATCTCGAAGGTCTGGTGTAAAACCATTCAAAACACCAAGCTCTCATCTTCTATGTAGAGCTGAGCCACTTAATTGAAAGCGGGTCCCTTGCGAGCTAAAGAAAATGCACTAAGTACATTTGATGGATGCTCAGTGCTCATTAAAAACATTCATCTCCTCCCTGCAAGTGCGTTTATCAGTGAATCAACCTACATTTGTTCCCACCAGGTACGTCAACACTGAAAACTAATGAAGTATCTGTAGTTTTAGGAACTTAATTCTGAGAGCGAAGGAGGAGGGAAGAGGGAGAATGGCTTCCAAGGAGGAATACCAGTCAAATTCAGTAAAACCACGTTTGGGATTAATCCTTTAGAGAAAAGACCCACCAAATGGAGGAAAATGTAGCTTGATGGTTACCTTTTCTGATATACCCATGCTGATGTTCCTTGATTTCACACTCTTGAAGCCTTTGCCGTATGTGATATATATTGATATATTGATATATTGATATATATATTGATTGCTAGTCACGCAAACAGAGCTGAGGCAGGCTTGAAATCATGCCAGCTAATTAAGTTTAAAAAATACTCTAGAGATTAGTGCTGAAGAAGAAAGCCCTGACATTCTTTATTTGAAGTTTTGAGAAGTTCTTTTTAAATTGCAAATTCCCCCAGTGCATTCTGAAGCTTTCTCTCATTCTTGGATATGCTTGTAATGACCTCGATCCTTGAGCTATTAAATCAGATTCAGGAGTAGGTAGTAGGCAATTATGTCGAAAGATCCACTTCAATCTCGGGCTGCATCAACCAAGGTATAGGGTCAGGTTTTCACATGGCACACAAGGACACCACCGCTGCCACCGCTGCGGCGAGCGAAAATCCAAAAGCACCGCAGTAGCGGCGGCACGCAAAAACCGAAAGCAGCGATGGTGCTTCCGGGTTTTCTCGCGCAATGCCGATGGTGTGTTGCCACAGGAAAAGTTTGGAAAGCCCTGAACTAAAGGCTTGCCCATAAATCATGTTTGGTTTGCTCAACAGGTAACCTACCAAACTCACAGTTCCGCAAGAGCCAAAAAAATACACGTCAGGCATATGACATTCTGAAGTCAAAGGAAAGTTGCATCTTTATAGAGTTGTTGCAAAACAATAGGGCACCATGATGAAGCCAAATCTGAGTGAGGACAGGAGCAGTGAGCAATACTTCTTGCCATTATTCTGGCTCTTCTGAACCGGAAACATTGAAGAATAGCAGTGACTCGGAGCACATATATTAACCTTAGAAAGTAAAACTACCATCTAGGCTTTGAGAAGCACCTGAGAAAGATGCAATCTATGTGTCCTCCATCTTAAGTGGGGCCCATCTCCTTATTTCCATTCACTTCCCCCACACACATTTTGAATTGTTGCTCCACCAATATCAGGAGCCTTCAAGGTCAGCAATTCAGCTTCTCACATTGACATGGGCCTCTCCAGATGTCTGTCTGTCTATTTAAAGGGATTTTCAACACAATAAAAACGGTACAAATTTTAAGTTGAAAGTAAGAAGAATGGGGCATGGTGGCTCAGCGGGTAAGACACCAGGCTTGTTGATCGGAAGATCACAAGTTCAGAGGTTCAAATCCCTAGCCCTGCATGACGGAGTGAGCTCCCGCACTAGCTCCAGCTCTTGCCAACCTAGCAATTCGAAAGCATGCAAATGCAAGTAGATGAATAGGTACCACTTCGGTGGGATGGTAACAGCGTTCCGCGCACGTCATGCCGGCCACATGACTGTGGAAGCGTCTTCGGACAACGCTGGCTCTTCGGCTAAGAAACGGAGATGAGCACCAGCCCCTAGAGTCGGACACGACTGCACAAATGTGCAGGGGGAACCTTTACCTTTACTTAAGAAGAATAAAGAAAAGTGAAAAGTAAGTGAAAAAGAAAGACAAAGAAAAAGTAGAAAAGAAAGACAAAGAAAAAAAAGAAAAAGTTACAAAGAAGTGGCTTCCAATCTTCTTAAAAGCAGTTATCAGTATGTTTATATTTTACCTTCTCTCTCTAAGGTTACATCCTAATTTCCTTCTTTCCATATTCTTCCCTTTCTAATCATCAAATCCAAAAGTTCATTTTTTTTCCCAGCAAAAAGTCCATAAGGGGTTTCCAGTCTCTAATAGATGGGCGGGATATAAATGTGCTAAATAAATAAAAATAATAAATGTAGCAGTTGATTTTTCTCTAAGCAAACAAGTTAATTTTTCCATCTCTGCTAGTCCCATCATCTTCACCAACCATTCCTCCATTGTGGGTATTTCAAAGCCTTTCCATTTTTGTGCATACAACAGTCTCACAGGAGTAATCGTATACAAGAATAGTCTTCCATGGTTCTTTTCTAATTGTCTTTCCATTAATCCCAGCAAAAAAAAGTTCTGGTTCCAGTTGAATATTAGTTTTTAAAATTCCTCGTATCATTATGTGTATCTGAACCCAAAATTTTCTGGAATTTTAAAAGTCCACCAGGCAGATGTCCAAACCGCCCAGAGTCCCCTATTCGGGAAGATGGGCGGGGATAAATTTAAATAATAAATAAATAAATAAATAAACCTCTTCATCCTCAAATGAAGGACAGGTGAAATCCACCTGCAATTCTCGTGATGGAGTGGAAGATAAGGAAAGTACATAAGGCCATCAGGATCGGGATGTGTGTGCTAACAGTACAAACCGGGACAGAGATTTCAAGCTGCTTCTGAGCACCTGTTTGCAACGCTCCTAATTATTTTATTTATATATAGGCTGACCATACGTCCCGTTTTGAATGGGACAGTCCCGTTTTTTTAGCATTTTTCAACCGTCCTGTCGTTTTGATAAAAATCTCAATTTTGTCCCATTTTTCAAACCCAGCGGGAATGGCGCAGAAGGAGGATCCAAGCCGGAGCTGCCGATTGGAGGCAGCCCACAAGAGGAAGCCCTCCCGCCTATCAGCATGCAGCAAAGGAGGGACCGGGGGCAGGGTTTGCAGGTGGGAACCAATTGAGCAGACCGGGGGGTGGGTTTGCAGGCGGGAGCCAATTGCGTGGACTGGGGGCGGTGTTTGCAGGCAGGAGCCAATCACGCGGGCCGGGGCCGGGGACCCCTGTCTTTTTCATGAATACGGAATATTACATAAGACCCCATCCCGTTTTGCCATCCCAATGTCCCATTTTTGTCTCAAGGAAATATGGTCAGCCTATTTATATATCAAATTTAGTCACCGCCTATCTCACTCAAAGAGCGGCTGATTATCAAGCCAATTCTGAATTCAGGCAAAGCGATTTCACCCAGCACTAAAGGCAATAGCTTATCATGAAAAAGAGCTAATGATGGATACCAGCTTGGCAGAGATCCTAGTCGCATCTCTGCCAATAGGACATAATGACTAAAACCTTCCCACTGAGCCGATCCTGTACATTGGTGTCCCGCTTGGCTGCTTTTCTACCCACTTTCTTTCCAGGCCCTTCGAGTCTAGTTATCTCCCACCAACAGACCGTGGTCTTGTTTGCTAAAGAGATAGAGATCGGCCCAAGTGAAATTGCCTTCAGTTTTCACATCTGCTTTTTTCGCTGAGGTTGGGCAGCAGAAGCAAAAAGTGTAATTGGAAAGCAACGTGTTACTAAAGGAAACATTAATTGCAGAGAGTGATTACAACAGGGACAATGTTCTGACGTACAAAGATGCCTACATTATAAATTCCCATACTTTCAACTGGGAAACTGTGAGCATCTTAAACCAAGCCAAATCCAAAAACGCTGGAGAATTCCTGGAAGCTTGGCACTCAGACAAAGCAGCCATCAACAGACACATAGAGGTAAACAACGTTTACATACCATTCATAAGAGACAATAGAAAAGCCAGAAGACCAGAACACCTCCTTGCCAGCAATCAACAACCAGATATGCAAAGATTAACAGCAAGATTAGCACCAGAGGAGCAATCAAACAACACAATATACCCTAATCAAGGAACTATTAACTCAGTCAATCATCCAAGTAGCAAACAACAGCCCAATCAAGGAACTCCTAAGGGGAGAACAACACCCCCACCAACACAAGCAGGACAAGCCATGGTATATAAACAGAGAGCAAGTCCCACTCCCTTTTCGCACTGAAGATGTTGCTTAGCCTGGCAATGAAACCTCTGCAAGAAAACAACAAGGCTCAGAGAGCACCAAGGACTCCACAGTTCAACCCTGAGCTACAAATATTCTCTTTGATTGATGCCTACATTCTCACGTTCAATGTTCATGGGTTCTGTTCCATCACTCCCTCCTTCGGGTCCTCCCAAAAGTGTGAATATTTAGGCTCCAACTCCTCTCTCATAAAACGGGCAACTTCTCATAATCATCCTGGTTTATAAAGCTATCCTGGTTTAAGTCATGCTCAAATCCAGGTCCTGCTGACTACACTGTAAACAGCAGGTTACTGGGAACTTTCATTACCCCACGTTCCCTGAGTCGTCCTGGGGATGCACCAGATCAGAGAGTTGATTTTGGCTTCTTTTGACCTTGCTACCAGCCAGCAGTTCTGTTTCAGCATCCTAATTCACTGTCAGGCCCACATGCCTTGTGCTTTTTATTGATCCAAACAAAATCATTTGGAACTGAAACTGAAATTTCATGAGTGTTTTTAAGGTAGTTTGCCGTTGACACTCACCCTAAATATCAAAAGGCTAGCTGAATTTAACATGTTTATTTAACATGACGAAATAAAAGTGGCAGAACTGAGGATTCTGCAGGGGGTAGCGATCTGCAGAATTATACTTATTTGGCATTGTTGAACCATTCAGGATGGACACCTGAGACTCAAGGTTTGGCTACAACTATCCCACTTTGTCTCTTCACTCAGAACATCTGCCATCATCTTTTGCGCTGATCAGCTGGCCCAATGGTTATGGCTTCCCTTAGTTCAGGGGTCCCCAACCTTTTTGGCACCAGGGACCGGTTCCGAGAAAGACAATTTTTCCACGGACCGGGGGGGGGGGGGTAGGGTTTGCAGGCGCAAGCCAATTGTGCGGACCGGGGGCGGGGTTTGCAGGCGGGAGTCAATCTCGTGGACGGGGGTGGGGTTTGCAGGCGGGAGAGAATATCGTGGGGCGGGATGCGGGGTTTGCAGGTGGGAGCCAATCGCGCGGGCCGGTTCGCGAGCGGGGGCCAATCGGGCCTTGCGCTCCTCGGCCCGCCTCTCCGCCCTTCTTTGCCGCGCGCTGATAGGTGGATGTGTTTCCCCTTCAGAGTCCCCACCAATCAGCTGCTCCGGCTCAGGCTTTGTCTTTGCGCCTTCCCAGCTTCTTCCTGCTACCAGCTGCTCTTCCTCCGACTCATGGCGGCAGGGACAGGCTCATTCCTGACACCACCGCTCACCTCCTGCTGTGCGGCCCACTTCCTAACAGGCCATGGCCCACTAGTGGGTCCACAGGTTGGGGACCCCTGCCTTAGTTCATGATGACTGGATGACCTTGATAGCAAAGTTTGTTTCACCTACACAATGTCTCCACTTTAGCCCATTGTTTCTAAAGGTTCTTTGGTAGCAAAACTGCCATCTGTAGGGTCAGAACACCCTTCTAGGATGGACCTCTTCCAGATGGATGGAGTCAGTTCCAGAATTCCCCAGCCAGCATGACCATTGCTTAGAATTCTGATGCTTGATGTCCACCTATTTGAAGGACATCAGGTTGGAGAAAGCTGAAATGGATAGTGCTGGTCCATAAATTCTAGTTTGGTAACAAAAGACACTGACTCTACGTAACCTTGTCATCCAACCCTAGTATCCAATCTTTCTCACACCCTCAACAATTTGCCCATCTTTTTCTTTATCCACTCGGGATATGGTCATCCAGTTTCAGGGCCATTAAACATGGAGGTTGCAATCCCATCTCAACCAGGTGCATTGTGGGAAATCTTAAATGGGGCTTTGCAGAGCTTGCGTCCCAAGATAAGAAAGTCTGGATAGGCTCAAGGACCAAGAAGGTGCTCTGGCTGGCATTGATTCTGTGCAAGGAAGAACTAATAGAATTATTTGGCCTTTGAGCTCCATGACTGTAGCATTAAAGAGGGCAGAGAAGTAGTTTTCCATTAGGTGTTAAAATGTTTTTGGTGCTAACATCCTTCTCTCCACTAAATCAGCTCTCGGTTACTTCACCTTTCACCATTCATATTCTAGAACAGAGCTTTCCAAACTTTTCATGTTGGTGACACACTTTTTAGACCTGCATCATTTCGCGACACACTCTTACAGCAGGGCATCATTTTGCGGCACACTCTTACAGCAGGGCGCAAAGCAGGCACTAGGACCCGCACAGAATCCTGGCAGGGCAGGTTTGGAGGCAGCAAGGCACAAGGCAGGCACTAGGACCTGCGTGGAATCCTGGCAGGGCACGTTGGGAGGCAGCAAGGCACAAGGCAGGCACTAGGACCTGTGCGGAATCACAGCAGGTTTGGAGGCAGCAGGGCACAAGGCAGGCACTAGGACCTGCGCAGAATCCTGGCAGGGTAGGTTTGGAGGCAGCAAGGCACAAGGCAGGCACTAGGACCTGCGCAGAATCACAGCAGGTTTGGAGGCAGCAGGGCACAAGGCAGGCACTAGGACCTGCACGGAATCCTGGCAGGGCAGGTTTGGAGGCAGCAAGGCACAAGGGAGGCACTAGGACCTGCGTGGAATCACAGCAGGTTTAGAGACAGCAAGGCACAAGGCAGGCACTAGGACCTGCGCGGAATCCTGGCAGGGCAGGTTTGGAGGCAGCAAGGCACAAGGGAGGCACTAGGACCTGTGCGGAATCACAGCAGGTTTGGAGGCAGCAGGGCACAAGGCAGGCACTAGGACCTGCGCGGAATCCTGGCAGGTCTCGGAAGCAGCAGCAGCCGCGACACACCCAGACACTGCAGCAGACACACTAATGTGTCCTGACACACAGTTTGGAAAGCTCTGCTCTAGAAAGTTTCTCATGGCTAATCTGAGTGTCTGCTATATTTCCCTACAACTTTCTTTGCTTCCACTTTATGCTAAATAAAAACAAAAGGTGACATTCCTTTCCTTCATGGGCACACACACACACACACACACACACACACACAAACACACCCACGCAGACACACACCTCTACAGACAACTGCTGGGGGAGAAAAGCACTTTCCCTTTTCTTTCTAATTTGGATGGTGTTTCCAAGGTAGCACTTTCAGGTTTCAGTTGATAAAGGCTGTTGCTGGGGAATCTGTTTCCTGCATTCTGCTTCCCTTTTAAGCTCAGCAGTGTGGACAAGAATCAAGGAATGCATTCGGACTGGTTCCTTCGCAAAAATAGTTTGATGGGTCTCAGCTCAGCCAATGGAGTCGAAAGGCTGTACCTGGTGGGTGCAGCACATTTCATACGTACTTTAGCAAGGAGACCTGCAGAGATTAGGCCGTATAATTTGAGGCCTCCACCTGAGAGATATTTTGCCTTGCTACTTGTTAATTCCAGGCTCAGCAATTAGTTGAGATCATTTTAAAAGGGTCTTTTGTAAGAACCATCTTAGGCCTCTGCCTGGTTTTGTATTATCATTTGTCACTTCTTAGAAAACTTTTTTTTGTCACTGCAACTTAAAAGAGCAAGCAAAAGCTTGTCTGGCTAGCAAAACAAACAGGCCAGCCTCCTCAGCCGAAGTGTTTTCTGCCAATAATTGCCTAAACTGTTGGCCTGTTTTGCCAGCAAGGAATAATGAAAGCATGATAGATAGATGATAGAGATGATGGACAAAGATGGATGGATGGATGGATGGATGGATGGATGGATAGATGATAGATAGATAGATAGATAGATAGATAGATAGATAGATAGATAATAGATAGATAGATAGATAGATAGATAGATAGATAGATAGATAGATTATGTACCATACCCTACATATAAATTGAATTATTATTGTAGGGCTACATTAAGAGAACCTTGCAAGTCTGAAAGTACAATTCTCCCGCCGTCACATTTACAGCCCGAGGAATTAGGGAGGGTCCCTTCTGAGCTTCTTGCCCCGCCCACTATCCAGCTGCGGGCTATGCCCCCTCTTATCTGACCATTCCCTAGGCAGCATCTCTTCCTCCTGTCTCCCAAGGTCTTTCCCACATACCATTTCAAGTTTTGACTCAGCAGTAAGAACAACATTCAGCAGAGGGATGTTGGGAGAGGACCTTATGGCCACATTTCGTTTTGGCTCCAAAATTGGACTCAGAGGAGATCAGGGGAGAATTCATTTGATTTAAGTTAGTTTAAATCTCAGCCTTATTTAATTTTTAGGGGTATCCAGCTAAGCTTGCTGAGAGTTAGTTTTTATTCTTTCCAACCCAACAGAATGTGGGACAGGAATTCGGTAAAGTTGCTCAGGACTCTGTCTGTTCACCAGCAGGGACATTCTCTGGAAACAGAGACCAAAATGGATAAGATGGTGCAAAAAAAAAAGATTGGGTTCAAAAATGAATTGGATCTGGCCAGAGGCTGTTGAGAAACATATTCCTGAAACAATCACCCCAATGCATCGTAATGCGAGAAACAGCTGGACAGCGGTTTGGAATATTGAGGACTACAGGTAGTCCTCGCTTAACAACCATTCATTTAGTGGTGGTTTGGACTTATGATGGTGCTGAAAAAAAAACAACTTATGACCGGAACTCATGCTTACAGCCATCACAGCATCACCGTGGTCACGTGATCATGATTTGGGCGCTTGGCAACTGGTTCACATTTACGACCGTGGCAGCGTCCTGTGGTCACATGATCACCATTTTCGACCTTTCCGGCTGGTTTCTGGCAAGCAAAATCAATGGGGAACCACATGATTCACAACAACCACATGGTTCGTTTAATGCCTGCGACGATTCACTTAACAACTGCCACAAAAAGGTCATAAATTCTGGTTGGATTCGCTTAATGACCGCTTCACTTAGCAACTGAAATTCCAGTCCCAATTGTGGTTGTTAAGCGAGGACTACCTGTACTCCGTTCTAAGCCCCACCCTCCTGGAGCATCTCCCTCCTGGGACCACCCTGTGCTTCACAATGCAAGAGGAGAGCAGAAACATTTACACACACACACACGATGCAACACACTCATTCTGGGAAACGAAGAAGATACAGACACCTCCTGTGGCCACCCCTGGTAAAAGGGGTTGGAGAGAAGCCAACTTCAGCAGGCTTTTCCTACCTTTTCTGTGGATTTTTTTCGGGGGGAGGGTAATTAGTACATTGGGCGAACCTGCATTCTTTTTGCTTAGTTCCTGGTTCAGCACAGTGTGCAAACCCGGAAGATAGGTTCATCCAGGAACCAACTGAAGTGTGCTGTGAGAATGCAACCACCATATGTATCCTTCATACACTGAACAATCTGACACATTAAAAATCACAGTATGGCAGCAAACTTTAGAAAGGCTCAGGGGGAAGTTGTGAGAGCATGTAGCCTTCGGGCTGGAGCAAAGGACAGGATGATTCTTGCAGGAACCAGCTAACTATAAGCAAAATAATGTTTTGTTAGGCATGCCCAGCTAATCTTTCAAAATTTGCTTAACCTACCTCCTCATGGCCTTTCTATTTTGCATTTTTAGTTTGCATCCTGACGATTGGTTTCTGGCTGCTCCTCCTGGTCTTACTGCAAATTAGAACGTAACTTCTTTTAAACTAAAAATGCTCTTCGTGGCTTTTAAGTTGCACAGTCATCTCCCTTTTAAAGAAAAAAAGTGTGCATTTCCTCTGAGAATGGCATGAAAGAGGCCTAAAGCCCTAACCGATTGGCTGACTTTTCCAAGTTGGCATTCAAAACTATTGTTAGTTTACAACTCCTGTCAAAGCCAGCAGGGAGGTCAATAAAATGTAGTTTAACACCTGGGGATTCCAATCTTGTGCTCTTCTTTACGTTTCAAACAATAACTCAGATTGGTTCTAAATAAGGGGACTGGTGGTTCCAACTTGCTTACCGTGGCAGAGCATTGCAGAGCGGCATTCTGGGTGGTGAAGAGGAGCTGTCCAAGCACACCGGGTGCTGAAGCAAAGCCAACATGTCATCAATCACAACTTGTTTGCCTGTTTTTGGAAAAGAAATGTTGTCCTTCATTCTGAGAAGAACATCGTGGAGAGACTTAATTTGCCCACACAAGGAGGAAGTGTTTCAGAGGCCTCCTTTCCCTTTTTCCATAGAAAATGGTGCTTTATCATGGCAGCTGCTGTTCAGTTAAAAAAAAAATGGGGAGAACATTCACGTATTTCCCATGTATCATCTTGTTTGATTCATAAATGTCCTCATTAGCCATGTAAGTTGAATTTGAAACTTTAATTAGCATCTGCAATAAAATAATTAAGCATTTCTTTTCTCTTTATTACATTATATTGGTTTGCTGTTATGGAGTGGCTTTTTTTCCCAGATCTCCCTGTTATTATTCTGGGGAATGAAATATATATGTGTGAGTCATCTCACATGCAGCTTGCAATAAATTACTTCTGTGTTCAGAAGTAATAGCAAATGACACATTTATTTCTAATCTCTGTGTCCCGCAAGGCATCCAAATGATTATGAAGCATGGAAAAGACATTAATCTATGAATTCATTTGCAAAAGTAAAATTAAAACTCACCAAGAAAATCTGGTGGATGGGTGTCCTTGACTAAATTTTTCATAGTAAAAGTGCCTTCATACCAGTTGGATCAGTATAAACCAGTGTTTCTCAACCTTGGCAACTTTAAGAAGTGTGGACTTCAACTCCCAGAATTCCCCAGCCAGTATGGCTGGCTAGGGAATTCTGGGAGTTGAAGTCCATACATCTTAAAGTTGCCAAGGTTGAGAAACACTGGTCTAAAGGCTCACTCAGATTAACAGTGGTGAACTAGATTTTGTCACAAGACACCCTCTTCCTCAAATTCCCACAAATTTCTTGAGAAGTATTGTTAGCCAAACAAAAATGAGGATTTTCTGCTGTTGTTGTTGTTGTTGTTATTATTATTATTATTATTATTATTATTATTATTATTATTATTAGTCAGATTTACCACCGCCCATCTCTACAAAGTAGACTCTGGGCGGTTTACAATAAAAATGTGCTTCACCATCCTGAATCTGTAGAATTTGACAAGGTTTTCTCCCCACAAAACAAGAGGGGGCACTATGCCTACAAATGCCATGTCCTCTCAATCCAGTTCAGAGAGTTACAAAGCAATCTTCAGGGACATGAATGTAGAGCAAACCAGTTCTGAACACTGCATTCAATTTCTCAAAAAGTGAAAAGTTGCACCCCAAAGCTCTGTTGGACTCATTTCCTCGCTCAGTCCAAGCAAGGGCATCCATAGAGAAGAGTCAAAAAATGGCCGTGCAATTTATTTATTTAATTAATTAATTTCTATCCCACCTTTATTACTTTTAAAAATAACTCAATGTGGCGAACATACCTAATACTCCTTCCTCCTCCTATTTTCCCCACAACAACAACCCTGTGAGGTGGGCTGGGCTGAGAGAGAGTGACTGGCCCAAGGTCACCCAGCCGGCTTTCATGCCCAAGGCGGGACTAGAACTCTCAGTCTCCTGGTTTGCCGTTGGCTCCTTCCTAGGGCTGAGAGACAGGGACTGGCCCAAGGTCACCCAGCCGGCTTTCATGCCTAAGGCGGGACTAGAACTCTCAGTCTCCTGGTTTGCCATTGGCTCCTTCCTAGGGCTGAGAGACAGGGACTGGCCCAAGGTCACCCAGCCGGCTTTCATGCCTAAGGCGGGACTAGAACTCTCAGTCTCCTGGTTTGCCATTGTCTCCTTCCTAGGGCTGAGAGACAGGGACTGGCCCAAGGTCACCCTGCCAGCTTTCATGCCTAAGGCGGGACTGGAACTCTCAGTCTCCTGGTTTGCCATTGGCTCCTTCCTAGGGCTGAGAGACAGGGACTGGCCCAAGGTCACCCAGCCGGCTTTCATGCCTAAGGCGGGACTAGAACTCTCAGTCTCCTGGTTTGCCATTGTCTCCTTCCTAGGGCTGAGAGACAGGGACTGGCCCAAGGTCACCCTGCCGGCTTTCATGCCTAAGGCGGGACTGGAACTCTCAGTCTCTTGCTTTGCCATTGGCTCCTTCCTAGGGCTGAGAGACAGGGACTGGCCCAAGGTCCCCCAGTCGGCTTTCATGCCTAAGGCGGGACTAGAACTCTCAGTCTCCTGGTTTCCCATTGGCTCCTTCCTAGGGCTGAGAGACAGGGACTGGCCCAAGGTCACCCAGCCGGCTTTCATGCCTAAGGCGGGACTAGAACTCTCAGTCTCCTGGTTTGCCATTGGCTCCTTCCTAGGGCTGAGAGACAGGGACTGGCCCAAGGTCACCCTGCCGACTTTTGTGCCTAAGGCGGGACTAGAAGTCTCAGTCTCCTGGTTTGCCATTGGCTCCTTCCGAGGGCTGAGAGACAGGGACTGGCCCAAGGTCACCCAGCCAGCTTTCATGCCTCAGGCGGGACTAGAACTCTCAGTCTCCTGGTTTGCCATTGTCTCCTTCCCAGGGCTGAGAGAGAGTGACTGGCCCAAGGTCACCCAGCTGGCTTTCATGCCTAAGGCGGGACTAGAACTCTGTCTCCTGGTTTGCCATTGGCTCCTTCCCAGGGCTGAGAGAGAGGGACTGGCCCAAGGTCACCCAGCCGGCTTTCATGCCTAAGGCGGGACTAGAACTCTCAGTCTCCTGGTTTGCCATTGGCTCCTTCCTAGGGCTGAGAGACAGGGACTGGCCCAAGGTCACCCAGCCGGCTTTCATGCCTAAGGCGGGACTAGAACTCTCAGTCTCCTGGTTTGCCATTGGCTCCTTCCTAGGGCTGAGAGACAGGGACTGGCCCAAGGTCACCCAGCCGGCTTTCATGCCTAAGGCGGGACTAGAACTCTCAGTCTCCTGGTTTGCCATTGGCTCCTTCCTAGGGCTGAGAGACAGGGACTGGCCCAAGGTCACCCAGCCGGCTTTCATGCCTAAGGCGGGACTAGAACTCTCAGTCTCCTGGTTTGCCATTGTCTCCTTCCTAGGGCTGAGAGACAGGGACTGGCCCAAGGTCACCCTGCCGGCTTTCATGCCTAAGGCGGGACTAGAACTCTCAGTCTCCTGGTTTGCCATTGTCTCCTTCCTAGGGCTGAGAGACAGGGACTGGCCCAAGGTCACCCTGCCGGCTTTCATGCCTAAGGCGGGACTAGAACTCTCAGTCTCCTGGTTTCTAGCCCAGCACCTTAACCACTAGACCAAATTGGCTGTCCTGTCACACGGGCTCTCAGCTTCAGCTTATGGTCACTCACTCACACACTCACAGCCTGTTGCACATGCGGATCTCGTCAGCCCCCCTTGCTTTCTACCTGGGTTTTCCAGATAGGTGCAGCTTGAGCAGACAAGACACACAGCCCTGGTCAACAGCCGGGAAATAATTAGGGACACACACAAATAACTTCCAACCGAACACTGAGGCACAACATGTTCTTTGTAATACACGGAGACCCGGTGAATTTAAAGTAACAGCAAAACTTTACTGGTTGCAAGGTACATTTGCCCTTTCTCACACACATGCACACACTCATCCACATTTACCCACGTCTTTCTCACTAGGCTGACAGGCACTAGCTAGAGGGCTGGAGGCCGCCATGTCTGGATGCAAAGAAGACTCAAGGAGTGGGCGGGCTTTGGGACCCCTTTTATCCCCAAAAGTCTTTGCTTTGTTGAATCACAAGACTGGCAGCTACTCTTGCCTTGTTAATGTACAAGTCTGGTAGCTGCTGATGGGACGGGGGGGGGGGGGGGGGTTCCATGTGCTCAGGCCCAACTTCCTTTGTCTGGTTCAGGTGACATTTTCCTTTGTTTCCTTAATGACTTGCTTCCTTCTTATCTACCTCCCTGAAGGGAACTTATAGACAAGATTCCTGGCTTTTTCTCCTCTCTGCTTACGTGCCTGCTTCATCTTTAGGTTATGGCAGCTTCAGCCTAGTCTCACACACCCCTTTTTTACCCATATTGTGAGAGACGTTAAACAGGTGGGCTTCAGCCACAAGGTGCAGCCGCCATCTTGATTGACTTTACGGACACCTCTCCCCATGGATGCCCTTGAACCCAAGTCAAACCAAACAACCTTTCATCCAGTCTGATTCAAAGCATGTCGTTTTTCAAATTAGCAAAGCAGTGTCCAACTGAATCTTGACCCTACTGAAAATCTCCAAATGTATGGGGCACCATCAGGTGGAGTCCACCCATCTTAAAGTTGCTGATGTTGGGAAACACTGGCGTAATGTGTGGTTTATATATTATCTCCTGAAGACCTCAAGTCTCTCCTGTTCTTCTGCTGGACATTGAGGCACTTCCATTTAAAATCCTTTGAGTCACTTTAGTAAAGGTAAAGGTTCCCCCGGCACAGTTGTTCAGTCGTGTCTGACTCTAGGGGCCGGTGCTCATCTCCGTTTGTTAGCCAAAGAGCCAGGGTTGTCTGAAGACGCTTCCATGGTCATGTGGCCGCATGACACACGCGGAATGCTGTTACCTTCCCACCAAAGTGGTACCTATTCATCTACTTGCATCTGCATGCTTTCGGATTGCTAGGTTGGCAAGAGCTGGGGCGAGTGCGGGAGCTCACTCCGTCACGCGGGGCTAGGGATTCGAACCTCCGAACTTGCGATCTTCCGATCGACAAGCCTGGCACCTTACCCGCTGAGCCACCACAACCATGTGAACCAAGTATAGATTGCCAATTTTTTTGCCTTAGGAAATTTAGCTGGCTTAACCTCACAATCACACAGAGAGGAAATTTTGCAGTTCAGTCTAGCTGGCATGGGGGATCAGGGCTGGAAAAATGGTTTGCTGCATTCTCTGGTGTATGGAACAGTTTCGTTAGCTAGTTGACAGTTCTGTAAAATAGACTGTGTTTAATACATTCCCTGGAGACTCCCAGTCAGAATAGTTTACATTTATTAAACTCCCTGGCAGCTGGAGGTAGGATAGACAATTAACAACAAATAAAAATGGTGTGCAAATAAGCATTGTGTCATCGGCTTAACTCATGAGATGGCACCAATTAGAGGCAGGGACTCACATAATTCCCTTATAAATGGGAGTTTTATTATAACACTAGGATAAATGAATTCTTTACAACAAGGAATTTTGTTTCTCATTTCTTATTTCCAGAAAACATCTATTTCATTTTCCAAATCTTACCTATTTCTATGCCTCTCTTATCATCACTGACAATATTATGTTCTTTAAATTCCTGTGTCCATTTTCTATACTTTGTTGCTGATCTCTGGCTCTTTCTGCCCCATGGTCACTTGGTTAACCGTTGGACAACTGGGAGATGGGTGAAAGGATAACGTCCTTGACACAGGTTTCATCTGGAAGGTCCAGCAGTCATTCTGGACCTCCAGTTGGGTGGCAGCAACTATCTTGATCTGACTTCTGCCAAGTCGTTCAGTGGCCGGGCCTTCAAGACACTCCCACCTGGACCCTCAGATCCTTGTGAAGGTCTGCTCCTGAAGAACTCATACACCAGGGCACCTGGTGTTGCCAGCGACAGAAGATTTTACATATACAGAACTTAAGTCCAAATATATTTCATATTCATATATTTTATATTTAGTATTAATATATAACCCTGGAGAAGATGCTGATGCTAGGGAAAGTGGAAGGCCAAAGGAAGAGGGGCCGACCAAGGGCAAGATGGATGGATGATATTCTGGAGGGGACGGACTCGACCGTGGGGGAGCTGGGGATGGCGACAGCCCACAGGAAGCTCTGGCGTGGGCTGGTCCATGAAGTCACGAAGAGTCGAAAGCGACTGAACAAATAAACAACATTAATATATTAGAAACATTTGCACTCTTATGATAGCTCTGAAATCTTTTTATATTTCCTTGAAGAGTTGTGTTGGCCTTCTTTCTCTTCCTGTCTAACAGACCTTGATAGATAGCTGTGCCTACAGAAACAAGATAAGGTGTACATTCCAAAGATAGCTTCTCCAGAGGAAAGGTATTGTTTAATAACGGTCAAGGGGCCCTTGCAAGGATGGAAGGAAGTATCTTATATGGAATGATGTTAAGATAGAGTGAAGGAAATTCCTAATATGGAATGATGCTAAGGTGGAGTATGGGTAACTGAGTAAGGGGTGGTATTCTAAAGGAGGCGTTGAATGGAATGTATATAATGTGCTGTAAGGAGCGGGTCCTGCGCGATCGCCAACCTAACAGCTTGCTGTCATTGCTTTTGCTCCTGGGTGAAAAATAAAGAACTTAATTTCATGCAACTGCCTATTTCTTTGGTCCCGGCTCAGAAACAAACCTGGCAAGAAAATAAAAAAAATTCTAACACCAGCATCCAGATTTTCTTCAAAGTTGCCAATGCTTGGCTTCTCAGTGTGCTTCTCAGGACCTTGGCCATCTTTAGATTTGCCAGCAACAGCCCAGAGAGGATTCAGCTGTGGTTCTCTGAGGCATGTTGTTGCAACCGTTATTGGACCACCTCATTGGTCCACCACTCCTCTCCACCACTCCTCTCCCACTCAGTCCTTCAGTCCTGATTGCTTTGCCTTCTTTTCGTCTTGTCTTCTCCTTCCACCATCACAATCTTCTCCACCACCAGTCCCTTCTCCAAAACTGACAAGGGCAAGGTCCTTCAAGGAAACAGGGGGAGGATGGGTGTGTTAGCTTTGTAGTTGCCATACATCCGTTCATCCACATATCAACTTTTTCATATGATTTCATATAACCCATACCTGTGCTTTAAGCAGCTCATCAAAATGTGTCCTCCAGAAACGTGACACCATAAACTGGGCCTGGAGAACCTCAATTTGCAAGGCAGGTCTTTGGGACAATTTTGCTGACTCCTTGCTTTCTCCGTTTTGTAAATCCCCTCTTCCTGAGTCAGTTGTTCTCCCAGATTATTGTGGGAAGAACAATTTCATTCTGAAGAACACACTTTGCTATGTTTTGTAAAGATATAAAATTTGTTTAGGCTTAGAGACTGAAGGCCAATAACTGTACTTAATATCATAACTCATGTCTAACCCACTGGGGGAAATATTATTCTTCATTTTAGAAAGCCTCCATTGATGCCAGAAAGGGGGTGGTGGCAATTTTCAGCAGGACATAGAAATAACTTAATTGTGGAGTCCTTGGTGCTCTCTGAGCCTTGTTGTTTTCTTGCAGACGTTTCATTGCCAGGCTAGGCAACATCTTCAGTGCGAAAAGGGAGTGGGACTTGCTCTCTGTTTATATACCCTGGCTTGTCCTGCTTCTGTTGGTGGAGGTGTTGTTCTCTCCTTAGTAGTTCCTTGATTGGGCTGTTGTTTGCTGCTTGGTTGATTGACTGAGTTAATAGTTCCTTGATTAGGGTCTATTGTGTTGTTTGATTGTTCCTCTGGTGCTAATCCTGGTGTTAATCTTTGCCTATCTGGGTATTGATTGCTGGCAAGGAGGTGTTCTGGTCTTTTGGCTTTTCTACTGTCTCTTATGAATAGTACGTAAATGTTGTTTACCTCTATGTGTCTGTTGATGGCTGCTTTGTCTGAGTGCCAAGCTTCCAGGAATTCTCTAGCATTTTTGGATTTGGCTTGGTTTAAGATGCTCACAGTTTCCCAGTTGAAAGTATGGTTAAATCTGTCCATGTGTTGTGAGATTAAGGAGTTTTCATCGTGTTTCCAACTGCTAGTTGGTGTTCATGGATGCATTCTGGTAGTCTTCTGCATATAACTTAATGTTCTTATCCTATGTTCTGTAGCCCCAGTGAATATCCATCTTCTCAAACACTACTAACTGGTCAACTTTAAATCGGGGTCCATAACAAACCACAATGAGTTGAGAAGATAAACCTAATGACCTCATGAGACAAATGCCATAACTTGGGTTATGACATCATTGTTCACTTCCTGCTGCTTCCTCCTGTGGATATTCTTGCATATTCATGAATATCCATTAATATAATGGATATTCAAACTGCTCCAAATTGCTAAGCATCATGTCTACTTTAAGAGCCAGACTTAAAAATCCCAGGACTGACAACCAACAGTGAATAGCATTTAGAGAAAGTGCTGCTGGAATTCACTCAGCTTTTATTATGAAAGAGTTTATTATATTTGTAACTCCTGAATTGATTCCCAAACTGAAATTTACACATTCTCTAGTCTTCACACTGTGCAGAACATTCCAGAGCAGCTCCACAAATAAAAATATTGGCACAGAAATGCAAACATTGAAAGAATGTGCCCATATGAGAATGGAAGGATGCCCATGAAAACGTTCTATTGAGGAAAACAGCTTGCAATATATATGCATGACTGCATTAGGAAAACATGAACAAAAAAGCAGGCATATTAGAGGCACACATGACTAGCTTCAAATTATCCTAATTCAGACACATTATGCGAAGACCCAGCTCTCTGGAGAAAGCTCTGATTCTGGGAAAGGTGGAAGGAAAGAGGAGAGGATGATGACCATCAGCAAGGAGGATGGGGCATCCTTGGAATATCTGAAGGGCCAGATTAGGACTGATTGTCATGGAGAAAATCTATCTACGTGGTTGTTAAGAGTCATCACTCAATCATTATGATGGCACATAATCATTCAATGCAAGGACCCAGCTCTCTGGAGAAGTCCATAATGCTGGGAAAGGTGGAAGGAAAGAGAAGAAGAGGACGACCAGCAGAAGGTGGATGGGCTACCTACAGTGGAGATAGGGGCACCATTGGAAGAGTTGAAGAACCCGGTTAGGGACAGATTGTTATGGAGTAAATCTATCTTTGTGATCACTAAAAGTGGAAACTGACTTGATAGATCATAATCAATCAATGCAAAGACCCAGGTTCCTTGAAAAATCCATAATGATGGGAAAAATGGAAGGAATGAGAAGAAGAGGACGACCAGCAGCAAGGTGGATAGAGTCAGTTACAATGGCGATGGGTGCACCATTGGAAGATCTCAGGGACCAGGTGAGGGACAGATTGTCATGGAGAAAAATCTATCTATGTGGTTGCTAGGAGTTGACATCAACTTGACAGCATATAATCAATCAACCAATCAATCAATGGAAAGACTAAGGTTCCTTGAAAAATCAATTATGCTTGGGAAGGTGGAAGGAAAGGGAAGAAAAGGACAACCAGCAGCAGGAGGGATGGACTCAGTTACAGTGGTGATGGAGCCATGGTTGGAAGACCTGAAAGACCAGGTAAAGGACAGATCATCATGGAAAAAATCTTTATATGTGGTTGCTAGGAGTTGAAAATGACTTGATGGCACATAATCAGTCAATCAATCAATCAATCAATCAATCAATCAACCCTTCCTTTCTTTGATAGGTGACCTCTGCAGTATCTCCTCACCTTCCATGATATCACCTGAGGCTGCTTCTGCTAGAAAAGCTATTGTCCTAAATCAGTCAGAGAATGTCCCCTGAAAATAGTCCCACCAAATGCACATCAGAAGTGGCGAGCAGGTGGAGATGGGGATGCTAATGGGGTAAAAAGGGCCTTTTCCGCTTTCTCTGCAGATGTCATAACTGCATAGATTGTTCTTCTGATGAGTAAATGGACAAATGGGTCGATTTTCCAGATCATGGGAAGTAATTGATCCAGCCTATTTTACCTAGTTCTGATCAATGTAATATAGGGACAGATTGGAGTGAGGTCAGAGAAGGGTGACCAAGATGGTGAAGGTTCTGGAACCAAGCCCTACAAGGAACAGTTGACGGATCTGATAGGATGTACGCTGGCTTATAGGGAAAAATCAAGGCTTGAAAGTAAACAGACAGAGTGCAGCTTGTAAAAGCTATAAAGTCTTTACTTGTGATAAAAGCAAAGTTGAATATACATGGTACAGCATTGCAAAAGGAAAAACAAACTTACAAGCAGAGTTTCGTGTATTGTTTCCATTGACAGACATGAAGGGGCTCATGCCATGGCCTACACACACAGCCACGCATAGCTACGCATGTCCCAGTCTTCAGAAGTAGAACACACACACGAACATGGCTAAAAGACCGGACAGAAGTCAAGAAGCATAGAACACCATTTTGCATGGTTAGATATTCAGTTCTTCCAGCTTTCTGATTGGCTGGAAGTTAGGTGTGACACACACCAGGCCTAAAGCATAGGCCATAGTACATAGCATGACCTGCTATTGGGTGGCAGTGCTGCATCTAAGCAAGCATGTTGTCTCCTCCCTTCCTCTGCTCCTCCCGGAGCAGGCTTCCCACGGAAGCATCATGGCAAACTGTTCCCATGGGAAGGTTTAGAGACTAGACGTAAACAATACATCACATGGTACCTTCTAGCTTCATATCTAATGAAGATATAAGCAAAGCCATTCAAAGCTATGGGAAGGCTTTGTTGTTATCTGGCCACCTGGCGTCACGTCATCATGAGAAACATTTGCTTCGTATAGAAAACAATTTGCTAATTTCATACGAGAAATCTGACAGGATCTGGGTATGCCAGTCTAAAGAAGAGACAACTGAGGAGAGATATGGTAACAGTCTCCAAACATCTGAAGGGCTGTCACACAGAAGAAGGAGTGAATAACTTCTTTGTCATTCCAGAGGCCAAGGCCAGAACTAATGAGTTAAAACTATAAAGAAAGAACTTCCTAACTGTACAAGCTGTCAGCCAGTGGAACAGATTGCCACAAGATGTGGCAAGTTCTCCTTCACTGGAGGTCTCCAAACAGAGGCTGGATGATTATGTCTGAGCAGAAGGCGGGGAAACAAAACTTCTTGAAGGCCCTTGAGTTGTAATTTTTGTACAGTAGACTAGGAGCCATGGCTATGATTATTGTTGTTTTATTATTGCATTGTTGCATTAACATTATTGCATTATTAACAGTATGCTGTTAATTAATTAAGTATTCTATAATATATCAATTGTGATATTTCAGTATCACTAAAATATTTATAAATATTGTTGTTTTGTTGGTTTGAATTGGATTTTACATAGTTATGCCCATTGGAATGGGAATCTCCATTCTCCTAAACCGCTTCTAACCAGAGAACGGCTGGCATCACAGGGTCATCAAAGAGCAGGCATTTTCCATTAGGGCAGTACGTTCAAGCACAAAAAAATCACCAGCCTTGCTGTAATAAATTAAATTTCTAAAAATTCAATTAAATACAAGATCGAAGAAATGAAGCTCCATTTTTCCTTGTAGCAAAAAGAAAGCCTTTAGATTATAGAAAAGTGCCCTACTAATCATGTATCTTGGAGTGCTTTAAAGAGTTACAACTTATTCTGGCAATTTCAAAATGGACTGTTCAGTTCCGGAATAGAACACATGAATCTTTTTCTTTTTCTTTTTCTTTTTCTTTTTCTTTTTCTTTTTCTTTTTCTTTTTCTTTTTCTTTTTCTTTTTCTTTTTCTTTTTCTTTTTCTTTTTCTTTTTCTTTTTCTTCTTCTTCTTCTTCTTCTTCTTCTTCTTTTTCTTTTTCTTTTTCTTTTTCTTTTTCTTTTTCTTTTTCTTTTTCACTGCCTTGGCATTAGCCAAGCTAATTCCAGCTCTTCCTTAGAAACTTTGCTTCAGAAAGATTGGACTCCTGTTTAAAAAGGGCAAGGCTTTGATCACATGGTTGGGACCACCATCTCGACTTTTTTGACCCACTGTGGACATCCCTACATAAAACAATGTCCTTAAAACATAGCCTCATGCCAGCCCTACCCTCAGGGAATGTAGGGTTTTGCTTTCAGCCCTGTTCTTTTTGCCATCCCTTCACCACTGGCTCTCTAACGCAATCATTCTTTCTGCATCTACATATCCATATTTTTATAGATGTATGTATGCTGTTTATAGATGTATGTATGCCATCTGCTGTTTTTCCCACAACAACAATTCTGTAAGGTAGGCTTGGCTCAGAAAAAGAATGAACAAACCAAAATCCCCTGACAGCATCTATGTCTAAGGGTGGATTTGAACCTTGGTCTCCCCATTCTCATTCCAACATACCTTCACTCCATGCCCCTCTGGCTTTCAATGATTGAAGGGGTGTAAAAATTTCATCAATCAATCCATCAACAGTTCACTCGAGCTTAACACACAACTATCGCTAGTCTGTGGCTTCTTGCTTTCACAGCAACCAAATGACACCGATTCGTACTTTCTGACATACATTTGAGCCCTTTCCTTAAACAATAACCTCACACTTTCACTTTCCTGCATGTATTCACCACTTCCACTCCACAAGATGCAGTCTTCTTCATTCAGATCTATTACCTCCTTTGCCCTTTTTAAAATATGCAATGTATCTATTTTCATTTCATCGTTTAATTCATGCATTTACTCCTCTTACATTTGAAATCACAGGCTTCTGTAAGTGACAGCTGTCCCCAGATGTGTTCATATAATATTGACCTCCACTGCCCAACATGGCTTTGGTCAATCAAAGCTTTCTGATGCTTTTGAGTAAGATAGAAAAGGTCCAATGTAACCTACTCGGCTTAGTCACATCCATGTCCCATGCAGCATTTCCTACTAATTGTAAGTTAGTCTGGTCAGTTTAGACTCATTTGGGCTAGTGCCCCACAAGTATAGCCAAAGCCTAGTTTTTCCCCCAAGTGGGCTCATGCTACTCTATGCAAGCTAGGATCTCTAATCTAGAGTCTGCATTGCAAGCCAACAGATTGTTAATGGTGTCCCAGCAAATACAAACCAGTCCATACTCCAGGAAATAAAGCCAGACTGCTCACTTGAGGGAAGGATATTAAAGACAAAACTGAAGTACTTTGGCCACTTAATGCGAAGACAGGATACCCTGGAGAAGAGGCTGATGCTAGGGAAAGTGGAAGGCAAAAGGAAGAGGGGCCGACCAAGGGCAAGATGGATGGATGGTATTCTGGAGGTGACGGACTCAACTGTAGGGGAGCTGGGGATGGCGACGGCCGACAGGAAGCTCTGGCGTGGGCTGGTCCATGAAGTCACGAAGAGTCGGAAGCGACTGAACGAATAAACAACAAAAAAGCAAATACAAGGTATATGTGGTATATTGACACACTCAGGATGTATGATCAATTTGCTCTTATAGGTACTGTAGGTGCAACAGCATGGACTGTAATTAAATTGGCACTTATATCCTACATAGGTCTGTCCGTCTTCCTTCCTTCCTTCCTTCCTTCCTTCCTTCCTTCCTTCCTTCCTCCCTCCCTCCCTCCCTCCCTCCCTCCCTCCCTCCCTCCCTTCCTTCCTCTCTCCTTCCTTCCTTCCTTCCTTCCTCCCTCCCTCCCTTCCTTCCTCCCTCCCTCCCTCCCTCCTCCCTTCCTCCCTTCCTCCCTTCCTCTCTCCTTCCTTCCTCCCTCCCTCCCTCCCTTCCTTCCTTCCTCCCTTCCTTCCTTCCTCCATCCCTCCCTCCCTCCCTCCCTCCTCCCTTCCTCCCTTCCTCCCTTCCTCCCTTCCTCCCTTCCTCTCTCCTTCCTTCCTCCCTCCAATCCTTCCTTCCTCCCTCCCTCCTCTCTTCCTCTCTCCTTCCTTCCTCCTTCCCTCCCTCCCTCCCTCCCTCCCTCCCTTCCTTCCTTCCTCCATCCCTCCCTCCCTCCCTCCTCCCTCCCTTCCTCCCTTCCTCCCTTCCTCCCTTCCTCCCTTCCTCTCTCCTTCCTTCCTCCCTCCCTCCCTTCCTTCCTTCCTTCCTCCCTCCCTCCTCTCTTCCTCTCTCCTTCCTCCCTCCCTCCCTCCCTCCCTCCCTTCCTTCCTTCCTTCCTTCCTTCCTCCATCCCTCCCTCCCTCCCTCCCTCCTCCCTTCCTCCCTTCCTCCCTTCCTCTCTCCTTCTTTCCTTCCTCCCTCCCTCCCTTCCTTCCTTCCTCCCTCCCTCCTCTCTTCCTCTCTCCTTCCTTCCTTCCTTCCTTCCTCCCTCCCTCTCTCCCTTCCTCCCTTCCTTCCTCCATCCCTCCCTCCCTCCTCCCTTCCTCCCTTCCTCCCTCCCTCCCCCCTCCCTTCCTCCCTCCCTCCCTCCCTCCCTTCCTTCCTTCCTTCCTTCCTTCCTTCCTTCCTTCCTTCCCCCCTCTCTCTCCCTTCCTTCATTCCTTTCCTCCTTCCTTTCACATTTGCCCTAGCAATTCTACTTCATCAGAGATCTATAAGCAAATGTGATTTAAAATAAATGGAGAAGATCTAATTTACATTTTGTTTTTGCTTGCAGAATAATAGATACATCAGCAGAAGTTAATCAGGTTCTCTTGGCAGGGGAGAGTGGGTTGGGATTTATCTTCCTTTCCATCGTAACTTGGAAATAGAGATGGCTTCTTTAATCTAGAACTGATGAAGCTGCAGCCACTGTCTGCTTTTATATACTACTTTCCCAGAAATACACAGGCGTTTGTGTGCTCCTTGTCGGTGATGGGTTTCCATACCCAGGAGCACCTGAGGACCATCCTGGAGCACTTGCCGTCTTCCCAGACCAGGCCTCTGTTGTGGAGCTGAGGGTTCCTGCAATTTCTTGAACAATGAAAGCAAACTCAACTTCCCATCAGGCCCATCCAACGGAAGCATCGTGAGGGCACTAGGCAGCCATCAAGGGCTAACTTGAGCCTCCAGTGGCCCACTTTTCTTCAAGGTGATGGCCCTTGAAGATGGGGGTGGGGGGCTCATATGATTTGAATGCCCAACCATCTTAGCTGCTCAATAAACAAAACTCTGACACCTAGAAAGGTAGATGCCACAGAGAAGGGTTGTGGCACATGACAGAGATAGCTACTTTCTTCTCTCCTACTTTCATCCTGGTCTTCCTCTCCATTTCTCCTGACCTCTGTGATCCATTTTTCATCATCTCCTTATCCAAATTATACACGTTTGTAGTGGTATGTGGGAATGACCTTGGGAGACAGGAGGGAGAGCCACAGACTGGACAACTGGCGTGTAAAAGATATCTCAGCCCACAGCAGGAGGAAGGGCGTGGGAAGCTTTCCAGAAGGGACCCTCCCTAGTTTCCCAGAGAGTAAAAGGAAAGGAGGGGAGAAATACTTTAGTCTTGCAAGATTATGTTAAGATAACCTTACAATAAAGATAGAGTTAGTACCCCTGGGTGTGCTTCTTGTCTGGACTACCTAGCAAGGCTAACAACATTGGTTCATTCTACATAACACACTTCACTTGGTTATGGAATTAAAAGATGCTAGGCTTTTAAAGGGGCATGGTGGCTCAGCGGGTAAGATGCCAGGCTTGTCAATCGGAAGATCGCAAGTTCGGAGGTTCGAATCCCTAGTCCCGCGTGACGGAGTGAGCTCCCGCACTCGCCCCAGCTCTCGCCAACCTAGCAATTCGAAAGTATGCAAATGCAAGTAGCTGAATAGGTACCACTTCGGTGGGAAGGTAGCAGCGTTCCGCGCGCGCCATGCCGGCCACATGACTGTGGAAGCATCTTCAGACAACACTGGCTCTTCGGCTAAGAAACGGAGATGAGCACCAGCCCCTAGAGTCAGACATGACTGCACAAATGTGCGGGGGGAACCTTTAACCTTTTAGGCTTTTAAATGGGTTGGTTTATCCAGCCTTTGGGTTTTTTAAAGGTAAAAATGAGCTTCATAGCCTTCCCCCCCCCCTTTTTTTTTTTTTTTAATCTGTCCAGGCTTCATAGCACTGAAACGTGTCTTGGTGATTTTTCAGGACAACTCATTCTGGCTATGACTTGAACCTTTTGGAAGTGGAGAAAATGAGCATTAAAGTAAATGGGTGTCTCTATCCATGGTGCTGAACGTTTAACCAATCAACGCCTGCAAGCCTCTTTCTCACTGTATTCCACAGTGTTTTATGATGCCCAGATTTATAGAATTGCAGCAAACAATGGCTGCTTATTCAATCAAACTTCCAGATTCATGAACATTTGGATTTGAAGCTGCTTAACTCACCGGAATTTTGCTCCATAGACAATTAATTTCCAGAAGGTTTTCTCTGTGGTTTGAACAGGGACCAAAGGTCTGGACAGCAGAAATTGAACAAAATATTTTATCCAGTTCGGTGTTTCTCAAACTTGGCAACTTTAAGACATGTGGACTGGAGTTGAAGTCCACATGTCTTAAAGTTGCCAAGTTTGAGAAGCACTGATCTAGTTACTGAATTAACCCATTTTCTGGTTTCATGCAATCCACTGAACCATAAACTAACCAAAAAGGTGGGTTTGCACAATACTTTAAGCCCCACAAAACAAGCCATTGTTAAAGCTAACCAAATCTAGCATGCTCTACCCAGGAAGCATTAAGGTAAAGGTAAAGGTAAAGGTAAAGGTAAAGGTAAAGGTAAAGGTAAAGGTAAAGGTAAAGGTAAAGGTAAAGGTAAAGGTAAAGGTAAAGGTTCCCCCCGCACATTTGTGCAGTCGTGTCTGACTCTAGGGGGCGGTGCTCATCTCCGTTTGTTAGCCGAAGAGCCAGCGTTGTCCGAAGACGCTTCCACGGTCATGTGGCTGGCATGACGCACGCGGAACGCTGTTACCTTCCCACCGAAGGGGTACCTATTAATCTACTTGCATTTGCATGCTTTTGAATTGCTAGGTTGGCAAGAGCTGGGGCGAGTACAGGAGCTCACTCCGTCATGCGGGGCTAGGGATTCAAACCTCCGAACTTGCGATCTTCCGATCGACAAGCCTGGCGTCTTACCCGCTGAGCCACCACGCCCCTGAAGCATTAGGTCTTGGAATTATTTAAGTGTACTGTCCAGACCCAACTTATTTTTCTCAGTTCCTAAATGCAAGAATGCCTGTATTTCATACATTGTAGAAAAAGGAAATTATTACCACCACTTTCTGCATTTCTTTTCCTGATACCATCATTTTTTACAACCCCTGTCCCCAGTTATAAATTGAAAATGCAAGGTAATGCTTCTCTCAACTGCTAAAGGCCATGAAAAACAAGACTATAATCAATGTTTCAAGTGCTGATAATATGCCAGGATCAGAGTATTTTTAGGGGCTATTGATGCCACCTTACAAAAAGTATCCAGGTATTTTGGAGTTTGATCTTTGGGGTGTATAAGCCTCTGTCTCAGTGTGTTGGTGGGTTTGAAATATACAGGTATGTGGTGTTTGCCAAATATCCGTTTTATCTTTTCAGACACGCCAGCCATGTAAGGAATGACCAGGTTCTTCCGTTTACTCTGAGTCTCATGGCTGGCATGTCTGAAAAGATAAAACTGATATTTGGCAAACACCACATACCTGTATATTTCAAACCCACCAACACACTGAGACAGAGGCTTGTACACCCCAAAGATCAAACTCCAAAACACAAGGAAAGCAATGTAGTGTATGCAATCCAGTGCAGTGAGGAGTGCTCTGAACTCTACATTGGAGAAACCAAACAACCTTTGTACAGGAGGATGGCCCAACACAGGAGAAGTAACACCACAGGACCAGAGTCAGCAGTTTATCTTCATCTAAAGGAAAAAGGACACTCATTTGAGGACATTAATGTTCACATTTTAGACAAGAGAAGATAGGTGGTTTGAGAGAGGGGTCAAGGAATCCATTTATGCCAACTTGGAAAATCCTTCCTTGAATAGAGGTGGGGGCCTCAGGCACAATCTTTCCCCTATTTTCCTTCCTGCTTTGTCTTCTGTGCCTAGGAAGATTAAGACCATTTCGCAAGCTCAACAGCAGCAAGGTAATCTTAACGATCCTCCTTTAGATGATAAAGGGACTTAGAAATAAACATCTCAAAATAACCATGACCTAGCCCCAGGTGCAAGGTCACACAGCCACCCTAGAAACATATTTAAGGATTCCCTTACTAACTTTGCTCAGACTGAAGAAGCTCCTTGGATAAGGAGTGAAACGTTTCTACTGAGAAAATAGAAATCCAGTTGACATGATTCAAGCCACAGACTGTTCCACCTGGATGACTGAGAACCTTCATTGACATAAAGCAATGAAGTATTTTGACATCCATCTCCTCAATAATTAAAAATGCGAAATTCCATTCAAAGATATAAGTGTGTTCATTAAAAGACCACCAGACCCCATCCAACATCATGTTATTCTACATCAGAAAGAATTTCCTAATTATTTCCCTGCTACCAGCAATGTGATGCATCCTTTCACCCATAACAGAAAAGTTTGCAGATGTTTACACAACAATTTCCTTGAATTTTATCAGCCTGGGAACCAACCATTATATCCCCAGGAACAGATAGTACTTTAAAGATTTTGGCTCTATTTCAGACTTCTGTGACCAGATTCACTAAAAGAGGATCCCATGTGAGAAAACCAAGTTGTTTATATAGGATATAAAACTTCATTCAGACCTTTTGCTAAATGAACAGAAGCCAGGAATTGAGGTTCCATTTTCCATAGTTCTTAATTATTTTAAATTATTCAACAGCTACAGCAATCAGAATAAGTAAAATCTGAGTGACTACAGTAAGAAATTGGAAACATTCAACATGCCAGAGCTGGACAAGCATCCTACACAGTTCAGGACTCCATATTTGGGCTGCCAAAATCATGACTGCCACTAGATGGCAGCCATTGGTTTTTTTTAATTTTTCTATATGTTGTTGCTGTATGTGGTTGACTCAGCTTTGCCGCTCAGATCTGATTGGACAACACAACTCAGTCCAATCTTACAGGTTGATCAGAAACTATAGGAGATAGATGGTCCCTCAGATAGCCAGGCCTTATGCCATGCAGAGCTTTATAGGTGATAACCAGCATTGTGAATTGCACCTGGAAGCCAACTTCATGGAGCAGAGATGTTACAGTACATGGAGATGTTGCGGAATGCCCATAACTGCCCATGCCAGCACATCCTGGATCAGTTCTGGCTTTATTTACTTCTGAATGTTGGCTATCAGGGATAGCCAAGAAAACAAACAAATGGGTCATGGAACAAATCAACACCATTCTCATTCAAAGCAGAAATGACCAGGCTCAGATTATCATGTCTGGGGTACCAAGACCAAGCTGTTTTGAGAAGTCTATAATGTGAGAAAGGTAGAAAGAAAGAGAAGGTGATGGACTCAATTGCAGTGGAGATGGGTACGCCATTGGAAGACCTGAAGGTCCAGGTTGGAGACAGATCATCCTGGAGAAGGTCCATCTACGTGGCCACCAGAGTCAACACCAACGTGATGGCACAAAATCAATCACTTACTCCAACCACCACTAAATGCATCCAATCCTCTATAAGACTCTGTCTGGAATCAGTGTTGTGAAGATGAACAACAACTCCCACGAAGACTCTTTTATAGTCAAAACGCAAAGTTATTGATTAATGATTTTGTGGATGTATTAAGAAATATGGGTTCTGGAAATCTTCCCCAGGTCTTCTGCTCTAGGATGACAACTGCTGTCCTACTCAAAGCCCAGATTTTTCCCAGGTGGCTTACAGCTCAGTGAGCAGTTCCTTGCTGTTCCTCTGGCCCCCGGCTATGCCTGTTCTTGATTCTATTTTCCTTCAATGCTGTGCTCTGCTGCAAGTCGCAAATATAAACCAAGGTGGCCTCTTAAAGATTCTGCTTGGAAACAGGCATTGTTTGTTTTCTCCCACAACTAAACTTACAAGCCGAGCAAGATACTTTTGTGGTGCTGAATCATTTGTCACAGCAGACCAATCATGAGAAGGTAAAAGAATGGGGTTACATCAAACATAGGGAACAGTTAGTTAGAGTCCTAGGATCTCAAGAAGGGACATCTAAGACCATGGAGTAAAACCCCAACAGGTAGTCCTCTCTTAACAACAATTCGTTTAGTGACAGTTCAGACTTACGACAGTGCTGGGGGGAAAAAGACTTACGAGCGGTCCTCACACTTATGACCGTTACAGCGTCCCCACAGTCACATGATCACAATTTGGGCACTTGGCAACCAGTTCACATTTATGACCATTGCAGCATCCTGTGGTCACGCGAGTGCCATTTTCAACTTTCCTGGCCGGCTTCTGGCAAGCAAAATCAATGGGGAACCATGTGATTCGCTAAACAACCACGTATTTCGCTTAACGACTGCTGTGATTTGCTTAAAGGCCACTGCAAAAAAGGTCGTAAAATTGAGTCATATTTGCTTAATGACCACTTCACTTAGCAACTGAAATTCTGGTCCTGACTGTGGTCGTCAAGCGAGGACTACCTGTACTTGATACAGAGATCCAAATTAAAGTAAATTAATCCCTAATAAATTAACCAAGCAAAAGTGAGAGTTTCTCTTTACTATAGAAAGAGAAATTGGAGCCTGGTCATGCCTGCACATTCGATTTCAGGAGCGATTCCCTCTTTGGACACATGGTTAATCAAATTGTGGGAATATGCTTCGATGTCCAGAATGTTGTTGCAATTGAATTTAGAAGATGAATATGTTAAAGATTGTATGATTAATGGGCTAAGAATTTTGGGTATAATATTATGCTTGAACAATGGGAGAATATGTGGAACAAAGGTATGAAATTTACTTTGAATTATAATTTGAAAGAGGATTCTTATAAAACGATGTACTGTTGGTATTTACCTCCAGATAAGTTGTCCAAAATGTATAATGGGGTATCAAATGTTTGTTGGAAATGTTTACAGGGTGAAGGAACTTTCTATCGTTTATGGTGGACTTGTGGAAAAGCTAAGAAATTCTGGAATCAAATATGTATTATTATTCAAAAGATTCTCAAAATGGACTTACAACTGAAACCGGAGCTCTTTCTCTTGGGTTTGATGGACCAACAGCTTGAGAAGCAACATGGAACTCTGTTCTTATATATGATAACAGCAGCAAGACTCTTATACGCTCCAAGAGGGAAGGATGCACAAATTCCCTCAATGGAGGATTGGATGATTAAGTTAATGGAACTGGTGCAAATGGCTAAACCGACAGCACTGATAAGAGAAAATACTGTAGCTGGATTTTTTGTAGCTTGAATCATGTCAACTGGATTTCTATTTTCTTAGTGGAAACTTTTCGCTCCTTATCCAAGGAGCTTCTTCAGTCTGAGCAAAGTTGGTAAGGGAATCCTAAATATGTTTCTAGGTAGCTGTGTGACCTTACACCTGGGGCTAGGTCATGGTTATACTGAGATGTATTTTTAAGTCCTTTTATTATCTAAAGAAGGATCGTTAAGATCACCATGCTGCTGTTGAGCTTGTGAAATGGTCTTAATCTTCCTAGGCACAGAAGACAATGCGGGGAGGAAGATGGGGGATAAATTGTGCCTGAGGCCCCCACCTCTATTCAAGGAAGGATTTTCCAAGTTGGCATAAATGGATTCCTTGACCCCCGCATTGTCTTAGGATTTTGTGTCCCGTTTGCTTGAGAGCATGTTCAGCTACTGAAGATTTTTCCGGCTGCTGTAGTCTGCAGTGTCTTTCGTGTTCTTTTATCCTGGTGTGAATGCTTCATTTTGTGGTTCCGATGTATACTTGTCCGCAGCTACATGGTATACGATATACTCCTGCAGCGGTGCGGGGGTCCCTTTTGTCTTTTGCTGATTTTAGCATTTGTTGTATTTTTCTGGTGGGTCTGAAGACTGTTTGAAAGTTGTGTTTTTCCATCAGTTTTCCCATGCGGTCAGTGACTTCTTTGATATAGGGCAGGAATACTTTGTTTGTGGGGGGCTGTTTTTCTTCAGTTGGATGTTGTTTTCTTGGTTTGATGGCTCTTTTTATTTCATTCTTGGAATAGCTATTCACCTGTAGGACCCAATTCAGATGGTTAAGTTCATTGTTGAGAAATTTGGTTTCACAGTTTCGATTAGCACGATCCACCAAGGTTTTGATCATGCCTCTCTTTTGTCGTGGGTGGTGATTGGAATTTTTGTGCAGATACCGGTCTGTATGGGTGGGTTTTCTGTATACTTTGTGTCCTAGTTTGAGGTCCGGTTTGCATATGACCAGCGTATCTAAAAATGGAAGTTTGCCATCAGTTTCTTTTTCCATGGTGAATTGTATATTGGGGTGGATGCCGTAGTTCTTCTTCAGTATGACTCCAAATTGCGAAGGTGTCATCCACGAACCGGAACCAGACTGTTGGTGTAATGGGAGCCGATTCCAAAGCCTGTTTTTCAAAATGTTCCATGTAAAAGTTTGCTATGACTGGGCTCAGGGGGCTTCCCATGGCAACACCATCCATCTGTTCGTAGAACTCATTCTCCCATTGAAAGTAACTAGTCGTTAGGCAGTGTTGAAATAAAGCTGTAATGTCTTCTGGGAAGATTTGCTTTATGAGTGCCAGGGTGTCCCTTAGCCTTCGACAATACATTTCCAATTTCTCTGAAACCTTCTTAAAGTTTGGTGTCCAAAACTGAATACAATATTCTAGATGGGCTTGAGGGGTGGAGTTGGCAAAGGAACAAAGACTATTAAGGATACACAACACAGATTCCATCAACAGTCCAGCCAGGAGAACAGGTGGCAAGCAATATGCTGAACATGGAAAAAACTTGGAATTCAAACCGTGGGTCCTGCGCATGCATACAAAGACACACCCATATCCATCTATCCTTTGTTTGTTTAAATCTAAAGGCCACCAAACTCCAGATGACTCTGGGCGGTTTACATTCTGGAAGTTGAGAACAATAAAAATGAATGAGAAAGGTCATGAACAAACAAAGTGCTCCAGAAGAAACACTGACAGGGACTCACTCTACCTCCGGGCCTGGGAGAAAAACCAGGTTTTCAAAGACTTGAGGAACATGCTTGGGGTGGGAGCCATACAGATATCTGGAAGATCAATCTTTCCTTCCTTTCTCCCTTCCTTCTTCTCTCCCTCCCTCCCTTCCACTTTTCCATTCTTCCCTTCCCTTTCCTCCTTCCTTCCCTCCTTCCTTCCCTCCTTCCTTCCCTCCTTCCTTCCTTCCTTCCCTCCTTTCTCCCTTCCTTCCTTCCTTCTTCCACTTTCCCTTCCTTCCTTCCTTCTTCCACTTTTTCCTTCCTTCCTTCTTCCACTTTTCCATTCCTTCCTTCCTTCCTCCCTTCCTTCTTCCACTTTTTCCTTCCTTCTTCTACTTTTTCCTTCCTTCCTTCTTCCACATTTTCCTTCCTTCCTTCCTTCCTTCCTTCCTTCCTTCCTTCCTTCCTTCCTTCCTTCCTTCCTTCTTCCACTTTCCCTTCCTTCCTTCCTTCCTTCCTTCCTCCACTTTTTCCTTCCTTCCTTCTACCACTCCTTCCTTCCTTCCTTCCTTCCTTCCTTCCTTCCTTCCTTCCTTCCTTCCTTCCTTCCTTCTTCTAGGCTACTTAATATCTGTAATCAACTTTTCTTATTTACTCAAACCAAGTCTTTCTCTTTTCTTGAATGCAGGTTGAGTTCCTACGAAGAGAGAAATTATTGCCATGGCCCAGGGATGACAACTCACAGCAGGGTCTGGCCAAAACAGAATAACATGGAAGACTTACTTGCTGTGATTTGCAAATTATATTTCTATTGATGCAGCTGAAAATTGCACTTGGCTTTGGGGAAGCCACGTAGGAAATGAGCATCTTTAAGCACCCAGTTGCCTTCAAATTCAAGGCAAAAGGAAACAGAAACGATTTTCTTTCCACATACTGCTGTAAAGCAGGACAAGCTTCTCCAACATGGTGACTTCCTTATTTATTTATTTATTTATTTATTTATTTATTTATTTATTATAAATTGGATTTATCCCCGCCCATCTCTACCATGGCAGACTCTGGGCGGTCTTATAGGCTGAACTACAATGTGCAGCATTCCCACTCAACATTAGGAGTTTCACTGCCAGCACATCTGAAGGGCTCTTGATTTGAGATGGATATTCTAAGCGGGCTCACTATGCTGCACAAATTCAAGTTAGCCAGGCATAGGAGCCAGTTTGGTCTAGTGGTTAAGGCAACGGGCTAGAAACCAGGAGACTGAGAGTTCTAGTCCCGCCTTAGGCATGAAAGCCATCTGGGTGACCTTGGGTCAGTCCCTGTCTCTCAGCCCTAGGAAGGAGCCAATGGCAAACCAGAAGACGGAGAGTTCTAGTCCCGCCTTAGGCATGAAAGCCAGCTGGGTGACCTTGGGACAGTCCCTGTCTCTCAGCACTAGGAAGGAGCCAATGGGAAACCAAGAGACTGAGAGTTCTAGTCCCGCCTTAGACATGAAAGCCGGCTGGGTGACCTTGGGCCAGTCACACACTCTCAGTCCTAGGAAGGAGCCAATGGGAAACCAGGAGACTGAGAGTTCTAGTCCCGCCTTAGGCATGAAAGCCGGCTGGGTGACCTTGGGCCAGTCCCTGTCTCTCAGCCCTAGGAAGGAGCCAATGGCAAACCAGGAGACTGAGAGTTCTAGTCCCGCCTTAGGCATGAAAGCCGGCTGGGTGACCTTGGGCCAGTCCCTCTCTCTCAGCCCAACTCACCTCACAAGGTTGTTGTTGTGGGGAAAATAGGAGGAGGAGGAGTATTAGGTATGTTCGCCACCTTGAGTTATTTATAAAAATAATAAAGGTGGCATAAAAAAAATCTAAAAAAAAACTTGGGATAAAAGAGGCAAGAACCTGAATTACAGCACTCCTATGTTCTTAGCTTGAGGACCACCACCCAGGCTTTGTGTGACATGCTGAGGACCATGCTTCCAAGCTTGGTACACCCATTTATACCCCTTAAAACCCACTTAAACTCCCCAAAATGCAAAGCAGGTTGCTTCTTTTTTTAGCACCTTCTGCTCTGAATAGTCTCTGGAGGTCACAAAAGGGATACTGGTCAGCTGTGCCTTTTGCACTTGGCTCACAGCAAAGTCCACTGGAAGCAGCAGTGGTCAACTAGATCTTCATATCAGTGGATGACCTGTTTTTTCCCTGCCACACTTCCTTCTCTTTCCTTCCTTCCCCAAGTCACCCCAAGACCTGGCCTGTTTATACTCACTGGACCGAGTATACCACTCTCAAATTCCCCCTTTCTGTAAAAATCTATCTCAACGGGGTTAGGGTTTTTCTCTTTGTTGCCTCGATCTTCCTCACCAGGAGATGTTTACCTTTTATTTTTTATTTATTTATTTATTTATTATTTCAATTTATTCCCCTCCCATCTCCCTTGCAAGGGACTCTGGGCGGGTTACAACAATTGAAAGTTTAAAAATACAAAAACAGTATCTAAAATATATCGAATAATAATAATAATAAATTACATAAAATCCAAGAAGGGGGGACCGTAGGATGGTACTACCTTTTCCCCAGAAACCCCTAGAGTTGTGGGCAGCTCTGTGCTTCAAGACAGCGAAGGATGAGAATAAATCTGCTCCACTAAATGTACTCAGGTGTCCCAGGGAATGTATTATTTAATGCTGATGAGTTGTCAGTGGGAAGATTTTATTCTTGAATTGGCTGTTTTATAAGGCAAGAGGTGTACATTTGTGTTGGTGCTTTTACATAATTCGTTGTTTGCATGCTTATCCTTCTTTCCCTGCCAGGCCTGTAGTCACAAGCAAATAAATGAAAATGAGTTATAATAAAACTTCAGAAAGTAACTCCCCCCTTCTGTATCGTGGCATTATGCATCCGTTTTTATTAGTCACTACCCCTTCCCTCTGACACAGATGATCACAGAAGGATCTCCCCCTTGTGGGGGGAGATGGGCGGTGATATAAGTTAGAAATAATAAATAAATAAATAAATAAATAAATAAATAAATAAATAGCCGTTTAATCTCCATTAAGACATTTGTTCAGCTTCTCCTTTGCTGTGGTTCTCCAGGATCATAGTAAAGGTAAAGGTTCCCCCCGCACAGTTGTGCAGTCGTGTCCGACTCCAGGGGCCGGTGCTCATCTCTGTTTGTTAGCCGAAGAGCCAGCGTTGTCCGAAGACGCTTCCACGGTCATGTGTCCAGCATGACGCACGCGGAACGCTGTTACCTTCCCACCGAAGTGGTACCTATTTATCTACTTGCATTTGCATGGTTTCGAATTGCTAGGTTGGCAAGAGCTGGGGCGAGTGCGGGAGCTCACTCTGTCACGCGGGACTAGGGATTCGAACCTCCGAACTTGCGATCTTCCGATCGACAAGCCTGGTGTCTTACCCGCTGAGCCACCACGCCCCCTCCAGGATCATAGCTAGGACAAATCTTTCCCATTACTTGCTACCTCAATCCTTTTAAATTGATTATTTTCAACTGGCCAGACCGGCCCTGCAATACTGTGTCCCATTCTGGTGGCCCCAATAAAAGAAAGATGCTGAGGAATAAGAATTAGTGCAGAGAAGAGCAACAAAGATGGGGAGGGGCTTGAGGGCTGAATCCAATGAAGAGTGGTTAGAGTAGTGCTTCTCAACCTTGGCAACTTTCAGATGTGTGGACTTCAACTCCCAGAATTCCCCAGCCAGCATGAATTCCCCAGCCAGAATTCTGGGAGTTGAAGTCCACATATCTTAAAGTTGCTAAGGTTGAGAAGCACTGGGTTAGAGGAACTGAGACTGTTCAACCTAAAGAGAAGGTGAAGGGGAGGCCTGATAGCAGTCTTCCAATCCTTGAAGTGTTGTTCCAGTGTCACCCTCCCCAGGTGGACCAGACAGGGAACACAACCAGATGAGCGAATTCTACTTTATTGTAAGGCTACATTAACAGAATCTTGCAAGTCTGAAAATAAAAATCTCCCGCCATCTCCTTTATAACCCAAAAAGTTGTGGAGGGTCCCTCCTGAACCTCTTTCTCCACCCATTATGCAGCTGCGGGCTAGGCTGTCTCTTATCTGACCGTTCCCTAGGCAGGATCTCTTCACCCCGTCTCTCAAGGTCTTTCTCATCATTATGGGAATGCTTGTTATCTAGCCACCTGGCGTTCACGTCATCATGAGAACGCTTTGCTGGTAAAGGATGCAATTTGCCAAAACACTTCTCATATGGGTAATCTGACATACCTTTATTTCAAGGTCTTTCTCACATATCATTACGCCCAGGGAAGAGGTTGTGGCTTTATTCTCCATGGTGTCCAAGGGTAGGACAAGAGCCAACAAGCGGAAGTTTTACAAAACTTGAAATAAGGACTTTCCTGATTGTGAAAGCTATAAAGCAATGGAACCTCCTGCCTCCTGGAGTCATGGGGACTACATCCATTGAAGTTTTCAAGCTATTTGTCTGAGGATTCCTGCTCTGGGCGTGGGGGTTGGACGAGAAGACCTCCAAGATCTCTTCCAACCCTAGGATTCTATGATGATAGCAGACAAGAATCTGGGATTTTCTGCATGCTAAATGGGTTCTGCTACTCAGCAATGGCCGAAGTGCCCTTCCAGATGCATTGGGTTGGAAGAAGAAGGTTAGGGAAACTGAAGATACAATTCCTGGCTAAGAAGCCTTCAAGCAGAGAGACCTTTGCAGGCCGAGCAAGTCCTCTACTACCAAATGGAGTGTCCTTGTTTGGATAAATTTGGTCTCAGTTTTATCTATCTTATAATGTCTTTTCCCCTGCCTCTTAACCTCTTCCCCTACTTTTTCCCCAACACCATTAGGGCTTCTAAGTTCTTATGGTCGGTCCAGACTTCGAATGGGTGTGGCGCTCCTTCTAGTAAGTGTCGCCAGGTTACTAAAGCAAATGCCTGCAAATGCCTCTTTCTCCCATACGTGCCAGCGTCTCTCTGTTTCCGAGAATTTGCGTGATACATACTCTTCTACGTCTTCCCACAGAACTGGCCACCAAAACTGGCATCTCACCAGGTGTAGGGTTTTTACGAAGCCAAAGTACCCCGCCATCTTAGCGTCGTGGCATCGTTGTAGAATTTTCTTTCTCAAGTTTTCTGGGATGTACATTTTCTCCCCTTTCCACCATAGTCCCTATCTTTGTATTAAAAAGTTTTTATTTTCTTGTATTTTCATCTGGGAGCAGGAGACTCAAAATCCAAGCTAGATCGGCAGCAGACGCTGCAGCAGCGACAGAGAGATGGGCGCCCTCTAGATTTTCCATCCTTACAAAGAGGGAGGATAGACAATAAATTTGTTTGTAACTGTAAAGAAGATCAGAATCCAATCCTTTATATGTTTTCTTTTTTCTTCTTTTTCTTTTCTTTTCTTTCCTCTATTTACTTTTCTTACTTATTTACTTTTCTTTCTTTCTTTCTTTCTTTCTTTCTTTCTTTCTTTCTTTCTTTCTTTCTTTCTTTCTTTCTTTCTTTCTTTCTTTTTCTTCTCTTTAAATTTATATTGTATGTTTGCTTTTACTATTGTATAAAATCCCTTAATAAAAATTATATGTATGTATATATGTAGGTAGGTTGGTAGGTAAAATTATTTGCCTTGAGCAGAGCTTTCCAAACTTTTCATGTTGGTGACACACTTTTTAGACAGGCATCATTTCGTGACACACTCTTACAGCAGGGCATCATTTCGCGACACACTCTTATAGCAGGGCACAAGGCAGGCACTAGGACCTGCGCGGAATCACAGTAGGTTTGGAGGCAGCAGGGCCCAAGGCAGGCACTAGGACCTGCGTGGAATCCTGGCAGGGCTCGGAGGCAGCAGCAGCCACAACACACCCAGACACTGCAGCCGACACACTAATGTGTCCCGACACACAGTTTGGAAAGCTCTGGCCTTGAGGATCATTTGGTGTGTTTGTGGAGCTTGTGAATCTCATGCTGTAACAGCCATTGGTCTGTTGTGATGGTGGTTTGTTGTTATTTTGTACGGATTTCACCCGTTCCCTGCCCCAAGTGGTTCCCAATTACAAGGGAATGTCATGAGTACAGATGACATTGTGACCTGGGATAGCCATTCCTCCAAGATTCATTCCACTGGAAACAAACCATAGCCATTTCTGAGGTCCAAGTGTTAAAACACTTTGGACTAGCATAGTGTTTCAAAGATTGCACTGACTTCCATGCAGGCCCCAGGTGAAAGGCCAGCACCACACTGCCCTCCTCAAAGTCATCCTTCCCAGTGACAACCATAAAAGAAAAATTAAAGCCAGTGAAATATATATATATATTATTTTGAAGTCACCTTCCTTAAGTCTTGGCCATGCCTACTTTTGAAACATGGCCTGTGACATGCTCTGCAATGTCTCATCTGTCCCTTGAGTTGAATATTGAGGATCTCTGCACCAGGGTCTTGCTATGCACACAAGATTTAAGTGGTGCTGCTAAACCTGGTCTAAGAAACTGGTCCTCCTTCTGAGCCAACAGTCTTTAGCTCCATCTGCTGACGAGGTCATTCTTCCAAATTGTGAGTTGTCAAGTGGACTGTTAATATGTCCAACAGAGAAAGTTCTAATCGAAGAGAATATTTGTAGCTCAGGGTTGAACTGTGGAGTCCTTGGTGCTCTCTGAGCCTTGTTGTTTTCTTACAGATGTTTCATTGCCAGGCTAGGCAACATCTTCAGTGAGAAAAGGGAGTGGGACTTGCTCTCTGTTTACATACCTGTGTTGGTGGGGGTGTTGTACTCTCCTTGGTAGTTCCTTGATTGGGTTGTTGTTTGCTACTTGGTTGATTGACTGAGTTAATAGTTCCTTGATTAGGGTATATTGTGCTGTTTGATTGTTCCTCTGGTGCTAATCTTGGTGTTAATCTTTGCATATCTGGGTGATGATTGCTGGCAAGGAGGTGTTCTGGTCTTCAGGCTTTTCTATTGTCTCTTATGAATTGTATGTAAATGTTGTTTACCTCTATGTGTCTGTTGATGGCTGCTTTGTCTGAGTGCCAAGCTTCCAGGAATTCTCTAGCGTTTCTGGACTTGGCCTGGTTTAAGATGCTCACAGCTTCCCAGTTGAAAGTATGGTTAAGTCTGTCCATGTGTTGTGAGATTAAGGAGTTTTCATCATGTCTTCTGACTGCTAGTTGGTGTTCGTGGATGCGTTCTGCTAGTCTTCTGCCAGTCTGTCCTACATAGTGGCTGTTACAGTCCTTACACTGTATGTTGTAAAATATACTCCTGTTTTTCCTTCTTGGGCTACTGGGTCTTTTGGGTTACTTACGATGTTCTGAAGGGTTTTGATTGGTTTGTGTACTACGGTGACGCCGTGTGGTTGTAACAGTCTATTAGTAGTTTCTGAGATGTTTCTGATGTATAGCAGTGTTATTCTTTTCATAGCTTCTGTTGGTTTCGCTGTGGTGGGTTGAGTGGTCAGGCACTTTTTGATAAAGTTGCGTGGGTATCCATTTTGTTGGAAGATGCTATATAAGTGATCTATTTCCTTTTTCTGGTGTTCTGGGTTGCTGCAGAGCGTTTGTGCTCATCTGAATAGTGTTCTTACACAGCTCCTCTTGTGGGAGGTTGGGTTATTGCTTTGGTAGTGGAGTACTTGGTTAGAAAGGAGTACTTGGTGGGTAGATTTCCTGTAGACTTGTGTTTCTAGAATGCCATCATTTCCTCTACTGATAAGGATGTCCAGGAAGGGTAGTGTGTTATTGTTTTCTTCTTCCCTTGTGAATTTTATTCCTTTGTGTTTCTTCCAGTTGATCCTTTTTTATTATAACAAAGGTGTCATCTACATACCAGATCCATACTTTGGGTTGAATGTATGTATGGGGATTCAAGGTTGATCTTCTCTCACCACAAAGTGTTCTCCTGGATACTCTACAGCTTTGCTGCAGTTTTCTCGAAGGCAGCATGGAAATGGTTGGCCAGCTTCCAGGATGTTCTTTTGACTTCCAGTAGCTCCCAGGCCTGGGCATTCTCAGTGGTGTCTCATCCAAGTACTAGCCAGGTCCATCTCTACTTTGTTTTTGTACTCAGACAAGATCAGCCTGGTGCCGTCACCTGTGAAGCTGGAATGGGATCCATGACTCAGCCATGGAAGCTCACTGGGTGTGTCAGAATAAACTTGTGAGCTTGTCGATGAAGGTTCTCAGTCATCCAGGTGGAATTGTCTGTAGCTTGAATCATGTCAAGTGGATTTCTATTTTCTCAGTGGAAACGTTTCGCTCCTTATCCAAGAAGCTTCTTCAGTCTGAGCAAAGTTTGTAACGGAATCCTTAAATATGTTTCTAGGGTGGCTGTGTGACCTTGCACCTGGGGCTAGGTCATGGTTATTTTGAGATGTTTATTTCTAAGTCCCTTTATCATCCAAAGGAGGATCGTTAAGATTACCTTGCTGTTGTTGAGATTGCGAAATGGTCTTAATCTTCCTAGGCACAGAAGACAAAGCAGGAAGGAAAATAGGGGAAAGATTGTGCCTGAGGCCCCCACCTCTATTCAAAGAAGGATTTTCCAAGTTGGCATAAATGGATTCCTTGACCCCTCTTTCAAACCACCTATCTTCCCTGTCTAAAATGTGAACATTAATGTCCTCAAATGAGTGTCCTTTTTCCTTTAGATGAAGGTAAACTGCTGACTCTGGTCCTGTGGTGTTACTTCTCCTGTGTTGGGCCATCCTCCTGTACAAATGTTGTTTGGTTTCTCCAATGTAGAGTTCAGAGTACTCCTCACTGCACTGGATTGCATAAACTACATTGCTTTTCTTGTGTTTTGGAGTTTGATCTTTGGGGTGTACAAGCCTCTGTCTCAGTGTGTTGGTGGGTTTGAAATATACAGGTATGTGGTGTTTGCCAAATATCCTTTTTATCTTTTCAGACACGCCAGCCATGTAAGGAATGACCAGGTTCTTCCGTTTACTCTGAGTCTCAGCCCTGTCTGTCGCTGTTCTAGGTCTGGTAGATTTAGATTTAGTGAAGGCCCAATTTGGATATCCACAGGCCTTCAGAGCTGTTCTCAGGTGCTGTTTTTCATTCTTTTTGGAATCCATGGAGGTGGGGATGGTTTCTGCTCTGTGTGACAATGTCCTGATGACTCCTAGTTTGTTGCTCCAGGTGCAAGGTCACACAGCCACCCTAGAAACACATTTAAGGATTCCCTTACCAACTTTGCTCAGACTGAAGAAGCTCCTTGGATAAGGAGCGAAACGTTTCCACTGAGAAAATAGAAATCCAGTTGACATGATTCAAGCTACAGAAAACTTGTGAGCTTGGTTTTGGTATTCATCAAAAATTCCTGGGCTGAAGATAGGCTCAGGTGCACCTGTCCTTGACTCCTGGGGGCAGGTCTGCTGGCCTGCACCACATTTTTAGACTTGGCAGCTCTCAGGATATTTTTCCCAGTTCTGCTCTGCATCTCATCCAGAACTCCAACTAATGGAAATTTATTCTCATTCCCATCATTATCCTAACATTTTCCATCCCTGTCTTCTTTCAGCCTAATATTTTGATTTTGAGGAGGACTTGGATTCTATCATGATGCAAACATGTCTGGAAGAATTTGTCAGCAATGGGAAGGTTGCCATTTTATTCAGCTGTTCTTCATCGAGCTGTGATGTCACCACTTTGGAATGTCACTGGGAGATTTGTGATAGTGGCTACGTGGCATAAAATCCTACTTATGGTAAATTCCAGGGTAATCTGTAAGCATGAGCACATGTGGTGTTCATAGATCCTTGCGTGACCAGAATTGTACAAATATGCGCAGAGATATTACGAAGCTTGAAGGATCCCAAGGTTTGTGTAAGTACTAACAAGTCTCCTAAGAAAAAAAGAGAAGCCTGGATTGCTACTGTGGGTAGGGACAGAAAATAAGGAAGGAAAATTTTGGGTTGTGGGTGTAGGGATGGTTTGTTGTATATATTTTTTATGTCTGTAGAATATGTGGCTGAGTTTTTAAAAAGCCAGGCCTCAAAACTTTTTTTCTGTTTGGGCTCAGGAGCACATGTTCACCCCCCACTCAGGAATGTTATTGCCCCCAGGTGCCGGCCAGTCTGAGAGTTTCTGACCAATCAGAATTAGCTGTTAGAGCTTTGCCCATATTGGGAATCTGTTGCCTAGGTGTTTTGGTCACATGGTGGATCCTGTCCACTCAGAGGCTGGTCAGGTAAAGGTTTAAAAATGTAAATGCCTTTTGTCCTTTTGTTCTCTGCATTCTGCTCTCTGCTATCTAAATGGCTATGTTAATCAACCATGCCATGCTTTGGCTAAAGAAGAAGATTCAAGGTTTGTTCCTATGTTTTTGTTTTAAATAAAGCAACGTTTTTACTACAAACTTATCTCTTGGTTTTTCCATAACTCTGATCACAAATTTTATAAAAATACAAAATGGTTGGCCATCTAACACGCCAAACAGAAGCCCCTGAGATGCAATTTGTCTATTCTTTGTTTTAAAAATGGAGAGGAAGCATTATTTTTCAGCAATAAAATATGTGATATGAAGGTACAGGTCCCAACATCTCAAGGCGGAGCTAGGAAATATGAGGGAGATCAAGGATTCCGTTTCTTGTGTTGAGAATCTGGGCCACACTTCCAAAGAGTAGCCTGACCTCGTGTTTAGACTAGATCAGGCGTGTCCAACCCGAGGCCCACAGGCCGCATGCGGCCCTGAACAGCTAGTAATGCGGCCCCCAAAAATCGTAAACTTTTAACATTATTTTGCGATTTTTTGGTTGCCATTCTCTCTTTCTTCTGTTTTGCAGCAGGGCCCAAGTCAAAAATAGACAATCCCGGTACATTTGAGACAGTAACAAAGCTCAGGGTAGTTACATCGCCTGCGTAGAGCATCCGCTTCTCCTCTCGGCTTCCCACGCAGGCAGGCAGGCAGCGGCCTTCCGCCGGTTTGCGAGCAGCCGCCGAAGTCAGTTTTCCAACTTGACTCGCAAGCCAAGCGGAGTCCGCCGCTCTACCATTGATGCGTCTGTAGTTAGTAGGCGAAGATTGGCGGAGACTGCCGCTTGTAGCAGAGCTGAGATGCCGAGCAGGAAGGGGAGGCTGCCAGCGGCTCCGGCAGAAAAACGCGCCGTTAGCAGCAGTCGCCAATGGGTGACGGTTCTCCCAGGTAAAAGCTGACGAGCACCTTGAGAACTCACTGAGAATTGCAACCACTTTCATCAAACCAGACGTTGATGCATTAGTTTCACAAAAACAAGGTCAAATATCCCACTAGTTGTAAAAATTTAGAGAGATAGGTACGTAATAGAATAGTAAAACAATTATAAGGAAAGGTAGAAAAATAGTTAATGTACTAGAAAAAGATAAAAAAGATGAGGAATGGACTTTAGAAGGAAAGGTGGAAAGTAGGAACTGGGTATAAGACCAGAGAAGAATTGAGAAGAAGAGAGAAGGAAGTAAGAAGGAAAAGGAAAGCAGGAAGAGGTTTAAAAATAAGGGTTAGATATTAAGAAATGAATAGAAATGTTTGAAAAATGTGTATATACAACTTGTTATAATGTGATTAAATGTTATGTGTTATGTAAGTTTTTTTATGTTGAATGTAAATAAAATCTATTTTTAAAATTAAAAAAAATCCCACTAGTTTTATGTTGCCCTCTTTTTAAAAATTTTATAATAAAAATATTTAAAAATGAATGAAGTTTTATTACTTATATACATTAACTATATTATATATTTTACGTGTGGCCCAAGACAATTCCTCTTCACTCAATGTGGCCCAGGGAAGCCAAAAGGTTGGACACCCATGGACTAGATTATCTAGGAACCTGGAGCTGGGTAGTAACTGACATTGTGCCTTTGTTGCACATAATTAGTAAGTTTAAACCAGGTGAAGTAAAAATCATCTTTGGTGCTATTGTGATATTGTTGTCTTCTTGTTGTTGCTGTTGTCCATTTTTCCATTAGAGCAATTTTCCAGCATATTTGCCATCATATGGAAAGATTCAAATTCTTTCCTGTTTTCCAGGGTCTTGCTACTCAACTAATCTGCTTTATAAGGGATTTCCAACTTCAACCAGCAATCTTTTCTTTTCTTTTTTTTCCAGTTACAGGAAATTTCATACAGTATGTAGATACTTTAGATAAATATGCCTTTCCAAATGTGATTTGCACCCAAAGTACACATTTCTGTATGCATTTTTATGTCCTCCCACGTAAGAACTGCATTGCAAAATTCAGAAAGGTGCAAAATGGAAAGAAAAGTCGTTCCTGAGCCCCCAATTGGATAGGGGGTGTGAACCAGGCTGGTTAGAAAGCAGATACAGATCAAATGTGATCTTCAAACATTATTGAGATGCCAGTCTGAACATGCTGATTGGGTTCACTTTACATGCTGATTAGGCTTAAAATAGGATAAATTGGTTGGGAATCTAGCATGACTCGCAAGATTCTGTTACTACAGCCAATCTCAATAAAAGTAGCTTTAATCTTCCTGTGGAGCTCATTTCCTGGCTCAGTCTACCTAGTGAGGCTGACATTATAAGTTAGAAATAATAAATAAATAAATAAATAAATTATGGTGAAAGCCAAATTTACTTCTATCATTGACAGCTTGCTATCCCTGATCCTCACTGAGATCCTGCAGTGCTTAGGTCATAGCTTTCCAAACTGTGTGTCGCGACACACTACTGTGTCGCCGGCAGTGGCTCAGTGTGTCGCCAGACAACCCGGAAGCGCTGACTGGGGGGAACTGGAAGAAGAGCCAATCAACGCACGCCAAAGGAGGGCAGAGAGGCGGGCCGAGCAGTGCGAGACCCGATTGGCCCCTGCCCTCAAACGGTGCAAACTTCGGGATAAAAAGCCGGCGCAGCAGGCCCAGGTTGCCGGAGACAACTCTTCCCTCTCCGCCCCGCGATCGAGCCAGCCCCCGCCACCCTGCCCTGCCCGTTGCGTGGGCCGGGGGCTGGGTTTGCAGGCAGGAGCCAATCGCGTGGGCCGAGGGTGGACGTTGTAGGCGGGAGCCAATCGCGGGGGCCGGGGGCTGGGTTTGCAGGCAGGAGCCAATCGCGTGGGCCGGGGGCGGGCGTTGTAGGCGGGAGCCAATCACGTGGGCCGAGGGCGGGGTTTGCAGGCAGGAGCCAATCACGTGGGCTGGGGGGTGGGGAGCCCTGTTATTATTGTGTCGTGAAATGATGTATGTCTAAAAGGTGTGTCACCAACATGAAAAGTTTGGAAAGCTCTGGCTTAGGTAAATAACCAGTGGGGCTTCAAATATTGCCAACTTGCACGCCAGGTGTTCCTCACCTTTGGCCTTTCTTCCTAGAAAGTTGAGCTCACCTGCCTTTGCAATGTCTGTACTTTGATCCGCCACAAAGTGTTCTCTAACCTGGATACTATGCAGCAGAGTTCCAGAGAATATTCTCTCTTCTCTCTCATGCCTCCCTTCATTGGGACAGGCAGCCAAGAAAGGTGGGGGAAACCAGAGCGGAAAGGGTTGGTAAACCGGTAAAACCTAAAGCCAAGTTCTGATAATAGTTCTTTTGTCAATATGCTGAGGGTTCCCGCTGTTTGTCAAGTTGAAGGAGCTGCTGTTTGCTAGTCAAACTCTGATTCAGAAATGTCCTTCCTCCTTTTTTTATCAGCTGCAACAAGGCTTCCTCTTTTACCTTAATCTTTAGGGAAACTATACTAGCCTTCAGCAGAACATTATCTTATCAAGGTCACCACAGAGATGGTGGTTGGTTGAGAAACATGGAAAGCGATATATGTATATATATATACACATATACAGTACACACACACACACACACACCCAAAGCTCTCTCTATATACACACAGAAAGAAACACACAGACACACTCAACCCAGACTTCTCCCTTGAGGCACAATTAACAAGGCTGAAAATATCCTACTTTATGCGAAGACATAAAACACATTATGCGAAGACCCAGCTCTCTGGAGAAGGCTCTAATCCTGGAAAGAGTGGAAGGGAAGAGAAGAAGAGGACGACCAGCAGCAAGGGGGATGGACTCAATTAAAGTGGTAATGGGGGCACCACTGGAAATGCTGAAGGACCATGTTTTGTCTGTGGGCCCCATGGATCAAAGAGTTCCACCTAGCGGGGTCCAGGAGGCGGGCCTTCTCTGCAGTGGCGCCCGCCCTTTGGAATATCTTACCCCCGGAGCTGAGGCTGATGTCCTCGCTCCCAGCCTTCCGGAAAGGCTTAAAGACCTGGTTCTGCCATCTTGCCTGGGAGGGAAATGCCAACAGTTCCTCTTGGGGATGGCTGGTCCCTTGAAGCCTCCCAGTATCCTATTTTTAACATTTTACCCTTGGAACTCATATTATGTACTGTTGTAATTTTATATTTCTTTTAATTCTATTTTACTGTGCACCGCCCAGGGTCCCCGCTGGGGGAGATGGGCGGTAATATAAATTTAAATAAATAAATAAATAAATAAATAAATAAATAAATAAATAAATGTTAGTTACAGATTTTTATAGAGAAAATCTATGTGGTCACTAACAATTGACACCATCTCGATAGCAGATCAATCAATCAATGCAAAGACTCAGCTCCCTTGAGAAATCCATATCGCTGGGAAAAGGTGGAAGGAAAGAGAAGAAGAGGACGACCAGCAGAAGGTGGGTGGACTCGGTTACAATGGCGATGGGGGCACCGTTGGAAGACCTGAAGGGCCAGGTTGGGGACACATCATGAAGAAAATGTGATCCCTAAGAAGCTGACACAACTTAATGGTCTCTCTATCTCTATCTCTATCTCTATCTCTATCTCTATCTCTATCTCTATCTCTATCTCTATCTCTATCTCTATCTCTATCTCTATCTCTATCTCTATCTCTATCTCTATCTCTATCATCTCTATCTCTATCTCTATCTCTATCATCTCTATCATCTCTATCTCTATCTCTATCTCTATCTCTATCTCTATCTCTATCTCTATCTCTATCTCTATCATCTCTATCTCTATCTCTATCTCTATCATCTCTCTCTCTCTCTCTCTCTCTCTCTCTCTCTCTATCATCTCTCTCTCTCTCTCTCTCTCTCTCTCTCTATCTCTATCTCTATCTCTATCTCTATCTCTATCTCTATCTCTATCTCTATCTCTATCTCTATCTCTATCTCTATCTCAAATAGATAAACCATATACAATTGAAACTTTGTTTGACCAGACCTCAATGCAACATACTTTGCAGTCAGTTAACCAAATTTCTGATGCATCTGACACTACAAACAAGGTGATGGTGTCTTCTCCAAATAATCTGATCCCTGCAGTGCCCTCTTGTCTCGTTCAGTGGGCATTCCTGAATCACTGGCACTTCCCAGTCAGTCTGTTAAAACAAGCATTCATTGGAATAGCTGGACCTGAAGCCGGCTTCACATCCCAGGCTAAAAGCACAGCTGGGTTCTGGTGAGAAATCTGCCAAGGTCCTATTCAAATGTGCTACTTAATTTGAAAAATGTATTACATGTGAGTCCACAGTTCTGTTCAAAGAGTCCATTCAATTTGAATCAGTCAGTGTGAATTGTCAAATCCAGTGCAAGGAGATGAACACGGAAGCAGGGGTCAGTGACTCTCTGAATTTGAACACACTGGATTTGATTCACAAATGGGATGCAAAAGTATGGTTCCACTGAATCACCGTCAAAAGATTCACATCAAAGCTTTGTGCTGCTTTAGTTGTTAGGCTTTCCAGCAGCTGCCGAAATCTGAAAGTGATTTCGGAGCAAGATTCTTACAGGGTATTCTTTAGGAGGATTTATCGAGAAGTATGGGATAGGGTTAAAGGGGGCGCGATGGCTCAGTGGTTAAGACGCCAGGCTTGTCGATCAGAAGGTCGGCGGTTCGAGACCCGAGCGCCGCATGACGGAGTGAGCTCCCGCACTCGCCCCAGCTCTTGCCAACCTAGCAATACGAAAGCATGCAAATGCAAGTAGATAAATAGGTACCACTTCGGTGGGAAGGTAACAGCGTTCCGCATGTGTCATGCCGGCCACATGACCATGGAAGTGTCTTTGGACAGCACTGGCTCTTCGGCTAAGAAATGGAGATGAGCACTGCCCCCTAGAGGCGGGCACGACTGTGCAGGAGAAAACCTTTACCTATGGGATAGGGTTCCAAGAATTCCAGCAACTGAACTATTTCCCATTTAGAATTATAGCCCTGGGTACCTCAAGTGGCAAACCTTCTAGTTTTATTTTCAGAAGCCTTCCAATGATCCTGCAGAGCAGTGTTTCTCAACCTCAGAAACTTTAAGGGGTGTGGACTTCAACATGCTGGCTGGAGAATTCTGGGAGTTGAAGTCCATGCCCCTTAAAGTTGCTGAGGTTGAGAAACACCGCTGCAGAGGCAGGTCTCCTTGCTGATAACAGAAAAGCTTGCGTCTGGCTGTTTCACAATGCTTTCCTGAACCTTTATCAATATGGGAATCTACAATGACATCTGGTTTCCACAGAACCACAAAGTGACCACCACAAGTCTAACGTTGCGGTGAACCAAGCCATCTTGTTTGGCCATCTGTTCCTATGATCCACAAACACCTACCCTGAATCTGACAGGGGGAGGGGGGTGCAAACTCAACAGGCTCCTTATCAACCCTCCTTATCAAACCCCCATAATGCATCATCTTTCGCCTTCTTAGTTCGCTGCTGACAGCTGGTTGCTCAAGGAGAACTCTGCCAATTAATCACCCAATAGCAATAGAAGAGAAAGAAATAGTACGTAAGAAGATAGGTGCTGGCCCTTTAAGGTAGTCCAGGTCATGAAACAGACTCCAGAAGCTTGACTGAAGCTCTACTTTATTGATAAAGGCTGTAGTAACAGAATCTTGAAACTTGATAGCATTTTCCCATCCTCCCTCTTATACAGGTTGTTGTTGTTCAGTTGTTTAGTCGTGTCCGACTCTTCGTGACCTCATGGACCACAGCACGCCAGGCCTTCCTGTCCTCCACTGTCTCTCGGAGTTTACTCAGATTCATGTTCATTACATCGGTGATGCTATCTAAGCATCTCATCCTCTGCCGTCCCCTTCTCCTTTTGCCTTCAGTCTTTCCCAGCATCAGGGTCTTTTCCAGTGAGTCCTCTCCTCGCATTAGGTGGCCAAAGTATTTGAGCTTCAGCTTCAGCATCTGTCCTTCCACTGAGCAGTCAGGGTTGATTTCCTTTAGGATTGACTGGTTTGACCTCCTTGCAGTCCAAGGGACTCTCAAGAACTTATACAGATCTTATACAGGTACTCCTTGCTTAACAACCATTCGTTTAGTGATGGTTTGGACATACAACAGTGCTGGGAAAACCGACTTACGACCAGTCCTCACACTTATGACTGTCGCAGCATCCCCGTGGTCACGTGGTCATGATTTGGGAGCTTGGCAACCGGTTCGCATTTATGACCGTCGCAGTGTCCCGTGGTCACATGATCATCATTTTCTACCTTCCCAGCCAGCTTCTGGAAGCAAAATCTATGGGGAACTGTATGATTCGCTTAATGGTCGCCGCAAAAAAAGGTTGTAAAATCGGGTCAGATTCGCTTAATGACTGCTTCGCTTAGCAACCAAAATTCCGGTCCCAATTGTGGTTGTTAAGCGAGGACTACCTGTACTTAAGAGTGTTAAGGCAGGGCTACGTTGAGCTTCTTTCTAATGTGTTCTTCCTGTCCTGGGCTTCAATCGTGTTTTGCTAACTGCTGTCACAAAATTTCTCCAAAGTCATCTCTGTGGCTCTCTACAATAAGAAGGAAGCTGGAGTCCCTCTGAGATCATGGACCTGAACAGATGCTCCACCACATTGTCCTTGGATGCCAACTCTAGAGTGCCAGTGATGCAAGCTTCAAGATATTCATCTTCTACAAAATCAAAATAGGATTCTTGCTGAATCCCAAACCTTATTATTTCCTCAATGGGGTGGGATGGTAAAGAGAGAGAAGGAAAGAGGAGGAAAGCTATGGTGGCTTATTAAATCCTTTCTGCTAATTGGACATCGAGCCAGTGACTATTTTCCAAGCCAAACCACCGTTTAATGCCAGACCAGATAAATCAACATGCAGCTATCTCAAGATTTTATTTCTCAGTTTTGTGGAGTTTTGAGCCAAAATCTCTTGCCAGCCCAGGGAAGGATGGGGAAGCCATCCTGATAATGAGCCCATTTATTCAGCCCGCTTTGGCGCCGACTGTGCGGAGAGTAAAATAATGCAACTGAAACCCTTCATTCAGGGTACAAATTCAAATGAGACTTAATAAAAAGCAGAAGAGACACGAAGGGATTGGAGGGCAGCTTCTCCTTGGCTCCCCAGTTTGGGTGACAAACGTAGGTGCCGATGGACCAAAAGCTTGTCTGCCAATCCATACGTGCCCCTTCTCCCCGTCTGGCACCCCAACCTGCCTAGCCAAGATGGTCTATGTTCGTGTTCGTCCACTCACCCCTTATTTTAAGAAAAGCGTTTCAGGCTTTGCTCTGGGCTCGCAGGTGGGTTGTTGAGGTTACAGGCAACTAGCCGGTCAGTCCTCAGCACAGCCACCTTCTGCTGCCCTGAGAAGGATCTTTGAATCCAGGAGGTCTCCCATCATGACAACTGAGACTCAGGAACACAATAGGTACTAACAACACAGAAGAGGTGTTAACAGATTTTTTTCCAGTTTTGTGTGGCTAATTATTGTTCCAGGACCTACCTTCCTTCCTTCCTTCCTTCCTTCCTTCCTTCCTTCCTTCCTTCCTTCCTTCCTTCCTTCCTTCCTTCCTTCCTTCCTCTCTCATCCCTCCCTCCCTCTCCTTCCCTTCCTTCCTTCCTTCCTTCCTTCCCTTCCTTCTTCTCTCTCTTTCCTTCCTTTCTCCCTTTCTCCCTCCCTTCCCTCCCCTTTCTTCCTCCTTCTCTCTCCTTCCTTCCTTCCTTCCTTCCTTCCTTCCTTCCTTCCTTCCTTCCTTCCTTCCTTCCTCTCTCATCCCTCCCTCCCTCTCCTTCCCTTCCTTCCTTCCTTCCTTCCTTCCCTTCCTTCCTTCTCTCTCTCTCCTCCCTCCCTTCCTTCCCTCCCTCCCTTCTTCTCTCTCTTTCCTTCCTTTCTCCCTTTCTCCCTCCCTTCCCTCCCCTTTCTTCCTCCTTCTCTCTCCTTCCTTCCTTCCTTCCTTCCTTCCTTCCTTCCTTCCTTCCTTCCTTCCTCCTTCCCTTCCTTCCTTCTTCTTTCCTTCCCTTCCTTCCACCTTCTCTCTTCCTCCTTCTTTCCTTCCTCCTTCTCTCTCTTTCCTTCCTTCCTTCCTCCTTCTCTCCCTTCTCCCTCCCTCCCTCAGTCTCTCGCTCTTCCTCCTCCACTTGATCCATCCCCGTGGACTTCACCTGCCTTCCCAGCCCCGCCCGGCCCCCGGCCCCGCCCTCTTCCCATTGGCCTCCCCCTCCAGTCCCGCCCCCCTCGGCTCGGGGGGAAAGGCCTCCCCCCGCCCCCTCCCGCCCCCGAGCCGCCGGTGGGGGATCTGCGCGCGGGGCTTGACTCTGGCCGCGCGCTTCTTCCGGCCGGTCGGTCCTGCTGCGCCAGGCGCCCTTTGGCTGGGCTGTAGCCGGTCCCCGGGATCTGCCCGCCGGCTTGCGACTGAAGGCGCAGAAGGAGGAGGAGAAGGGAGCGGACGCGGCTGGCAGCGCCGGGCGGGTTTCTGACTACCTTGCAAGTTGCCCCCGTCCTTCTCCACGCCTCTTAAGCGAACTCCGAAAATTATTCCTATTCTCAGGACGGGATGCCGCACCGCCGTCCCCTCGCCTGAAGAAGAAGAAGAATTAATCATTAATAATAATTCTTACTATTCTTCCCTGGGGGTGCATTCAATCCTGCCGAAAGGGAGACTTTTGCGCGGCGCCCGCGATGGAACGCAAGGTCCTGCGGCTCTGGGCTTGGGCGTCTTTCTCCAGCTCCCTCCTCTCCAAGGTGAGCGCGGGGCGCGGGTCTCCTTTCCCCTCCTCTCTGCACAGCCGGGGGGGGGGAGACGCGGGGAGAGGGTTTCTCGGGGGCAAGAGGAACAAGCCCATCCTTGCTGCCTGCGTCCGCACCCTTGCCCACCCCACCCAGGCGCCCCTCAAAATGCCCGGCAGTGCCCCCTCCGTTATCCAGAGTCCGCACTGCCGGTTGGGCGTGCGGGATGGGGTTGGGAGTCTCCCCTGGGATAGATGCCGTGGGAAGCGTACACCACCTGGCACGTCCTCGCTATCGTGTCACCTTGCTTATAGGGATTGTCCACCCCAGGTAGTTTTTTGCATTAATATGTTGCATCTGGCCTCTGTGTGTGTGTGTGTGTACGCGCGAGCTTATGTGCCAGACATTTGGCACCACTGATCCAGGGCCGCAACTACGAGGGGGGCAAGCTGGGGGGGGGGCGCCAAAATGACGCCGGGCGGGCACCAAAGTCACAAAATAACCCATGGGGGAGGGCGCGGAATCCATGTTTGCCCCGGGTGACACAGACCCTAGTCCCATCCCTGCGCTGATCTTCCCTCCCTCTTCATCCACTGCCAGACCAACCTCCTTAGCTAACTTCTGTGAGCCTGAGCAAAAGAAACACTCTGCCCATGCTCATGCGCCTTGCTGGTTGGTCATTTCCCAGCACGTTCCCGGATTTGTTTGGGGCATTAAAAAGGGTGCCAAAATTGGCTGGATCTGAGGAGAAAGTCAGCCCCAGGGACTCTTGTGGACAAGTTTGGTGGGTTTCCCCCCCCCCCTCCACTTTTTTCAAGGCTGGTTGAAAAAGCCCGAAGCCTGAAAGAAAACACGTCTGATGGGTTGCTATAGGGTTAGATTCTATAGGCGTAAGATGGTTTAGCCTGGGGGACAAACCGCCTGTAAAATGGGGAGCAGAGAAAGCGCTTGGCCGATATGATTCCCCTTTGCTCCAAAGAGAGTCTCTGATTACCACTCGCCCTTTGGGGTTGCAATAGACCCTGCCCAAAGTCCATTGGAGTTGGGCGGCCAATAAATTTAAATTAATAATAATAATAATATTTGGAACAATGTCCCCCCAAATTTATAAGATCCCGGGTCTCAGATGCCCCGCATGGTGCGGTTGCAGCTAGGCACGATCCAGCTGGCTCTAAGCTCCCTGTTCTTGGTCAGCAAATTAAGCCGCTGGTTAGCTTTCTCCCTCCTGGGTCACTTGAAATCTGTTGAAGAGCTAACCTTTGTCGGGATAAGATCAGAAGTGCCAATGTCACTGGCTTCCACCCCTGACCAAGCTAAGGGGCGATGGATTGCAGTGCCCATAATCTTCCAGCCAGGTGGGAGCTTATGGGAGCTGGTGGGGGGGGGGGATCAGGTTGGGCAGCGCGGACCTCTTTTTTCCAGAGCAACACTCAGTCTCTTCCCCGTGAGATATAATCCTTTGATTATCCTACAAATTGGGTTGGTAGAGTGTTACTTTCTTCCTAAAGAGAAAAATGGTGAATTATGATTGTATTATTCTGGGGTGAGGGTTGCAAGGAAACTTCTATTTCTGGGCTGTTTCTTCTGCTTCCAGGCAAACCAGTATGCTAACAACTTTCGATAGATGAGAATATTGTAAGATTGTAGCCTGGGCATATATCATGAAAAGTGTGGTATAGGAATTGGATGAAGCTTGGGGAAATCTAGGTTCAAATCCCCACTGTGCTGTGAGATTCATTTGGTGAATTACAATCGCTCCACCTAGTTGGTCTCACAGGGTTGTGGTGAGGATGAAATGCCAGGGTGCAGGTGGAGATCTGTTGTTGTTGTTCAGTCGTCTGGTCATGCCCGACTCTTCGTGACCTCACGGACCATAGCACGCCAGGCCTTCCTGTCCTCCACTGCCTCCCGGAGTTTACTCAAATTCATGTTCATTGCATCGGTGATGCTATCTAACCATCTCATCCTCTGCCGTCCCCTTCTCCTTTTGCCTTCCGTCTTTCCCAGCATCAGGGTCTTTTCCAGTGAGTCCTCTCTTCTAATTAGGTGGCCAAAGTATTTGAGCTTCAGCTTCAGTATCTGTCCTTCCAATGAGCAGTCAGGGTTGATTTCCTTTAGGATTGACTGATTTGACCTTGCAGTCCAAGGGACTCTCAAGAGTCTTCTCCAGCACCACAGTTGGAAAGCATCAATTCTTCGGCGCTCAGCCTTCCTTATGGTCCAACTCTCACAGCCATACATTACTACTGGGAAAACCGTAGCTTTAACTATACGGACCTTTGTCGGCAAGGTGATGTCTCTGCTTTTTAATATGCTGTCTAGGTTTGCCATAGCTTTCCTCCCAAGGAGCAAGCAGTCTTTTAATTTCATGGCTGCAGTCACCGTCTGCAGTGATCTTGGAGCCCAAGAAAATAAAATCTGTCACTGTTTCCATTTTTTCCCCTTCTATTTGCCAGGAAGTGATGGGACCAGATGCCATGATCTGGGTTTTTTTAATGTTGAGTTTCAAGCCAGCTTTTGCACTCTCCTCTTTCACCCTCATCAAGAGGCTCTTTAGTTCCTCTTCACTTTCTGCCATTAGGGTGGTATCGTCTGCATATCTGAGGTTGTTGATATTTCTCCCGGCAATCTTAACTCCGGCTTGTGATTCATCCAGCCCGGCATTTCTCATGATGTACTCTGCATATAAGTTAAATAAGCAGGGTGATGATATACAGCCTTGTCGTACTCCTTTCCCAATTTTGAACCAGTCGGTTGTTCCATGTCCGGTTCTAACTGTTGCTTCTTGACCCGCATACAGGTTTCTCAGGAGACAGGTAAGGTGGTCTGGTACTCCCATCTCTTTAAGACTTTGCCACAGTTTGTTGTGATCCACACAATCAAAGGCTTTAGCGTAGTCAATGAAGCAGAAGTAGATGTTTTTCTGAAACTCTCTTGCTTTTTCCATGATCCAGCGAATGTTGGCAATCTGATCTCTAGTTCCTCTGCCTCTTCGAAACCCAGCTTGCACTTCTGGTAGTTCTCGGTTCACATGCTGCTGAAGCCTAGCTTGTAGGATTTTGAGCATAACCTTGCTAGCATGTGAAATGAGCGCAATTGTACGGTAGTTTGAACATTCTTTGGCATTGCCCTTCTTTGGAATTGGAACGTAAACTAACCTTTTCCAATCCTGTGGCCACTGTTGAGTTTTCCAAATTTGTTGGCATATTGAGTGCAGCACTTTAACAGCATCATCTTTTAGGATTTTAAATAGCTCAGCTGGGATACTGTCTTCTCCGCTAGCTTTGTTGTTAGTAATGCTTCCTAAGGCCCACTTGACTTCACTCTCTAGGATGTCTGGCTCAAGGTCAGTGACCACACCATCGTATTTATCAGGGATATTAAGATCTTTCTTGTATAGTTCTTCTGTGTATTCTTGCCACCTCTTCTTAATCTCTTCTGCTTCTGTTAGGTCCCTGCCTTTTTTGTCCTTTATCATTTATTTTATTTATTTGTCATATTTATATCCCGCCCATCTCCCCCACAAGGGGGGACCCTGGGCGGCTCACAACAAAAATTCAAAATCAACAAAAAACATAAATACCACTAAAGGTCAATAAAAATATCATGCCTATCTTTGCACAAAATGTTCCCTTGATATCTCCGATTTTCTTGAAGAGATCTCTAGTCTTCCCCATTCTATTGTTTTCCTCGATGTCTTTGCATTGTTCATTTAAGAAGGCCTTCTTATCTCTCCTATAGATCTCGCATGGAGATCTATAGGCGGTGCCTTTTTTATTAGTGTAAGAAATGCATAAAGAAATAAAATTGCATCTATTTAATAAACCTCTGTATATTTATGAAAGCAAAGAGCCTTTGCTTTTATAAATATAGGGTGAAGAGAGGCTTAACTAAAGAAAAAATTGCGATTTGGTTTCCAATAAGTAATGGACATTACTTGATTGAATTGAGTTATCACAGGGGCGTGGTGGCTCAGCGGGTAAGATGCCAGGCTTGTCGATCGGTTCGGAGGTTCAAGACCCAAGCGTCGCGTGACGGAGTGAGCTCCCGCACTCGCCCCAGCTCTTGCCAACCTAGCAATTCGAAAGCATGCAAATGCAAGGAGATGAATAGGTGCCACTTCGGTGGGAAGGTAACAGCGTTCCGCATGCGTCATGCCGGCCACATGACCGTGGAAGCGTCTTCAGACAGCGCTGGCTCTTTGGCTAACAAACGGAGATGAGCACCGGCCCCTAGAGTCGGACACGACTGTACAAATGTGCGGGGGGAACCTTTACCTTTAAGTAATGAACAATGCGGATAAAAGATTGGGAAGGAAAGAAGGCAGGTAAACAGTCCATCTCAGCTGGAACTCACCCGCAAGCATCTCCTTCTTGTGCTGGGCTGTGAATCTGGTAATTGCTTCCTAGCAGGCCAGCTCAGAATGATGGAGGTTGTAGTCCCATGTACTTGAAAGCCACTAAGTTGATTGATTGTAGAACTAAGGAGTCATCTACAAAAATCAAAGGGGCCTTCTGGATCATGGCTGTGTTCCATCATGCCCGGCATTCTGTCTCACGCAGTGGTTGTGGAAGCTGACAATGTGGACAGGTGGGTTCTGGCATCCTTATTCTTTTATTTAGGATCTCCTGCTTGTGATTCAGAAGGTGGTCCTCAGGCACCCAAACTAGCATCTGTTTTATTTATTTATTTAATTTATTTTATTTATTTTTCAAATTTATTCCCCGCCCATCTCCCATGCAAGGGACTCTGGGCGGGTTACAATAAATAATTAACATGCAGATTATTTTAATAAAAAATGACATTTACATTATAAATTCTATTACATAGAAACCACTGACAGAATTCAGTTGTGCGTTGAAAGGACAGGATTCTAGTCTTAATACTGTATATTTACAAGATGATATTTCAACTCAGATAACCCAGCGGATACTTTAGAAGAAAATTACTATTGGGTAAGGAATCTTACAAAAGGACACATACAATGTTATTTACTAAATCACAGCAAGGTGTCCTTTTTGCAGGCCACCATACTGTTAACTTTGTGTATTGTAGTTGTGAAAGAACGAAAGCGGACTTCTTCAGAATTAGTAATGGATGGTGGTCCCGACTCCCCCCATTTTTCTGGAACTGCCAATTCTTTATCTGTGAAAATGGGCAAGTCAAATGCACAGGTAGTTTCTAACAAAGGAAGGAATGTCACACTGGCTATTATTTGTCTGATAACAGATTTGATTTCATCCTGTATAGCTTTCTGAGATTTCTGTCTTGGTGCATTCTCATTTTTTGCAGCTCTGTCGCATTCAATGTCAAATTGCCATCTTTCAAGAACTTCAGTAGTTTCCTTACTAGAGATCACTACCACTAGCCACTGAACTAGGCATTCAGAGAGCCATTCTTTCAGTTGTCCTACAACATTGTTCAGGTAATTTTTAAGCTCAGAGTCCGCAGTGACGAGCATGGTTAGCCCATATTTTTGAACATGTGTAAATGTTTCAGCAGGATATATCCCACGTTGATATAAGATACTGTTGATACCATAGGAGAAAAACTCCGCCACGATTTCAGCACTGCCCCGCAAGGTGATGCCCTGCTCCCGGCTTTGCTGTTTAGCCATCGGCGTCGGAGAAAGTGAGACAGAGCCCAGCTAAAATTCAAGCAGGAAACAACCCCTCCAGCCCTTCCTTACCCTACAGGCCCAGATAGGAAATCTGTTGGTGCCCATGTTGCCATGAATTTCTCCAGTCCCCTTTTAACTCCTTCTAAATCAGTGGCTGTCACCATGTCCAGGAGCAGCAAACATCGCAGTTGAAACACATTTTGCATTTAAAAAAAAAAAAAAAAAAGGCCCTGAAACTGTTCGCATGGAGTAATAATGGATGACCCCAAATTCTGACACAAAGAATTTGAAGACAGGGAGAAAAACCTTCCCCATATTTTCCTTGCCAGAGATGATAATGTATACCATTATCAGGTCTCCCCAAACTCGCTTTTGCACTAAGCTAAAAAAATTGCAGACACTGTTGCATTTCCTTCTAGGCTTTTACCCCTAATTGGTTGGGTTACCTGTTTTTTGCACCCTTTCTAGCTGTGAGGTCCTTTTTCAGGTGTCATGCTCAGTACTGTATGCCATGTTCCAGATGCAGATGTATCATGGAGCCATAGATGAGAGAGAGAGGGAGAGGGAGAGAGAGAGAGAGATGCATTACTATATTGGCATTTTAATTTTCACTTCTGAAAGATTCCAAGCCTGGAATTTGCTTTTTCCCCCCACTCATAGCAGCTGGCCTTTTAATTGACCTTTGAATTGAGTTATCTATACGGATTCCAGGACAGGGATCTTAGCTGGCCTCTGAAACTCAGATTCTATTAATACAGTTGGATTGTGTACATGTGTGTGTTGAGATGGACAACATCCTTACTAAAGATCTGCAATTGTTGATGTTCAAGGTATTTTGCACTTTTCCCTAATCACTAAAATCCATCCAAAGAGCATCAAGAAAAAGCAAAGCATTTTGTACACCACCGCCACACGCCCCCCCCATGCCACTGCCGTGCACACGCGCGCCACTGTGCGCGCCCCCGTGCCGCCGCCACTGCCGCCGTTGGTGTGTCACCAACGGCGGCAGTTTGGAAAGCACTGGCTTAATGCCAAGGATTATTTAAAAGGAGGCTTGTTTGTTTTTAAGACGAATCAATAATAAGGGTTAAAGCTTTGTCAATACCAAGCTGGGATTATCACCTCCCCCAGGAAGACGTTATTTTTATTTGTAAAGACCCGCCTGGCAGGTTAACCGCCCAGAGTCTACTGTTGTAGAGATGGGCGGTGATAAATTTGAAAAATAAATAAATAAATAAATAAATAAATAAATAAATAAATAAATAAATAAATAAAATGCAAAGGTGTGCTTTACATCTCTCTTGCATCAGAGAGCAAGGAGTTCTGTGCATGCTCAGAGGCACTCATTCGATTGGGTCTTTTTATTTTATTTTATTATTTTATTTTATTTTATTTTATTTATTTTATTTTATTTTATTTTATTTTATTTTATTTTATTTTATTTTATTTTATTTTATTTTATTTTATTTTATTTTATTTTATTTTATTATTTTATTTCATTTCATTTCATTTTAATTTCATTTTATTTTCATTTTATTTTATTTTTTGCCGGCATTTTAAAGTCGAAGGGAGGGCTGGGGCTGTTCCAGGGAAACCAGGAACACTCCGCTTATGCTCCGGCAGAGCTGTGCTGTTATTTTGATTGGCAGCGTTCCTGGGTTTGGTTGCTGGCACTGAATTGTTCCTTGGAGCTCTGTTGCCAAGTTCATAGCCCGTTTTTTTCTCTCTCCTGAAAGCTGTGTTGAGCTAATTATTCAATCAGGCAAAATGTCTTTAGAAGAGCAAAGCAGACTCTCTTTAATTCCAACACTTATTCCTTCCTTCTTTCAAATACTCAGAAGCTGTTGGTGATTCCTTCCTGCTTTTCTTGTGTCTAGTCCTCGTCGTTATCCCAAGAGAGGGGTGCTGGCTGGGGAATTCTGGGAGTTGAAGTCCACACATCTTAAAGTTGCCAAGGTTGAGAAACACTGCTTCTAGGATGAACACTTCGAAAGACAAATGTCTCCTTCTGCTCTTGGTAGGCCTTCGGTAGGTGGGTTTAGACCAGGAGTAGCTAATTTCCAGCAAAGGAGACCCTCCTGTGAACCAAGAGTGCTGGAAACTGACATCCCAATGGAGGTGAGGAACAGGGGAAATGGAATACAGGTAGTCCTCGCTTAACGACCGTTTGCTTAACGACGGTCTGAAGTTACAGTGGCCTTGGGAAAAGTGCTTTACAGCCTGTACTCATACTTACGACCGTTGCAAAAGTCACACCACCCCCGCAGTCACGTGATCACAATTCTGGCACTTGGCAGCCGGCTCACATTTACGACCAGTTGCAGGGTCCTGCGGTCACGTGATTGCAATTTGTGGTCTTTTTTGCCGATTTCCAGCAAAAAACGTCCATTGGGGAAGCTGGATTCGCTTAACGACCCGTCATTCACTTAACAACCATCATAAAAATGGTTGTAATTTTGGGTCCGGTGGTGACTCACTTAATGACTGCACCGCTTAATAACTAGTTTTCCGGTCCCTATTGTGGTTGTTAACTGAGGACTACCTGTATGTGCCTTAAAAGGAAGGAGAAGGAATCCTCTGTGTGAGATGAGGTTTCCTAACTCTACAGCACACAGCCTCCCCTCAAATCTTAAGCATTGGCCCTGGGCTGCAGGAAGGTTATCTGTCCTTCCTCAGATAAGAAACCTCAAAACTCAAATCTCCGTTGAATTTCTTTACAGCAAGCATGGGCAAACTTTTGTTCTCCTAAGGACCACCATCCCACAAAGTGAATCTGCTACCGGCCTTATGCCCAGGGCTGTCTGCAGGGTGTGGTCAAAAAAGTCAAGATGGCGGAGCTTCGATCTCACTGTTGCAGCTGTCATCTTGACTTTTGTTGACCACATGCTATGGACAGTCCCGTTTATACCCATCTAGGGTAGGAATGAAGGAAGTGATGCTGCAGGAACCCAACATGGCTGGTTCCCCACCCCCCTTCTCTGTCACTCTGTGTCAGCCCTTCAAGGTAGTCCAGACAAGAAGCACAACCAGGACTATATCTTTATTGTAAGGTTATATTAACAGAATCTGCAAGTCTGAAAATACATCTCTCCCCCCTCGTCTTTACAGCCCAAGAAACTAGGGAGGGCCCCTTCTGAGATGTTTGCCACACCCCCATTCCTTCTCTGGGCTCAGCTGCCTCTTATCTGCCCATTGCCCAGTCTGCGGCTCTTCCTCCTGTCTCCCCAGGTCACTCCCACATGCCATTACACTCTGCCTCCCCTTCCTTTGTCTTTCTGGCCGCATCTTCCTTTTTTGCCCCTTGTTTGCAGAAGCCTTTGAAACGAAAGAAATGGCTGTTGGAAAGAGAAGGGCCACCAATGAGGATCGGGATACACAGTTTAGCATCTTTTAATGAGCAGAAGAAAGAGAGGAAATTAATTCTTCCAAAACAATTCCCACAACAACTGGATCCAATCTTCACAGCCAGCACCGCCTTGTGAAAAGGCAATCTAGTTCAGCCTTCTCTGCCTTTTGGCCCTGCAGCTGGGGGGGACTTCAATTCCCAAGAATCCCCAGCCAACATGGCCACCCTGGATCCCAGAGGTTCTGGGAATTCTCATCCAGCGTAATTGGACAGCTCCAGATTTGGGAAAGCCGAAGTTTTGTGTGCCTGCCTGGGGGTTTGTAAAGTTGTTGATAACAGTGAAAGCACCAGCAAAGATTTGTTCTTTTTATATGTAGGGTTGCCTCTGCAGAAATCTGGTTTGGTACTTTTAATTATAATAGTAGTAATAATAATAATAATAGATGCAATTTTGGGGGTTAAAGAAGCTGCTTGGGGTTTTTGAAAAGACAGCCCTGGGATTGCATGCCATAACTCATGCTCTCAGTGAAATGTCTTTAGCTGTGGCTTGTACTGCTGGTCTCCTTTTCCAGTGAGAAGCTCTGGGCAGTTCAGCAGACTGATATTCAACAGAGGAAGCATTTCCTGACAAGGCTGTCTTGCTTCTTGTGCACTTTACCAGTTGGATTCCTCCTGGCAGGGTTTCTCAACCTCAGCAACTTTAAGATGGGTGGACTTCAACTCCCAGAATTCCCCAGCCAGCCATGGGAGTTGAAGTCCACCCATCTTAAAGTTGCAAAGGTTGAGAAATGGTGTCGCCATAACAGCAAGGCCCAACCTCAAGATGCCCCCGTTGTCTTTGCTCTTGCGCAATGGCCTTTGCGCAGCGATGCCAAAACCTGAGCTGTTCTTCCTGTTCCCCGTCCTGGATTTCTTTCAGCAAAGTTTTATTTTTAGCATCCGCTTTTGCTTTTCGCAGAGGCCTTTTTCCGCGGCTGCTCTGCTTTTCGGCCTCTGTCAAATGTTGGCAGGCGGTTCTCCTCTCCAACAGCTGTTTCTGGTCTGAGCTTTGGAACTAAAATCTCCCCCGAAGTGTGACAAACAAATTGGGGGCGAACAGCCAAACCACTCTGGCATCAAGCGTGAGAGAGAAGGGGAATCGGGGAGTGTTGCGTGCATCGCGGGGCCTTCTCGGCAGCTGGAGACTTACGAGGCTGGCGGACGGAAGCTCCGAGGAGTGGACATCTTCCTGGGTCTGGAAGGAGCCGGCGAATGCAGGCAACGGATGGAAGTTCCCTTTAGGACATGTAGAGCCGGGAAGAAGCAGAGAGTAATTTCCTATTTGGAATCCCAGGGCAGAAAAGCTTGTGGGGGTTAAGTGCTGAACGGGCGTCCTGCGGAGTCAGCTTAGAAGGCGCACGGGAATGAGCGGCAGAATGGGCTCCCCTGGGAGATGCCTTGGCCTCCAGCGTTCCTCTTTCGCCGGTTGATGGTTTGTTTTAGTCTGAACTGGTTTAAGATGAGTTTCATTTTGAAGATCATTCAGTGGCCTGTTAGAAGCAGTGAATTGAGCAGAGCTTAACATTGTGTAAACTCGTGCGCAGAAAAGGGAATATTGTTTAAAAACACAGCCTGTGAGCATGTTAGAGAGATTCAGGTTCTTACTCTTACACTTTTAGCCCACCCAAGCATAAAGAAACACACACTTAGAAATTGCAGGTACAAAAAGTAAGTACAAAAGAGTTCTTACATTTATTTTGTCCAGTTACAGCCATTTCAGTAGAAAATATGTTTCAGTTCTTCTTTCTGTTCCCTAAACTGCATACCTCTGGCCCTGTTTGCTGCCAGAGGCTGCGTGGAGAAAGGGGCTTGAGGCCTAGGCATGGCCTCTCCATGGAGGAGCTAAGGCACGTGCATCTACCCTATCGATGGAAGAATCAGAGAGAGAGAAGAGGAAGTGGGTGGGGCAACAAGCAGCTTCCTCTGGAAGCACAGTTTGCCTCCTAGAGCAATCATCCATATGCTAATGAGGCATGCTTGATTGGATTCCAACACATTTGAGTGGTGGTGTTTTAAGAGTAGAGGTTTGCTCCATCTTCCTGTTAGCTGTCTTGAATGCCTAGTGAGCAGGAAGGGGGGAGGGGGAAGGAGAAAAAGAAAGAGAGGAGGAGGAAGAGGGGAAGGGGAAGAAGAAGAGAAGGAGAGGAAGGAGGAGGAGGAGAAGGAAAAGAGGGGAAGAGGAGGAAAAAGAGGGAAAGGGGAAGAAGTAGAAGTAGAAGAGGAAAAAGGAGAAGGGGAAGAGGAGGGGAAGGGGAAGGGGAAAGGGGAAGAAGAGGAGGAGGAGAATCGGGAGGAGAAGAAGGAAGAGAAGAGGGGAAGGGGAAGAGGAGGAAGAGAAGGAGGAAGAAGGAGGAGAGGAAGGGAGGGAGGGAGGGGAAAGAAGAGGAAGAGGAGGGGAAGGGGAAGAAGAGGAAAAAGAAGGAGAAGAGGAGGAGGAGGAGAAGAGGAAGGAGAGAATGGGGAGGAGAAGAAAGGAGAAGAAGAAGAGGAAGAGAAGGAGAGGAAGAAGGAGAAGGAGAAGAGGAGAAGGAGGAGAGGGGATGGGATGGGGAAGAAGAGAAGGTGAGGAAGAAAGAAGAAGAGGATGAAGAGGGGAAAGGGAAGAGGAAGAAGAAAAAGGAGAAGAGGAGGAGGAGAGGGGGAGGGGAAGGAGAAGAGGAGGAGGAGGAAAAGAAGCAGCAGCAAGCATTACTCCCCAGTAGCTTATCTCCCACAACCACCACCCAAATCCTGTGGGAACTTTGCTAAAATCTAATTGGGGTCAGGCCGGGAAGAACTGTTGGCCCAGAGGAGCAGAAGCAGTCTCCGGTTTCATGACAGACCATTTTTTCCGGCTTTTGCCGGAGGTGGTGGTGTTTGAGCCCGGGATGGCCAGCGTCCAAAACGGCTCTCAGGCTCCAAGGCAGGGGTTCGTAAGTGGGGGCCACGGATGGACTCCTGGGGGTCCTTGGATCGATTTCAGGGGGGTCTGTGAACTTAAATGGGGGAAAATGTTCAAATTTATTTTCACTGCCCTCTAACTAAAATTGAGCTTTTTCTTCAATAATGAATGTAGGCAACAAGGCGATTTATGGCTTCTAGACTCTCAAAAGGTTTGATAACATCAATAAATTGTTTTGATGGACTAATAAAGCAGCACATAGATTACTAGAGTACGTACAGTATTTGTTATTTTTTAGTATTTGAGCAGAATTGGTTTCCTTCCTAATACAATCTACATCTATGTATTTTATATTAGGCATTGAAATACAATAGGGGTCTGTGGGCTTCACCAGACTCTCAAAGGAGCCAATGGCACAAAATTATTAGGAGCCCCCCCCCGACCCCGCCCTAAGAACTGAAGCCAGAAACCCTTTCTTGAAATCTGCCATTTGGAGATCTACCAAGCCTGTATAGCGGTGCTTTCCAAACTGCCGCCGTTGGTGACACACTTTTTAGACATGCATCATTTCATGACACACTCTTACATCAGGGCACAAGGCAGGCACTAGGACCTGCGCGGAATCCTGGCAGGGCAGGTTTGGAGGCAGCAAGGCACAAGGCAGGCACTAGGACCTGCGTGGAATCCTGGCAGGGCAGGTTTGGAGGCAGCAAGGCACAAGGCAGGCACTAGGACCTGCGTGGAATCACAGCAGGTTTGGAGGCAGCAGGCCACAAGGCAGGCACTAGGACCTGCGTGGAATCTCAGCAGGTTTGGAGGCAGCAGGGCACAAGGCAGGCACTAGGACCTGTGTGGAATCTCAGCAGGTTTGGAGGCAGCAGGGCACAAGGCAGGCACTAGGACCTGCGTGGAATCACAGCAGGTTTGGAGGCAGCCAGGCACAAGGCAGGCACTGGGACCTGCGCGGAATCACAGCAGGTTTGGAGGCAGCCAGGCAGAAGGCAGGCACTGGGACCTGCGCGGAATCAGCAGGTTTGGAGGCAGCCAGGCACAAGGCAGGCACTAGGACCTGCATGGAATCACAGCAGGTTTGGAGGCAGCCAGGCACAAGGCAGGCACTGGGACCTGCATGGAATCACAGCAGGTTTGGAGGCAGCCAGGCACAAGGCAGGCACTGGGACCTGCGCGGAATCACAGCAGGTTTGGAGGCAGCCAGGCACAAGGCAGGCACTAGGACCTGCATGGAATCACAGCAGGTTTGGAGGCAGCCAGGCACAAGGCAGGCACTGGGACCTGCACGGAATCACAGCAGGTTTGGAGGCAGCCAGGCACAAGGCAGGCACTGGGACCTGCATGGAATCCTGGCAGGGCAGGTTTGGAGGCAGCCGGGCACAAGGCAGGCACTAGGACCTGCACGGAATCACAGCAGGTTTGGAGGCAGCCAGGCACAAGGCAGGCACTAGGACCTGCGTGGAATCCTGGCAGGGCAGGTTTGGAGGCAGCCGGGCACAAGGCAGGCACTAGGACCTGCACGGAATCACAGCAGGTTTGGAGGCAGCAAGGCACAAGGCAGGCACTAGGACCTGCGTGGAATCCTGGCAGGGCAGGTTTGGAGGCAGCCGGGCACAAGGCAGGCACTAGGACCTGCACGGAATCACAGCAGGTTTGGAGGCAGCCAGGCACAAGGCAGGCACTAGGACCTGCGTGGAATCCTGGCAGGGCAGGTTTGGAGGCAGCCGGGCACAAGGCAGGCACTGGGACCTGCACGGAATCACAGCAGGTTTGGAGGCAGCCAGGCACAAGGCAGGCACTAGGACCTGCGTGGAATCCTGGCAGGGCAGGTTTGGAGGCAGCCGGGCACAAGGCAGGGACTAGGACCTGCACGGAATCACAGCAGGTTTGGAGGCAGCAAGGCACAAGGCAGGCACTAGGACCTGAGCGGAATCCTGGCGGGGCATGTTTGGAGGCAGCAAGGCAGAAGGCAGGCACTAGGACCTGCGCGGAATCACAGCAGGTTTGGAGGCAGCCAGGCACAAGGCAGGCACTAGGACCTGCGTGGAATCCTGGCAGGGCAGGTTTGGAGGCAGCCGGGCACAAGGCAGGCACTGGGACCTGCACGGAATCACAGCAGGTTTGGAGGCAGCCAGGCACAAGGCAGGCACTAGGACCTGCGTGGAATCCTGGCAGGGCAGGTTTGGAGGCAGCCGGGCACAAGGCAGGCACTAGGACCTGCACGGAATCACAGCAGGTTTGGAGGCAGCAAGGCACAAGGCAGGCACTAGGACCTGCGTGGAATCCTGGCAGGGCAGGTTTGGAGGCAGCCGGGCACAAGGCAGGCACTAGGACCTGCACGGAATCACAGCAGGTTTGGAGGCAGCCAGGCACAAGGCAGGCACTAGGACCTGCGTGGAATCCTGGCAGGGCAGGTTTGGAGGCAGCCGGGCACAAGGCAGGCACTGGGACCTGCACGGAATCACAGCAGGTTTGGAGGCAGCCAGGCACAAGGCAGGCACTAGGACCTGCGTGGAATCCTGGCAGGGCAGGTTTGGAGGCAGCCGGGCACAAGGCAGGGACTAGGACCTGCACGGAATCACAGCAGGTTTGGAGGCAGCAAGGCACAAGGCAGGCACTAGGACCTGAGCGGAATCCTGGCGGGGCATGTTTGGAGGCAGCAAGGCAGAAGGCAGGCACTAGGACCTGCGCGGAATCACAGCAGGTTTGGAGGCAGCCAGGCACAAGGCAGGCACTGGGACCTGCATGGAATCCTGGCAGGGCAGGTTTGGAGGCAGCAAGGCACAAGGCAGGCACTAGGACCTGCGCGGAATCACAGCAGGTTTGGAGGCAGCAAGGCACAAGGCAGGCACTAGGACCTGCGTGGAATCCTGGCAGGGCAGGTTTGGAGGCAGCAAGGCACAAGGCAGGCACTAGGACCTGTGCGGAATCACAGCAGGTTTGGAGGCAGCAAGGCACAAGGCAGGCACTAGGACCTGCGTGGAATCACAGCAGGTTTGGAGGCAGCCAGGCACAAGGCAGGCACTAGGACCTGTGCGGAATCACAGCAGGTTTGGAGGCAGCCAGGCACAAGGCAGGCACTGGGACCTGCATGGAATCACAGCAGGTTTGGGGGCAGCCAGGCACAAGGCAGGCACTGGGACCTGCGCGGAATCACAGCAGGTTTGGAGGCAGCCAGGCACAAGGCAGGCACTAGGACCTGCGTGGAATCCTGGCAGGGCAGGTTTGGAGGCAGCCGGGCACAAGGCAGGCACTAGGACCTGCACGGAATCACAGCAGGTTTGGAGGCAGCAAGGCACAAGGCAGGCACTAGGACCTGAGCGGAATCCTGGCGGGGCATGTTTGGAGGCAGCAAGGCAAAAGGCAGGCACTAGGACCTGCGCGGAATCACAGCAGGTTTGGAGGCAGCCAGGCACAAGGCAGGCACTGGGACCTGCATGGAATCCTGGCAGGGCAGGTTTGGAGGCAGCAAGGCACAAGGCAGGCACTAGGAACTGCGCGGAATCACAGCAGGTTTGGAGGCAGCAAGGCACAAGGCAGGCACTAGGACCTGCGTGGAATCCTGGCAGGGCAGGTTTGGAGGCAGCAAGGCACAAGGCAGGCACTAGGACCTGTGCGGAATCACAGCAGGTTTGGAGGCAGCAAGGCACAAGGCAGGCACTAGGACCTGCGCGGAATCACAGCAGGTTTGGAGGCAGCAAGGCACAAGGCAGGCACTAGGACCTGCGTGGGATCCTGGCAGGGCAGGTTTGGAGGCAGCAGGGCACAAGGCAGGCACTAGGACCTGTGTGGAATCACAGCAGGTTTGGAGGCAGCCAGGCACAAGGCAGGCACTAGGACCTGCGCTGAATCACAGCAGGTTTGGAGGCAGCAAGGCACAAGGCAGGCACTAGGACCTGAGCGGAATCCTGGCAGGGCAGGTTTGGAGGCAGCAAGGCACAAGGCAGGCACTAGGACCTGCGCGGAATCACAGCAGGTTTGGAGGCAGCAAGGCACAAGGCAGGCACTAGGACCTGCACGGAATCACAGGAGGTTTGGAGGCAGCAAGGCACAAGGCAGGCACTAGGACCTGCGTGGAATCCTGGCAGGGCAGGTTTGGAGGCAGCCGGGCACAAGGCAGGCACTAGGACTTGCACGGAATCACAGCAGGTTTGGAGGCAGCAAGGCACAAGGCAGGCACTAGGACCTGAGCGGAATCCTGGCAGGGCAGGTTTGGAGGCAGCAAGGCACAAGGCAGGCACTAGGACCTGCGCGGAATCACAGCAGGTTTGGAGGCAGCAAGGCACAAGGCAGGCACTAGGACCTGCGTGGAATCCTGGCAGGGCAGGTTTGGAGGCAGCAAGGCACAAGGCAGGCACTAGGACCTGTGCGGAATCACAGCAGGTTTGGAGGCAGCAAGGCACAAGGCAGGCACTAGGACCTGCGCGGAATCACAGCAGGTTTGGAGGCAGCAAGGCACAAGGCAGGCACTAGGACCTGCGTGGGATCCTGGCAGGGCAGGTTTGAAGGCAGCAGGGCACAAGGCAGGCACTGGGACCTGCGCGGAATCACAGCAGGTTTGGAGGCAGCCAGGCAGAAGGCAGGCACTGGGACCTGCGCGGAATCAGCAGGTTTGGAGGCAGCCAGGCACAAGGCAGGCACTAGGACCTGCATGGAATCACAGCAGGTTTGGAGGCAGCCAGGCACAAGGCAGGCACTGGGACCTGCATGGAATCACAGCAGGTTTGGAGGCAGCCAGGCACAAGGCAGGCACTGGGACCTGCGCGGAATCACAGCAGGTTTGGAGGCAGCCAGGCACAAGGCAGGCACTAGGACCTGCATGGAATCACAGCAGGTTTGGAGGCAGCCAGGCACAAGGCAGGCACTGGGACCTGCACGGAATCACAGCAGGTTTGGAGGCAGCCAGGCACAAGGCAGGCACTGGGACCTGCATGGAATCCTGGCAGGGCAGGTTTGGAGGCAGCCGGGCACAAGGCAGGCACTAGGACCTGCACGGAATCACAGCAGGTTTGGAGGCAGCCAGGCACAAGGCAGGCACTAGGACCTGCGTGGAATCCTGGCAGGGCAGGTTTGGAGGCAGCCGGGCACAAGGCAGGCACTAGGACCTGCACGGAATCACAGCAGGTTTGGAGGCAGCAAGGCACAAGGCAGGCACTAGGACCTGCGTGGAATCCTGGCAGGGCAGGTTTGGAGGCAGCCGGGCACAAGGCAGGCACTAGGACCTGCACGGAATCACAGCAGGTTTGGAGGCAGCCAGGCACAAGGCAGGCACTAGGACCTGCGTGGAATCCTGGCAGGGCAGGTTTGGAGGCAGCCGGGCACAAGGCAGGCACTGGGACCTGCACGGAATCACAGCAGGTTTGGAGGCAGCCAGGCACAAGGCAGGCACTAGGACCTGCGTGGAATCCTGGCAGGGCAGGTTTGGAGGCAGCCGGGCACAAGGCAGGGACTAGGACCTGCACGGAATCACAGCAGGTTTGGAGGCAGCAAGGCACAAGGCAGGCACTAGGACCTGAGCGGAATCCTGGCGGGGCATGTTTGGAGGCAGCAAGGCAGAAGGCAGGCACTAGGACCTGCGCGGAATCACAGCAGGTTTGGAGGCAGCCAGGCACAAGGCAGGCACTAGGACCTGCGTGGAATCCTGGCAGGGCAGGTTTGGAGGCAGCCGGGCACAAGGCAGGCACTGGGACCTGCACGGAATCACAGCAGGTTTGGAGGCAGCCAGGCACAAGGCAGGCACTAGGACCTGCGTGGAATCCTGGCAGGGCAGGTTTGGAGGCAGCCGGGCACAAGGCAGGCACTAGGACCTGCACGGAATCACAGCAGGTTTGGAGGCAGCAAGGCACAAGGCAGGCACTAGGACCTGAGCGGAATCCTGGCGGGGCATGTTTGGAGGCAGCAAGGCAAAAGGCAGGCACTAGGACCTGCGCGGAATCACAGCAGGTTTGGAGGCAGCCAGGCACAAGGCAGGCACTGGGACCTGCATGGAATCCTGGCAGGGCAGGTTTGGAGGCAGCAAGGCACAAGGCAGGCACTAGGAACTGCGCGGAATCACAGCAGGTTTGGAGGCAGCAAGGCACAAGGCAGGCACTAGGACCTGCGTGGAATCCTGGCAGGGCAGGTTTGGAGGCAGCAAGGCACAAGGCAGGCACTAGGACCTGTGCGGAATCACAGCAGGTTTGGAGGCAGCAAGGCACAAGGCAGGCACTAGGACCTGCGCGGAATCACAGCAGGTTTGGAGGCAGCAAGGCACAAGGCAGGCACTAGGACCTGCGTGGGATCCTGGCAGGGCAGGTTTGGAGGCAGCAGGGCACAAGGCAGGCACTAGGACCTGTGTGGAATCACAGCAGGTTTGGAGGCAGCCAGGCACAAGGCAGGCACTAGGACCTGCGCTGAATCACAGCAGGTTTGGAGGCAGCAAGGCACAAGGCAGGCACTAGGACCTGAGCGGAATCCTGGCAGGGCAGGTTTGGAGGCAGCAAGGCACAAGGCAGGCACTAGGACCTGCGCGGAATCACAGCAGGTTTGGAGGCAGCAAGGCACAAGGCAGGCACTAGGACCTGCACGGAATCACAGGAGGTTTGGAGGCAGCAAGGCACAAGGCAGGCACTAGGACCTGCGTGGAATCCTGGCAGGGCAGGTTTGGAGGCAGCCGGGCACAAGGCAGGCACTAGGACTTGCACGGAATCACAGCAGGTTTGGAGGCAGCAAGGCACAAGGCAGGCACTAGGACCTGAGCGGAATCCTGGCAGGGCAGGTTTGGAGGCAGCAAGGCACAAGGCAGGCACTAGGACCTGCGCGGAATCACAGCAGGTTTGGAGGCAGCAAGGCACAAGGCAGGCACTAGGACCTGCGTGGAATCCTGGCAGGGCAGGTTTGGAGGCAGCAAGGCACAAGGCAGGCACTAGGACCTGTGCGGAATCACAGCAGGTTTGGAGGCAGCAAGGCACAAGGCAGGCACTAGGACCTGCGCGGAATCACAGCAGGTTTGGAGGCAGCAAGGCACAAGGCAGGCACTAGGACCTGCGTGGGATCCTGGCAGGGCAGGTTTGAAGGCAGCAGGGCACAAGGCAGGCACTGGGACCTGCGCGGAATCACAGCAGGTTTGGAGGCAGCCAGGCAGAAGGCAGGCACTGGGACCTGCGCGGAATCAGCAGGTTTGGAGGCAGCCAGGCACAAGGCAGGCACTAGGACCTGCATGGAATCACAGCAGGTTTGGAGGCAGCCAGGCACAAGGCAGGCACTGGGACCTGCATGGAATCACAGCAGGTTTGGAGGCAGCCAGGCACAAGGCAGGCACTGGGACCTGCGCGGAATCACAGCAGGTTTGGAGGCAGCCAGGCACAAGGCAGGCACTAGGACCTGCATGGAATCACAGCAGGTTTGGAGGCAGCCAGGCACAAGGCAGGCACTGGGACCTGCACGGAATCACAGCAGGTTTGGAGGCAGCCAGGCACAAGGCAGGCACTGGGACCTGCATGGAATCCTGGCAGGGCAGGTTTGGAGGCAGCCGGGCACAAGGCAGGCACTAGGACCTGCACGGAATCACAGCAGGTTTGGAGGCAGCCAGGCACAAGGCAGGCACTAGGACCTGCGTGGAATCCTGGCAGGGCAGGTTTGGAGGCAGCCGGGCACAAGGCAGGCACTAGGACCTGCACGGAATCACAGCAGGTTTGGAGGCAGCAAGGCACAAGGCAGGCACTAGGACCTGCGTGGAATCCTGGCAGGGCAGGTTTGGAGGCAGCCGGGCACAAGGCAGGCACTAGGACCTGCACGGAATCACAGCAGGTTTGGAGGCAGCCAGGCACAAGGCAGGCACTAGGACCTGCGTGGAATCCTGGCAGGGCAGGTTTGGAGGCAGCCGGGCACAAGGCAGGCACTGGGACCTGCACGGAATCACAGCAGGTTTGGAGGCAGCCAGGCACAAGGCAGGCACTAGGACCTGCGTGGAATCCTGGCAGGGCAGGTTTGGAGGCAGCCGGGCACAAGGCAGGGACTAGGACCTGCACGGAATCACAGCAGGTTTGGAGGCAGCAAGGCACAAGGCAGGCACTAGGACCTGAGCGGAATCCTGGCGGGGCATGTTTGGAGGCAGCAAGGCAGAAGGCAGGCACTAGGACCTGCGCGGAATCACAGCAGGTTTGGAGGCAGCCAGGCACAAGGCAGGCACTAGGACCTGCGTGGAATCCTGGCAGGGCAGGTTTGGAGGCAGCCGGGCACAAGGCAGGCACTGGGACCTGCACGGAATCACAGCAGGTTTGGAGGCAGCCAGGCACAAGGCAGGCACTAGGACCTGCGTGGAATCCTGGCAGGGCAGGTTTGGAGGCAGCCGGGCACAAGGCAGGCACTAGGACCTGCACGGAATCACAGCAGGTTTGGAGGCAGCAAGGCACAAGGCAGGCACTAGGACCTGCGTGGAATCCTGGCAGGGCAGGTTTGGAGGCAGCCGGGCACAAGGCAGGCACTAGGACCTGCACGGAATCACAGCAGGTTTGGAGGCAGCCAGGCACAAGGCAGGCACTAGGACCTGCGTGGAATCCTGGCAGGGCAGGTTTGGAGGCAGCCGGGCACAAGGCAGGCACTGGGACCTGCACGGAATCACAGCAGGTTTGGAGGCAGCCAGGCACAAGGCAGGCACTAGGACCTGCGTGGAATCCTGGCAGGGCAGGTTTGGAGGCAGCCGGGCACAAGGCAGGGACTAGGACCTGCACGGAATCACAGCAGGTTTGGAGGCAGCAAGGCACAAGGCAGGCACTAGGACCTGAGCGGAATCCTGGCGGGGCATGTTTGGAGGCAGCAAGGCAGAAGGCAGGCACTAGGACCTGCGCGGAATCACAGCAGGTTTGGAGGCAGCCAGGCACAAGGCAGGCACTGGGACCTGCATGGAATCCTGGCAGGGCAGGTTTGGAGGCAGCAAGGCACAAGGCAGGCACTAGGACCTGCGCGGAATCACAGCAGGTTTGGAGGCAGCAAGGCACAAGGCAGGCACTAGGACCTGCGTGGAATCCTGGCAGGGCAGGTTTGGAGGCAGCAAGGCACAAGGCAGGCACTAGGACCTGTGCGGAATCACAGCAGGTTTGGAGGCAGCAAGGCACAAGGCAGGCACTAGGACCTGCGTGGAATCACAGCAGGTTTGGAGGCAGCCAGGCACAAGGCAGGCACTAGGACCTGTGCGGAATCACAGCAGGTTTGGAGGCAGCCAGGCACAAGGCAGGCACTGGGACCTGCATGGAATCACAGCAGGTTTGGGGGCAGCCAGGCACAAGGCAGGCACTGGGACCTGCGCGGAATCACAGCAGGTTTGGAGGCAGCCAGGCACAAGGCAGGCACTAGGACCTGCGTGGAATCCTGGCAGGGCAGGTTTGGAGGCAGCCGGGCACAAGGCAGGCACTAGGACCTGCACGGAATCACAGCAGGTTTGGAGGCAGCAAGGCACAAGGCAGGCACTAGGACCTGAGCGGAATCCTGGCGGGGCATGTTTGGAGGCAGCAAGGCAAAAGGCAGGCACTAGGACCTGCGCGGAATCACAGCAGGTTTGGAGGCAGCCAGGCACAAGGCAGGCACTGGGACCTGCATGGAATCCTGGCAGGGCAGGTTTGGAGGCAGCAAGGCACAAGGCAGGCACTAGGAACTGCGCGGAATCACAGCAGGTTTGGAGGCAGCAAGGCACAAGGCAGGCACTAGGACCTGCGTGGAATCCTGGCAGGGCAGGTTTGGAGGCAGCAAGGCACAAGGCAGGCACTAGGACCTGTGCGGAATCACAGCAGGTTTGGAGGCAGCAAGGCACAAGGCAGGCACTAGGACCTGCGCGGAATCACAGCAGGTTTGGAGGCAGCAAGGCACAAGGCAGGCACTAGGACCTGCGTGGGATCCTGGCAGGGCAGGTTTGGAGGCAGCAGGGCACAAGGCAGGCACTAGGACCTGTGTGGAATCACAGCAGGTTTGGAGGCAGCCAGGCACAAGGCAGGCACTAGGACCTGCGCGGAATCACAGCAGGTTTGGAGGCAGCAAGGCACAAGGCAGGCACTAGGACCTGAGCGGAATCCTGGCAGGGCAGGTTTGGAGGCAGCAAGGCACAAGGCAGGCACTAGGACCTGCGCGGAATCACAGCAGGTTTGGAGGCAGCAAGGCACAAGGCAGGCACTAGGACCTGCACGGAATCACAGGAGGTTTGGAGGCAGCAAGGCACAAGGCAGGCACTAGGACCTGCGTGGAATCCTGGCAGGGCAGGTTTGGAGGCAGCCGGGCACAAGGCAGGCACTAGGACTTGCACGGAATCACAGCAGGTTTGGAGGCAGCAAGGCACAAGGCAGGCACTAGGACCTGAGCGGAATCCTGGCAGGGCAGGTTTGGAGGCAGCAAGGCACAAGGCAGGCACTAGGACCTGCGCGGAATCACAGCAGGTTTGGAGGCAGCAAGGCACAAGGCAGGCACTAGGACCTGCGTGGAATCCTGGCAGGGCAGGTTTGGAGGCAGCAAGGCACAAGGCAGGCACTAGGACCTGTGCGGAATCACAGCAGGTTTGGAGGCAGCAAGGCACAAGGCAGGCACTAGGACCTGCGCGGAATCACAGCAGGTTTGGAGGCAGCAAGGCACAAGGCAGGCACTAGGACCTGCGTGGGATCCTGGCAGGGCAGGTTTGAAGGCAGCAGGGCACAAGGCAGGCACTAGGTCCTGTGTGGAATCACAGCAGGTTTGGAGGCAGCCAAGCACAAGGCAGGCACTAGGGCCTGCGTGGAATCCTGGCAGGGCAGGTTTGGAGGCAGCAGCCACGACACACCCAGACACTGCAGCCGGCACACTAACGTGTCCCGACACACAGTTTGGAAAGCTCTGCTGTATAAAAAAGCCAAATTAAAGGCCAAATTGTTAGGACTTCAGTCATGTTAGGCACCCACGCGCCCAGGGTTGTGTTTTAAGATGGGTGGCCATACAAGTCAAATAAATAAATAAATAAATAAGCTAAGTCAGATAAATCAATCAATCAATGAACCACTCGACCAAGTCTAAATCAATCAACCAAACAAGTCAAACAAATAAATAAGCCAATTCAGATAAATCAATCAATCAACGAACCACTCAACCAAGTCTAAATCAACCAACCAACCAAGTCAAATAAATAAATCAACCAAGTCAAATAAACAAACAAACAAACAAACCAAGTCAAATAAATAAACAAACAAACAAACAAACCAAGTCAAATAAATAACCAACCAACCAAGTCAAATCAATCAACCAGCCAATCTCCCTCCAGTGTAGTGTAGAACATTAAGGAAGGGTTGTTGTTTTTTTCAAGTGAGAATTTCTCTTTGGTGGTACATCAGCCACAAGCCCACAACCCAGAATTTATATCGGAACGTCATACTAATTTTCCAGTAGGAGGGTCTACTTGTGGTTTGCTTCCAAAAGGCGTTTTGCAGAGCAATTTTGCTGCAAGAAGTTAGTGCCAGGGTTTAGTCTGGATCTGGAGCATGTTTCAGATGGAGACCCTGCACTCTTTACTCCAAAATAAAGGCTCCAAGCTTGGTAGGCTTCTTTAAACACTCCATGTCAAGAGCAATTTGGCCTTAAGCTTTGCTAGTTCCTCCTCCTCCTCCTCCTCCTCCTCCTCCTCCTCCTCCTCCTCCTCCTCCTCCTTCCCCTTCCCCTCCTCCTTCTCCTTCTTCTCCTTCTCCTCCTTCTCCTTCTCCTCCTTCCCCTTCCCCTCCTCCTCCTCCTTCTCCTTCTTCTTCTAAAAAAAAGCCTCTCTCTGCAGCTATCTATTAAGATAGTAAAGATTGCTGAAAGCGTTTGGCATTTTAGCCAATCTGAAATAAATCCACCCTCTAGATTCATCGTGAGATTAAACACCGGATCCAGTCCTGTTCCCTAAAGCCCTCTGACAGCTAATGAAGGTCTTTCCATTCCAATGTTCGTGGCAGAGGGGGAAACACAACTTCGTAGCCTAGGTAGGCAATTTTGGTGAGCAGCAAGGAGCACAGCGGTTGAGATGGTGAAGTTCTGATGTTGGTCAAGTGGAAAAGGAAGAAATTGCCAAGGCGAACTTTAATTTGGGGGTGTTTGTTTTGAAGCATGAATGATTCCAAGAGGAGAGAATCTCTGTAGCTCAGGGTTGAACTGTGGAGTCCTTGATGGTCTCTGAGCTTGGCTGTTTGCTTGCAGACGTTTCATGACCCAACTAGGGGACATCATCAGTGCAATCAAGAGGGCACCAATGAATGATTAAGCCTCCCTGATGACTTACAGGTAGTCCTTGGTCAATGACAGTAATTGGGACCAGAAATTCCATTGCTAAGTGATGCGGTCATAAAACATGACATCACGTGACCGCATCGCTTAGTGACGGCAGTCCCCATTGCTGTCGTTAACCGAATCCCACCAGTCATTAGGTGAGGACCCACCCTGATCCAAGCCATTCACTGCCTCCTCTGCCTCCTCTTGAACCCCCCCCCAACCCTCCTATCTCTGCCCTTTTGGCTGCCCTGCGCTCCGCTGGCCCTGGGGAAGAACGCCTGGCGTGACCAGCAGCTACCTTGAGAAGGGCCAGGCTAGGTGTGCCTCATCAGCAACGGGAGGAAGAAGACAGTGAAGGTCAGCTGGGGGTGGCAGGGCCGGTGGGGCAGCACGACCAGATGTAATGGTATGTGGGAAAGACCTTGGGAGACTGGCGAAGGGATGCTGCCTAGGGAATGGTCAGATAAGAGGCAGCATAGCCCACAGCTGCATAACGGGTGGAGAAAGAGGCTCAGAAGGGACCCTCCCTAGTTTCTCAGGCTGTAAAGGAGACAGTCGGAGATTTGTACTTTCAGACTTGCAAGGTTCTGTCAACGTAACTTCACAATAAAGTAGAATGAGCTCATCTGGTCGTGTTTCCTGTCTGGTCCACCTGGTAAGGCTGACAGTTAGTTACCTTCTTCTTGTCTGGGGGCAGAGAGGGCAAAGGCCAGACCAGAAGCACAAGCAGGAGTACTTGGTAATGGTATGTAGGAAAGACCTTGGAAGATTGGGCTTGAGACGCTGCCAAAGGAACGGTCAGATAAGAGGCAGCATAGCCAACTGGAGAGTGGGTGGGGCAAGAGGCTCAGAAGAGACCCTCCCTAGTTTCTCGGGCTGTAAAGGAGATGGTGGGAAGGGGGGGATGAGTCTGAAGGGGAGGGTGATGTAATGGTATGTGGGAAAGACCTTGGGAGACTGGGCCAAGAGACCCTATCAAGGGAATGTTCAGATAAGAGACAGCATAGCCTGCAGCTAGATAGTGGGCGGGGCAAGAGGCTTAGGAGGGACCCTCCCTAGTTTCCTGGGCTGTAAAGGAGACAGGGGGGGAGAGAATTGTACTTTCAGATTTGCAAGATTCTGTCAATGTAGCCTTACAATAAAGTCGAATGAGCTCATCTGGCCGTGTTTCCTGTCTGGTCCACCTGGTAAGGCTGACAGTTAGTTACCTTCTTCTTGTCTGGGGGCAGAGAGGGCAAAGGCCAGACCAGAAGCACAAGCAGGAGTACTTGGTAATGGTATGTGGAAATGACCTGGGGAGACTGGGCCCTGAGACGCTGCCTAGGGAACGGTCAGATAAGAGACAGCCTAGCCCACAGCTGCATAATGGGCGGGGCAAGAGGCTCAGGAGGGACCCTCCCTAGTTTCTCGGGGAGACAGCGGGAGAATTGTACTTTCAGACTTGTAAGATTCTGTCAATGTAGCCTTACAATAAAGTAGACTTAGCTCATCTGGTTGCATTTCCTCTCTGGTCCACCTGGGAAGGCTGATACCAGCGGAGCACAGTGCGGCAGGGCCGCAGAGTGCAGGGCAGCCAAAAAGGCAGAGATGTGGGGGGGGATAGGTGGGTGCGGGGAGTTGAACTGCCCTTGCAGTTATAAGTGCAGGCAGGCTGCCAAGTGCCCAAATTTTGATCATGTGACCGTGGGGGCACTGCAACGGCCGTAATTTCGGGGACTGGACATAACTCCCGTTCGTTCAGCGCTGCTGAACAAATGGTCGCTCACCGAGGACTACCTGTATTTTGATGGTTTCTCTATCTTTCCCACCAAAGACTGGGAAGAAAACCAATTGCTGACCGCAAAGGGTGTTGTGCCCAACTTTGATGGCATGATTGTCCGGAGCTCTGACTTGCTGCACGAAAGGGCGAGGGTCTGCACGAGCTGCTTTGAAGCCAATTCGGAGCATGACCTTGCAGGGAAAGAAATTGGCTATAGTCAAGTGACAATAGCGTAACGTTGTAGTAAAGAAGCAATAGCGATGCATGATCAGAAAATGTTCAGCAGAGAATCTGTAAACAGTAATGTTCCTCCTGGGATTAAAAGAACATGAAGCGACACTGTGCTTCGTGCTACATAGCTCTAATGCTTGATAGCTTTCTCCAAATGTATACTCTGAGTAAAGGTGGGATTTGAGTCTCTTAACACACCAGGATTGAATATATGATTCCATCTAAAATCTGGATTGTTGCAGTCCCAGAAGAAACTGCACAAAGTTCTCTCTTTTAAAAGAAGTCTGTACAGGAGCATTTTCTGGGAAAACAAGCTGGGGGGGTTGTGAAGTTGAGGGGGCTGTATGTGCACAGGATTCCCGTGGGGTTGCTACTTCTTCTTGGCAATCACTCGTAGCCAAGTAAGATTGTCTTCCAAAGGTAAAATTTTAACAGTGGATCCGTAAGTGGCTGTAAAGGCCAATTCTGCATCCGCACAACCTCCCACAATGAGGGCATAGGTTTCCGGGTGGGAGACGGTCATGATGAGGGTTTGCCTGACGTGCCTTCCTTTTAGCTCTTTTCTCCTTTTCACCCTGTACTCGTGCTTCTTCAAAGTCCATAGCGCCATTAATAAAGGCTGACCTCCATTTCAAACGCTCATGAGTTAGGGCTTCCCAGTTCTCAATGCTGATATTACATTTTTTAAAATTAGCTTTGAGAGTATTAGCTTTGAGGGCTAGGGATTCGAACCTCCGAACTTGCAATCTTCCGATTGACAAGCCTGGTGTCTTACCCGCTGAGCCACCATGCCCCTTTTTCCATTCTTAAGTTGGGAGTAAAGTAGCTGCTTTGGAAGACGATGGTCAGGCATTCGAACAACATGGCCAGTCCAGTGAAGTTGATGTTGGATGATCATTGTTTCAATGCTGGTGGTTTTTGCTTCTTCTAATATGCTAACATTAGTCCGCCTATCTTCCCAAGTAATTTTCAGAATTTTTCGGAGGCAGCGTTGATGGAATCTTTCAAGATGTTGGAGGTGGCGTTTGTAGAGGGTCCATGTTTCACAGGCGTACAGAAGGGTTGGTAGTACAATGGCTTTGTAAACAAGCATTTTGGTCTCCCTGCGAATGTCCCGATCCTCAAACACTCTACCCGAAATCATGGTCATGATGAGGGTTTGCCTGACGTGCCTTCCTTTTAGCTCTTTTCTCCCTATCGCCCTGTACTCCTGCTTCTTCAAAGTCCATAGCACCATTAATAAAGGCTGACCTCCAATTGAAACGCTCATGAGTTAGGGCTTCCCAGTTCTCAATTGTTGTTGTTGTTGTTCACTCGTTTAGTCGTGTCCGACTCTTCATGACCTCATGGACCATAGCACGCCAGGCCTTCCTGTCCTCCACCATCTCCCGGAGTTTACTCAAATTCATGTTCATTACATCGGTGATGCTATCTAACTATCTCATCCTCTGCCGTCCCCTTCTCCTTTTGCCCTCCAGTCTTTCCCAGCATCAGGGTCTTTTCCAGGGAGTCCTCTCTTCGCATTAGGTGGCCAAAGTATTTGAGCTTCAGCTTCAGCATCTGTCCTTCCAATGAGCAGTCAGGGTTGATTTCCTTCAGGATTGACTGATTTGACCTCCTTGCAGTCCAAGGGACTCTCAAGAGTCTTCTCCAGCACCACAGTTCGAAAGCGTCAATTCTTCGGCGCTCAGCCTTCCTTATGGTCCAACTCTCACAGCCATACATTACTACTGGAAAAACCATAGCTTTAACTATACGGACCTTTGTCGACAAGGTGATGTCTCTGCTTTTTAATATGCTGTCTAGGTTTGCCATAGCTTTCCTCCCAAGGAGCAAGCGTCTTTTAATTTCATGGCTGCAGTCACCGTCTGCGGTGATCTTGGAGCCCAAGAAAATAAAATCTGTCACTGCTTCCATTTCTTCCCCTTCTATTTGCCAGGAAGTGATGGGACCACATGCCATGATCTGGGTTTTTTTAATGTTGAGTTTCAAGCCAGCTTTTGCACTCTCCTCTTTCACCCTCATCAAGAGGCTCTTTAGTTCCTCTTCACTTTCTGCCATTAGGGTGGTATCGTCTGCATATCTGAGGTTGATGATATTTCTCCCGGCAATCTTAACTCCTGCTTGTGATTCATCCAGCCCGGCATTTCTCATGATGTATTCTGCATATAAGTTAAATAAGCACGGTGATAATATACAGCCTTGTTGTACTCCTTTCCCAATTTTGAACCAGTCGGTTGTGATCCACACAATCAAAGGCTTTAGCGTAGTCAATGAAGCAGAAGTAGATGTTTTTCTGGAACTCTCTTGCTTTTTCCATGATCCAGCAAATGTTGGCAATCTGATCTCTAGTTCCTCTGCCTCTTCGAAACCCAGCTTGCACTTCTGGTAGTTCTCGGTTCACATACTGCTGAAGCCTAGCTTGTAGGATTTTGAGCATAACCTTGCTAGCATGTGAAATGAGCGCAATTGTACGGTAGTTTGAACATTCTTTGGCATTGCCTTTCTTTGGAATTGGAACGTAAACTGACCTTTTCCAATCCTGTGGCCACTGTTGAGTTTTCCAAATTTGTTGGCATATTGAGTGCAGCACTTTAACAGCATCATCTTTTAGGATTTTAAATAGCTCAGCTGGGATACTGTCTTCTCCACTAGCTTTGTTGTTAGTAATGCTTCCTAAGGCCCACTTGACTTCACTCTCTAGGATGTCCGGCTCAAGGTCAGTGACCACACCATCGTATTTATCAGGGATATTAAGATCTTTCTTGTATAGTTCTTCTGTGTATTCTTGCCACCTCTTCTTAATCTCTTCTGCTTTTGTTAGGTCCCTGCCTTTTTTGTCCTTTATCATGCCCATCTTTGCACAAAACGTTCCCTTGATATCTCCGATTTTCTTGAAGAGATCTCTAGTCTTCCCCATTCTATTGTTTTCCTCAATTTCTTTGCACTGTTCATTTAAGAAGGCCGCCTTATCTCTCCTTGCTGTTCTCTGGAAATCTGCATTCAGTTGGTTATATCTTTCCCTTTCTCCCTTGCCTTTGGCTTCCCTTCTTTCCTCAACTATTTGTAAAGCCTCATCAGTCAGCCACTTTGCTTTCTTGCATTTCTTTTTCTTTGGGATGGTTTTAGTTGCTGCCTCCTGTACAATGTTATGAACCTCCATCCACAGTTCTTCAGGCACTCTGTCTACCAGATCTAATCCTTTAAATCTATTCCTCACCTCCACTGTATATTCATAAGGGATATGATTTAGGTCATACCTGAGTGGTCTAGTGGTTTTCCCTACGTTCTTCAATTTAAGCCTAAATTTTGCTTAAAGAAGCTCATGATCTGAGCCACAGTCAGCTCCAGGTCTTGTTTTTGCTGATTGTATAGAGCTTCTCCATCTTTGGCTGCAAAGTATATACGTAATCAATCTGATTTCGGTATTGACCATCTGGTGATGTCCATGTGTAGAGTCGTCTCTTGTGTTGTTGGAAAAGAGTGTTTGCTATGACCAGCCTGTTCTCTTGACAAAACTCTATTAGCCTTTGCCCTGCTTCATTTTGTACTCCAAGGCCGAACTTGCCTGTTAGTCCGGTTATTTTTTGACTTCCTACTTTAGCATTCCAGTCCCCTATGATGAAAAGGACATCTTTTTTTTTTTTGGTGTTAGTTCTAGAAGGTGTTGTAGGTCTTCATACAACCGGTCAACTTCAGCTTCTTCGGCATCAGTGGTTGGGGCATAGACTTGGATCACTGTGATGTTGAATGGTTTGCCTTGGATTCGAACTGAAAGCATTCTGTTGTTTTTGAGGTTGTACCCCAGTACTGCCTTTCCCACTCTTTTACTGACTATGAGAGCTACTCCATTTCTTCTAAGGGATTCTTGCCCACAGTAGTATATATAATGGTCTCCTGAATTATATTCGCCCATTCCTGTCCATTTTAGTTCACTGATTCCCAAGATGTAGATGTTCAATCTTGTCATCTCATGTTTGACCACATCCAGCTTACCTTGATTCATAGATCTTACATTCCAGGTTCCTATGCAATATTGTTCTTTACAGCATCGGACTTTCCTTCCACTTCCAGACACATCCACAGCTGAGCGTCCTTTCGGCTTTGGCCCAGCCGCTTCACTCTTTCTGGAGCTACTTGGAATCGCCCTCCACTCTTCCCCAGTAGCATTTTGGACACCTTCCGACCTGAGGGGCTCATCTTCCGGCGTCATATCTTTTAGCCTTTTGATACTGTCCATGGGTTTTCTTGGCAAGAATACTGGAGTCTTTGAATCTCTTTTACTGTCCACCAATATTCCAATTTTCTGTTTTCCATTCTTAAAAAGGTAAAGGTTCCCCCCACACATTTGTGCAGTCGTGTCCAACTCCAGGGGCCGGTGCTTATCTCTGTTTGTTAGCCGAAGAGCCAGCGTTGTCCGAAGACGCTTCCACGGTCATGTGGCCGCATGACGCACGTGGAACGCTGTTACCATCCCACCGAAGTGGTACCTATTAATCTACTTGCATTTGCATGCTTTCGAATTGCTAGGTTGGCAAGAGCTGGGGCGAGTGCGGGAGCTCACTCCATCACGCAGGGCTAGGGATTCGAACCTCCGAACTTGCGATCTTCCAATCGACAAGCCTGGTGTCTTACCCGCTGAGCCACCAGGCCCCTTTTTCCATTCTTAATTTGGGAGTAAAGTAGCTGCTTTGGAAGACGATGGTCAGGCATTCGAACAACATGGCCGGTCCAGCGAAGTTGATGTTGGATGATCATTGTTTCAACGCTGGTGGTCTTCGCTTCTTCCAATACGCTAGCATTAGTCCGCCTATCTTCCCAAGTAATTTGCAGAATTTTTCGGAGGCAGCGTTGATGGAATGTTTCAAGAAGTTGGAGGTGGCGTTTGTAGAGGGTCCATGTTTCACAGGCGTACAATAGGGTCGGTAGTACAATGGCTTTGTAAACAAGCATTTTGGTCTCCCTGCGAATGTCCCGATCCTCAAACACTCTACGCTTCATTCGGGAGAAAGCTACACTCGCAGAGTACTCACACTAGAAGTGAGCAAGGTAGAAGTGATATATCTGTTCCCAGGCTAAGATGGAAGATTTTTGTGGGTGTTTATACCCACAGGAAATGTACCTATTCTGCACTCACAAAATCAGCGCAGATGCACTACCCACTATGGAGGAATGGTTGGTGAAATTGACAGTTCATGCTGAGATTGGATAAATTACCTTCTTTGATTAGAGAAAAGACACTATCTACATTTATTGGTGACTGTAAACCTCTTATGGACTTTTTTGCGTAAAAATGAAAGAAACGAACTTGTGATTTATGGCTTTGATTATTAGACAGGATAGATTATAGAAAGAAGAGTATTAATATGTAACTTTAGAGAGAGAGGTTAAATATATAATTATACCTATAACTGCTGTGAAGAATATCAGAAGCCACTGCTTTGTATCTTTTTTCTTTCCTTTCTATTTTTCTCAAACTTTTTTTCTTTTCTTGCACTTTTTGCTTTCTCTTTGCTTTCTTTCTTTTTTATTTTTTCTCTTTTCTTCTTTACTTTGTATTAGTTTGTATTAGTTTTTATCTTCTTTTTTTAAAAGTTTTAATAAAAATTATATGCAAAAAAACCAAAAGCAGCTCTACAGCTCCCTTCACCAGATGCATAGAGTGGCTTGACCGATGCAGGGTTTAAAGTGGGATGATGGTTCTCCTCCTACAACAGGGGTCCCCAACCCCCGGGCCGCGGACCGGTACTGGTCCGTGGCCTGCTAGGAACTGGGCCGCCATGCCGGTCTCCGAACCCCGCCCCCGGTCCGTGTGATTGGCTCCCGCCTGCAAACCCCGCCCCCTGGTCCACGCAATTGGCTCCCGACTGCAAACCCTGCCCCCCGGTCTGCGCGATTGGCTCCTGCCTGCAAACCCCCCCCCCAGTCCGTGGAAAAATTGTCTCCCACGAAACCGGTCCCTCGTGCCAAAAAGGTTGGGTACCCCTGTCCTACAACATCTACAATGTCCAGCCGGATGGAGTGGGAATCAATAAAACTTACAAAGGAACTGGCACAGATAAAAGCATCAGTTTTCTAATCCAATGCAAACATGACATCATTCCTAACCAACCTGCCTGCCTCTTCTTTCCCCCCCACCTCACCCCAATTTAAATCCTGCATCAGTCAAGCCATCCCATGCAATTGATGAACTACAGCGCTTGAAAGCTTCTGCCTTTTAATAAGATGTGTTAATTGGAGAAGGGGCTATCGGACTCCTCCAGATTTTTTTCCTGTCCCATTTTGTAGCAGTAGCTTCTCTGTTCTGGTTTTTGGGCAACCTTGCCAACTCCAATGGAAGAGCTCCCTTAATTTAGCCAGATTTAGTCTGTCTCGTGACCACTAATCTGCGATTTGGGCTGAAATTGTGGTCAGCTGGCAATGGAGGCATTTGTAAACAGAACACTCATAAAATAACTTAATAATTACCACCCAACTTACTGATATCCAGCTAAGGGCTCATCCAGGGATTCTGCAAACTTTAAGCTGAAAGCCAAAAAAATGAATATGGGAATTCTCTCCACTTTCCAAGGGGGTCTAAAGCATCCTAACCCCACAATCCCAAAACAAACAAAAAAACAGTTCGATTTTTTAAAAAATGTCCACTAAACCCAGTCCCTTCGAACGGAAGAGTGAAATGGGTGTAAGGTAAAAAAGGTAAAGGTTCCCCCCGCACATTTGTGCAGTCGTGTCCGACTCTAGGGGCCGGTGCTCATCTCCGTTTGTTAGCCGAAGAGCCAGCGTTGTCTGAAGACGCTTCCGCGGTCATGTGGCCGGCATGACACGCGGGGAAAGCTGCTACCTACCCACCGAAGTGGTACCTATTCATCTACTTGCATTTGCATGCTTTCGAATTGCTAGGTTGGCAAGAGCTGGGGCGAGTGCGGGAGCTCACTCCGTCACGCGGGGCTAGGGATTCGAACCTCCGAATTTGCGATCTTCCGATCGACAAACCTGGCGTCTTGCCCGCTGAGCCACCGTGCCCCCATTTAATGGGTGCCCCCATTTAAATCAGACTCATATGAAAGTTCATTATGCACAAATGCATGCATATTATTCTGATTATGAGCTGCTTTTTAAAAAAGAAAGCACAGAAGAGAGATTAAAGGTGAACATCAGAGAACAGGCAGCCAATGTGTAAAGGAAAAATCACTGCTGAAATTGTAACAAGCAGTTTGCACTCTCAAAGAAGGGCAGCAGGAAGAAATTAGTTTTATTTATTTCGTTTATTTCATTTGAGATTATAGCTGCCCAACACCATAACAATTCTGGGCAGCTTACAGTTGTTGTTTTTAAAAAATGGCATATGAACATTTTTTCAAATGCAGTTTCAATTTATTGTTATTTATTATGTGACTTACAGTATCTGTATACCATTTCTCATTCAGCCTATCTCAATTAATACAGTGAAAATCCCTTGATAAAAAACTGACCCTCCGAAATGCAATCAAAAATGCCAAATGAATAAAACAGTACCATAATGAGCGAAAGCCGCAGTAAAAGTTAAAAATAGCACCAGAGCATTAGCGCTTTAATAATAGGCCTGGGAGAATAAATATGCTGTTGCCTGAAGCTGAAAATATTATTAAGATGGTGCTAGGCTTAAAGGTTTGCAATAGAGGGAGGGCGTGGGAATCAAGTGGCAAGGAGTTCCATAAGCTTGGGCCCATGCTTGGCTGAGAAAGAGTCTAGTAGGTTCATGGCTGGGGCGAGATTCAAGCCACACCTCTCACAGTGGCACTGTGGAATCAAAGGTTCCAAAAACTCGGCAAAAATGAAGGAAAACCTTGAGAAGGGGACTGGGGGGGGAAATGGATGGATTTAAGATTTGGGATGAGGAAACGAAAAGTAACTTGAAACTATATAATTCTGGATTGGGGCTTGGTCATACTGTAATGGTCTGTGGGAATGACCTTGGGAGGGGGAACAGCAGCAGCCAGGGGAACAGTCGGATAAGAGGCAGCTGAGCCCTCAGCAGGAATGGGGATGTGGCAAATGTCTCAGAAGGGACCCTCCCTAGTTTCTTCGGCTGTAAAGGCCACGGGGGAGAAATGTACTTTAGACATGCAAGATTGTTCCCAGCCTTGTGAGGCAGTCCAGAGAGGAAGCATGACCAGATGGGCTAATTCTACTTTATTGTCAGATTAGATTAAAAGAACCTTGCAAGTCTGAAAGTACAATTCTCCCCCATCGCCTTTACAGCCCAAAACATAGCTTTCCAAACTGTGTGTCGGGACACGTTAGTGTGTCGGCTGCAGTGTCTGGGTGTGTCGTGGCTGCTGCTGCCTCCGAGCCCTGCCAGGATTCCACGCAGGTCCTAGTGCCTGCCTTGAGCCTTGCTGCCTCCAAACCTGCTGTGATTCTGCGCAGGTCCTAGTGCCTGCCTTGTGCCTTGCTGCCTCCAAACGTGCTGTGATTCCGCGCAGGTCCTAGTGCCTGCCTTGTGCCCTGCTGTAAGAATGTGTCGCGAAATGATGCCTTGCTGTAAGAGTGTGTCACGAAATGATGCATGTCTAAAAAGTGTGTCACCAACATGAAAAGTTTGGAAAGCTCTGGCCCAAAACAACCAGGGAGGGTCCCTTCTGAGACATTCGCCATGTCCCCATTCCTTCTTTCAATTTTTTCCCAGGTGATTTTCCATGTCTTGAAAGAAAGAAAAATGGTGTTCTAGGTAGGTAGGTAGGTAGGTAGGTAGGTAGGTAGGTAGGTATTCTAAATCCTCAAATTTGACTTCAGGGGCATCTGTGGGAGGGTCAGAAAAGTCAAGATGGTGGTTGTGACTGCATGGTTCAAGGGCCATCTCTTTTGCGGTTCCTGAAAAAAAATGGGTAGGCTTTGACTGTACGGTGGCTACTGCCATATTGACTTTTTTGACCCCCTCTGCTTGATTCAGTATGCAGGAAGAAAAGGGAGACTAAACAAAGTGGCTTTCATTGAAAATACTTTCGTCTGAATCTTTAAAAAAACAGAAACTGTAATCTTGCTACAGCCAACAATGGCCTCCCACCTCTGAGAAATTTACATTATTCCCTCGCTGGAAAAAAAAATGCTGAAGTGGTCCCACCCCCGTTTGTGCCTAAGAGTAGGATAAAGTATTATGAAAGCCTTTTTTAAGCAGTTTGGGGACCTGTTAAGAACCGTACAGAGATTTTAACAGTGCCAATTTAAGCCTGTTTACAGAACTTGAGTTGTGAAAGAAATCTGCCACAAATTTCTATACAAACATGTTTTATTTTCAGATCCACCCATTTGTTGAAGGACAAATGAGAGCTTTGAAGGAACTCTACTTCGTTCCATTTGGGGGGGGGGGGTGTCTCCATTTTTCTCAGATCAAAACTCCGTTCCCCAAAGACATTTATTTATAGGAGAAGCATTCTCAAAAGCTCCTGGTTTCTGAAAACTGTGCTCCGATAGTCTGCCGACTGGAAATTTACATAACCAAGAAGAACAGAGAAATTGGACTTTGCCATTAGACTATGGGCTAATCGCTGTGTTTATTAGGAGGAGTTGTGTTTAAAAGTGTTGTCAGTTAGGGAAAGTACAAATGAAAAATGGATGTGGATTTTTTTTGATGGAATTATTAAACAGGATGGGAGCGCCTAACACTTCCAGAAGGGCTGGGAAAATATGCTTCAAAGTTGGGGTTGAAACGCACTTTCCAAGCTCCAATCTTTCAACTTCAAAATATTTGCACACCCCTATTTTGTAACTTCTCCAAGAGTCCCATCAGGCAGGGTGTGTGTGTGTGTGTGTGCACGCCAAGAAAAAAATATTTTTGCATTAGCACGCTATTTGTAGAGTTTGAGTTGCCAGGCATAGATCTTCATTGTCCCAAATATTTGGGGAGGGGGGGAAATCACATTTTAGCATTTGGGGGATGTCACTTTTTTTACTGCCGTCCTTGTTATTGTGGTTCTAATGCTGTATTCATTGGACGGTTCTTTTGACATGTGACTTTCCCGTCCTTATTCTGCTGCTTGAAATGTTGGCTTTCATAGTGTTTGGCCTTTTAAATACCTTCGACGTGGCTTGTACATGTCCCAGGTGACCAATTATTGGGTAGTTCAGAAAGGCCATCAAGAAGTAGAACAGGAGTCGGAAGGATTGTGACTCTTTTATTAATTACTTGTCCAATATTGATTCTAAAGAAGCAGTGAAGGATGAATCATCTCAATGGGGACTCCTGTTTTTCACAGTTTGCTATCGAGGTCCAAGGAGCCATTCTGAGTAGGAGGCCCATGCGTGGGGCTAGCAACCTACTGACAGGGGTGTTTGCAGGGTGTGGTCAAAAAAGTCAAGATGGTACCTGCACTGGTGCAATCAAAACTCCGTTTCTTTTTATGTGCATCACCAGGCAAGGTTTCGATTGCACCTCTGTGGCTGTCGTCTTGACTTTTTTGACCCCACCTTGCAGACCCCCTGACACTGATCTGTTTTTTTTAGATCTCTAGATGTGCTAGAATGCAAATCCTCAATCGCAAATTAAATATCTGATCTGCAGCAGGTTCGGAACAACCACAAAACAAATGGGGTTGCGTGTCTTCAATAAAGACACACTAAAGACACACTCCTTCCACACTAAACAACCTTTGTCGAGTTTAGAGAGCCAGTTTGGTCTAGTGGTTAAGGTGCTGGGCTAGAAACCAAGAGTCTGTGAGTTCTAGTCCCGCCTTAGGCGTGAAAGCCAGCTGGGTGACCTTGGGCCAGTCACTCTCTCTCAGCCCAACTCACCTCACAGGGTTGTTGTTGTGGGGAAAAAAGGAAGAGGAAGGAGTATTAGGTATGTTCGCCGCCTTGAGGTATTTATAAAAATAATAAAGGCAGGATAAAAATTTAAAAAATAAATAAAATAAATTAGTCACCGTTGAAGCAAGCATTTCAACGAATGATGGAGACACAGTTTTACAACGAGTTATGCTCCTGGATACAGACTCCAAGCTAAATCTATCTCAGCGGCTTACCTGCATGGATTTCCTTTGCTAGATACAAATGGGAATCCTACCTCAGATTGATGGCCAGGAGGATCAGTGATCCAAAGCACTTTTCCCCAACAGGGTGCCCACTAGATATCTTGGACGACAAACCCAATCATCCTGCACCAGGTTGAGTAAAGGCTGCAGGGCAGGGATGGCTAACAATGTTAGCAGGGTATTTTCCAGGTCAGATCTTCTCTGCAAATAATCCTTATCCTTATCCTTATCCTTTGTTGTTGTTCAGCCGTTTAGTCGTGTCCGACTCTTCGTGACCTCATGGACCATAGCACGCCAGGCCTTCCTGTCCTCCACTGTCTCTCGGAGTTTACTCAAATTCATGTTCATTACATCGGTGATGCTATCTAACCGTCTCATCCTCTGCCGTCCCCTTCTCCTTTTGCCCTCAGTCTTCCCCAGCATCAGGGTCTTTTCCAGTGAGTCCTCTCTTCGCATTAGGTGGCCAAAGTATTTGAGCTTCAGCTTCAGCATCTGTCCTTCCAATGAGCAGTCAGGGTTGATTTCCTTTAGGATTGACTGGTTTGACCTCCTTGCAGTCCAAGGGACTCTCAAGAGTCTTCTCCAGCACCACAGTTCGAAAGCATCAATTCTTCGGCACTCAGCCTTCCTTATGGTCCAACTCTCACAGCCATACATTACTACTGGGAAAACCATAGCTTTAACTATACGGACCTTTGTCGGCAAGGTGATGTCTCTGCTTTTTAATATGCTGTCTAGGTTTGCCATAGCTTTCCTTCCAAGGAGCAAGCGTCTTTTAATTTCATGGCTGCAGTCACCGTCTGCGGTGATCTTGGAGCCCAAGAAAATAAAATCTGTCACTGCTTCCATTTCTTCCCCTTCTATTTGCCAGGAAGTGATGGGACCAGATGCCATGATCTGGGTTTTTTTAATGTTGAGTTTCAAGCCAGCTTTTGCACTCTCCTCTTTCACCCTCATCAAGAGGCTCTTTAGTTCCTCTTCACTTTCTGCCATTAGGGTGGTATCGTCTGCATATCTGAGGTTGTTGATATTTCTCCCGGCAATCTTAACTCCGGCTTGTGATTCATCCAGCCCGGCAGTTCTCATGATGTACTCTGCATATAAGTTAAATAAGCAGGGTGATAATATACAGCCTTCTCGTACTCCTTTCCCAATTTTGAACCAGTCGGTTGTTCCATGTCCGGTTCTAACTGTTGCTTCTTGACCCGCATACAGGTTTCTCAGGAGACAGGTAAGGTGGTCTGGTACTCCCATCTCTTTAAGACTTTGCCACAGTTTGTTGTGATCCACACAATCAAAGGCTTTAGCGTAGTCAATGAAGCAGAAGTAGATGTTTTTCTAGAACTCTCTTGCTTTTTCCATGATCCAGCGAATGTTGGCAATCTGATCTCTAGTTCCTCTGCCTCTTCGAAACCCAGCTTGCACTTCTGGTAGTTCTCGGTTCACATACTGCTGAAGCCTAGCTTGTAGGATTTTGAGCATAACCTTGCTAGCATGTGAAATGAGCGCAATTGTACGGTAGTTTGAACATTCTTTGGCATTGCCTTTCTTTGGAATTGGAACGTAAACTGACCTTTTCCAATCCTGTGGCCACTGTTGAGTTTTCCAAATTTGTTAGCATATTGAGTGCAGCACTTTAACAGCATCATCTTTTAGGATTTTAAATAGCTCAGCTGGGATACTGTCTTCTCCGCTAGCTTTGTTGTTAGTAATGCTTCCTAAGGCCCACTTGACTTCACTCTCTAGGATGTCCGGCTCAAGGTCAGTGACCACACCATCGTATTTATCAGGGATATTAAGATCTTTCTTGTATAGTTCTTCTGTGTATTCTTGCCACCTCTTCTTAATCTCTTCTGCTTCTGTTAGGTCCCTGCCTTTTTTGTCCTTTATCATGCCCATCTTTGCACAAAACGTTCCCTTGATATCTCCGATTTTCTTGAAGAGATCTCTAGTCTTCCCCATTCTATTGTTTTCCTCAATTTCTTTGCATTGTTCATTTAAGAAGGCCTTCTTATCTCTCCTTGCTATTCTCTGGAATTCTGCATTCAGTTGGTTATATCTTTCCCTTTCTCCCTTGCCTTTTGCTTCCCTTCTTTCCTCAGCTATTTGTAAAGCCTCATCAGTCAGCCACTTTGCTTTCTTGCCTTTCTTTTTCTTGGGATGGTTTTAGTTGCTGCCTCCTGTACAATGTTACGAACCTCCATCCATAGTTCTTCAGGCACTCTGTCTACCAGATCTAATCCTTTAAATCTATTCCTCACCTCCACTGTATATTCATAAGGGATATGATTTAGGTCATACCTGATTGGTCTAGTGGTTTTCTCTACGTTCTTCAATTTAAGCCTAAATTTTGCGATAAGAAGCTCATGATCTGAGCCACAGTCAGCTCCAGGTCTTGTTTTTGCTGATTGTATAGAGCTTCTCCATCTTTGGCTGCAAAGTATATAATCAATCTGATTTCCGTATTGACCATCTGGTGATGTCCATGTGTAGAGTCGTCTCTTGTGTTGTTGGAAAAGAGTGTTTGCTATGACCAGCGTGTTCTCTTGACAAAACTCTATTAGCCTTTGCCCTGCTTCATTTTGTACTCCGAGGCCGAACTTGCCTGTTATTCCGGTTATTTTTTGACTTCCTACCTTAGCATTCCAGTCCCCTATGATGAAAAGGACATCTTTTTTTGGTGTTAGTTCTAGAAGGTGTTGTAGGTCTTCATAGAACCGGTCAACTTCAGCTTCTTCGGCATCAGTGGTTGGGGCATAGACTTGGATCACTGTGATGTTGAATGGTTTGCCTTGGATTCGAACTGAAAGCATTCTGTCGTTTTTGAGGTTGTACCCCAGTACTGCCTTTCCCACTCTTTTATTGACTATGAGAGCTACTCCATTTCTTCTAAGGGATTCTTGCCCACAGTAGTATATATAATGGTCTCCTGAATTAAATTCGCCCATTCCGGTCCATTTTAGTTAGCTGATTCCCAAGATGTCGATGTTCAATCTTGTCATCTCATCCTTATCCTTATCCTTATCCTTATCCTTCTTTCATTGTGCTTTCAATTCAGGTTGACTTCCATTGAGGTACATCCTTTCAAATACACAGCAAATACAATATTCTAATGCAATAGTTTGACTGACTGACTTTCAAAGCCCACTCTTACAAAGGGGTAGCGAAGACTTTGGTTACAAAGTCCACCAAATCCAGGACGTCTTGTTCTCCATCTATTTCTTTGAGGTGCCCTTGCTGCCTTTGAGCAATCAAAGCAGGTTCCAAGGAAAGAGAATCAAAAAGGCGAGATCAAAATAAAAATGAAAACTCAGAAATAGCCAGGAGGCATTTACCGGTTAAAATAATAACAAGAATCATCACATTAGGGTGCACATCTAGATCGCCTTTTCTTCAAGGAGCTCGCTCGGCAAAATTGTAGCAAGATTTGCCTCTGTTGCTACCTTGGGGAAGCCTTCCTGATGAGATTTTAATTCTGCAGGCACCCTACTCACTTCCAATATTTCATGGGGGAGAACAAACAGATTCTAGACTTTTTCCCCATCTCAGGAACATCTCCTGAATTGTTCCACCCATTCTTCCATTCCAGAAAAAAGAAGGAAGGAATACTTGCACAAATTTATTTATTTATTTGTTTGTTTGTTTGTTTATTTATTTATTTTTCAACTTTCGTCACCGCCCATCTCACACGAAGCGACTCTGGCTTTTGACTGATCATGCTTGGAGACCTTGAGGTAGGAAGCAATGCAAATGTGTTGGATTACATCTCCTATCACCCCCAGCTAACATGAGGTGGATGATGGGAACCCCAGTCCAGCACATCTGGAAGGAGAACCTGTTGGGGAAGATGAGGAGGAAATCAGGGTGGAAAAATAATGGGAACAGAGACTGAAAACATGCACATGCTGTTTAAAAACATATTGGTTCATTTCAGTTAAGTCTAAAAACTATAAATAGCTAAGAGGAATATAACTAAAATAGAAACTAGAAAATTGCCAGGAAATGAAGGCACGGCTTAATTGGACTTGTACAGAAATTACAGTAGAACCAGATGGTTGGAATGGACCTCAGAGAGCAAAATTCAGCATCATAAAAAATATGGAGGCCCGCCAAATGCTGTAGCCTTTGTGGACCTCCTCTTTTGAATATTTGTGCAATCCCACCAGTATTCAGATGTTGTTCCGTGCGCCATTCTCTATTTTTTTTTCATAAGAATTTTATTAGATTTAAAGCAAAGATTAAAACTACAAAAAAGAAGAAAAAACTACAAAAAGAAAAAAGAAAAAACTAAAAAGTGTGAGAACACAAGAAAAAAAGAATTCTAACGATTACATAAAGAGGTGACTTCCGACTTTTAACAACAAGAATATACAGCAATTTCCATAAACAATCCCTTACTCTATATCAAACCAAAATTACATTATTTCTATTAATCATTCTATTAGCACATTATAAAAATCACTAAATACAATTGCTCCTTCCCCTTGTATTAAAAGAAAAAGAAATATATAAACCTCTTAACTTTCCCCCCCAAAAAAACATTTGTTTAATTATTTCCTTCCTACCACTATTTCTATACATTTCTGTCCACTATAATAAAAATCAAACTAACAGACATATAAATTATCTACTCAATCCTCCTTAGTATTTAAAAGGCAAACAAGCCAAAACTTTAAAAAATATTTCTTTTTGTAATGTAAAAATTAATCCTAGAAATAACAATAAGAACCAAGAGAGAAGGCTTTTCCTTCCTGTAAAGTCTTTTTAGGGGAGGGAGGAAGGAGATGGGTGGGAGAGGAGAGGAGAGGAGAGGAGAGGAGAGGAGAGGAGAGGAGAGGAGAGGAGAGGAGAGGAGAGGAAGGAAGGAAGGAAGGAAGGAAGGAAGGAAGGAAGGAAGGAAGGAAGGAAGGAAGGAAGGAAGGAAGGAAGGAGATGGGTGGGAGAAGAAAAGGAAGGAAGGAAGGAAGGAAGGAAGGAAGGAAGGAAGGAAGGAAGGAGATGGGTGAGAGAAGAAAAGGAAGGAAGGAAGGAAGGAAGGAAGGAAGGAAGGAAGGAAGGAAGGAAGGAAGGAAGGAAGGAAGGAAGGAGATGGGTGGGAGAAGAAAAGGAAGGAAGGAAGGAAGGAAGGAAGGAAGGAAGGAAGGAAGGAAGGAAGGAAGGAAGGAGATGGGTGAGAGAAGAAAAGGAAGGAAGGAAGGAAGGAAGGAAGGAAGGAAGGAAGGAAGGAAGGAAGGAAGGAGATGGATGGGTGGGAGAAGAAAAGGAAGGAAGGAAGGAAGGAAGGAAGGAAGGAAGGAAGGAAGGAAGGAAGGAAGGAAGGAAGGAAGGAAGGAGATGGGTGGGAGAAGAAAAGGAAGGAAGGAAGGAAGGAAGGAAGGAAGGAAGGAAGGAAGGAAGGAAGGAAAGAAGGAAGGAAGGAAGGAAGGAAGGAAGGAAGGAAGGAAGGAAGGAGATGGGTGGGAGAAGAGAGGAGAGGAGAAGGAAGGAAGGAAGGAAGAAAGGAAGGAAGGAAGGAAGGAAGGAAGGAAGGAAGGAAGGAAGGAAGGAAGGAAGGAAGGAAGGAAGGAAGGAAGGTTCAAGTGCACTTGCTTAAACAGGACTGAAGTCCCAAGCAACTTTGCCTTTAGTTGCCTCTGATTCAGTACATCTCCAAATGCCAGATATCCACAAAAAGTCTACTGTCCTCAGAGACTCTTTTTCAGGCAGGACATCCCAGGCTCAAATCCTCCTGGGGAAAATCTCTATCCTGTCACCCGAGCCGTTTCTGCTGCTTTGAGTCAACAGCGGTTGGCCAGATGGACTTCCTTGCCTGACCCCAATCAAATTTCAAACATTCCCTTTGCAAGATTCCCAGGAGTCTGGGGGTGGGCGTTGCAGAAGACAGGGGGTTGGATCATATCAGTACATCTTCACCCCACCTCCCTTCCCACTAGGCATTCAAGACAGCCAACGGCAAGAAGCAGTAAAATATTGTCACACAAATTACAATCCTTGTAAACCAGCTCAGATGAAAACAACCCAAGAACTGGCTAAAGAGGAAGGTCTTGACCCCTTTCCTAAAAGCAGAACGTTGGGGGCCAAGGCATCTCCCAGGAGAGCCCATTTGCCGCTCATTCCCATGTGCCTTCTGGTCTGATTCTGCAGGACTCATGTTGAATATTTAATCTCCACTAATTACAGTATTTCTGCCAATAGGAGATTATTCTCTACTGCAAAAGACCCTTTTCCTTTACAGGAGATTGATATTAATCATCCAAATGGCCCCTTTCAGCTCAGTTTTACAAAAAGGGAGAGAATTGGGTGGAGCCTCTCAACCCCAACGGCGCTGAACTACAAATCCCAGCATCCTTTGCGGTTGGCTCCAGTCCAGCAGCATCTGCAGAGCCACAGTTTCACCAGTGACTTCTGGAGCCCCATAATTTCGTTCAGAAGAAGAAGCGCTTCGAGATACTTTTGCCCTGCCCTGGGAAAGAGTTGATGGTTGATTGGTGGCCCACCAAGCTGTAAATCTACCATGAAAACTTTGATTTTTGCATTTACTGAAAGGTATCATTAGTACAAGTTCAGCCATCCCAAGTACTTATTGACCTAATGGTTTATGGAGGTGCGGTGATGCAGGAAATGTTTATTCAGAGGATATGGTTTTGTCGGCAAATAGATAAAACCCAAATGGAGCTACAGGTACTCCTTGACTCACGACCACAGTAGGGACTGAAAAATTTGTCATTAAGTGGTGCGGTCATTAAGCGAGGCATCACGTGACTGCATCTGATTTTACGACATTTTTCTGGCATTCTTAAGTGAATACCGTGGTCGTTCAGTGAATCATGCAGGCACAGCTGGCTGGGGAATTCTGGGAGTTGAAGTCCACCTATCTTAAAGTTGCCAAGGTTGAGAAACGCTGCCCTAAAATGATAAATGAATTGTTTGTGACTCTCCCATTATTAAATCAAATGAGTTCATCGGGGATAAAGTTAGGGAGGAAACAAATATTTATTTAATTAATTAATTAATTAATTAAATTTATATAACCGCCCATCTCCCCCAACGGGGAACTCTGGGTGGTTTACAATAAAATAGTTAAAACAGAATATAAAACATCAATATCCAATATATAAAAATAATAAATAATTATAAATCCAGATGGACAATGGAATTAAAACGAAGGACATTATAAAGTTAAGGAATTAGCCACCCCCATGAGGAACTATCCTTTCCTCCTTCCCATGCCAGGCGGCAAAACCAGGTCTTCAGCTCTTTCCTAAAGGTCAGGAGGGAGGAGATCTGCCTCAACTCTGGGGGCAAGATGTTCCACAGTGTGGGTGCTACCACAGAGAAGGCCCGTCTCCTAGACCCCATCAGATGACATTCTTTGATTGATGGGGTTCGTAGCAGGCCTTCCCTGAATGACCTGGTGGGGCGGGTCGATAAAATGGGGATAAGACGGTCCTTCAGGTATTCTGGCCCCATGCCATGTAGGGCTTTAAAGGTAATAACCAACACCTTGAATTGTACCCGGAAGCAAACCGGCACCCAATGCAGCTCGTGGAGCAAAGGTGTTATATGTGCAGATTTTGGTGCACCCAAAATTGCTCGCACGGCCGCATTCTGCACCAGCTGAAGCTTCCGGATAGTCTTCAAGGGTAGCCCCATGTAGAGCGCATTGCAATAATCTACATGGGAGATGACGAGAGCATGAGTGACTGTTCGGAGGGCGTCGCAATCCAGGAATGGGCGTAACTGGCGCACCAACCAAAGTTGTGCGAAAGCCCTCCTAGCCACGACTGCCACCTGCTCTTCGAGCAGGAGTCGTGAGTCTAGAAGGACCCCCAAGTTCCGCACCGGTTCCGAATGGGGCAGTGCTACCCCATCAAGAACCAAAGATGATAATTTCCCAGAAGACGCTAGGCCATCAATCCACAGCCACTCGGTCTTGCTAGGGTTCAACTGAAGCCTGTTGTTCCCCATCCAGGCCCTCACAGCCCCCAGGCACTGGGACAGGGTGGTCACTGCATCACTTACTTCACCAGGGATGGAGATGTACAATTGAGTATCATCCGCATACTGATGATACCTCATCCCATGGTGTCGGATGACCTCGCCCAGCGGTTTCATGTAGATGTTAAATAGGAGAGGAGAGAGAACCGAACCCTGCGGCACCCCACACAAGAGGGGCCGAGGGTCAGATCTCTCCTCTCCTATTACCACCGACTGGGAGCGGCCTCGGAGGAAGGAGGTGAACCAGCGCAAAACTATGCCGTCCATCCCCAACTCCCTAAGCCACCCCAACAGGATACCATGGTCGATGGTATCGAATGCCGCTGAGAGATCCAAGAGAGCAAGGTTGGATGCACTACCACCATTCCGCTCCCGCCAGAGATCATCCGTAAGCGCGACCAATGCAGTCTCCGTCCCATATCCCGGCCTGAAACCTGACTGGAAAGGGTCTAGATAATCCGCTTCATCCAGGGTCCTTTGAAGTTGCAACGCCACCACTTTCTCAACCACCTTTCCCAAAAAGGGGAGGTGGGAGACTGGACGAAAATTGTCCAGGATGGTAGGGTCCAGGGCTGGCTTCTTGAGGAGCGGGTGCACCAGTGCCTCTTTAAAGGCGGTTGGAACCACCCCCTCCGCCAAGGATGTATTAATCATAGCATGGACCCATCCACATGTCACCTCCCTGGCTGATTTTACCAGCCAGGATGGGCAGGGATCTAAATAGCATGTGGTGGAATTAACAATTCGGAGGATCCTGTCCACTTCCTTAGGTCCAACAGGATCAAATTGTTCCCAGATAATAGGGCAAGACCACTCTCCCGGCATCTCCCCAGACTGCATTTCACGCATGGAGTCCAACTTAGACCGAATCCGAGAGATTTTATCCTGCAGATGCTCGGAAAATTCTTCCGCATGGCCCTGCAGGTGGGTGGTCGGTACCACCCTACCCAAGAGAGATCGAGTAATCTTGAACAGGGCCGTCGGACGGCATTCTGCGGATGCAATAAGTGCGGAGAAATATTCACGTTTCGCCGCTCTTACCGCCACAAGGTAGGCCTTAATAGCGGCTCTAGATTGTGTGTAAATATGTTGCTTACTTTTAATAAGAACATGGGAGGTCTGAAAATTAGGGGTGTGGCAACTCTCCACTGCGAGCTTGCATTGGCGAAGAGTGAATTTGAACGGTGTTCCTACTTACTGTACCTTTGCAAGCCAGATCAAGCTTTTTAAAAAGTGGTCTGACACACGCACGCACGCACGCGCGCACACACAGAGCTTGCAATTAATTCCCTCTGGGGTCCCAGCTCACAGTTTGAGAACTCCTGGCCTAGGGTGGTGTGTGAATCCAACCGTTTTGTTCTCCTTGGGCTGATCAGCTTATTCCCATGTTCTCCAACAACTGGTCTTCTCAGAAGCTGCTTCTGTTCCTAGAAGTAAGACCACCATGGTCATTACAGATCACGCTAAGCTACAAACCGTGCTTTTAAGTTGCAGTGGCTGGGTTCACACATTGTCATCTTATGGTTTACCACTTGCAGGTCCCAAGGCATTGAGAGCTTGTGCCTCTGTGAACTCTCGCATCCAAGTTAATGGCCATCATCAAATCCTGCGGTAGCACATTCTACAGTTTAGCCATTGGTTGCTTCACTGTGTGAAGGCGACTTTGTTTCTGGTCTGCCCTGAATCTCCCCCTGCATAATTCATATCTCTCTGTGTGTGTTTCATTGAAGCTCACAGCTGGACTTGGGTATCTTAAGATTTTGAACATGAAATGTCTTGAGTTTGAAGCATTTCGTTCTTGAGTTCAAAATTGATTGTTTCCACCGTTATGGGAGTGTTTGAAAAAGCCCCGTTTCAAGCCAAAAACGTCTGCTTTAAGCTTGAGATATTTCCAGAGGGGTCAAAAGAGCCTGTTTCAAACACGAAACAACTGTTTTAAAAGACAAAAAACGTCAAGGTTGAAATGTTTTGCACACTTCCATGAAGCCCCATTACCTTCCCTTTCTGCTACTCTGAAATCTATCAGCAAACGGTTTCATTCCAAACTCAGAACACTCAAAATGGCCATTCTGTGTTGGACCTTTTCAGACCCTGGAGGATTTATGGATTTCTACCTAGCAAGTTGTGTATAGTGTGTTATTTGCCTAGACAAGACACAAAACTCCCTTTTTTTCTTCTTTTTGAGATCCATACTACCTCTGTCAACTTGGTGGGATCCCATCCTGACGTTGGATAGGACTAGTGGCCAAAGAAAGCTGAATGCTGGCATTTGCTTGAGGAACAAAATACAGTTACATCTAAATATTCCCTTCCCCAAGGTGGGAAAGCTTTATAGTTAAGTAGGGTGACCATACGTCCCGTTTTGAACGGGACAGTCCCGTTATTTTAGCATTTTTCAACCGTCCCGTTGTTTTGATCAAAATCTCAATTTTGTCCCTTTTTTAAACCCGGCGGGAAGGAAGACAGGAAGGAGGACTGGAGCCGGACTTGCCATTGGAGGCAGCCCGGAAGAGGCCCTATCAGCACGGCAACTGGAAGCCCAGTTGCCACGTGCGAGCCCAGCAGCAGAAGCAGCACCACAGTCCAGGTTCCTGCCTCCTTACCTGATCCTGAGATTGTTTGCCCAGCAGTGGTGAGGCCAGGGAAAGCAGGCACGGGAAGGTTGTGGAAAGAGGGTGCGTGTGTGTGTGTGTGTGTGTGTGTGTGCGTGGGTGCGCGCAGATTACTTGCTCAGCGTAATCGCGCGCGCGCAAACACACACACACACACACAGGCACCCCACACCCTCTTTCTCCAGCCTCCCTGCAACAGGTGCGGGTGCATTTGGTCATGGGGAGGCTGGAGAAAGAGGGTGTGGTGTGTGTGTGTGTGTGTGTGCATGCATCTGATTGGGCTTGGCCGAGGGAGGAGAGTTGTCGGGCCACCGAGCAGGAGAAGCCGGCTGCGCTCGGCTGCTTCAGCCACACCACTCCGCCCCTTGCTGCCCGCTGAAGCTCCCCAGGGTGGCCACTCCTGCTTCTCCTGCTCGGCGGCCTGACAACTCTCCTCCCTCAGCCAAGCCCGATCAGACGCACACACACACACACTCACAGGACAGACTGCCCTGTTAGGAGCTGGCCATGCTGGGGGGATTCAGCGGATGGCGAGGGGCGGAGTGGTGTGGCTGAAGCCCCTCAGCACGGATGGCTCCTGCCGAGGGCATTCTGTCCTGCGAGTGTGTGAGTGTGTGTATGTGCATCTGATCGGGCTTGGCCGAGGGAGGAGAGTTGTCGGGCCGCCGAGCAGGAGAAGCAGGAGCCGGCCACCCTGGGGAGCTTCAGCGGGCAGCAAGGGGCGGAGTGGTGTGGCTGAAGCAGCCGAGCGCAGCCGGCTCCTCCTGCTTCTCCTGCTCTGCGGCGGTGGCAGCAGCAGTGACTCTCCTCCCTCCCTTGGCCAACCCCGAGGGGGATGGGGCAGTGGTGGGCCTCCATCCCCTCCATCCCCGCCCCTTGTTCCCCAGCCGATGATGGTGCTGTGTGCACAGTGTGTGTGCACTGTGCCTCCCCCAAACACACCAGCTCTGCCGCACCATTTACTGCTAGAAGAAAAAAAAACCTTTAAAAATCGGGGGAAAAAATTAAAATCTGAGCCAATCACGCTGATGGGGGCGGGGTTTGCAGGTGGGAGCCAATTGCGTGGACTGGGGGGGCGGGGTTTGGAGGCCGGCATGGTGGCATAAGACCCTGTCCCATTTTGCCATCCCAAAAGTCCCGTTTTTGTCTGAAGGAAATATGGTCAGCCTATAGTTAAGAAACAGGATAAGATGGAGGAAATTGCATTTGATGCTTGGAGTTGAACCAGAGATGGACAAGTCCAGGGAAGCGTTCAAAAAACCCAGCTAAGAGCTGATGCCCTTTTCAAGGAACGTTCTGAAATTGTTCATTGTTGATGTTCTATTGATTCTACTTGATGGTGGCATTTTGATTGCTTGTTACTGCAGGGTTTTTTTTTTCCAAACATCAAATTTCATGTTTGCCCTGTTTTGCTCTGATTTGACAATTTTTAAACCGAAGGATGGTATTTTATAAAAAAAAATTTGCCTAGAGGAAATAAAAACAGCTTCTCACTTTCTCCCTGGACGTCTTGTAGGTATTAGGAACAGCACCGGTATGCTCCATCATGATGGCCATTGAGTTGGAGCGGGAGAAGTGTTCGAGATACTCCGACACGGATAATCTGACTCTAGGTAAGAAGATGAAGAACCTTTTAATCTCCTTCTGTTTTGTGATGCTTCCACTGATATCTCAGTCTGATGGTAGAAACCAGCATTGTGGTTTCTGTGCTACAGAGCTATGTTACATTTGTTACTATGGAATTGTGTTGTTGTGAGACCAAGGACATGGAATTTATTTCTGAACAAACGTCATCTTCTGAGAGCCATAGTTGTTGGTTTCCACAAGTTGGTCTGATCTTCAGATATTAATTTGGAAGTTCAAATGTTGGTCAGTCTGAAACACTACTTACAGAAAGGATGTGCAACTTTCTTGAGGCTGAGTCCACACGTAACTTTTAAATTATAATTTGGACAATTAAGGTATGGCTGGTGACTTCGTGTGACATCATCAGAGCAGACAGGGCCAAATTTTACAGCCCATTTGAGGGCTGAGTTTTCAAGGCTAGGAAGGGTTCCTTCAAAAAAATGAGACAAATCAGAACAATCTCGGTGGACAGGGTAAGGCATTTTCTAGGTGAAATGGATTCCTTAGATCTCTGTGATTTGTACTAGTCCCTTCCCCTTCAAAAAAGAAGCTGAAGAAATTGATGGTTCTGGAGGCCTCATGTGATCTACAGTCTGTGTGTTGCATCTCTATGGTTCAAGGGTGGACAGCAGAAATATCTGTAGGGGGAGTCAAAAAAAAAATCAAGATAACAGCTGTGACCATGTGATCAAAGCCCCACCTCGTTGTACATGCATTGTACATGCGATGCATGGGGGAAAAAATTGTGTAGTCCTGGCTACCATCCTGATGTTTTTGACTTTTTGTCCAGCTGTTTTGTTCTCAAAGAATGTGGATGGCCAGGAGCCACTGTGGGTGGGTGGAGGTGGTATAAAATGGACGATGCCAGGATTTTCTGAAGTTGCTTTGTTTGGGAGAATTTCAGTTTTCTTTATTTTATAAACTGTATTAGCCTATTTTCAAGGTTATGTTAACTTGTTCGGTGAGTAATGTGTGAGTTTCTTATTTCCAAGTGGCAGGAGACCCACACAGTGATGTCTTGACAACTGTGGTTGGTCAACCCCCCTCCTTTTTAAGGGTATCCATTTTTAATCTTTTTGCTGTTCAAAATTGCGGTGGTGGTGTTGTTCAGTCATTTAGTCATGTCCGACTCTTCGTGACCTCATGGACCATAGCACGCCAGGCCTTCCTGTCCTCCACTGTCTCCCGGAGTTTACTCAAATTCATGTTCGTTACATCGGTGATGCTATCTAACCATCTCATCCTCTGCCGTCCCCTTCTCCTTTTGCCCTCAGTCTTTCCCAGCATCAGGGTCTTTTCCAGGGAGTCCTCTCTTCGCATTAGGTGGCCAAAGTATTTGAGCTTCAGCTTTAGTATCTGTCCTTCCAATGAGCAGTCAGGGTTGATTTCCTTTGTGAAATTGTATTAACTCGGGGAATATCTCAACGATCTCTTGGTTTTGCTGCCATCATCAAATCCTTCCTGATTTGGCAATGGTTCTTCATTGTTTTCTTTATATCTGTCAGAGGCAACGTGACTTGGTAGAACGTGAGGAAGTCCAAGAACAGCACAGTTGTGTTGTTGTTGTTTAAATCAGGAATCAAATTAACTTTTATTAAATAACTTAAAATGAGTTGTCATCAGGTTCCCTTAATATTACCACATATCGATAGGCTTCCATTCTTGTTTTTCCTGGCACTAAATATATACTTCTCAACCTGTTTCATTGACAGATGGAGGTTTTTCTAGGCAAGGACCCAACCCATCCTTCCACCCCCATTTTGTAAATCCCTCTCCCCTCCCTTCCTCCCTTCCTCCCTCCCTCCAGCATATTACTGGATCACCATGCTCTGAGTGGCAGTTCCATCATCCAATCATCACATGGTCAGGGAAAGTTCCTGGGGTTGTAAGAAGAGGGTTTGGGGCACATTCAGGTATGTGGCCCCAGGTTGCCCATCCCCAGCCTGGAGAATTAGGTGATTAGTGCTCCTGCTGTCATTGTTAGGTTCAGCTTCCTAGTCCAAGAAGTAGGAAATTCCAAAGGGACAGAACTAACTGATATTTCATCTCCTTTGAAAGGAAATAATTTGTATTTTTATATTCTACGTATATTTTATGTTTTTTGTTTTTATTATTTTGCTGTAAACCGCCCAGAGTCCCTCCGGTGGAGGGACATGGGCGGTGATATAAATTTTATAAATAAATAAATAAAATCACCGGAGACTGAATGGCAGTTTCTAATGGTAGTTTATTGGCTTATTGAGAAATATAAGTGAACTTATAAAGCCCCTTCCTTCCTTCCTTCCTTCCTTCCTTCCTTCCTTCCTTCCTTCCTTCCTTCCCCTCCCCTCCCCTCCCCTCCCCTCCCCTCCCCTCCCCTCCCCTCTCCTCTCCTCTCCTCTCCTCTCCCCTTGTAATCGTATTTGGGAATGACCTTGGGAGACAGGAGGAAGAGCTGCAGACTGGGCAACCAGCATGTAAAAGATAACTCAGCCCACAGAAGGAGAGGAGATGTGGGAAGCGTTTCAGAAGGGGCCCTCCCTAGTTTTCCGGAGGGTAAAAGGAGAGGAAGGGAGAAATACTTTCAGTCTTGCAAGATTGATGTTAGCCCTTTGAAGTAGTCCAGACAATAAACACGACAATGAATACTAGCTTTATCTTTATTGTAAGGTTCCATTAACAGAATCTTGCAGGTTCTGGCACTCATGACATCATACAATTGTCTTCTTATTCTTCTTTTATGCTCACTGGCTACTCTACAGTACAATGGAGACCCAGGGACCTTGCTCAACAATTGACAGTCCAGTTTCTTAACTTCTGTGCAACTGAGGAATGGGGTCTCCAACATACCTGACACATCAGCAAAATGTCATTGCCCTGCTGCCCTAAGAGAGTGCCTCTATTGTAGTGCCAACGTAGTGAAATCTGGTGAATTCTGACTTCCAGGACTATGTCCAGGACCAGATAATGGGAGGCCAGACCTGAACTCCATGCTCAGAGGACATTTAGATAGGTCCCTTTAACTTGCTTCCCCCTTGAGCCTCTTCTGAGTCACCAAACTTGTTTGGGGATCAAAGGAGGCTTTAGAACTAGGACAAGTTTGTGTGCAGAATAAACATTCAAGGCTGTGGGTTGGCATCAGCTGAAAAGAAGCTTTCCCTGTTCCAGCGAGATGTTTGTTTTCACTTTGCGCAAGGTAACACATTGCAAATCTGGAGTCTTGTTGGTACAAACTGTTGTTTAATGATAGACAGGTACTAATGAACCAGCGTGTCCTGTTTCGATCCTTGACCATGCCAGCAGAGGCAGAATTAAAGACACAGCAGTCCCAGATCACGTTATCATAATAGCAAGTCACTAATAGATTGAATAAACTATTTTCCATAGGGGGAAAAAATTAACTCTGAAAAGATTTGTGAGCAAGTTTTGGGAACAACCTCTAGGAACCTCCAGTCATGTTTATGTGATGAAAGGGAGGTAAATGCTTAAATGCATGATTGAAGGGTATCCAACGACCTATATGCAATTTAAATGAAACAGGTGAAATCAAATGCCAATCGAAGGGAAATCAAATGCAATCCAACTTTCCACTCAAAGGCAAAATGTGTGGCTCTGTGGTCTGGAAGATCATAACTAGAGAAGGTGGACCTTTCCAGACTGTGGTCAGAGAAGCCCCATCCAAGGGTCAGGGGAAAAGAATTTCAGGGAGGTCAACTGGGGGCAACCAAAAAGGCTAGGGGAACTGCCATTGTTGACCCAGCCACTAGCCAGAGCTTCGATTCAGCACCAGCTCCTGTTGGAACAGGTTCAGAGAAATGTCCCCCAAATTATTGAGGACCTGACAAAGAGGTATTGGAGCTGGGTTTACTTAGCCTTGAGAAAAGAAGGCTAAGGGGGTATGACAGCCATTTTCCAACCCATGGAAGGAGGTTACAAAGAAGAAGGTCAAGATCTCTTCTTTCTCTTTCCAGACTTCAGGACAGGGACGAGTGGATTTAAGTTACAGGAAGACAGATTGCAATGAAGTATATAGAAACAGTGAAATCTAGAAAGGTGGTGACTCCATTTCATTGACTGTGGTCAGGTAGACACTGGACAGCCACCTGTTGGGGATATGTCAGCCTTCCCGTGTAGTCCAGACAGGAAACACGACCAGATGTGCTAATTCTACTTTATTGTAAGGCTACATTGACAGAATCTTGCAAGTCTGAAAGTATAAATCTTCCACCATCTCCTTTACAGCCTGAGAAACTAGGGAAGGAACCTTCCGAGCCTCTTTCTCTTCCCATTATGCAGCTGTGGGCTATGCCCTCTCTTATCTGACCATTCCCTAGGCAACATCTCTTCGCCCCATTTCTCAAGGTCTTTCTCACATACTATTACATCATGCTTGAATTTGGATCCTAGCACCGAGCAGGAAGTTGGACTGGAGAGAGAGAGATGGATGGATGGATGGATGGATGGATGGATGGATGGACAGACAGATAAATATGAAGTTGATTTAGATACAGATGGATGGATGGACAGATAAATATGAAGTTGATTTAGATACTGAGATTTGGATTGAGGTTCAATTACACGGTGTCCTTCGTAGTGCAAAAAATATTGGGGGGCTGATGTGAAGGTGATTAACTGTTTTTGGTTTGGGGAGATATTTATTTATTTATTTATTTATTTATTTATTATTTGAATTTATCCCCGCCCATCTCTGCCATGGCAAGATATGGAAGAAGTATTTTATCTTTCCTTATTCCAAGCTCTGTTATCATCAACTAGTCTTCTTTATGTATTGTACTGTATTGCCCATAGGCATCAATGTTCCTGCAGATATTTCTCTTGATGACCTCCTGGTTTTCTGCCTCACTTAATCTTTTAAAGATTCTTTAATTTTAAAAAAATGAAATGGAAAGCTGGCACGTTGCAATTCAAATCACCAAGGTCCAACACCATCCATCTTCCCCAGTTGGCGTCTGGGAAATGGTTGGTAGGACAAGCTACCATATATAAACAGCCACTCCTCATGCACCGATGTTGTTTCTTACCCTGGTAACGAAACGTCTGCAGGAAGAGAAGCCAGCTCAGAGGACGTCAAGAATCCAACAGTTCAACTCTGAACTACGTAGATTCTCCACAGTGAGATCCCCATTTGCTGGACTTCAGATGGAATAGACATCATTTCCATCTGGAGATCCCTTCAAATAACAGAAAAGTCCCTTGCATCTGAATTAGTTCAGACAAGGCATTGTGGGTTAAATTACTTTAGGCGTACCTCATTTGTGTCAGTGTACATCATTTACCTAATGACATCATTACACAACTAATGTAAACCACTGCAAATGGTGTACTTTCAGGACATTTGGGAATATCAGACACTCACTCCCCCCAATTAGTCCACTAAATTAAAGGTTTGCTGTCCCAATTAACCCTTTATTTACTGTAGGAGAATCCAAGTAATTTTCCATTTCATCATAGTTAGATGTGTTACACCAGAATAGCGTGGAACGAAGCATCTACCTATTGCACAATTCCCATAGTGATTTCGCATTAAAATAGTCTTCTTAGACTTTGGTAAAAGGGGCGTGGTGGCTCAGCGGGTAAGACACCAGGATTGTCGATCGGAAGATTGCAAGTTCGGAGGTTTGAATCCCTAGCCCCGCGTGACAGAGTGAGCTCCTGCACTAGCTCCAGCTCTTGCCAACCTAGCAATTGGAAAGCATGCAAATGCAAGTAGATTAATAGGTACCACTTCGGTGGGTAGGTAACAGCGTTCTGTGCGGGTCATGCCGGCCACATGACCGTGGAAGCGTCTTCGGACAACGCTGGCTCTTCGGCTAACAAACGGAGATGAGCACCGGCCCCTAGAGTTGGACACAACTGCACAAATGTGCGTGGGGAACCTTTACCTTTTTTTTTTTTAGACTTCGGTGGTCTCCAGATTGAGGACGCTTCACCCCTGACCTTCATGGGAAATTGTGGGAGTTGAAGACCACATCTTAGAGAGAGGAAAATTGCTTTATCTTGTCTCTGACTCAACCCAAGCTATGGCAACCCAACCTGCCCTGCAACACATCAGATGGCCACCAGGTGGCAGCAAAGGGAGGAGGAAAACGTCCTCTTAGCTGTCATCTATGGGCTGTCCTGATATTTGCAGCCCAGCTCTGTCGACCTAGTACTACCAATCTGTTCCTTACCACTTAAAATGCATTTCAGTAAGAAGAAAAGTAATGTTGGAAGTCCTTTGCTCCCCTCAAATCTAATAAGAACCTTCCTAGGCAGGAATGAATAGAAACGGATGGCTGTTTTTTGCATCCTGTTGCCTGGTCGAATTATGGGTTAGGTTGTAGACACCATCTATTTCCGTGTACTAATTAAATGAGCAGCAGCTTCTTTAGGAAAACAGTCAGATATAATCAGGACAAACTGAAAAGTGCATTGGATTTAGTAACGCCCTTATCAATGGCATTGATTAAAGTTGATTCATCTCTGTGGACACGATTGGCTTGGCCCAGGACTCGTCATTCATCGCAACGGTCCAGCCTAACACCTCATCTTTCATTCCTCTCTCCTCTCCCAGGAGATGCTGATTATAAAAAGCCCTTTCCTTCCATGAATCATTCAGAAAAGGCGGTGATTATGGGTTGTCACTAGTGGTCACCTTGACATACATACATACATACATTTATTTATTTATTTATTTATTTATTTATTTATTTATTTATTTTATTAGATTTATATTACCGCCCATCTCCCCCAACGGGGACCCTGGGAGGTGCACAATAAAATCATCCGTTTGGCTCAATTAAAGCCCACTATAATGTTCGAACAGCCGTAGTTTACCTGGGTGTCAGGGTTCATAGCTGAATCCTGCCATTAGGAGTAGAGAGGTATTTAAGTGTGTGAACTGCAGGGAGGGGGGATGTGTACGGAGTGTTGTGGCTTCTGTTGGAGACTGGAGAATGCATCGTCTAGGTCAGAGCTTTCCAAACTGTGTGTCGGGACACGTTAGTGTGTCGGCTGCAGTGACTGGGTGTGTCGCGGCTGCTGCTGCCTCCGAACCTACTGTGATTCCGCACAGGTCCTAGTGCCTGCCTTGTGCCTTGCTGCTTCCAAACCTGCTGTGATTCTGCACAGGTCCTAGTGCCTGCCTTGTGCCCTGCTGTAAGAGTGTGTCGTGAAATGATGCCTTGCTATAAGAGTGTGTCGCGAAATGATGCATGTCTAAAAAGTGTGTCACCAACATGAAAAGTTTGGAAAGCTCTGTTCTAGGTCAATCACCTGCCGGAGATGGAGGCTGGGAACGGGGAGACAAAGTTCTGGACATTGACATCATTGCATCTGCGAAATTGGCGCGCAAGGGGGAGAGTTAAGTTAGCAAGGTTTGGCGGGAATCCGCATTCAGATCTTTCTGTAATGACCCTTTCTGTGTCCACCGAGCGACCATCCATGAGGCTTGTCAGCAATGAACGGGAAAGAGAGGCAGCTTGGATGCAAAGCTCGGGGTCAAATAGAAATCCAGGGTCAATGGGGGAAAGAACAGCTGGGGTGTATTGGCTAGCAACTGGCACGCCACTTCTCCACATCTGCATCATGCAGAACTTCCGGCTGGCTTTGCAGCTGTTCTGACAGCACAGGAAAAGAAGATTAAAGATCAATCTGTGGGTACATAATGTCTGTGGGCATGATTGGTATAAATTTAATGAAACATGTATTAGATAGATTATATTTTATTAAATAGAGTATATTTTTTATTAATAAGGAAAAAGCACATGAAGCTAAGAATAGTAAAAAATAAACTCTTCCCCAAGGCAAATTCAGAATAAAAGGCGGATTGGGCTTTTTTCTTCTATTTGTTTCCTTGGTAGAAGCTTCTGGGGTTTTATGTCATTTATCATTGTCAGCCTTCCCCAGACTGAGTCCCTCCAAATGAGGTGGACTTCATTCCCATCATCTACCAGCCCATGTGACTTCGGGCCACTACTGAAATTAAGGAACTGCTTGGCTGCCCCATGGCCCTTCATTCTTCCTCTCTGTGCAATTCTGGGAATTTTTATACATACATACATACATATTTTGTGTGTGTTTGTGTGTGTGTGTGTGTGTGTATATATATATAAGATTTTTTAAAAAGAAGATAAAAACTAATATAAAGTGAGAAAAAGAAAAGAAGAAGAAAGAAATGGAAAAGAAAGAAAAAAGTGCAAGAAAGGAGAAAAAAGAAAAAGATAAAGGAAGGGAAGGGAAGGGAAGGGAAGGGAAGGGAAGGGAAGGGAAGGGAAGAGAAGAGAAGAGAAGAGAAGAGAAGAGAAGAGAAGAGAAGAGAAGAGAAGAGAAGAGAAGAGAAGAGAAGAGAAGAGAAGAGAAGAGAGAAAAAAGATATAAAGAAGTAGCTTCCGATCTTCTTTATAGCAGTTATAAGTGTAATTATAAGTTTACCCTCTAACTCTATGGTTACAACATAGCTCTCTTGTTTCTATAATCTATTGTGCCTAAACATCAAAACCATAAATCATAAGTTCATTTTTTTCCATGTCACGCAATGAAATCTTGAGAATTATCATTTTTAAAAATATATACACTACATTTTTTTCTCCATCTTTCAAACAACAGGGGTATCGCCTTTCCCTGCTATTACTTTTCCTCTTTTCCAACTCCAAGACACTTAGGCAATCTTGTTACATGAAAGCCTCCATCTTCTGTCATTACATTGAATCATGGTTCCCTTCCTGGCCATTCCCACCTGGATTGTCCTGTTCCTTTCTGTCCTTAAGCTTGACTGATTAATCCAGCTGAAATACTGTAGGTGAAAGACGTAGGGTGGGTTTAATAGGAAATGTTGAAGTTTGCTATTAGAAGGAGGACACACTGTGAAGACAAGACCTACCAGATCAGGGATCCAAAATCCGGATGACCCCAAGATGGCGGCAGAGAGACACTGAAAACTTTGGCCCTTTGTTGCCATATGCTAGCTATATGAATTTTTGCAACCCATATAAGGTAACCCCAGTGAAAAAGACACCATCGCACTGGGATTTGAGTTGTGTGTTTATCTCTGGTTCATACCACATATCACTTGAACCATACAGGTAGTCCTCGCTTAACAACCATTCGTTTAGTGATGGTTCAGACTTATGACAGTGCTGAAAAAAACGACTTATGACCAGAACTCACACTTACAATTGTCACCGTGGTCACGTGATCACGATTTGGGTGCTTGGCAACCAGTTCACATATATGACCGTTGCAGCATCCCGTGGTCACATGATCGCCATTTTTGACCTTTCCAGCTAGCTTCTGGCAAGTAAAATCAATGGGGAACATTAAGTGGTTCACTTAATGACAATGTGGCTTGCTTAATGCCTGTGGTGATTCACTTAACAGCCACTGCAAAAAAGGTCATAAAATCAGGTCAGATTGGCATAATTACCACTTTGCTTAGCACCCGAAATTCCAGTCCCAATTGTGGTCATTAAGCAAGGACTACCTGTAATGTTTCTTCTTTAATTTTAGCCTGGCAGACACTGTTGTTTAAGACTTAAGGCTTAACGTGTTGTGCTTACCCAGCCAGTTGGGGTTTATTCAGCAAGCCATGTTTAACCCAACCATGGCTTAACGTGATGCGTCAACCCAGCCCGTGAGAAGAGCTTCCCGTGACATACTTACTTACTTATTTATTTATTTATTTATTTATTTAATTTCTATCCCGCCTTTATTATTTTTATAAATAACTCAAGGCAGCGAACATACCTAATACTCCTTCCTCCTCCTATTTTCCCCACAACAACAACCCTGTGAGGTGAGTTGGGCTGAGTGAGTGACTGGCCCAAGGTCACCCAGCCGGCTTTCATGCCTAAGGCGGGACTAGAACTCTCAGTCTCCTGGTTTGCCATTGGCTCCTTCCTAGGGCTGAGAAACAGGGACTGGCCCAAGGTCATCCAGCCAGCTTTCATGCCTAAGGCAGGACTAGAACTCTCAGTCTCCTGGTTTGCCATTGGCTCCTTCCTAGGGCTGAGAGACAGGGACTGGCCCAAGGTCACCCAGCCGGCTTTCATGCCTAAGGCGGGACTAGAACTCTCAGTCTCCTGGTTTCCCATTGGCTCCTTCCTAGGGCTGAGAAACAGGGACTGGCCCAAGGTCATCCAGCCAGCTTTCATGCCTAAGGCAGGACTAGAACTCTCAGTCTCCTGGTTTCCCATTGGCTCCTTCCTAGGGCTGAGAGACAGGGACTGGCCCAAGGTCACCCAGCCGGCTTTCATGCCTAAGGCGGGACTAGAACTCTCAGTCTCCTGGTTTCCCATTGGCTCCTTCCTAGGGCTGAGAGACGGAGTGCCCAAGGTCACCCAGCCGGCTTTCATGCCTAAGGCAGGACTAGAACTCTCAGTCTCCTGGTTTGCCATTGGCTCCTTCCTAGGGCTGAGAGACAGGGACTGGCCCAAGGTCACCCAGCTGCTTTCATGCCTAAGGCGGGACTAGAACTCTCAGTCTCCTGGTTTCCCATTGGCTCCTTCCTAGGGCTGAGAGACAGGGACTGGCCCAAGGTCACCCAGTCGGCTTTCGTGCCTCAGGCGGGACTAGAACTCTCAGTCTCCTGGTTTGCCATTGGCTCCTTCCTAGGGCTGAGAGAGAGGGACTGGCCCAAGGTCACCCAGCCGGCTTTCGTGCCTCAGGTGGGACTAGAACTCTCAGTCTCCTGGTTTCTAGCCCAGCACCTTAACCACTAGACCAAACTGGATTTTTCAGGGTTCACTGAGAACGAGAAACCCAAATCTATCCATTGAAGAAAAAGAGGGATGTCCTTGTTCTGATTTTCTTTCCTTACTGCCCAAAGCTGTTCTCAGATTTTTCCACGGGGACTGCTGCAGGAAAGGGGTGCAGCAGCGCAGACCAGCATTTAACTGCAACATCTCCGGCAGTTCCCCACCCTTCTTCATGCCTTATGGAAGGGGAAGATCATATTTTTGGACAGAGAGCTAAAAGCGGTGCGTTCCCCCTTTCTGAAATCTTTTGTACACTACGATGCTCGGTTTTAATGTCAAAGCAGCCTTCTGCAAAACATCAGGGATGCGATGCGACAGCTGTTTGATCACCTGGGTCATTTGGTGATCTGGCCACCGCTAATCGCTGTCCCTTGGCATCATTTCTTCCTATCAACAAACACGCAAACACGTTCATGTGCAAACGGCAGCCCAATGGGTACAATTAGTTGGGTGCCTGGTGTCCAGACAGCCTCTGCCTTCTCTCTGCTCACCCCCCCCCCAAAAGAAACAGGGCAGGGCGCCGTGCTAAAAGGAAGCGGCTGGGATCCCCACGATCCAGCCAGCTCTTTGCAAGCCTCGTTAAGCACTCGGCAGATGCGTTAATAATTTGGAGCTGGAGGAGGTGAAGCAGAGCTCGGAGAAATGCTGGTGACCGGGGCTGGGGAGGACAAGGCAGAGAAAGAATTTGGTATCCTCTGCCTGATCGGATTCATCGCCACCTGCTTCTCCCCGCTATTTTTTAAAAAGTGAGCAGATGAACGAGCCGTGGAGAGTACTTTATGGCCGTGCGGCTGAATTAAGGGCTTAGCAGCAGGGATATTCCTCAATTCTGTAGGCGGAAGGAAGGAGGTATACAGAATCTTCTCCAGGCTGGAGACTTCCATTGGTGTTGTATTACAGTGGGGGTTGGACTAAATGATCTCCCGGGTTCCTTCCGATCCTTAGAGGCTGTGATCCCAAAATTACCAAGCACCACTGAATTCTAAATTCCAGGGATAATAGGAGAACACCCTTAAGAGAATTCTGTTATCTCCAATTGCAAACTCTCCATAATCTGCCCTGGGCAGGGGGGTGGAGTAGATGACCACCAAGTTCCCTTCCGATCCTATGATTCTATGAAACCAAGAGATGCTGTGAACCATTCAGTATGAAATTATAGTGGTCATTATGTGGGAAGGCTTCTCTACATTTTTTGGAAGGCGGACACGATTGCCATTCAAACTACGGCAGAGTGTGGCCTTCACAAACACGCCCGCAATTGTGTAAAAACTTTAAATGGACACTTACAGTAGTTACACAAGCCTTTTGGAACATCTGCAGAATGGAGAACAGCACCCATGAATCCAAGCGCCTGGGGGTTCGGGTGGGCGCCGATCCATCCAATCTCATTTGAATTCAAAGGCAACGAGATTCCATTCGAACCAACGTGAGATTCAACTTTATAAAAGATTCAGCCATCGGCTAGCACAGAGCTTTCCAAACTGTGTGTCGGGACACTTTAGTGTGTTGGCTGCAGTGTCTGGGTGTGTTGCAGCTGCTGCTGCCTCCGAGCCCTGCCAGGATTCCGTGCAGGTCCTAGTGCCTGCCTTGTGCCCTGCCGCCTCCAAACCTGCCCTGCCAGGATTCTGCGCAGGTCCTAGTGCCTGCCCTGTGCCCTGCTGTAAGAGTGTGTTGCAAAATGATGCATGTCTAAAAAGTGTGTCACTTTTTAGACATGCATCATTCCAAACTGTGTGTCAGGACACGTTAGTGTGTCGGCTGCAGTGTCTGGGTGTGTTGCGGCTGCTGCTGCCTCCCCCCTGAGATAATGTAGAGATAGAGAGCACAGGGAATGGCCTTGAAGGAGGGAAGGAAGAGGCACTACCAAGCAATGGTCAGATAAGAGGGGCTTGAGCCCTGGCCAAGAATGCAACGGGAGTAAACATCTCAGCCAAGCCCCGCCCTAGTTCGCACAGATAAAGGGGAGGGGGTTGCACATTCAGACTTGCAAGATTTTGTTACTATAGCTTTAAAGGTAAAGGTTCCCCCCGCACATTTGTGCAGTCATGTCCGGCTCTAGGAGGCGGTGCTCATCTCCGTTTCTTAGCCAAAGAGCCAGCGCTGTCCGAAGATGCTTCCGCGGTCATGTGGCCGGCATGACGCGCGCGGAACGCTGTTACCTGCCCACCGAAGTGGTACCTATTCATCTACTTGCACTTGCATAGTGTAGCTTTACAACCAACTATATATGGCATTGATTTCTTAGTCTGGTCTATCTTGTAGGCTGACAGATGCAGACAGCCCCAGTCCTGTTGGCTTTCTGGAAAGCTGTGAAGACCTGGCTATTCCCCCAAGCACCAGGGCTGAGATGTTGATGAAGGTCTGCCATGTTTGACGGGTTGATGATGTGATTTTAGGAGCTTCGGCCCCATTTTCTTTTGGATTGGATTGGACTGGCATAGTTTATGTATTTGTATCTGTTCACCACCCGGAGTGCCCCTTGGTAGATGGGCAGCTATTTTTAAATCTGTTAAATATATAAATAATAATCCAGCACTCCTGGGCATCTGCTAAGATCCAGGCTGGAGGTGGCAGCTGATTCCTTTGGGCATCAAGAACTAGAAAGCCTTTGGCTGACTTCATCAGCTCATGAAAGCATTGGAGGAAGATGAGGAGAAGGATGCTTCAGAGATGGAGGGCCACCTTAGAGGAAAGGTCTCCAGATTTCCAGCTGCCATGGAGGACATTTGGGGAACACCAAACCAGAGATGGCTAGTGGTATCTTTTGATGTCTGTGGTTCTTCAGGATTCTGAGCCTTACCAGAAAGATCTTGGGACCTTCTATGAGCACAGCACTTTCCACGCCCCCTAAGTACAGACCTGATCTAGAAGCAGGCAGAATCGCACTTTCTAAAAAATTATACCTTTGGTGGCCAAGTACTGCAAGGGACAAACAGCGTCCCTCCCTCCTAACATTTATAGCCTATACCCCATTATTTTAAAACATCTATTCTTTCGGAATTTCCTGCTGAAAATCAACCGGTCACCATTTTTCAAGGGGAAAATTCAACAGTGTGAACCAGGGGGAGACGTCAGGAAGCCCCATTGTCCACCTCTTCCCTAAAATGATGAGCTGCTGGCACTGAATTAATCCATTGGTCTATCATCTTCTGTACCTTCCCCACCAATGGTGAGCAAACTTTGGCCCTCCAGATGTTGAACTACAACTCCCAGCATTCCTCAACATTGGCCATGCTTCCTGGGGATGCCATGAGTTAAAGTTTACAGGTAGTCCTTGACTTACAACCACAATAGGGACCAGAAAATTAGTTGTTAAGTGGTGTGGTTGTTAAGTGAGGCATCACGTGACCGTACCTGATATTACGACCTCTTTTGCCGCAGTCGTTAAGTGAATCACCTCAGTTGTTAAGTGAATCACGTGGTTCCCCATTGACTTTGCTTGTTGGAAGTTGGCTGGGAAGGTCGCAAATGGTGATGACGTGACCCCAGGACACTGTGACAGTCATAAGTGCGAGGACTGGTTGCAAGTAACTTTTTTCAGTGCCGTCATAACATTGAACGGTCGCTACACGAATGGTCGTAAGTCGAGGAGTACCTGTATCAACATTTGGAAAGTCAGAAGTTGCCTCTGGAGTAGGCAGTGGATCTCCAAGATTTCAAAAACAAACTTTTTCCCTGCCCTACATGGAGATATCTAAGTTGTGACCTTCTGGATCCAGAATGTGCTCCATCACAATTCTTCCTCCCCATTTTGTATGTTCTGTTTTGTTTTAAACCACAGAGGAATTTCACCCAAACTCAGTATATTAATGCACTGAAGCCAAAGCAGTCCCATAGGCATTTCTTAAAGTCATCTTGAAATATCTGGGAGATCCCAACGTCGATTCCTTTGTGACGGTCTTCTTTTCTGCATTGCTTCTTTTGGCTGCCAATGCATTCTGCTGTGTCTTTTGAGAGATGATGTAGCAAAACATAGGAAAAATATAAAAAGAGAGAGAGACGAAGCTGGCAGAAAGGTTAATGGGTTTTTAAATGAGGTATCTGTTCTATTCTTCAGTGCCTTGTTTGTGGTGTGGAAAAATAAAGAAATTAATTAATACGTCTCTGCTTTTTCTGACATGAGATTTCCATTTTCACCTGTTCAGTCTCAGGAATGGCAAAAATGATTCCTGGGGTATTGAAAAATTAATTGATGTAACTTTCGAAGTTATTGTGCAGTTTGAAAAATGGAATAGCTAGCCTGGTGGGGAATCTGTTAAAGGAAAGGTACTTGATCTACAAAAGAGTTAAGTGAAGTCCACTCTGGATGGGGGACCACTGGGAATCCCCAGGTAGGTTGTAGGGAAGTTGACAAAATAGCCCAGAGGAAAGCAATGCAAGATACTTCCATACTTTTTCAAGAAAAATACATAAATTTGTTGACAAAGCTACCAGGACACCAAGAAGAAAACAATTGCTTTTTGTATCTTTGGTACTGAAAAATTTGGTGGGTTTGGGTGTTTTAATCCTGTAAGATGCCCAGAGTCACTTGTGTGAGATGGGTGGCTATATACATTAATTAAATAATTGCAACGCTTTGAATGTACCAGGAAAGAACATGAGAAAGATACCAGCAATTAGAAAAGAGGTTTTGCCAAAATTCTCTGCTGTCTGTTCCCCCATCTTAATTGATTTTATTTTTCCAGGAGATGAGATGATTAAAAGTTTCTAAAACCAGGAATTATTTTATTTTATTTTATCTCCCAACATAATTTGTGACTCTGAGAGGCATGCATCAGTAAAAATCATATCACCCTCAAGGATTCCCACATGGAGCTGCAAAAAAATGGGTCAACCATTAGGTGGCAGCAGAGTCAACTCTACATCTTTCCTATCTCTAGGGGCTGTTTCCAGATATTTACTGCCATTTTGGGTAGCACTAAATCTCATCTTGTTTGTTGGTTGGTTTACATGGTCAAAGACCTAAGCAAGCGTATCAGAAAATAGGAAGACCCTTGATAGATGGCTGAGAGTGGTGGGGAAAAGATACATAAAAAGATATTGAAATTAATGAAAATTGCTGCGCGGTTAAGTGTCTTTCCAGTTATTTTGACAGATTGGAAAAAGGACTATTAACCTCAATATCAAAGACTGGATTCAAGAAATGTGAAATTTAAAAGGCGATTTTTTTCCCCTACTAATCAAAAAAATGACACAATGCATTCCCCTTCGACATAGTTTTCGTATTTTACAAGAATAGGCCATTTTTATGCACAATTTGATACATTGTGATTAAATGATTAAATGAATAGATGATCTATTTAAGTAATCTATTTCAATTCGGTATGTTCATCAGAAAATGACACAATATGCTCTCCTTTAACATAGTTTTCATAATATTTTACAAGAATAAAACAGTTTTATGCACAATTATCCACTTCGGTGGGTAGGTAACAGCGTTCCGCGCGCATCATGTGGCCACATGACCGTGGAAGCGTCTTCGGACAACGCTGGCTCTTCGGCTAACAAACAGAGATGAGCACCGGCCCCTAGAGTCGGACACGACTGCACAAATGTGCAGGGGGAACCTTTACCTTACCTATACATACACGCACTCCCGCATATATATTCTTCTTTATTTATTTATTTTTATGTATTATTCGAATTACCAGGGCAGTCTGTCCTGTGAGTGTGTGTGTGTGTGTGCATCTGATCGGGCTTGGCCGAGGGAGGAGAGTTGTCGGGCTGCCGAGCAGGAGCCGGCCACGCTGGGGGGCTTCAGCGGGTGGCAAGGGGTGGAGTGGTGTGGCTGAAGCCCCCCAGCATAGCCGGCTACTCCTTCTTCTGCACGGCGGCGGCAGCGGCAACAACTCTTCTCCCTCGGCCAAGCCCGATCAGATGCACACACACACACTCACACAGTCACAGGACAGACTGCCCTCGGCAGGAGCTGTCCGCGCTGAGGGGCTTCAGCCATACCACTCTGCCCCTCGCCACCCGCTGAAGCCCCCCAGCGTGGCCAGCTCCTGCCAGGGCAGTCTGTCCTGTGAGTGTGTGTGTGTGTCTGTGTGTCTGATCGGGCTTGGCCGAGGGAGGAGAGTTGTCAGGCCGCCGAGCAGGAGAAGCAGGAGTGGCCACCCTGGGGAGCTTCAGCGGGCAGCAAGGGGCGGAGTGGTGTGGCTGAAGCAGCCGAGCGCAGCCGGCTTCTCCTGCTCGGCGGCCCGACAACTCTCCTCCCTCGGCCAAGCCCAATCAGATGCGCACACATACACACACACACACCCCACACCCTCTTTCTCCAGCCTTCCCATGACCAAATGCACCCGCACCTGTTGCAGGGAGGCTGGAGAAAGAGGGTGTGGTGTGTGTGTGTGTGCGCGCGATTACGCTGAGCAAGTAATCCCCACGCGCGTGCACACACACACACACGCTCCCCACACCTTCTTTCTCCAGCCTCCCTGCAACAGGTGCGGGTGCATTTGGTCATGGGGAGGCTGAAGAAAGAGGGTGTGGTGTGTGTGTGTGTGTGTGTGTGTGTGCGCGCGCGTGATTACGCTGAGCAAGTAATCTGCATGCACGGACACACACACGCACACACACATAAGCACCCTCTTTCCACAACCTTCCCGTGCCTGCTTCCCCTGGCCTCACCACTGCTGGGCAGACAATCTCAGGATCAGGTAAGGAGGCAGGAACCTGGACTGTGGTGCTGCTTCTGCTGCTGGGCTCGCACGTGGCAACTGGGCTTCCAGTTGCCGTGCTGATAGGGCCTCTTCCGGGCTGCCTCCAATGGCAAGTCCGGCTCCAGTCCTCCTTCCTGTCTTCCTTCCCGCCGGGTTTAAAAAAGGGACAAAATTGAGATTTTGATCAAAACGACGGGACGGTTGAAAAATGCTAAAATAACGGGACTGTCCCATTCAAAACAGGACTTATTGTCACCCTATATCTGGGGAATTCTGGGAGTTGAAGTCCACACATCTTAAAGTTGCTGAGGTGGAGAAACACTGCTCTAGATAGACCTCCCTAATCCCCAAATACCCCTCTTTCTTCTTTAATCATCATTTCTCCATCTCTTTATTTCTCCCAGTGGGGGCTAATGGAAACAGTGGGACTTGTCTGCCCCTGTCCCTTCTTTTTCTCCCACCATAATTTCTGGAAGGCAAACCATTTCCTTGGCCTTGTGGCCCTGTCAGCCCTTTTTTCTGCCGAAAAGAGATCTAAGCCAGTGTATTCAGTGCTATCTGCCAAAGGTGGACAAATATGCCCATTAGAGTTTCTTGTTTTCACTGTTCCAATAATAATATTCATTCACCCCATTCCAGTGTTTCATTTGAATTTTTTCTGTGCATTTTCCATCTCTATGCAATGTTGCCCAAAAATCCCTCCCTCCCTCCCTCTTTCTATCTCTCCCCTCCCTCCCTCCCTCCCTCCCTTCCTTCAGAGGGGACTGGCCCAAGGTCACCCAGCCGGCTTTCACGCCTAAGGTGGGACTACAACTCTCAGTCTCCTGGTTTGCCATTGGCTCCTTCCTAGGGCTGAGAGAGAGGGACTGGCCCAAGGTCACCCAGCCGGCTTTCACGCCTAAGGTGGGACTAGAACTCTCAGTCTCCTGGTTTGCCATTGGCTCCTTCCTAGGACTGAGAGACAGGGACTGGCCCAAGGTCACCCAGCCGGCTTCCATGCCTAAGGCGGGACTAGAACTCTCAGTCCCCTGGTTTGCCATTGGCTCCTTCCTAGGGCTGAGAGACAGGGACTGGCCCAAGGTCACCCAGCCGGCTTTCACGCCTAAGGTGGGACTACAACTCTCAGTCTCCTGGTTTGCCATTGGCTCCTTCCTAGGACTGAGAGACAGGGACTGGCCCAAGGTCACCCAGCCGGCTTCCATGCCTAAGGCGGGACTAGAACTCTCAGTCCCCTGGTTTGCCATTGGCTCCTTCCTAGGGCTGAGAGACAGGGACTGGCCCAAAGTCCCCCAGCTGGCTTTGTGCCTAAGGCAAGACTAGAACTCAGGGTCTCCTGGCTTCTAATCCAGCATCTGTAACCACTACACCACCTGGCTCTTGGGCTGAGTGGGAGGGACAGGTCCAAAGTCACCCACCTGGCCTAGGGCAGGACTAGAACTCACAGTCTCCTGGTTTCTAGCCTGGTGCCTTAAATCACTGCACCAAACTGGCTCTCAGTTGGGAAAAAAAGGACCACATTTCACTATTTCATCAGTGCACCTATAAAAAAAAAGATCTTGCCAGTCTGAAAGTACCCTTCCTTCCTTCACTCTTACTCTCCCAAAAACAAGGGAGAGTCTCTTCTGAGATGCTTTCACCACCCCTCCTCCTTTGGACTCAAATTTCATTTATCAGACCGTTGTCTAGGCTGCGGCTCTTCCTCCTGTCTCCCCAGGTCATTCCCACAGACCATTACAAAGAGAGAGAGGTCCGTCATTTCACCAATTGTAATGGTATGCGGGAATGACCTGGGGAGACAGGAGGAAGAGCCGCAGCCAGGGCAATGGTCGGGTAAGAGGCAGCTGAGCCTGCAGAAGCAATGGGGGTGTGGCAAATGTCCCAGAAGGGATCCTCCCTACTTCCTTGGGCTATAAAGCTGTGGGGGAAGAAATGTATCTTCAGACTTGCAAGTTCTGTTAATGTAACCTTACAATAAAGTTAGAGCTAGTACTTCCTGGTGTGCTTCTTGGCTGGACTACCTCGCAAGGCTGACACCAATGCACTAGTGAATTTGGGGGGAAAATGGCTTGGGGGGCCATGAGCAGTGACCACAGCGCACAGTAATCAATTTGAGCGGAATGAAATGAAGCCCAGCGGATACCCCAGATGGCGCTGCTTTTGCTGGCAGAAGTTAGGGATGCAATGCAGAAAAAGTCGGGTGGAGATTGCAGATAAAGGACTGGCCATTGGCCCAAGCGGCTCTCGAGAGACCTTCAGTGGCCAGCAGTTTCACTGGCCTACCTCCTTTATCTCCCCTTCTGAATCTCTGCATCAACTCCTCAGTTTTCAAAAAATAGAACGGCATTTAAATATCACGGAACAAGAAAAAAAAATATCTCCCGTTTGCTCAGTATCTCCCGTGGCATCGTGTCTTTTCTAAGTGTGCATCTTCCTTCGAAGGAGGCGTTTAAGAACAGTTCGTTCAAAAGGCACTTTCCAGCTTCAAAATCCATTGATTGTCCGGGCCATCGTGATACCAGGTTATTGCATCCCCTCTTGGCTGCAGGGCAAAATCCAATATTTGCTTCAGGGAAGATTGGTGTGTTGTTCTCCTGCTAAATGAATATATGCCATCTTTTAGCCCAGCAATAAAAATATCTGACAGTTAAGAAAGAAAAGCTTGCATTTGCAGCTAAGAAATGCCCCCCTCTCTATCTTCTTCTTTTCCTCCCACAGCAAAAACTCAATATTTTGCTCGGCTGACTAAGTTATCCTGGGATTTTGCATTTTGTAGAGTGAGACGGTAAGCAAAACGGAGCCTTAGAGCTTGGAACCAATCAATATCTAAGCAGGCTGAACTCAGACAAGAACCCGATTCATTTACTGCATATCACAGGAAGAAAACGTGTGTGTTTGGTTCTACTCTGCTGCATTGGCTGATCTCGGAAGCTAAGCAGGGTTAGGGCTGGAAAAGTCTTGGATGAGGGATTACTAGGAATTACAGGTAGTCCTCGCTTAACAACCATTCATTTAGTGACAGTTTGCACTTATGACGGTGCTGAAAAAACCCAACTTACAACCAGTCCTCACACTTACGACCATCACAGCATCCCTGCGGTCACATGATCACGATTTGGGCACTTAGCGACCGGTTCGCATTTATGACCGTCGCAGCATCCTGTGGTCACGTGATCGCCATTTTCGACCTTCCAGGCCAGCTTCTGGCAAGCCAAATCAATGGGGAACTGCGTAATTTGCTTAATGACCACATGGTTCACTTAATGCCCACGGTGGTTCGCTTCACAACTGCCACAAAAAAAGGTTGGATTCACTTAATGACCGCTTCGCTTAGCAACCAAAGTTCCGGTCCCAATTGTGGTTCTTAAGCGGAGACTACCCGTATAGGACTGTTTGCTAGAGTGGGAAGTTAAAGTCAGGGCATGGGGTTGGGTTATTTAAGGAACCGTCTCTTCCCAATTATGTCTACCCATGCCATTAGGTCCAGCAGAGGAGGCATGCTCCAAGTCCCGTCCACTAAGGAATGTCATCTGAGGGGGCCCACTGGTGGGGGCCAGAAAGAGAGTCTTTTCTATCATGGCACCCACCTTTTGGAATATCATCCCCCCCCCAAGAATAGACTGGCCCCAACCGTGTCACTGGTCCTGGGAGTCTGGAGGTGTGGCTGAGCAACGCAGTGCGATGGTTGTGTTGATCCGTTTATTCGAGAGCTCGTTTTTATGCCAGCTGTGGATCCTACGTGTGTCGTTTCTTTGTTTTTTATGTTTTCTACGCTGTTTTAATCATCGTTAGCCCCCCGGAGTCATGAACTTGAGAACGTTCTCCTGTAAATTGAGCCAATCAGTCAATCAAATCAAACCAGAAAACCCTGCAAGTTTGATTTGGCAAATCACTCTGCAACTATTTTTCATCATTATTATTAATTATGAAATTAATTAATTAATTAAAATATTGCTGAAAAGAAGTGAAACTGGGCTGAGTCATTTATTTCAAGACACGTCAGATTTTTTAAACAAATGGCTCATCCCAGCCTGTTCTAAATTATGTAATTTTATATATTTTTAATCCCTATTTTGCTGTGCACCGCCCAGGGTCCCCGTTGGGGGAGATGGGCGGTAATATAAATTTAATAAAATAAAATAAATAAATAATAATAAATTACTCTGCGTTTCTGTGGCTGAGCAAAGCAGATCAAAAAGAATCAGCTGCATTTGTTGAGACACATGGACAAACGTGTGCTTCCTGGTGATTTACTTGTACATTTTTCTGGCACATATTTTAAGCCAGTTTCATACAGGTAGTCTTCGCTTAACAACCACGATTGGGACCGGAACTTTGGTTGCTAAGCGAAGTGGTCATTAAGCAAATCCAACCTGATTTTATGACCTTTTTTGCAGCCATTGTTAAATGAATCACCGTGGGCATTAAATGAACCAAGTGGTTGTTAAACGAATCATGAGGTTTCCCATTGATTTTGCTTGCCAGAAGCTGGCCTGAAAGGTCGAAAATGGCGATCACATGACCACAGGATGCTGCGATGGTCATAAATGCGAACCAGTTGCCAAGTGCCCAAATCGTGACCACGGGGACGCTGTGACGGTCGTAAGTGTGAGGACTGGTTGTAAGCCGGTTTTTTTCCAGCACCAGCGTAAGTCCGAACCATCACTAAATGAATGTTTGTTAAGCGAGGACATAGAAACTATCAAGACTGGGATAAGCCAATCTCTTTCTTCAGGAGCTCAACGTTGTTTGCATAGGAGCAATAAGGAACAGGTTTCACCCACAAAACTTTTTCTCATCCTCATTCCGTTCCTACCAGCAAATAAAAGCAAGTCAGGCATAAAAAAATAAGCCCGATTGACAACCCAGCAGGAGAATTATTTCAAGTTTGCACTTTCAGTAACATGCAACAAAAATGCAGCAGCTGTATTTGTCAAATATTGGGAAACAAACTATTTGATCTTTAGGGGGAAGAGGAAAAATATAATGTTGTCAGGGTAAGCCATAACAACCTCTCTGGAACGTAAACAGAATGAATAGTTGAGAGGCGTTCTGGTTTTACTCCATTTCTAATTTTTCTGAAGCTGTCTGTTTCATCTTCTCCCTGTTTCTCGTTTCTCTGTAAATCTGGTTTATCTCGTTTTTGCACTAATTGGAGATTCTTTTAGAAAGTTCATATACCTGTGTATATTTTTGTGCACTTTTTCCCCAACTTTTGGTTTACAATTTTTTCCAAATTTTTGGCTTGCAATTTTGTCAAATTTTGCTGCAGTTGTTAAGTGAATCACCACGGACATTAAGCGAACCACATGGTCATTAAGTAAATCACGTGGTTCCCCATTGATTTTGCATGCCAGAAGCTGGCCGGGAAGATCAGAAATGGTGATCACGTGACTACGGGATACTGCAAAGGTCATAAATGCAAATCAGTTGCCAAGTGCCCAAATTGTGATCACATGACCAAGGGGACACTGCGATGGTTGTAAGTGTGAGGACAGGTTGTAAGTCAGTTTTTCCAGCACCATCGTAAGTCCAAATTGTCACTAAACAAATGGTTGTTAAGCGAGGACTACCTGTAGTCACATTCTAAGGTTGGATGATGTTCTAAGTTCATGTACTGTAGGTCATCCAAGGAGAAATACTTATTTTTTTTATTTATTTTTTTATTTTTCAAATTTTGCCACCACCCATCTCCCCCCAGAAGAGGGACTCTGGGCGGTTTACAACACAGCTAACAAGTTAAAACAAGTTAAAAACATAATTATACTCAAAATAAATATTCCTTTTGTTTGCTGATTTTGTCACTTTTCTGAGATTTTTGACGTTTGAATAATAATGGGCCCAAATGAATTGTTGACTTCATCTCATCGTTCTAAATGGTTCTTGACTGGGAGAAAGCATTAGATGACATAAAACAGTTTTTGCCAACCAAGACGCCCTTTGAGTAGATGGACTTCAACTCCCTCAGTTCCCCAGTTAGTATGGCCACTGCTGAGAATTCTGGGAGTTCCAGGACACCCTCCAGATGAGTGGACTTCAACCCCCAGAATTCCACGGTCAATATGTCCATTGCTAGGAATTCTGGGAGTTCAAATTCACATATCTGGAGGGCATCCATATGGGGGGAAATAGAAGGTCTGTTTTCTCCTTATTTTCTACCAATGCAAGTGTTTGGCCTCAATTGCTCCATATTGGGTCCAAAGCAACTGATGCCAGATAGGATGGCTATTCTAATATGAAACCTTTAACTGCTGTGCCCATGCTAAGACCTGCAAATTCCTGTGAGTTCTGCTCTCAGCAGCCCCAGCATCTCACAGAGCTGCTCCACCCTTCCTTAAAGGAAACCTCCATGGGCAAAAAGGATCATAGAATGGGAGGTAACATGTAGCTTGGCCTTTGCTTCCAGCTCAAGTCCTTCAGCGGCAATCCTGGGCAGATTTATCAGAAAGTAAGCTCAGTAGAAGATGGTGGGACTTCTGAGAATTATAGTATGGCTTTTCTGCTCCTCCTCCTCTCCTCTCCCCCAATTATTCACATCTCCTGTCCTTCAGCTCCTCACCCAAAGAATGGGGTGGGGTTCAAAACCCACCAGCTTGGAAAATTTCCAGCGCTTCCAGCGTCTGTAATCCAAGATGCTTGTATTTATTATTAGTGGCTGAGTCGTACAATGATGAAGTGGAATAGTTCCGTAAAATCAAGGAGCGTGTTATCGCATGAAATACTAGTCAAGACAATAACTTTGATTAAAGAGTTCAGCCGTGACCCCTTTTTTCCATTTCGACCTTTTCTGGAAGCCATGGAGCTGCTGCATTAATTTTAAAAAGTCTATTATAAAAGCCAACCCTGAGTTACTGCAGCTGGAGGCAGTCTACATTGTGTAAGCCAGTGTTTCTCAACCTCAGGAATTTTAAGATGGGTGGACTTCAACTCCCAGAATTCCCCAGCCAGCATGGCTGGCTGGGGAATTCTGGGAGTTGAAGTCCACCCATCTTAAAGTTCCTGAGGTTGAGAAACACTGGTGTAAGCAAACATTCCCCAAACTCTTCTTAAGAACAGGTGCTAGAAAATGCTGCCCATAAACGATGATTCTCAGTTGTGTAGTATGTCCCACAGTTTCATTATAAAGCCAAAAGTGGAGGCAATGTTGTTGAGTGCGTTGTAATTGAACCTTCTTCGTGGATGAATGGACAGGAAGCCAACTAACAGGTTTCCAGATGCGTTGTATAAATTAGAATTAGATGTGAGGCCATTCTTTGGAACACAGTCCTGATGGATGGTGGTGAACTCCAAAGGGGAAGGAATAAAACAATCTGTTTCCATTCCATTTTCATTTGCCTTCTGTCCGTTAAAAAGTTTCTTGTGCGTGTCATCACAAAGGAAATATTTAGATTGACGTTGGACCCGTTTCCTCTTCGCCAAAATGCTTTTGTGTATCCTCTTCGCCCTGAAATATATTTTATATAGCTGTAAACTGTTTTAGAGCAAGGATGATCTTGGAAAACAGGAAAGCGTGTATAATGTTCCAGGCAGGGGAACACGTGGGCCCCACTCCAAGTTCTTGTGCAGGAAACGGAGATTAGGCTGTCGTCGATGAAGGTTCTCAGTCATCCAGGTGGAACAGTCTGTGGCTTGAATCATGTCAACTGGATTTCTATTTTCTCAGTAGAAACGTTTCACTCCTTATCCAAGGAGCTTCTTCAGTCTGATTAGGCTGATGCACAGAATCGTAGCATCAGAGTTGAAAAGGAGTCCAGAGGTCATCTCTTCCAACCTGGTGCTCACTGCAGGATCTCTAAAGCTTCACCTTCTGCCTTCAAGTATCTGCAGAGTTCTTCCAGCCAAGAGTACCACTAGATAATACTGTTAGGCAATGGATGTTATGGCCTTGGGGGACATTTCCATGTTACTTGAAGGTCAGGAGCCTCACCCTGAGAAACAGTTGCACGCTTCTACCCGCCCACAGTCCTTCTCATCAGAACCAGCCCTTCCACTAAGTAAAAGTGAGACAAGAATTTCAGGCACCTGATTTTCAGTGGCATGAAATAGCAGGAAAGAGTTAGCTATTCAATTATTGTTAATTTGCCATTAAAAAGGGGAAGGAGGCAATTAAGATGCTTTTGGCCTTCAAATAAGTTTATTGGTTTAGGACAGGGTTTCTCATGCTCAGCAACTTACTTCAACTCCCAGAATTCCCCAGCCAGCATGGGAATTCTGGGAGTTGAAGTCAATGCATGCTGGCTGGGGAATTCTGGGAGTTGAAGTCAATGCATGCTGGCTGGGGAATTCTGGGACTTGGAGTCAATGCATGCTGGCTGGGGAATTCTGGGACTTGGAGTCAATGCATGCTGGCTGGGGAATTCTGGGACTTGGAGTCAATGCATGCTGGCTGGGGAATTATGGGAGTTGGAGTCAATGCATGCTGGCTGGGGAATTATGGGAGTTGAAGTCCAACATCTTAAGGTGGCTGAGGTTGAGAAACCCTGATTTAGGTTACTAAAGCCCTCTTCCTTGGAATCTGACTACTGAGTCTCATGCATATTTTTTATCTTTACCCTGTTTTGGTAGCTGGTGTCCTTCTGATCTCTCCCCCCCCCCATGGAGGCTGAAAACAATTTTTAAAAGCTTGAATAAAAGGCCTGAGCAACCTTATTGAGGCTTTTTTGCTTCATCTCACCATCTCCTTTGGTTTCTGCTCAAGTGCCCTCTTCCAGCATTTGCAAGGGTCAGAAGGGGGCAACGCGGACTGCGAGGGTCTTCCAGTTGGAAGCGTCAGAAGAGCTGTAAGTGCACAGCGGCCCCTTCTAGCTGTTGCAAGTGCCAGAAGGGGGAAAGAGGAAACGGGAAGACAATGGAGCAAAGCCAAGAGTTAGGCGCAGGGAGGTGTAGCTTCACAAAGCAGTTTCAAGGGGAGCTTTGCTTGAACAGGCATCAAAAGCAAAGCATCTCAGACACTTTGGCTGTACTAGCAATGGGGAGGTGGTGGCTGAGGATCGCTGGCTTCTGATTTATTCGGGCTGGGTGAAGCATTGAGAAGGAGCCCTTTGCAACGCACATCAGTGCCAGGGGAACGCGCCTTCTCAGAGCGTGAGACAGTCGTGTGGCATAGAAGGTTTGCATGGCTGTTTCCAGAGGTGTGCCCAGCTGTGTCTGCGTGCATGTACAACCACACTGCTTACTAGCTGCCTCAGCAAAAGTATTGCTGGGGTACGTACCCACTTGTGAGGCAGCCGGCGATGGCTTTTGGCGCAAGCATTCCAGCCCTCCAGAGATTATAGTACTTTCAAGTAACTTAATAACTACGCTTTTTTTTCTTCCTCACCAGAAGAGCAGAGAGAACCCAGGCATTCCCATCACTTTGGGTGAAATACGTTTTGGATCTAAGATATCTGAGGGCTTGAATGGAACCGTGCAGAAGCTTTTCCTGCAGGAATATACAATAGTATGCAAACTCTGTAAATAGAAGGTGGCTTTCGGGGTGAGGATATGCCGCAAGAAACTGCTAGTCTGAGAGTTCGTTATTTGATTTATTGAGTCAGCAACACTGTCTCCTGTTTGGAAAAAAGGGGTGGGGAATGTCCAAATCTGCAAGCTGTGTAAATTCAGCCATGGTAGTAACTGGAGAATGTCCTCCTTTCTCCAGGGACTGATGGGGATCTCATGGAAGGGATCTCATACTGATAATAGGGATCTTATGGTGGGAATCCCATTATGGGTAACTCATACTGATGGTGGGGATTTCATGGTGGGGACCTCATGATGGGGATCTCATGGGGATCTTATGGTGGGGATCTCTGGATGGGGATCTCATGCTGATGATGTGGGTCTTATGGTGAGTATCTCAGGATGGGGATCTCATACTAATGGTGGGGATCTTACGGTGGGGATCTCAGGATGGGGATCTCATGGTGGGGATGTGGGTCTTATGGTGGGTATCTCAGGATGGGGATCTCATACTAATGGTGGGGATCTTATGGTAGGGACCTCATGATGGGGATCTTATGGTGGGGATGTTATGGTGGGGATGTTATGGTGGGGATCTCAGGATGGGGATCTCATGCTGATGATGTGGGTCTTATGGTGAGGATCTCAGGATGGGGATCTCATACTAATGGTGGGGATCTTATGGTAGGGACCTCATGATGGGGATCTTATGGTGGGGATCTTATGGTGGGAATGTTATGGTGGGGATCTCAGGATGGGGATCTCATGCTGATGATGTGGGTCTTATGGTGAGTATCTCAGGATGGGGATCTCATACTAATGGTGGGGATCTCGTGGTGGGTATTTATGATGGTATTTCATGAGTCTCTCCAGGCACTGATGGTTAACTTATTTCAAGCACTCAGTAAAGATCCTTAGATATTAGGAGACCTTTCAGTAGTTTCTCATTGGTAAACTCACCACCCAATCAGTTATTCTGGGCTATTTTTTCACTGGACAAAAGTGAAAAACCTCCAGGATGTGTTTACACAACACACTTGGTGACAGAAGGAGCCCATTTTTCAAGATTTGTTCAACAAATTGAATCATGAACTGACCAAACAGACTAAGCCACACACACACACAAAAAAAACCAATTGAATCCAAATTTAGCCAGTGAAGCAGCTTGATCTTCATCTGACCTGGATAAGCATGTTGTATGATCCAACTCTTGTCATTCCTTGCCCTTTATACCACAGTGTTTTTTTTTCTCGCTTCCATGCGATGGGCTTGCAAGGCTTATGACTTGAAATAGATGCATTTGGAAGAAAGATGTTGCAGGAATGAACTTGAAGCTCTTCAGCCACGTTTCAGGGGTCATTTTCCACCCTTCGCACTTTGTGATCTTGACTCATACTGTTGCTCTTTTTAGAATGCACAGTTCTTCCAACTTCATCCTAAGCAGCTTTGTCTAATGAGTGATGATGCGCCTGCTTTTTCATGGTGCACTTTCCAAAATCGTATCTAGAGAATGAGACGGATGCTGCAAAAAAATAAAAATAAAGTGTTTTTGAGGCATCCTGGAGCAATCTGGCAGGAGGAGTGAGAATGCTTGTGCCGCAAGACTGCTGACATTTCGTTCGTGTAAATACATTTGGTTTTTTTCCAGATAATTCTATTCCACCCAGCTAGGATATTTTCCAGTGTTGAGTGAAATTAGCTTAGAGAAATTCCCTAGAGGGTTTATTGGCGGTGAAACTGAGAAGTGGGAGAGCTCATCCAATATTTTGGGGAACAAGAGCAACAATTTCCTGGGGATGGGCAATTGAAATCATGCCTTAATGTCTTCCTTTATTCTGAAGGATGTTCTAGTGTTGGCTCAAAAACTAGCAGAAGGCTGCCACCAGGTTATGTTTTTAGTATTTTATCAGATTTATGTAAACCTCTTGGGGCCTTGAGAGCAGCGCTGGTGATAAATTTCAATAAATACATAAATAAATCAGTAGCTTGTCTGTCATTTGCATTCCCCAATGGCCAACCATGTAGCCCTCGAGATTGGAACGGCAGCCTCTTTTCTTGCAAATATTTTTTTATTTATTTGTCTTATTTATACCCCGCCTATCCCCTCCCTACTGGAGGACTCTAGGCGGCTTACAACATTCAATTACATATCAATTATACATCATTACAATTTTTACCGCGCGATAGGGAAAGGGGAAGGGAACCGGCTCTTCAGCTGCAGGCATCGGACTACATGTCCCAGAATGCCTCGCTCCGCGCCGGCTGCTGACGTCCAGGAAGCTGTTATGTGGTCAGCTGGTTGAAGACGTTGGGCATTGCAGTCCAGTCTGTCTGTCAGCCTCGCTGGGTTAACCAGACAGGAATCACAACCAGATGAGCTAATTCTACTGTATTGTAAAGATACATTGACAGAATCTTGCAAGTCTGAAAGTACAATCCTAGAGAATATTTGTAGCTCAGGGTTGAACTGTGGAGTCCTTGGTGCTCTCTGAGCCTTGTTGTTTTCTGGCAGACGTTTCATTGCCAGACTAGGCAACATCTTCAGTGCAAAAAGGGAGTGGGACTTGCTCTCTGTTTATATACCATGGCTTGTCCTGCTTGGAAATATACAGGAACTGTTATCTAGGAAAAAGGGGCTGAAACAGTCTTTAAGTCCTGGGAAGCAAGTTAATATTTGGAAGTGGCTCAGGTAGATACCTCCTTCATTCACTGGAGTATAAGAAGGGGGAGAAGGTCCAGCACAATCAGACTTGCCAGATTCTGTTATTACAGTATAGTCCAGCCTTTCTCAACCTTTTGACCCTGGAGGAATCCTTGAAATATTTTACAGGCCTTGGGGAATAACTACACATTCAGGCTCAAATATAGGCCAGAATTTACAAAATTATTATATTAGTTTCATGGGTAGGCCTGTATATATGCATTAAGTGTTCTTGGACTGCAAGGAGGTCAAATCAGTCGTTCCTAAAGGAAATCAACCCTGACTGCTCATTGGAAGGACAGATGCTGAAGCTGAAGCTCAAATACTTTGGCCACCTAATGTGAAGAGAGGACTCCCTGGAAAAGACCCTGATGCTGGGAAAGACTGAAGGCAAAAGGAGAAGGGGACGGCAGAGGATGAGATGCTTAGATAGCATCACCGATGTAATGAACATGAATCTGAGTAAACTCCGGGAGACAGTGGAGGACAGGAAGGCCTGGCGTGCTATGGTCCATGGGGTCACGAAGAGTCAGACACAACTTAACGACTAAACAACAACAAAACTAAAAATAAAGAATGAAACTTACCTCTTTAATGTGAAGTTCCCCAATTTGAAATAATTTTTTAACTAAATCATGATTTCCCAGGAAACCCCTAGTGACTTCTCGTGGAACCCTAGGGTGCCACTGAACCCTGGTTGCAAAACCCTGGTATAGTCACTCACAATAAAGGTGGTTTTACCTTTCCTGTGGAGTTGACTTCCTGTTCTGATCTACCTAGCAGAGTTGACATCAGGGGGGCAAAGCCTTAGGAATGCCTAGAAATAGTTGGGGCAGACTTATTTCCAGGCAAAGGAGTAAGTGGTCTAAGGCTTGTTCTTCAGGATAACAAAAGTAAAATCACAATCAATGTTTTTGAGGTCCTCAGGAATGCTTCTAATTGCCAAGCCAAGCCAAGCCAAGTCAACCTCAGGGAGTTTTGCTCACCAAACGTCTTTCCATTCCAGATTCACTCATCCAGATTCTCCACAGTCTTGCAAAAGACTCCATTTTTGCAACCGGCTACATAGTTCCATGTCCCTGGCATAAATATACTCTACATTGTGGAGTCCTTGGTGCTCTCTGAGCGTTGTTGTTTTCTTGCAGACGTTTCATTGCCAGGCTAGGCAACATCTTCAGTGCGAAAAGGGAGTGGAACTTGCTCTCTGTTTATATACCCTGGCTTGTCCTGCTTGTGTTGGTGGGGGTGTTGTTCTCTCCTTAGGAGTTCCTTGATTGGGCTGTTGTTTGCTGCTTGGTTGATTGACTGAGTTAATAGTTCCTTGATTAGGGTATATGGTGCTGTTTGATTGTTCCTCTGGTGCTAATCCTGGTGTTAATCTTTGCATATCTGGGTGTTGATTGCTGGCAAGGAGATGTTCTGGTCTTCTGGCTTTTCTATTGTCTCTTATGAATGGTATGTAAATGTTGTGAACTATTAACTCAGTCAATCAACCAAGCAGCAAACAACAGCCCAATCAAGGAACTACTAAGGAGAGAACAACACCTCCACCAACACAAGCAGGACAAGCCATGGGATATAAACAGAGAGCAAGTCCCACTCCCTTTTCGCACTGAAGATGTTGCCTAGCTTGGCAATGAAACGTCTGCAAGAAAACAACAAGGCTCAGAGAGCACCAAGGACTTCACAGTTCAACCCTGAGCTACAAATATTCTCTTCGATTGATACTCTACATTCCCTGGCTTTGCGGTTTTCACTGAAGTGTTCGTCTCTTTCCACAGGTTGTAGAAGTCTGTGGGATAACATTACTTGCTGGCCTGCGGCAAATGTTGGTGAAATCAAAGTGTTGTCTTGCCCGTACTATTTCACCTACTTTTCAACGATTCAAGGTGAGTTGTGCTAAAGGTTTTCTCCCAAATCAGTCAATGGAAATTTGTGTTGTGCCTAAGGCTACTGCCTTTGGGCTGCAAGCTGCCAGTTGACCACTAGGGGGCACCAAAGAGCAAGAAAACACCTCAACTCTTTGTTGCCATCTAGTCATTGTCCCGATTTTTGCAACATTGGTGAGATAGTCCTAGTTGGGCAGTTTGGCCAATCTGGTGCCTTTTAGCAACATAGAACTTTAGCTCTCAAGACCACTGGTCTTGCTGACTGGAGATTAGGGAGTTGAAGTCCAGCAACCTGGAGGGCATCAGGTTGATTCTTAGAGGCAAACTGCATATTCAGCAATGAGAGCGATCAGGAGGCAAAATTAGGAGTCCTACTTTTGAATACTGTGATGCAGTACTTTCCAAACTGTGTGTCGCGACAAAACCTGGAAGTGGGGATGGCGTGTTGCCGCCGCCCCTGCGGCGGTGTGTGCGGCGGCGGCAGCGGCGCACCATCAGCGCTTCCGGGTTTTAGCGAAAAACATGAGGCCGCTGCCGCCGTCATTGATATGTCGCCAGCGGTGGGAGTTTGGAAAGCACTGCTCTGATGGGTTCAATGCTTATGTTTCAAGAAAGGTGCGAGCCAGTTTGGTGCCGTGGTTAAAGGCCCTGGGCTAGAAACCTGGAGATCATGAGTTCTAGTCCTACCTTAGGCACAAAACCAGCTGGGTGACCCTGAGCCAATCATATTCTCTCAGCCCTAGGAAGGAGCCAATGGGAAACCGGAAGACTGAGAGTTCTAGTCCCGCCTTAGGCACGAAAGCCGGCTGGGTGACCTTGGGCCAGTCACTGTCTCTCAGCCCTAGGAAGGAGCCAATGGCAAACCAGGAGACTGAGAGTTCTAGTCCCGCCTGAGGCATGAAAGCCGGCTGGGAGACCTTGGGCCAGTCCCTCTCTCTCAGCCCTAGGAAGGAGCCAATGGCAAACCAGGAGCCTGAGAGTTCTAGTCCCACCCTAGGCATGAAAGCCGGCTGGGGGACCTTGGGCCAGTCCCTGTCTCTCAGCCCTAGGAAGGAGCCAATGGGAAACCGGAAGACTGAGAGTTCTAGTCCCGCCTTAGGCACGAAAGCCGGCTGGGTGACCTTGGGCCAGTCCCTGTCTCTCAGCCCTAGGAAGGAGCCAGTGGCAAACCAGGAGACTGAGAGTTCTAGTCCCGCCTTAGGCATGAAAGCCGGCTGGGTGACCTTGGGCCAGTCCCTGTCTCTCAGCCCTAGGAAGAAGGCCACTTCTGAAAATGTTGCCAAGAAAATTGTGTAGACCTCAGATCTATGCTGTTTCCTTGGCAACAGTACGGAGGTGGTCAGCCATTACCTTCTTCAAATCCCTCTTTTGACTTCCCAGTCTAACCTTCAGCCCTAGATTCTCTGGCAGTCTCCCATCCAAGGCCAAACCCTAACATAGACTTTGAGCTCCCCCATGATCAGCCAGCCCCTTGCTGAGGCAAAGAGAACTATAGACCAGGCTGAACCCTTTTCAGTCTGAAGATCAAGAATTGAATGGCTGGTGACTGAGTCCATGCTCCAACACATCCAGACTAAAACTGATTCAGCCTAGGTATCTGGCATAATCATGAAACTGGCTAAGTTGGAATTCCTAGTGGTTAGATTTCTGTCTTTGGTCTTGTTTAGTGGAGTTGAAACATAGCAAGAAGGATCACCTTAATTTTTCCTTCCCGCACATGATCAGAGTCTTGACCATTATGGACCACTCCAGCCATTTGAAGAAAGTGGGACTCTTCTATCACATCCCCATTTCAATTTGGCAGGCCCCTACCCTGTCACATCCCTTTCATGTTGAAAGTTGCTTATTAACACCAAAGTTGCAGAGATGGTGAAGAGTTTAGCTGACCTGGAATTTCACATTAGTTGGGAAATGATATTTGCTGCCGGGGCCTAATGCTGAAGGTATGGCAAGAGACTGATCATTGTTTACCATTTAAGGGACTTGAAATGATAGCAAATAATTTAGACAACAGAAGAACAGCCCGGAAGACCCACAACAGCCATTAGACAACAGACTTTGTGCCCTGGCCACAGAATCAATGTGTTGTGATATCCATCATTGGTGACCAATCTTGACTCGCATAATGACCCCAGAGCAAATTGTGGTCCTTCTTGGGTGGGAATATGATACCTCTTAGTGTGAAGGCAGAAATTACAGGTGGCCTCCTGCAGAAATTCAGGAAAAAGCCATGAATATCATACATCCTAAAGACTGTCAGACAGCAGGCTTATCATTAACAGCCAGACAGCTGTTTGTGTGAAGAGCTACATTTTCTTCTCATTAGAAGCTAATTATTAAATTATCACTAGACAGGAGGGGAGGGTGGGCTTGACATCGCAAACTCAGAAAATAAGGACCACTTGGATTTCTGGAATGATCTTTATTGTTAGTCGGGCAAAGCAACAGAATCTTGGAAACCTGCCAAAGCAGCTCTCCAGATCAACTTATACCTAGCGTAATTGAGTGGAGTTCCCCAGGGCCTCTTTCTCACACTTCCTCCTCTTCCCTGGACTAAAATATCTTTTCTGTATCAGTCCTTCTCCCTTCTCCATGTTCCCAGGGTCACCCAGACGTTCCGTCACAGGCTAAAGCTCAGAGGATCAGAGCCTCAGATGATCCACAAACGTACTAAGTGATCTTTGGGTGATCACTGACTCTGTCTGAGCTGGCTCATAGGGTCCTTGTGATGATAATGAGAATGGAGTAAGCTGTTTTCTCTTTGAGGGAGTCTGTTTTTATCTTTATCACACCGGAGAGCACCATATGCTTTCTTAAATTCCTTAGTAGAAAGGAAGAAGGGAAGGCGACCCGAGAAATAAACCAATTGAAGAGGTACTTATTGCAATACAGGTAGTCCTCGCTTAACGATCACAATTGGGACCGGAATTTCAATTGCTAAGCGAAGCAGTCATTAAGCAAATCCAACCCAATTTTATGACTCTTTTGTGGTGGTCGTTAAGCAAATCACTGCAGGCATTAAGCGAACCACGTGGTCGTTAAGTAAATCACACAGTTCCCCATTGATTTTGCTTGCTAGAAGCCGGCCGGTAAGGTAGAAAATGGCGATCACGTGACCACGGGATGCTGCGATGGTCATAAATGTGAACCGGTTGCCAAGTGCCCAAATCGTGATCACGTGACCACGGGGACACTGCGACGGTCGTAAGTGCGAGAACCGGTCATAAGTCATTTTTTTCAACACCGTTGTAAGTCCAAACCATCACTAAACAAATGGTTGTTGTGAGGACTACCTGTACAAGTAATGACCGTGGCAGAACTCACTTCTGAGCAGTACATAAAAATGTTTCTCGGCAGTGCTACAAAATACAATTTTTGTATAACATGCCAGAGTGCTTGGCAGCTACCATCTCCAGTCATGTTTCTGTCACGCCAGGAATTCATGGTTTTATTCAAAACCAAATCAACAATTTGTTCTTTGCAAGTTTACTGCAAAACGGATTGCTCTCTCTGCACCTCTGTTTCTGTACTGAATGGCATACCAGGAAATTTCTCAATCCCCAACACAAACACACACCCGGGATCATTTTGTTCCCTGTATGCACTGCCCCACCAAGAAATTAATCATCTCAGTCCCAGAAAGACGGTGACAAATATAAACATTTATTTTACAATTTTGCAATTCCGACTCCTTGCATTCAAACTCTCTGAATGTGAATGTGATGCGTTTGGGACTTTTGCGCACATTTTCTGGAGTGTGCATGTGTGTTTGAAGCTGAATAAAGCATTTAATGCAGAGCATGGCCAAGTAAAATGAGTTCCAGATCTTGGGAGAGAAGAGCTGATAGATATCATTTCTTCTCTTCAGCTGTACTTTTGTTGTTTCTTCGTTCAGTCGCTTCCAACTCTTCGTGACTTCATGGACTAGCCCACGCCAGAGCTTCCTGTCGGCCGTCGCCACCCCCAGCTCCCCAATGGTTGAGTCCGTCACCTCCGGAATATCATCCATCCATCTTGCCCTTGGTCGGCCCCTCTTCCTTTGGCCTTCCACTTTCCCACTTTACTAGCCCACTTCATAAACTGGGTAGCCCTCTCACTGAATAAGGAGGATACTAATAAAATCTGCTCCCCATTGGAAGAGATTTTCAATGATATTCTCTTCCCCAGCTCCAAGAAGTAGGCCTTTCATAGATATGTATGTATGTATGTATGTATGTATGTATGTATGTGTTGTTGTTTATTCATTCAGTCGCTTCCGACTCTTCGTGACTTCATGGACCAGTCCACGCCAGAGCTTCCTGTCGGCCATCGCCACCCCCAGCTCCCCAATGGTTGAGTCCGTCACCTCCGGAATATCATCCATCCATCTTGCCCTTGGTCGGCCCCTCTTCCTTTGGCCTTCCAGTTTCCCACTTTACTAGCCCACTTCATAAACTGGGTAGCCCTCTCACTGAATAAGGAGGATACTAATAAAATCTGCTCCCCATTGGAAGAGATTTTCAATGATATTCTCTTCCCCAGCTCCAAGAAGTAGGCCTTTCATAGATATGTATGTATGTATGTATGTATGTATGTATGTATGTGTTGTTGTTTATTCATTCAGTCGCTTCCGACTCTTCGTGACTTCATGGACCAGCCCATGCCAGAGCTTCCTGTCGGCCGTCGCCACCCCCAGCTCCCCAATGGTTGAGTCCGTCCCCTCCGGAATATCATCCATCCATCTTGCCCTTGGTCGGCCCCTCTTCCTTTGGCCTTCCACTTTCCCACTTTACTAGCCCACTTCATAAACTGGGTAGCCCTCTCACTGAATAAGGAGGATACTAATAAAATCTGCTCCCCATTGGAAGAGATTTTCAATGATATTCTCTTCCCCAGCTCCAAGAAGTAGGCCTTTCATAGATATGTATGTATGTATGTATGTATGTATGTATGTATGTGTTGTTGTTTATTCATTCAGTCGCTTCCGACTCTTCGTGACTTCATGGACCAGTCCACGCCAGAGCTTCCTGTCGGCCATCGCCACCCCCAGCTCCCCAATGGTTGAGTCCGTCACCTCCGGAATATCATCCATCCATCTTGCCCTTGGTCGGCCCCTCTTCCTTTGGCCTTCCACTTTCCCACTTTACTAGCCCACTTCATAAACTGGGTAGCCCTCTCACTGAATAAGGAGGATACTAATAAAATCTGCTCCCCATTGGAAGAGATTTTCAATGATATTCTCTTCCCCAGCTCCAAGAAGTAGGCCTTTCATAGATATGTATGTATGTATGTATGTATGTATGTATGTATGTATGTATTGTTGTTTATTCATTCAGTCGCTTCCGACTCTTCGTGACTTCATGGACCAGTCCACGCCAGAGCTTCCTGTCGGCCGTCGCCACCCCCAGCTCCCCAATGGTTGAGTCCGTCACCTCCGGAATATCATCCATCCATCTTGCCCTTGGTCGGCCCCTCTTCCTTTGGCCTTCCACTTTCCCACTTTACTAGCCCACTTCATAAACTGGGTAGCCCTCTCACTGAATAAGGAGGATACTAATAAAATCTGCTCCCCATTGGAAGAGATTTTCAATGATATTCTCTTCCCCAGCTCCAAGAAGTAGGCCTTTCATAGATATGTATGTATGTATGTATGTATGTATGTATGTATGTATGTATGTATGTATGTGTTGTTGTTTATTCATTCAGTCGCTTCCGACTCTTCGTGACTTCATGGACCAGTCCACGCCAGAGCTTCCTGTCGGCCGTCACCACCCCCAGCTCCCCCACGGTCGCGTCCGTCACCTCCAGAATATCATCCATCCATCTTGCCCTTGGTCGGCCCCTCTTCCTTTTGCCTTCCACTTTCCCTAGCATCAGCATCTTCTCCAGGGTATCCTGTCTTCAGCTGTAGTATCAGACACTATAAATCCATCTATGTGGTCACTAGGAGTCAAAAACAACTTGATGGCACTTAATCAAGGAATCAGTCGGACGCTATAGACTGGTACCTGTACAATGTCATGCCTTGTACATGTGCGTTGTACTGTCATGTACAATCTATGCATTCTTGACAAAGAAACATCCCTTTGAGGAAGAGCATGGAGATACTAGCCCAGCAAACTGAGGTTAAAGAATCAAATGCCCACTCTGGTGCCCCTTTTCCCAAATAAAGATGAGATGCATACCAGTCTGTGTCATCGGCAAACTGAATGCATTGCTGTAATACTATCTTCCTGGCAACTCGGTGTTAGGGAAATGTTTGGCGTGCAACCTTTGCCCGTTTTCTTCTTAACTTACTACAAGACCTTGGAGGTCCTTGGGAACGGGTCCGCTTCCCCCATCAGGGCTTCTGGAATATCAAGCGGGGGTTTCCATGGTAGTAACTACAGTGGGAAAGATATCGTTTTAATTAGCTAACAGTATCCAGGGGAGAAGAATGATAAGAAATCTGGAAACCAGGGCCAGAGAGGAAGGATTGAAGGAGCTGGGCATGACAAGGGGGATATGATAGCAGACTATAATTATCTAAAAAGCTGTCACATTCAAGAGAGGGTGGACACAAGAGCAGGACCGGAATCAGTGGGTAGAGATGAAAAGAAAGGAAATTCAGGCTGAATGTTAGGAAGAATTTCCGACAGTGAGCACGGAACCATCTGCCAAGGACAGGGGTAGAGTCTCCTTTCCTACTAGAGATTCTCAAACAGGGGCTGGATGGCTCTGTGTTGTGGATGGCTGGACTTCTGCACTGAGCAAGGGCTGGGATAGGTGAGCTCAGAGGTCCCTTCTAGTTCATGCCCTCTACAATTGTGCCTCCACCCCCAGCAGTGTAAGGTAAGTTAGTTATGGGGGGATGTTGAAGAACGATGGGCAGATGAAGAACAGCAGGACAGGGTTGAAATGAAAAGAGATTCAGGCTAAATATCCAAAGCCCCCACTTGTCTGCCTTCCAGGCGTGTGACCCTGATCGGAGGCTGTGCAGCCCGTACTGTGCTTCCCCCAGTGCATATATACACATGTGTGCGTAAGGTAAAGGTAAAGGTTCCCCCTGCACATTTGTGCAGTCGTGTCCGACTCTAGGGGCCGGTGCTCATCTCCGTTTCTTAGCCGAAGAGCCAGCGCTGTCCGAAGACGCTTCCACGGTCATGTGGCCGGCATGACGCGCGCGGAACACTGTTACCTACCCACCGAAGTGGCACCTACTAGTGGGTGGCATCTACTTGCATTTGCATGCTTTCGAATTGCTAGGTTGGTAAGATCTGGAGTGAGTGCGGGAGCTCACTCCGTCACGCGGAGCTAGGGATTCGAACCTCCGAACTTGCGACCTTCCGATCGACAAGCCTGGCGTCTTACCCACTGAGCCACCATGCCCTTGTACATGTGTGCATACATGCACATAAACACAGAGATGCTTCCTACGGTTGATAAAGAAGTTGGAAAGGACTCCAGAAGGACTGCCTTGCAGGTTTTCTGGGCTCTTGATTAAAAAAGCAAGGCGGGGGGAAAAATCAGCCTAACTGAACCTTAAAAGAAATGTTAAAATTCTGTTGTGCGTAGAAGGACCTCCAGATGTTTGCGGACAGAGGAGACGTCAGTCAGTCCTTAAGGAAGACAAATTGGCGAGCACTTTGTTGCGGTGCTGTCAAAATGGGGAGGCAGTTTGTAGGCTCGAGTTTCAGATCGTGCAGCGAGCCGGTAGAAATAAAATGGGCCAGATGTGCACCACTGGGTTCCACTAAGCTATCAAATGCAGGCAATTGCCAGCTACCCTGTTCAGTGTTTCTCAAGCTTGGCAACTTTAAGATGGGGGGACTTCAACTCCCAGAATTCCCCAGCCAGCTGCTGGCTGGGGAATTCTGGGAGTTGAAGTCCCCCCATCTTAAAGTTGCCAAGCTTGAGAAACACTGCTGTATCTCAAGCCACTGTGTAGCTGTTGGGCATATTATTGTAATACCATTAATTATTTTAATACATATCGAAGGAACGTTGATGGCTTGGCGCCATTGGGCAAAAGATCAGCTTCAGGCCGCATGTGGTGGTTTTATGGCACCAAGTGCTACGGTGTTGGGAACTTTTTCTGCCTTTTCAAAACAATTGCTATCAAACACCGAGTGGCCCGGGTTAGAAAAGAAACGTCTGGGTTTCAAAGCAGTTGAGAACAAAAGAATGGAAGCATTAGGTTGGTTGCACAGATTTAGCTCGGGATGGGAGGTGGGCCCAAGCCTTGGTCTGCATGCAACCCTGAAGGGGGGGCGCTTTTTATTGTCTCCTTTTGTTGCCCATCTAGGTAACATCAGCAGGAACTGCACCAGGGATGGGTGGTCAGATATATATCCTGCCCCTTATCCTGTGGCTTGTGGGTATGATTCCAACGACTCCATCTCCGAGGAACAGGTCAGTAAAAAGGGAGGAGGAAGCAGAGAACGAGAAGGAGAAGATAGACAAGTGGGGCAGGGAGCCGGGGGGGGGGGGGGGGAGAAGGAAGAAAAAGGAAAGAAAAATAAGTAAATAGACTGAAAAAGGCTTGCATTTTAAGGATGGCAGCAGCAGGGCTATGAGCAGAGTGTAGCTGGGGCTCCTGCATGACAGTTGCATTGCTGTTATTGTGGTTGTGATGATTATGGAAATCTGCTTCAAATAAGGCTCAATTTCTGGGTACCTCATGGCCTGTGTGGCTTTCTTGGCAATGGATAGAAGTGGCATGCGATTGCCTTCTCCTAGGATTGATTGATTGATTGATTGATTGATTCATTCATTCATTCATTCATTCATTCATTCATTCATTCATTCATCAGACTTCTAGGCTGCCCAATTCCGACTGGCTCTTGACTGCTTCACAGTTAAAAGTGGTCCTTATAAGACAAAAGAACAGCCATTGCCCAGAGGAAGCAAATGAAAAAGAACATGCACCCCATCACAAATTAAAGGGGCCCAGCCACACACTCACCCAAGGCCTGGGGGAAGAGCTCATTTAAGGATCATTTAAAGGCAGGTGGGGGGGGGGAGCCATTCATATTTCAGGGTGGTTCTGTAGCTTGAATCATGTCAACTGGATTTCTATTTTCTCAGTGGAAACGTTTCGCTCCTTATCCAAGGAGCTTCTTCAGTCTGAGCAAAGTTGGTAAGGGAATCCTAAATATGTTTCTAGGTAGCTGTGTGACCTTACACCTGGGGCTAGGTCATGGTTATACTGAGATGTTATTTTAACCTAGCCCCAGGTGTAAGGTCACACAGCTACCTAGAAACATATTTAAGGATTCCCTTACCAACTTTGCTCAGACTGAAGAAGCTCCTTGGATAAGGAGCGAAACGTTTCCACTGAGAAAATAGAAATCCAGTTGACATGATTCAAGCTACAGACAATTCCACCTGGATGACTGAGAACCTTCATAGACATTTCAGGGAGGGGTTTTGCTGTTCCAAAGGGATGGTTTTTTTAAAATTTCCAGTTTAGTCTACAGTCTCTTGGGATTTCCCTGTGGTCTCCCATCCCATCTCGTTTATCTTCTCCTTCTTGGCTGTCTTCTCTTTCTCCTTCTCTTTCTCGTCTATCTTCTCCTTCTCCTCCTCTTTGTCCTCCTTCTTCTCCTTGTCTATCTTCTCTTTCTCGTTCTCTGCTTCCTCCTCCTTCTCTGCCTTCTCCTTCTCCTTCTCTTTGTCTCTCTTCTTCTCCTTTTCCTTCCTGTTTATCTCCTCCTTCTCGTCTATCTTCTCCTTCTCATTTCCTTCTTGTCTATCTCCTCCTCCCTCTCTCCTTATCCTTATCCTTCTCTTCCTCAATTGCCAGTGCTTCCCTTCCATTCTAGTGAGACCATGGAGGGAGCCATCAGTGTTTAATTCAGTGCTTTCTCCACGGGCGATAGGCCTCCCTGTTGTAATTAAAGCATGCTATAAGCTGCTGTGAGAACTTCGGTGGCTAAGCAAGACATCCCCACCTCCAGACAATGCATCCTTATTTGGGGATGCCTAGCACCCCTCCCAACTTCCACTCCGGGGTCATCCACCCCTGAACTCATTTGGCGGGACTCACACCATGCTCCGAACCCCAAAACCATTTTAAGAATCACAGAAGCATCGAATTATGGACATGGAAGGGGCCCCAAGGGTCTTCTAGTCCAACCTTCTACAGTGGACAGGAAAACCAACTCAACCATCCATGAGAAGTGTCTGTCTAGCCTCTTCTTAAAACCTCCAGAGATGGAGATCCCACAGCCTCCATCGGTGGACAGTTCCATTGTTGTCCAGATCTTACTGTCGGGATACTGGCAACAAAATCTAGGTAGCTGCAATTTATGCCCATAATTTCTGGTCCTAGTCTTTGTGGCCATGGAAAAGAGTTCTTGACCATCTTCCTGGTCATTTATGTACTTGAAGGCAACTATCATGTCTCCCCTAAGACTTTTCTCCTTCCTTCAAACTGTCCTTATAGGACACATCCCCCAGCCCTGATATCCTCCTGGTCACCCTCTGATGTCTTCACATAACATTAATGCCCATTGATGCTGGGGTAACCTGATGGCCTGGCTCTCAGACACAAAAGGGTGGGGTTTGACCACAAGGCCGCCACCACCATCTTGCTCCTTGGACATCACTGATGAAACTTTGCCCTTCGAACGTTGAGCGCTGAAAGGCAGTGACTCATCTGCCACGGTCAAGACGGTGCGTTTTCTCCAGGAGAATTCTGAAGGCCGTTGCTGACTCTTTCAGAAACCTCTCTGTCTCTCGTAGAATTCATTTGAATCCGTTGGGACTAACCCACAGCTTTGGTGTTTAGCGCACCATTACAGATACAGGTAAGTTAACTGCCATGAGCAGGGGTGAGCTTCACATCTGTGACGTTCTGAGTCGTGTGGAAAGCAGCACGCATAGAGATGCCTAAGCACAGGTTTCTTCCAAATAGAGGTTTGGTTTCAGGGCAGAGACTGGTTCCGTTGTAACTGGGACGATGTTGGTAGAGGGATCCCTGCCATGGCTTGTACGTCCGTTTAATTCTATTTGTAAATCCTGGTGGAACTTTTGGCCCGTCAAAGGATGGAAATGACCAACTTGGTTGTGCCCTCTCTCTCCTCAGACGGTCTTCTACGGCACAGTGAAAACGGGATACACAATCGGACACAGTTTGTCTCTCATTGCTCTGACGGTGGCCATGATGGTTCTGTGCTTTTTCAGGTACTGGGAATAAACTTAAGTGTGGGTGGGGAGATGTGGGGTGTTCTTCACCCCCACGTGCAGTCCTTTATATCTGTCAGCCTTATCAGGTAGACCACACAGGAAACATGACCAGATGAGCTAATTCTACTTTATTGTAAGGCTACATTAACAGAACCTTGCAAGTCTGAAAGTACAATTCTCCAACCCCCCATCTCCTTTCCTCCCAGAAACTAGGGAAGATCCCTTCTGAGCCTCTTTCTCCACCCATTATGCAGCTGTGGGCTATGCCCTCTCTTATCTGACCATTCCCTAGGCAGCATCTCTGGGCCCAGTCTCCCCAGGTCATTTCCACATACCATTACAATATCAGTGTTTCTCAACCTTGGCAACTTTAAGATGCACGGACTTCGACTCCCACAATTCAGGGAATTCTGGGAGTTGAAATCCATGCATGCTGGATGGGGAATTCTGGGAGTAAAAGTCCATGCATGCTGGATGGAGAATTCTGGGAGTTGAAATCCACGCATGCTGACCAGGGAATTCTGGGAGTTGAAATCCACACATGATGGCTAGGGAGTTCTGGGAGTTGAAATCCACACATGCTGGCTAGGGAATTCTGGGAGTTGAAGTCCACACATGCTGGATAGGGAGTTCTGGGAGTTGAAATCCACACATGCTGGCTAGGGAATTCTGGGAGTCGAAGTCCATGCATGCTGGCTGGGGAATTCTGGGAGCTAAAGTCCACACATCTTTAAATTGGTAAGGTTGAGAAACACTGCTCTATATGGAAGGATGCAGCAAACCAGTGTCCAGTCTGTTGACCCAGAAAGGGTCCCAACCTCATCTTACCCTCATCTGGTGTGAATTCCAACGTAACGGTCATCAAATGCCGTTTCAAACTTGGAAGCCTCCTAGGCATAGGCTGAAACCTTTCCCAGCCTCACCCACTTTAAGGGCTTTAGGGAGAAGGAAACAGGAGAAAGTTAGTAATAAAATGTACACTATGTAGGTGCTATGCAATTTCATTTTAACAGACGAATTGGAAGGAGAGGTATCTATGAGAAAGTCGGTTAAACCCCAAAGGTGGCAGCAAATGACATCATTCCCACAATGATGTCATTGTGCCAATCACTTCAGTTTGCATCATTCAGCGTCATTTGCACAATGACGTTGCACACGTGACATGCAGGGACACAAACGGTGTCATTTGCACCATTTGTGTGATGTTGCATATTATGTCCTTCTGCAAATTGCTGCAGGAAATTGATCTGTCGCATGCAGTCTTTCTCAACCTTGGCCATACTGGCTGGGGAATTCTGGGAGTTGAAGTCCACACATCTTAAAGTGGCCAAGGTTGAGAAACACTGGTCGCGTGCAAATTCATGTTCCTTCCTGCTTTCCAGCTAGTTCCGAAATGCTGTATCATCTGTCTCATAAAAAAACTATAGCATCTCAGCAGACATACTGGAGAATAGACATCAAGCAAGGTTGGATTGTTGGGTTCTTGATGTTCTGACCTTGCTTCTCTTCCTGAAGGTGTTTCATTACCAAAATAAAGAACATCACCAGTGCAAGAACAATTAAATTAAATGTTTTTATGAGAAGTTTCTGGAGTCCTTGTCAAAATTAGCAAAAAACACATGTTGCAATAGCAGAGATTCTGTGAAGCTCAAGGCTGAATTGTTGGGTTCTTGACGTTCTCTGAACGTTCTCTTGATGTTCTCTTGACATTCTCTAGCCTGGTAGTGAAACATCTGCCAGAAAAAAAAGCAAACTCAGAGAAAACCAACAAGGATCCCCAGGTCTGTTTTAACTATAAAGTCCCTTTCTTTATAGTTAAAAAACTAGCATCTGCTTGATTCTACTTTTACACCCTGGCTTCTCAAATAATTCTTGGAATTAACAGCTTTGCAAAGAGCCAAGAATTCTCTGTTAACGCTCCTACGGCCTTCCTTGCCAAACGTAACAATCCCGACATGCCTTAACAGAAGCAAAGGTTGTTTTCCAGCTTTCAGAGTCTGTGTGACTTTGCCCTAACCGGTGGCTCATCCAGTCTAGTGCAGCTGGGCTTGGTCTTCTTCTGTCTCGCTCTCCTGAAACCTTTCCAAAGACTTCTCCCTCTTCCTTCCTTCTAGGAAACTGCACTGCACCCGGAATTATATCCACATGCATCTGTTCATGTCCTTCATCATGCGCGCAATCGCCGTCTTTGTCAAGGATATCATTCTGTTTGAGAACGGGGAGTCGGACCACTGTTTCTTTAGCTCGGTCAGTCCTGCCTACCGCGCATTCGGTCCATTTTTATTTTCTTGCCCTTGAATGCTTGTTCACCATTCCCTGTAATTGAACTGTTGAAAATTCCTGCACATGGTCACTCTTCCTAGAATCAACTCTGGTATTCTCGTCCAGGGGATCTGATTGATTTATGGGATGCTTGGTATTCATAGGCATCCGTTACAAGTGGCAATGATATCAAAATGACACCACGAATGGTGGGACATGATCACACAGAGGAGTCAAATTTGGCACTTACACAAGAGCACAATTCTGTCATTTGTTCAGTGTCATTGTGGCATGGGAAGCATCACTTGTCCTTCCTTGGTGCTCCAGGGATAACTGTTGGTGCTCCTGATTTCAGTACTCTTGAAGCAAAGTAGCACATTCCAAAGGAGGTTGACGTTCAGGACAACATTGCTTTGACCCTGATACTTACTCCTGGGCAAGTTGGCTCTTTAAAGAACATCTTAGCTGTTGAAGAGGGACCATGTCGTGTGGTCTTTCTGTAGCATGTCAAAGGCCTCGTTCCAAAATGGGTGAGGCCAAGACCCCAAGTGGGTGAAGCCACTTTTAGTTGTATTATGATGGTTGGTCGCACAGTCAGACAGATGTTTAGACAGGATTTAGTATTTTGTCCACCTATCGAGTCCTTCCCAAGGACCTGGGATAGGCAGATGTTCTTGTCTGATGATGTTAAAGGTATTGTGGCAGGATGCGAGCTGTTCCGAGTAAAGCTGCCTTTTGCAATTGACTGGTGGGGATTTGGTCAATGCCGATGGTGTTCCAGTGGTGCTCCAGATGTTTTGGGATTGCACCCAAGGCACCTATTACTGTTGGTACTACCTTTGCTTTCTTTTGCCCCAGTTTTTTGCCTTCTTTTGTCACACTTTTAGTTGTATTATTATTATTATATGGGTAATCTACAAATAGATTCACAAAGACTGGTGAAAACATAATAATTCAAGTCCTAACCAAGGGCCTAAGAATTATTAAGGTAGTGTCTGAAGATATAAGCAGTTCGAAGCAGGATATTTTTTGTATAATTAGGGTGCTCAAGTCCAAAAAAATAATAATTATTATTATTATTATTATTATTATTATTATTATTATTTTCTGAAGAATGCTCAGCAAATGCTGATAATTTAGGGTCAATTAAGGGTTTATTCCAAAGCCTAAGAATTGCCCCAATACCACCATAATGTGGTAATACGTTTATGTAATATGGTTATTAGTATTTTAGAATAGTTCACTTTTTCACAGAACACTGCAGAAATGCTAGGTCTTCTTTTCTTTCCATATTTTTATTCCCTTGGACCCTTTCCATCCCAGTGGAACATTGGAAAGAAATTCTGTAAATGGACTCAGGACTCAGTGCTATCCATCCCTAGGATAACTCTCAGAAAAAGGACAGGACAGGACCAAATTTGGTATAGGTGGGGAAGCCAAGAAAATTATTTTATCATCTTATCTTATCTCATCTCATCTCATCTCATCATCTCATCTTATCGTATCATCACCTTACCTTACCTTATAATCTAAATCTAAATCTAAATCTAAATCTAAATCTAAATCTAAATCTAAATCTAAATCTAAATCTAAATCTAAATCTAAATCTAAATCTAAATCTAAATCTAAATCTAAATCTAAATCTAAATCTAAATCTAAATCTAAATCTAATCTATTGGACCAGATCCTGCTAGGGAATGCAGAGGGGAAAAAATCCAGAAAAATTCCCCCAGGCTTTTCTGTGGGAGGGGCATCTGGGTAGAGAGGGGCTTAGAATGCTGCTGCTTTTCTAAGCCCCTCCCTCCTCCCTCCTGGTCACATGACCTAGAAGAGGGCTATTATTAAGAAATGTGAAAGGGTTCCAGAAACTGTGGTCTGCAGGCTGTCTAAATTTTGTTTAAAGGAGGAAGAAATAGCTGCATTTTAGTTGGCTTTTCCTAGATGGCATCAGTCATTGGAAGACTTGAAGAACCAGGCTGATCACAGATGGTCATGGAGAAAACCAACCTATGTGGTCTCTAAGTGTTCACATTGACTTGATGGCACATAGTTAATCAGTCCATCAGAAGGCCTCAGTGATGGTGCAGGAAGAGAAGACATTATATGACTCAGGGGCTGGCGATCTTCGGGACTGCCTATCCCATATAGATTCTGTTTGCCTAATCTGAGGACACAGAGAAGCTCACGGTCAGCCCCACGAGCTAGACCAGACCAAGAAATCAACTCCACAGGAAGGCTGAGACTACTTTTATTGAGGTTGGCTAGAATAACAATCTCGCAAGTCTGTTGACCTGCACTTCCTCCCCCTTATACTCTTGTGAATTAGGGAGGTGTCTGTCTGAGTCTGGACTTTCAAGAAGCAGGATAGGAAGAGTGTTTGTAAACCGCCCAGAGTCCCTCCTGGTGGAGGGAGATGGGCAGTGATAGAATTTTGATAAATAAATAAATAAATAAATAAATAAAAGCGTTGATGCTTTTGAACGTTGGTGTTGGAGAAGACTCCTGAGAATACCGTGGACAGCCAAGAAAACAAACCGATGGATCATCGAATAAATCAACCCAAAGTTCCCACTTGAGGCACAAATGACCAGGCTCAAATTATCCTACTTCAGACACATTATGTGAAGACCCAGCAGCTCTCTGGAGAAGACTCTGATGCTGGGAAAGGTGGAAGGAAAGAGAAGAAGATTACCAGCAGCAAGGCAGAGAGACTCCGTTACAATGGTGATGGGGCCACCGTTGGGAGACTTGAAAGAACAAGTTAGGGATAGTTCATCATGGAGAAAATCTATCTACGTGATCACTAGGACTCAAAAACGACTTCATGGCACATACTCAATCAAATCAATCTGTCTGAGTCACTTATGAACACTATCTGCCTGTTGTGGACTTAAGATATGTTTTTCCCTCTTTGCTTTGGTAATGGAGCTTGCATATCTCCATCAAGGTCATCTTTCTTATTCTCTACACCAGAGCTTTCCAAACTGTGTGTCGCGACACAAAAGTGTGTCGCCTGCGGGGCCCAGATGTGTCGTGTCAAAATCCGGAAGCGTGATGGCGCGCCATCAGCGCTTCCAGGTTTTCCCGCGGCGACACACCAACGGCGGTGCGCAAAAACCGAAAGCGGCAGCAGCGCTTCCGGGGTTTTGCGTGCTGCCGCAATGGTGGCACTTCCGGGTTTTCCCGCGGCGACACACCAACGGCGGTTGGTTAGTCGCCGTGGGAAAACTTTGGAAAGCCCTGCTCTACACCTTGCTGAAGGGGCGTGGTGGCTCTGTGGGTAAGACGCCAGGCTTGTCGATCAGAGGATCGCAAGTTCGGAGGTTCGAATCCCTAGCCCCGCGTGACGGAGTGAGCTCCCGCACTTGCCCCAGCTCTTGCCAACCTAGCAATTCGAAAGCATGCGAGTGCAAGTAGATGAATAGGTGCCACTTCGGTGGGATGGTAACAGTGTTTCGCATGCGTCATGGCGGCCACATGACCGTGGAAGCATCTTCGGATAACGCTGGCTCTTCCGCTAACAAACGGAGATGAGCACCGGCCCCTAGAGTCGGACACGACTGCACAAATGTGCGGAGGGAACCTTTACCTTTACCTTTATACCTTGCTGAAGGTGCCCATTTATCGACCGGTGCAAGATGAGAAGGCCTGCAAGTGGGCATTTTCTTCTTTTATACTGTATATACATTTTATTAAAACATTTAAAGAGAAGATAAAAACTAACAAAAACTAATATTGAGTAAAGAAAGGAAAAAAGGGAAAAGAAAGAACAAAGAAAAAAAGGAAAAGGTTCAAGAAAAAAAGATAAAAAGAAATAGAAAGAACCTTCTAATTTTCTTTGCAGCAAATACAAGTTATCTTTTACTCTATGGTTACAAAGAGAAAAGCTCACTTTTTTCTATTATCTAATTTTCTTTCTAATCATCAAATACCAGTATGATTACAAAGTTATCTTTTACTCTGTGGTTACAAAGAGAAATGCTCACGTTTTTCTATTATCTAATTTTTCTTCTAATCATCAGAACCACAAATCATAAGTGCACTTTTTTCTGTGTCATGCAAAAAGTCTATAAGGAGTTTCCAGTCAGCCCTAAATGTAGACATTGCTTTTTCTCTGATCAAGGAAGTCAGTTTAGCCATCTCCGCAAGTTCCGTCATCTTCACCAACCATTCCTCCATGGTGGGTAGTGTTCAACCTTTCCACTTTTGAGCATATAATGGAAGTGGCATTTTCTGTGGGGCTTGCCCACTTCTGGAACATCTTGCCCCAGAGAATGGAAGGTCCTTGTGAGAGCTTGTAAAACTGTAGCTGTTCCACAAGGGACTTATATGCTATAGGCTGCCTTTTTTTAAGCAACATTCAGCATGTGGATCCAAAAATACAGGACCAAAGAAAGGTGTTTTTATCCTCCAGGATGTGTTGAACTTCAGTTCCCATCATTTCCAACAGCATAAGCGTTCCAGGCGTTGATCTCCAACATCTGTAGAAAACACCTGGGGAAACCAGGTTGTAATAACTCATGATTTAAAATTCAACTTCTCTGTCCAAACCATCTGTATTTTTCAGCAAAACATCCCGGAGTACAGGTGGTGCTTGCTTAACAATCACAATTGGGACCAGAATTTTGGTTGCTAAGCGAAGCAGTCATTAAGCAAATCCGACCCGACTTTATGGCCTTTGTTGTGCCGGTCGTTAAGCATATCACCGCGGGCATTAAGCGAACCAAGTGGTCGTTAAGCGAATCACATGCTTCCCCATTGGTTTTGCTTGCCAGAAGCTGGCCAGGAAGGTCAGAAATGGTGATCACGGGACTGGTTGCCAAGCGCCCAAATCGTGATCACGTGACTGCGAAGATGCTGTGATGGTTGTAAGTGTGAGGACCGGTCGTAAGTTGGTTTTTAGCACTGTCGTAAGTCTGAACTGTCACTAAATGAATGGTTGTTAAGTGAGGACTACCTGTATACGACGGTGCCACAATGCACTTTTGTTTTCAAGAGCTGCAGGCAGAAGATTAAGATGCTAGAGTTGATCATAGCTGTCAGGTTACATAGATTTAACAAACGTTAAAGAGTGATGCTAACCAGTGCCTCTCTTTTTACCAAACGGGACCATAACTTGCGCTTCCATAATAGGTTTTTTTTTTCAATCAATTGAGCTAAAGGTCTGCATTTAGATGTGCTGTTAACAGGGAGCAATTTCTTTCAGTTCAGAGGATTGCCCATTTTTATACCGCAGAATTACTGTATATTTCAGTCCAGCGTCTCCAGTTTTGAAAGGTCGCCATCTAATTTAGTCTAACACACGTAGCAAACAGCAGAAATGTTCTTTATTTTTGTTAATCGCTGGCTGGCTGCGTTTGCTTGATCCACAACGAAGCTCAAGCTAGCCATCACATTATTTTATTTTATTTTTATTTAATTCAATTTATATGACCGCCCATCTCCCCCAATGGGGAAGAGAAACAAATTATATTAATTTGTTTGTTTGGGGGTAGGTTAGAAGTTTTATATAGCCCCCCAACACCCATAATCATGATTCCAGGTAGTATATATATTAAATAACACCCCTGCCCTCCAAATTAATATTGCAATAAAAAAACACACAGGGCGTAAAAGAGCTTGGAGAAGATATTGGGGGAGAACCATTAAGGAGGGCCTTTCATTTGATAGATTATTTTAATTTAATTTAATTATTTTAACTGATTGGCAAATAAAATAATTAAAAAAATAAATTCGGGGCTTTATCGTTTTCTTTTAAATGCTTTTAATGAATTAAAGGCTGGCAGTTTTGATTGTGGCTAGCCCTCTTGCAACGTGGAAGGTTAGCCCTACAAACTAAGTACTGAAAAAAAAGAGTTTGCATTTGGGATTGGAGCCGCGGATTGGATCAAACGGGCAGATTGGTTATTAAACTGAGTATTTGACCACAGATCAAACTGGGCGTCGCATTCTCAAGAAACTAAGAGTGCTCTTTTTTAATTGCCTAGTTAAATTAGTGTGTGTAAAAAACATCTGGAGTGTAAAAACAAAGCAGGATATTGCTAATACAAGTGAGCTGGCCCAAGCTAATGAAAACCAACCTATGGAAAAAAATAAGGGGGGTTGCATACATTCATTTTTTTTTCAGATAGGAGTTATCCTGAGGAGGTTTATTAGCTCTTGTCAGAGCAGGATTAGTCCTGAAGAAAGAAAGAAAAAAATCTCAATTTGCCAAGCCATTTTATGATCCGTAAATATGAGGTCATTTGAGTTCATTGTTCCGGAGAAAGAATTCTCATGGTGGGAGTGTGGAACTCATTGCCTCTTGATAGGGCCATTGCCCCAAAGCTGGGAATGCCAGACCATGATCACATACAGTCACTCAGAGGCGAATTTGGAAGAAGAAAAATAACCTCGCAGCTCTTACTGGTGGGATCCAGGCTGCCGCGGTGACTTTCACTGCTATGCCAACATTCAAACTCCCATCTTCCCAAATTGTCATGGGGGTTGTTCCTTCCTGCTCCCTTTCCAATAAATCACCAATACAAAATCCAGCTGAAAGAGCCCACCTGAGAAAGTTTTCCTTAATACTAAACGATATATTTTTTCCCTACACATTCCGAGGCAATCTGGCAGAAGGAGTGCAAAGAAATGCTGTAAAAAAGAAAAATGGCATTAATAATGTGGGTGCTGCTGTATTCTTTCTGATTCATGGCTCTTCCTTTCTCTCTTCCTCCTTCGGCTATTGAAAAAGCCAGTGAGATAGAATATATACACACACACATACACACACACACACACACACACACACACATACAGTACATACATATATACTGTATATACTGTATGTATGTGTGTGTGTGTGTGTGTGTGTGTGTGTGTGTGTGTATATATATATATATATATATATATTCAATTATATGTTATTGAAGAGGATAAAAAACGGAGGCTTACAGGTAGTCCTCGTTTAACAACCACAATTGGGATCAGAATTTCGGTCACTAAGCGATGCGGTCATTAAGCAAATCCGACCTGATTTTACAACCATTTTTGCAGCGGTCGTTAAGAGAATCACACAGTCGTTAAGCAAATCACACGGTTCCCCATTGATTTTGCTTGCCAGAAGCCGGCTGGGAAGGTTGAAACTGGCGATCGCATGACCACGGGACGCTGCGACAGTCGTAAATGAGAACTGGTTCCAAGCGCCCAAATCGCAATCACACGACCGCAGGGACACTGCGACGGTCGTAAGTGCAAGGACTGGTCATAAGTTGGGTTTTAGTGCCATCGTAAGTCCGAACTGTCGCTAAACGAATGGTCGTTAAGCGGGGACTACCTGTATTTCCAGCTCTACTCCCACCTTCTTCTAATCTAATCCTTCCTTTCTTCTTTCTAACACATGTAAACTCTACAAACTTGGGTCCACCTGAAACCAATGTATCATTCATGGCTTCTCCCCCACCCCACCCCAAAAAAGGACCCTGGGGATGATCGTTCAGTAAGGACAGGACAAAACATATTGGGGGCAGCGAGACAAAACTGTGTTGCTATTCTTGTTATTACTCCAGAATTCAAAAAGGAAAGGCTAAGATGGCCCTAAATTAAGCTCCTGGTCATAGCATCCATGTCACTGCGGTTTGCCTTCCCACTCTAGCTAACAGCAAAAAAGAGAAAAAAAATTGTAATAACAACAACAGTAGGGTGTCTGTCATATGTTTGAGTTCTTCAGAGAAGTACAAACGTTTTAAACATTCATTTTTCTCTCTAGTGTTTGGAGAGAGGGAGCAGAACATCTCATCAGCTTTCTCCAGGCTATGCATGATTTTATACATCTCTGACATATCCCTTTTCTGTCTCTCTTTTTTTTAGCTGAAGAATCCCAAATATTTTAGCCTTTTCCCTGGCATTTGTACAGAGGTATACATTATTAAAGGGGCGCGGTGGCTCAGCGGGTAAGACGCCAGGCTTGTCGATCGGAAGATCGGAAGTTCGGCGGTTCGAATCCCTAGCCCTGCGTGACGGAGTGAGCTCCCGCACTCGCCCCAGCTCTTGCCAACCTGGCAATTCGAAAGCATGCAAATGCAAGTAGATGAATAGGTACCACTTCGGTGGGATGGTAACAGCGTTCCACGCGTGTCATGCGGCCACATGACCATGGAAGCGTCTTCGGACAACGCTGGCTCTTTGGCTAACAAACGGAGATGAGCACCGGCCCCTAGAATCGGACACAACTGCACAAATGTGCGGTGGGAACCATTACCTTTTTATACATTATTAAGAAAACATGCCTAATGCAGCTAATGATTGATTGATTAAGTGACATAAGTTGATATCAACTCCTAGCAACCTCTTAGATCGACCTTCTCCAGGATAATCCATAGCAAATAATAGTGACCAAATTTGACTGACTCTGATCTTCATTGTGGGGTTTTGCCAAGCCCTTCTTTGCATTGGTAGGAAGGCCAAAGCAATTTCCCACATTTTTAAACTGCGCTGAAGCAATGGAAGATATATTTTGGTTTTCTCACTGTTTTTCAATAACAGACTTAGCAACAGCTAGCAATAAAAATGGACTCCGTTTCATATGCGGCATCGATTTATACAGATTAGGAAATGTAAATTTTGCCTCCACATCGCTCTAAAGTAGGATTCTCTGGCCATTAAAAACACAAATGGATGGGAAGCCAACTTCCAGCTTTGGTTTGCAAAAAAAATTTTTTTTTCCTGCAGTGAAATATACCTGCAGGGAGCAAAAAAGAATTTAAACAAATGGGGGGTGAAAAACAGAGAGGAGAAAAAGATTCTGTATACCGTACTTGCTAAAGTTGTGGATATCTCTTTCACTGCCACACTCAACTTTAGCCTTCAGTAAATTTTTGTGCAGAATTTGCATTTTCCCTTATAGCAAATTTTATTTAAAAATGCATTTGAAAAGTGTAGGAAATGTGCGTTTCTTTTCTTTTGCCCTCCTACATGATTTTCTGATCTTGCTTACTGCTGTTTAGCGTCGAATCAATAGAATTTATTTTAAAGAAGTTTATATTTAATAGAGTTGTGGGGGACAGCCTGGGAGAAAACTGAATTTTTAATCTCTGGTTTCACCTTTGGCCCTTGCTGAGTCTTGACAATTGAGTCGTTCGGCTGTGCTCAGGGCATCTGTTCGCCTTTATCCAGCCCTGCACCCCCTCCCTGCACCCCCAACCTCTGCAATAGGAGAAGAATTATAGATTTTCATTATCCTCCAAGGTGGAAAATACTCAAGAGGGGGAATATTATATATAGATTTCCTCCTCTGCTCTCTGGCAAAGCCAGTGGGTATGCCCATCCCAATAAAAAATTCAACAACAACATTAGCGGCTCTTTTTCTAAATCCAGGGCTCCAGAAATAAAGCAATTGTGTGGCTGGCCCTTAAAGGTAAAGGTTCCCCCCGCAGATTTGTGCAGTCGTGTCCGACTCTAGGGGCCGGTGCTCATCTCCGTTTGTTAGCCAAAGAGCCAGCGTTGTCCGAAGATGCTTCTGCGGTCACGTGGCCAGCATGATGCGCGCGGAACGCTGTTACCTTCCCACCGAATTCATCTACTTGCATTTGCATGCTTTCGAATTGCTAGGTTGGCAAGAGCTGGGGCGAGTGCGGGAGCTCACTCCGTCACGCGGGGCTAGGGTCTCGAACCTCCGAACTTGCGATCTTCCGATCGACAAGCCTGGCGTCTTACCTGCTGAGCCACCACACCCCTTAGTGTAATTTAATCAAGGGGGTGGGGGGAATCAATAGGGTATATCAGTTTCATTGGTAGAGAAGGGAACCGTGGATCAGGTTGTTTCCCGGCCCTTTCTTGTCCCTGATGTCTGTCCTCGGCTGTCCTCTCCTTGCCTTGACCCGTTTCAGCACCATCTGTCAAACCCAGTTGATTTGGCAGATGGGTGTTTTGAGCTGAAGGCTGGCTGGAAGCAACACAGCCAGACCTGGTCTGTCCTCCAAGCTCCCCTTCGCTTGCTAATCTTGCCCAAGGGGCTTTGATCCCAGGGCAAGCCAGCAATGTTGGCCACTCGAAGACAGACACAGCCCTCCACCAGCTTTGAAGCCCTCCTGATGGTTATTATTCTGTGGAACCTCAACGATGCATGTGACTTAAGTGCTTTAAGTGAATTAAGTGGTTGAAGTGAACTGGCCTTATTCTCTCTCCCTGGACGAATGTGTGAATGGCAGCATTATGATCCTTAAAATCGTGCACTTCTCTGAAACTCTGAACCCTAGGGTGCAAGGCACCACTCAAACCATACAAAAATGTGCAAGTGTTCAGGAAAGTGGCATATAAAAGCGTGCGTGCTGAGAAAAGAAATGTGCAAAGACAAAATGTTCTGTTACAGAAGGTTTTTTTTTTTTTTTAAGAAACACATCCATTGTTGGAAAAGGTGGGTGCAAGCGTGTGTCTAGCCGACTAAGAAATAGCAAATCCATCTTTACAGCTCGGATCCTTAATAAAATTAATAAATAAATAAGTAGTCACAGAACAGAAAAGAGAGTTGATTTCCCTGTGGAAAAATCACAGAGGTAATACAAAAGTGTTGTTCCTTTGTTTCTGGATATATGTCTGTCTTTACGTATTTGTATCTGGCATTTGTGTAGGGAAGGAAAATAGCTTCAAGTTTAGTTTGGCCATCCTTAGATGTTGCAAAGGAAGACACCCTTCTGGGCCTTAATATCGACCCGCTTCAGAAGAGGAAGGAAGATTAACGTTGAGAAAATAAAAGGTTGGCCATGGGTTAGAGAAGGAAGATAGAAAAAAGGCACAGCAAGGGAGGGCCACATTTCCTAGAATCACATCTCCGCCTCTTGCTAGCACTTCTAGCTTCCTCTTTCAGATAAAATCAGCCTGAAATCCACCGAGGTCGAAAAAGTCAAGATGGTGGCCTGAACTGTTTGGAGCCCCACCCCTTTGATGCACATCAAGTGATTGAAAACCTTTTGACATGCAGTGAATGTTAAAAAGGGGTGGGGCGTTGATCTCTTCATTGTGGCTGCCATTTTGACCTTTTTGCCCCACCGAACCCCGACAAATCCAGCAGGATGGTCAACAGAAAGCCAAGCAGAACCTGTCTGGTTCTTTCAGAAAGACACTCATCAGTCCATTGAATCTTCTCAGAATGATTAAACGTGTTGCGATGTCGCAGAACAAGCTCCCCCACTTACGTTCACGCACTCAACATTGCAATGCATGGACCAGATGTTTGGAGCCTATGTTGCGATGCATGTGATGCCATCTGTCCCCCCTGTATCTGAGTTTGCTCCATGTCAGGCTTTGCTCGGTGACCTTTCGACCAGCACTCTTAATCTGTGTCACAGCAAAAAATACCAACATGTGGAATGATGAACCTCATTTTTTTCCCAGGAATTTTTCCAGTAGGAAAGAGAAGCATTTAGGCTGGTTTAAGTGAACTGGCCTTATTCTCTCTCTCCCTGGACGAATGTGTGAATGGAAACCTAACGATCCTTAAAATCCTGCACTTCTCTGAAACGCTGAACCCTGTGGTGCAAGGCGCCACTCAAAAGGTACAGAAGTTCAGGAAAGTGGAATATAAAAGTGTGCGTGCTGAGAAAAGAAATGTGCACACAGACAAAATGTTCTGTTACAGAAGGGTTTTTTTTTTTTAGAAACACATCCGTTGTTGGAAAAGGTGGATGCAAGCATGTATCTAGCCAACTAAGAAATAGCAAATCCACCTTTTCAGCTTGGATCCTTAATAAAAGTCGGTCCCTGTCTTTCTCTCTCCAGGTTGGCTGCAAGGCAGCGATGGTTTTTTTCCAGTACTGCATCATGGCCAACTTCTTTTGGCTTCTTGTCGAAGGCTTATATCTTCACACACTTCTAGTCATCTCCTTCTTCTCAGAGAGGAAATACTTCTGGTGGTACATCATCATTGGCTGGGGTATTGTGTCTTCGTTGTAAACCTTCCTTCCCTACCTTCCAAACATTATTATTATTATTATTATTACCTATTATTTATTTAAATGTATTGGCCACCCAACTCCAGTGGACTCTAACATGTTAGCCTTAGACCTTTCTTCACCCCTAACATGCTTGACCATTAATGATGGGCCAGGGATCTCCAGGGTGGAGAAGACTGAGCTTGGAGATGCTGTCCACTTTTTCCTTAATGCACCAGCGCTTTTGCAAGGAAGCCGTTAGCATCTTGATCCCGCTGAATCTCAGTTTGGAAACAGCATTTTTAATTCCCCAAACTTGATCCAAAGAGATCCCTTTATAATTAAGGCGAGCACTGAAGCATGCCTGAAGTTGAGCCTTATTTATTTCAAGAAGACTTAAGGACATCCAAGCCTCTGGGGGATGTTTTCCATGCCTGCCCAAACAATAATATCCAAACTGGTTTCCAGAAGCAAAATATAGGTAGTCCTCGACTTATGACCACAATTGGGACCGGAACTTCCATTGCTAAGCGAGGCGGTCGTTAAGTGAGTCGTGCCCAATTTTATGACCTTTTTTGCTGTGGTCATTAAGTGAATCACAGAGGTCGTTAAACGAATCTGGCTTCCCCCACTGACTTTGCTTGTCAGAAGCTGGCTGGGAAGGTTGCAAATGGCAATCACTTGACCCCGGGATGCTGCAACCATTGTAAATACATGCCGGTTGCCAAGCGCCTGAATTTGGATCATGTGACTGCAGGGACACTGCGATGGTCATAACTGCGAGGACCGGTCATAAATCACTTTTTTCAGCACCGTCATAACTTCAAACAGTTACTAAACAAGTGGTCATAAGTCGAGGACTACCTGTAATGCTGTGGTACTGATTTAGCTCATTTGTTCTGCTGCTTCTCTACCTTTTTGTGCTGCTTTAGGCCCCGCTTGCAGCGCATGCAATGATAAAATGTGACCAGTCTTTAATCCTCTGTTGGCAGGTGCACCAACGCTTTTCATTTTCACTTGGACCATCACGAGAATCCACTTTGACAATACTGGGTAAGCGTGCACGTCCATCCTGATTTTACCCAGTTGACGGAGAGTTCGGATGAACTAGGAAGGGCCGAGCAGTGCTTCAGATCCGGGTGCTTGGGAGTGTGGGGCAGCCCTTTGAGGCAGCGTTGTCCTTTTCTGGGGCCGCACAGCTGTTGTGGGGAGGTTTCCACTGCATCCACTCAGCCCTGGAAACAGATGTGGCTGCTGGAAGGAAGCGGACAATGGTGCTGTGTTCGGGCCGGGGTTTCTCAACCTCAGCAACTTTTAGATTTGTGGACTTCGACTCCACCTGGCCCTTCCCTGACTCACTGGGGCAGTGTTTCAAGTGGCTGGGGAATTCTGGGAGTTGACGTCCACACAGCTTGAAGTGGCCAAGGTTGAGAAACACTGCACTGGGGTGTAAGAGGGAGGGGAGTTAAAAACACAGCCAGACTTGCAAGATTCTGTTATTATACCCTCTCTCAGTAAACCTTAGTTACAGCCTTCCTGTGGAGTCGGTTTCCTGATCTGGACAACCTCAGGGGATTAACATCTACAGCCCAACGGTGTCTCCTCCCTCAAAAATGCATTTGGGTGGGCTTCTGGCCATTGATTTTATTGTGCCAGTTTAATCAAAGTCATGTTTTTCTCTGTTAGCTTCCTCTACCACCCCCTTTGTACAAATCCAGAAAGCCTGACCTCTGATTTCTTTTCAGTTGCTGGGACTTAATTGAATCTCCCTATTGGTGGATCATCAAAGCTCCCATTTTGGTTTCTATATTGGTAACGTATCTGTGTGTGTGTGTGTGTGTGTGTGTGTGTATTTTTTTCCCACCATCTAAACACTTTTAATTAACCTCCTGTCATCCCTGTAGCTCGATTCTGTGCAAATAAACAGTAATGCAGGCAGTGTTTGCGTAATGGTAGGAGAAGGCTTGTGAATCAGGAACAGAACTGGAGGAGTCACATCCTTCACAAACACAGATAATGTTTGGCTCCATGTTCTAACCCCAAGGGAGGGAGAAAAGCTTTTCTCTATCCACATTTCCATTGATAAATTGATTATGTGCCATCAAGACAGTGTTGACTCTTGGTGACCACGTAGATAGATCTCCTCCAGGACAATCTGTCCCCAACCTGGTTCTTCAGGTCTTCTACCATCGCCACTGTGAGCCCATCCACCTTCTGCTGGTCATCCTCTTCTTCTCTTTCCTTCCACTTTTCCCAACATCATGGATTTTTCCAGAGAGTTAAGTCTTTGCATTGAATAATTGGGTGCCATCAGGTTGGTGATGATTCTTAGTGACCACATAGATAGACCTTCTTTAGAAAGATCTGTCCCCATCTTGATTGTTCAGGTTTTTCAATGGTGCATCCATCACTTCTGTAACTGAGTCCATCCACCTTCTGCTGGTCGTCCTCTTCTTCTCTTTCCTTCCACCTTTCCCAGCATCAGAGCCTTCTCTGGAGAGGTGATGTGCCCAAAATATGATAATTTGAGCCTGATCATTTGTGTCTTGAGTGAGAACTCGGCTGATCTGTTTGTTATCCATTTGTTTTCTTGGCTGTCCATGGTCTTCTCAGGAGTCTTCTCCAACACCCAAGTTCAAAAGCATCAATGCTCTTCCTCTCCTGCTTCTTCAAAGTCCAACTTTTGCTTAAATTGAGTGTCATAGGGAAGACCACGGCTTGCACGATTCTGATCTTTGTAGGTCTAGACCAGTGTTCCTCAACCTGTGCAACTTTAAGATGTGAGGACTTCATGCTGACTGGGGAGTTCTGGGAGTTGAAGTCCACACATCTTAAAAGTTGCCAAGGTTGAGAAACACTGGTCTAGCCACATCGCAGCATCTGAATATCTTCTCCAAGGCCTTCATGGCTGCTCTGCCAAGTTCTAGTCTGACATTTCCATTACCTGTATAACTTAATACTTGGATGGGAGATCACCAGGAAATCCCAAGGCTGTAGAATAGGGTGAAAAGTTGAACAACCACCTGGAAGAAGGCAGCTGGACTGTTCTGCCCTCTTGCCAAGCAAATAAACTGAGAAGAAGAAAAAAAGAATTGGGAAATGGGATAATACTGGTGCTTTGGAGGGTGTAAAAGGTAACTCTGTCTTGGATTTCATGCCTCAATTATTCTGTAGCCTAGTTCTTGCCATTCGCTTGAAAGGTCACCATCACTTAAGTACAGAGCCTTGTTTTCTTTTGTTAGTTACTGAGAATAAATCTTTTGTGAGAAGATCTGCAACAGGCTGAAAGGAGACAGGCCTTCTGGTTTTGTCTCTCTCAAATAAATCAGCTGAGGTTTATTCCCTGCAGCTGATTCTGCCTGTTCATATTGAGAAGACGTTATAAATAGGTGTTGGTTTGTTGCAGTGTTAAAAATGCACTATTTGTGTGCATTTACCCATGGACCGTTTGGCTTCTACGGGTGGACGGTTTTCGTTATCTGCCCTTAAAGCGTATCTGAAAGATAAGCTGGACTCATCGCTGCCCCAACCTGTTTTCTGCGTGGCTCTGAAGGCTAACTAGAATTATTTGCTTTTCTTAACCTGTTTCTGCCTGTTTCTACAAACACACACAGACTTCTAAGAACAATAGGCACAATTTACCAGTAGAATTTGTTTGATTCTGGCAAAGTCAAACAGGAACGGGAGTATTATCACTGCCTGGAGAAAGAAACTAGGAATTTCTCCTTGCAAATGTGTGCGCGCGTGCGCACGTGCATGTGTTATATCATGCATGTGTTATATCACTGCTTAGAACAGTGTTTCTCAACCTTAGCAATTTTAAGATGTGTGGACTTCAACTCCCAGAATTAAGATGATTGGACTTCAACTCCCAGAACTAAGATGCTTGGACTTCAACTCCCAGAATTCCCCAGCCAGCATGGCTGGCTGGGGAATTCGGGGAGTTGAAGTCCACCCATCTTAAAGTTGCTAAGGTTGAGAAACACTGGCTTAGAAATATACTGAGAATATACTGAAAACCAAGAAATATAGCAAGCATATTAAGGACGGGCTTTTTCCAACAATAGTGTTTGCAAAGCCAATGACAATTGTCCGCCCCACAGTCTCCACCAAGCTCCGTCTCTTGATGAACCCCAAAGGCTCTTGTCCTGCAGTCTACGTTGATGTCATGCAAAGCTGTGCTCTGTGGGTTTGACATCATCATACTTGGGATGTTCTAACATTAAAACCCCAAGCAGGCTGATGTCTGGCCCAAGATGGCTGCTGCCCATTCATGCTTGATCTTAACACTCCCAGAACCCAGTTGTCCTCCCTGTGATTGAGTACTTCGGGGACCCACAAATACACTCAAAATTTGCACTGGTGGGAGGGGCGCGATGGCTCAGTGGTTAAGACGCCAGGCTTGTCGATCAGAAGGTTGGTGGTTCGAGACCCGAGCACTGCATGACGGAGTGAGCTCCCGCACTCGCCCCAGCTCTTGCCAACCTAGCAATTCGAAAGCATGCAAATGCAAGTAGATGTCAGCCCTTCAAGGTAGACCCAACTCAGAAACCAAGGTCATGCAGGCTAATACTACTTTTGTAATAAAGCTATTGTAACAGAATCTTGGGGCGCAATGGCTCAGTGGTTAAGATGCCAGGCTTGTCGATCGGAAGGTCGGCGGTTTGAGACGCCGCGCGATGGAGTGAGCTCCCGCGCTCACCCCAGCTCTTGCCAACCTAGCAATTCGAAAGCATGCAAATGCAAGTAGATGAATAGGTACCACTTCGGTGGGAAGGTAACAGCGTTCCGCACGCGTCATGCAGCCACATGACCGCGGAAGTGTCTTCGGACAGCGCTGGCTCTTCGGCTAACAAACGGAGATGAGCACCGGCCCCTAGAGTCAGACACGACTGTGCAGGGAAACCTTTACCTTTACCTTAAAGGTTTTGCTGGAAGAGCGTCAGCTGATAAGCTTCTACAACTGTGACTCAGTTGCCTATTTTCTCACACATCTGCCCTGGAGGGGTGGCAGATTCTGCATCTGTAGTCAGGTTGCCTCGACTGTTTCCAAACACATGAGGGTGGAAAGCAGGGGCATCTGTGGGAGGGGTTCAAAAAAGTCAAGATGGTGGCCGTGACCACATGATCAAAGCCCCACCCCTGTTTTTATATACTTCACGTCCATGACACCTGTAAAAAAAAAAAGAAGTGGTCATGGTGGGGTTTCGATTGCACAGTCCTGGCTACCATCTTGACCCCCTCTTGCGACACTCCTGAGCTTTCACGTTGAAGGAATGTGCGTAGAGGTTTCCTTCAGGCCTTCTTGATGAATGCCCCCAAGCCCAAAGATAAAACTGGCAAAATATTTCAGAAGAGGCTACTACAGCACGTGGGGTCTTTGCCTGTGCATTTTGCCTGTTGGTTTTTCGGAAAAACGTCTGAGAAAAACAGTATCGACGCTCAGGCCGTTCCACTTTGTCACTGACTGATTCGGTCCTGTTCACGACAAGGAATTGAACTCTCCATTTCTTGAAACATTTCCTCGGCAGATCAACTTCATTCTCTTCATCTGCATCATCCGGATCCTCGTTCAGAAACTTCACTCTCCAGATGTCGGGCGAAATGAAACAAGCCAATATTCGTAAGTCCGGTTGGAGCTCCGGTTGGGGGCTGGGGGGGCCACTTGTGGCTGACAACCACAGACTTATCATGAGTTGGTCCCTTGGATCGGACTCAGGGTCAGGGACCTCTGTGGGGGGAGTCCAAAAAGATGGTGGGTGCGACCATGCAGTTGAAGCCCCACCCTGTTTTTACGTGTCCCGCGGAATTTGGGAGGAGGTGCTATGGAACGCACCCGAAAGCAAACACAGCGGGTTCGGGCCTTGGCCCCCAAGAAGAGCCACAAAATGGCCAAAATGCCGACGCCGTCACCAGGAACGCCCAACCTTTCTGCAGCTCCAGTGAACTTCCCCAGCTGTTCCAAGCTGAATCAGCACGGTCTACGAGCGACACGGCCCTCCCGCACCCAGGTCCTCAAATGCCTCCAACTACTGCTTCCCTCCTCCCCCATTTTTTGATGGGGAGGTGCCCAATGCCACAGTTCATGCAGTTCTCCATGTACGTATGTATGCATGTATGTATGTATGTTCCATGACTTTTTTACAACTGTTTGTCCATCAATCCCAAAAGAAAAACCTCTGGTCTCAATTGTACAGGTAGTGCTCACTTAAGAACCATTCGTTTAGTGATGGTTTGGACTCATGACGGTGCTGAAAAAACTGACTTACGACTGATCCTCACACTTACGACCGGCGCAGTGTCCCCACGGTCACGTGATCACGATTTGGGCGCTTGGCAACCGGTCCACATTTATGACCATCGCAGTGTCCCGTGGTCACATGATTGCCATTTTTTACCTTCCTGGCCAGCTTCTGGCAAGCAAAATCAATGGGGAACCGTGTGATTCCCTTAACAACCATGTGGTTCACTTAATGCCCACGGTGATTCGCTTAACGACCGCCACAAAAAAAGGTCGTGAAATCGGGTCAGATTTGCTTAATGACAGCTTCGCTTAGCAACCGAAATTCCAGACCCAATTGTGGTCGTTAAGCGAGGACTGCCTGTATATTCATCTTTAATATCCTCTGAATATAGTTCATGCAGTTCTGACTTACGAAGTCTCCAAGTTGAACACCAACTTGGTCCTGAAACTGATCAGTGACCTTAAGCCAACATCCATCTGTCAGGCTCTGTTGTTGTGTGACTAAGTTAGGCTGGATGGGTATTCTGGGTGTTATAGGCCCATCTGCTTCAAGAGCCCTCTGGAGTTGCAGGCCTCAATGAGCTTCAAGGCCAGAGCCTGTCTTGATGCTGGATCTCCTCTCTTCTTGTCCCCATTTTCCTCTTTTTCAGGAGACTTGCCAAATCCACCCTTCTTCTGATCCCCCTATTTGGTATCCACTACACCATATTTGCCTTTTTCCCAGACACAGTAAAGAAAGAAGTGCTGTACGTCAAGCTGGTCTTCGAACTCATATTGGGGTCCTTCCAGGTGAGCCCTTTGCCACTTCAGCCCCCACCACCGTAGTCCCGTAGGAATCTTGCCCTAGAAGGCTCGTAATGCAACTCCTACTGCCTGAGTGATGTCTGGGAGATCCTGGGGGTGCTTTTGCCAAGAGGGGTGTGGGTGGTGTTTTATGGCCAGGAGCTGTCAACCATAAAATCTCCTCCCAAAGCAGAAGATGTTGACATGCATCCAAAAGCAGCCTCTTGATCCATTTGGAGCAGAGATTTCCAAACTTTTCATCTTGGTGACACACTTTTTAGACATGCATCATTTCGCGACACACTCTTACATCAGGGCACAAGGCAGGCACTAGGACCTGCGCGGAATCACAGCAGGTTTGGAGGCAGCAGGGCACAAGGCAGGCACTAGGACCTGTGTAGAATCACAGCAGTTTTGGAGGCAGCAGGGCACAAGGCAGGCACTAGGACCTGCGCGGAATCACAGCAGGTTTGGAGGCAGCAGGGCACAAGGCAGGCACTAGGACCTGTGTAGAATCACAGCAGTTTTGGAGGCAGCAGGGCACAAGGCAGGCACTAGGACCTGCGCGGAATCACAGCAGGTTTGGAGGCAGCCAGGCACAAGGCAGGCACTAGGACCTGCACAGAATCACAGCAGGTTTGGAGGCAGCCAGGCACAAGGCAGGCACTAGGACCTGTGCGGAATCCTGGCAGGGCAGGTTTGGAGGCAGCAGCAGCCGCGACACACCCAGTCACTACACCGACACACTAACGTGTCCCAACACACAGTTTGGAAAGCTCTGATTTGGAGGGTTGAACTTCACCCTGTTCAGAAGTAGCAACATTGAACATTACTATAGTAGAGGTGTCACACACTGGGCAGGATGTTGGACTAGATGGTCTCCAGGAATACTTCCAGACCTTAGAGTCAACGATTCTATGACATTTCCCCAAACTCTTGCATCATTTGAAGGGAGAGGTGTATCACCTGAGGCTCCTTGGCTGTAGGTGGTCTCCTAGAAACCTTGGATGAGGTCCTGGGGGTTCCCTAAGAATTCTTACCAAATGGTAATGTTGAGTGTGATCGGATAAATGTCTCATATGTCTCAAACCCAGAATTAAGAATAATCTCAAGCGTAACGTCATGTCCTTTTCAATAAATCCAAGCAGAGTTGGAGTTTGCCCTTGCCACATCCCCTTTCACCCTGGACCCCCCCCTCCCCACATTGCTCCGCGATGCTCCTTTATTTTGCCAGAATGCAAGTTCATGTCCATCTTGTCCTAAACGGAGGGAGCCCTGTTGAAATCCTTCTCCTCTCTTCCAACTTCCTCTTTCAGGGCTTTGTGGTTGCAGTCCTCTACTGTTTCGTCAATGGAGAGGTAAGACCAAAAGCGTTGTTTGCCAAGGGGTGTATTTGGGGGACTGCCGAGCAGTTAAAGATGGCTCTGCCAGTTCGTCGTCTTCCTTTTTGTTGGGTCGTCAGCTAATGCATGGATTAAATTTAATTACATTTGCTTTTTAATTTTCTAAGGTCAAACAGGGCCTTTATGAAGGAGCTAGGATGCATCTTGTAACAACTGACAGTCAGAATTCCTCCAATAGTCAGGGAAACATACCCAGGGGCCAACCTGATCTGCATAATTATGAAGCAATGCCTCTCAGATAACCGACTGATGTAAGATAGAACGAGTGTCCTAACTTGCAGTGCCTTTTTTAATTACTGCTCCATCTTAACACACAGTTGCTCTTATTAAATTTTAGCTTCCAGATTAGTGCCGTCATACACAGAATGTCAACCAAATGAAGCTCGTCTTTACAATAAAACCTCCCTGGAGCGGAGCTGGCAGCTGGCATGGATATATCCCTGCCATTTTCTTGGCAAGGAAGTATCATTGCCTTCCTCCAGGATTTCATCTCATTATTTGGCTTGATTTTAATTTATTTTCCGGGGATACAAGAACCTCCAACAGCCTAGGATTTCCTTGTGGTCTCCCATCCACTAACCAAGCCTTATCTTGTTTAGCTTTGGAAGATCAGCCAAGGTTGGCTTTGATACTGTTACTTTCCTACTTAAAACCACCCAGAGTTGCTGTGAGTCAGGCAGCATATAAACTACTACTACTACTACTATTATTATTATTATTATTATTATTATTATTATTATTATTATTATATGGGGGAGAGCCCTAAGCCCTGTGGGACCTCACCTTAGAGCAGGGATTTCCAAAGTTTTTCCCGCGGCGACACACCAACCGGCGTTGGTGTGTCGCCGCGGGAAAACCCGGAAGTGCGGCAGTGCGCAAAAACCCGGAAGCGCTGCTGCCGCTTTCGGGTTTTGCGCGCTACAGTTGGTGTGTCGCCGCGGGAAAACCCGGAAGTGCTGATGATGATCAGCGCTTCCGGGTTGTGTGGTGACACACTTTTGTGTCGCGACACACAGTTTGGAAAGCTCTGCCTTAGAGTATCCAAGGGCCTATTCCCCCACCACCACCACCAAACACAGCCACCAACTGGATCTGCCTGCTTATGTGTGGCAGAAAATTTACGATGGTATTGGTCTTCTCTCCTCTATCTGTTGCAGATAATTTTCATTTTCTTTTTGCTCTTCCGACATCTTTATTTACAATCCGAGTCCATTGGAGTTGGGCAGCCAATAAATTTAAAATAATAATAATAATAATAATAATAATAATAATAATAATAGATTTATATCCCACCTTTATTTTTTTACAACTCCAAGCAATGTGTCTAATGCTCCCATCTCCTATTTTCCCTACAACAACAACTCTGTGAGGTGGGCTGGACTGAGAAAGAAGGACTGGCCCACAATCCCCCAGTTGGTTTCATGCCTAAGGCAAGTCTAGAACTCATGGTCTCCTGGTTTCTAATCCAGGACCTTTTCCACTACCCCACACAGGCCAAGAGGGACTGGCCCAAAGCCACCAGTTGGCTTTCATCCATTAGGGAAGACTAGAACTCACAGTCTCCCGGTTTCTAGCCCAGCACCTCCATCACTACACCAACCTTCATTTTCCAGGCTGCAACGTCCGTGTAGCCAATTCCCTCACCTGGAGGACCATGGAAATTCTGCCTGTGCTCGGCAAGACATCCAGGGCCCTAAGTTCCTTCCAACAGTATATTGCCTTAGATCAGTGTCCCATGAAGAGCATAAAGTCTAGAACAGCTCCACAACAGGTCTGCATAAAAATAAAATGCTTTTGTCTCCTGTGCCTGAATTCCTCTTCCCCCACCCCACCCCACCCCAACCTCAGGTTCAAGCTGAGATGAAACGCAAATGGCGAAGGTGGCATCTGGAACGCTTCCTAGGCTCTGACATGAAGTACCACCACCCCTCCGTAGGAAACAGTGGAGGCAATTTCAGCACCCAGATCTCCATGCTGACCACATGCAGTCCAAAAACTCGCCACTGCTCCAGTTTCCAGGCCGACTTGTCTCTGGTTTGAGGCGCAGAAGCAGACGACTGAAGGACGAACGCTTCTGGTGCAAGATGGAAGCAATCAGATGCAGCGGGATTTGGGAATCAAGGGGGAGAGGGTGGCATTTGGGATTATTATTATTTTTAAGCCATTCTTTTGCCACCCAACTGGGACAAAATACTGGGACCGAGATACTCTGAACCAGAAACGTTAGGTCTGGACAGATTCTTCCTTTTTCAGTTCTTTAATTGAAGGCGTTGCTCTCATCTGTGAAGGTAACCCGGTAGATATGACTTGAGGGATACAAGAATCTGTTTTTGCAAGGGTTATCTTGTATGGTCATAAACAAATGCCAAATCAGCTGTGAAAAACAGAATCATTTCATTTGCCAGCAGATTCCCCAGGAAAGGACTTGAAGGTGGGACTGGTGTTCCTCGGGCCACTAGAACCCAAACCTGTCCCTTTCTTTTTTCCTAGTGAACTTCAGAACCCAGAAAATCTCCATTCAATGGGAGACCTTTCTGTCTCTACACTGATTGCTGGAAGGAACTTACAGTACCTTAAGTGTTGAAATACTAGCTTCTAAACTGTAGACCAGAGCTTTCCAAACTTTTCATGTTGGTGACACACTTTTTAGACATGCATCATTTCGCGACACACTCTTACAGCAGGGCACAAGGCAGGCACTAGGACCTGCGCGGAATCACAGCAGGTTTGGAGGCAGCCAGGCACAAGGCAGGCACTAGGACCTGCGTGGAATCCTGGCAGGGCTCGTAGGCAGCAGCAGCCAGGACACACCCAGACACTGCAGCCGACACACTAACGTGTCCCAACACACAGTTTGGAAAGCTCTGCTGTAGACATTAGAAACTGCTGGTCCTGGAATATGATTTTCTGCACCCAAGGCATATTTGTTATTAGATCTGTGCCTGTTCCCCAGATGAAAAGCCATGCAGATGTTGCTTAGAGAGTTCTCATTGCCTGCAGCCAGCACTTCTTGATAAGGTACGAGGCCTTTCCCACTTCTAAGCTGAGGAAGAAATGGTTGGCAAAGGAGTTCAGTCTTTCTGCTCAAGCTGTTGGATCATTCCAGGGGACACGGAGCAACCAGGCCTGAAAGATTCTTCTCCCAGCCCTGAGTAAGCAATGTTGACCATTTTTCAATGGTGATAAGCTTCTGGGCTAATACGCCATGGTCCTATTATTTGGTATCCTGATGTTTTGCCCAGAGGTTCATCACCATTGGATTGATGCTGGCCATGAAAGCCTGCATTGCTCATAGATCACTTTTGTCTGCTGTGTATTTGCTGATGCATCTCTGAAGGACACTAACCAAGCTTGGTGAAAGGACTGTTGATTTCTATCTCCTTCATTGTTGCTCGGAAAATCTTATGAGGATGAAGATTCAGAAGAAGACATAACGGAAACCAAAACTGAAGACTTGGACATTTTGGAGAATGTACAAACTCTTCATGACTGTTTTCCATGTAGAAGCTGAAGAACACCTAACTTTGATGTTCAACCGACCCTCATTCAGAGCACAATTGTTCTCCATTCTGGCCTCTGTCTTGTAAATATTCTAGATATGTCTGAACAGACTGATTCTTTTCATGACATTCCTTATTTCCACAGGTTATCATTTTTCAGTAAGGTGGCCATTTTTGTGTCTCCTGGCCATTGAGTCTACAAAGACTCCTTGTTTCTTTTGACCTTTGACCCTCTGTTATTTATTGAGCCAGAACTGTAAATATTAGCTCTCCATTGGTTCATCTCAGGATTTGATTATTTTTTTTAATTTCAGAATAGTGGGATGAGGTGATAGGACAAGGTGATTTTTTGTGATTGCCATTGCCAAAAAAATAAAATTACTGCACATGTAATTAATAACTCAACTTTGAAGAAACTGGTGAGTGTATGCTTTCTGGAACTGAGTTCCTATTAGTATAAAGCATGTATGTAAAACTTATGCTGAGCACATTATTTTGTCTTAATGAATTTCCAGTTTTGGTTGGTACAAAATAAGAGAGGGGAAATGTTACAGACTAACAAGGAGCAAGTGTGGGTAACCCCAAGGACATGTTTATAAATGAGGAGGAAAGAGAGAATTAATGGGGCAGCTATCAAGATTGATTGATTGATTACATAGGAACAGAAGCCACGCCCTACTGGATCGGACCCCTGGCCCATCTAGTCCAGCCAAGTGGCCCACCAACTGCCCAAGGAAGCCCACCTCCCAACAGATGGCCTTCAGAAGAAGAGGAGGAGGAGGAGGAACTGTGCACTGCTGGATTGGACCCCTGGCCCCTCTAGTCCAGCGGTCTCTTCTCCCAGTGGCCCACCAACTGCCCAAGGAAGCCCACCTCCGAACAGATGGCCTTCAGAAGAGTAGGAAGGAGGAGGAGGAGGAGGAGGAGGAGGAGGAGGAGGAGGAGGAGGAGGAGGAGAAGGAGAAGAAGAAGAAGAAGAAGAAGAAGAGGAGGAGGAGGAGGAGGAGGAGGAGGAGGAGGGGGGGAAGGGGAGGGGAGGGGAGGGGAGGGGGGAGGGAGAGGAGGAACTGAGCCCTGATGGATTGGACCCCTGGCCCCTCTAGTCCAGCGGTCTCTTCACCCAGTGGCCCACCAACTGCCCAAGGAAGCCCACCTCCCAACAGATGGCCTTCAGAAGCTGTCCCACTGCCTTCAAGGCTAAGAGCCATTGATCCCCATAGTTGTGGGTTCCATCTGAAGAAGGAGCACAACCCTGAGGAGAACCATGCTTTATTGCAAAGATCGCTGGGTGCTTGCTCTACAAGAAACAATGGGAAAGCAAAGATTTTTATAGAAGGTGAGGGCTACAAGGTGGGAAATCCTAGGGATCTGATTGGCTGGCCTGTTTGGGGAAGCTGGGCAGGTCCTTGTCCCTGCATTACGTGGGGTGAGTTCTCTTGCTAGGCAAAACGG